>CM031857.1:65108971-65213971 GCA_018697195.1 Certhia americana | reverse complement strand
TGTACATGGAAAGCAAGCAGGAGAGAAACTCCTCTCTTAGGCAGATGGTTCTGTCCTTTGGGAGCAGTTATGAGCCTGTACAGGCAATTGAGAAAGGAAGGTGCCTAAACAAGGCAAAGTAGCTCTGCCTGAGTAGGTTTTCAGAGGTGCTGACCTCTCTGCTTTGATTGTCCAGGAATTGCAATAGTTAAGCAAGGCAGCTGGGATTGCTTATTTAAGGCAGGAAGAGACTACAATTTGATGAGACAGCACCTATCTCAGAAACTATATTCCATCTGTGATCAATATAATTCAAAACCAGATAATAACGTTAATATAATTAAATCTGGGATATGGTCAAATGATCACCCACAATTAAGTTAGCCCTGCTTAATGAGTTGCTACTCCTTACTTTCCTTTAGGTTGTCTCAGCTACTGCTCTTGTGTTTTAAAACCTATTTGCTGTTCACTACTTGCTGGTACTTAGAAATTTTCCCTTGGGGGGTTCTGCACATGTTTATGATGAAAAAAATTAGCTGGTTCTTAGTTGTGTAGGTAAGTTGGACTATAAAAGAACTTAGGAATCCTCCCTTAGGAGTCTATACTTTTTAGAAGCTAGGTGTGCTAGGGCATGATATTAGCATTCCTGATGTTTTTTCAAGAGATGTGGAGAGAACAAGTCCCTAAACTAGAATTGCCAGCAAAAATTCAATTTTTTATGACAGTTTTACTAGCATAGAAGTCTAGGTAGGTAAAATCTGAGATTGTCTGGTTGTTGCTGTGGATGCTGGAGAACCTGAACAGTAGATGAATGCTAGACTCCCTGCAATGAATCCCTTCTGATTTTGGCAGAATTTCCAATATCTCTGCAAGATCCTTTTTTTTACCCCATAGTAGACATAGTTTTTAATCCTGCAAACATTTGTGTCATTGGACAGATTGCCCAACTGCGTGCCTATTCAAACCAGTGGGATCTTTTACTCAAGAGTGTGAAAATTGCAATATTTGAAAATACTTGGAGGCATCAAGAGAGGAAAGGCTAGTTTGTGTGACTTAATGGGTTTTATTCACCATATCCTGTAAAATAAGAATAATTATTATTGGTATTAGTAAAGATGTGAAATTACTACTTTTTTAAAAGAAAATAAAGTAAAAGCCAGATACTAATGCTAGAATTAGTATGGAACTCCAGCAGAGACAGTAGTCTCCCAGTTATGTAAAATGTTGCTAGTTCATATGGTATCCTTCAATTTTCACTGCATCCCTATAAGAAATAGTGTGATATCCTGCCATGTAGAATAAGACAAAAACTAGTTTCATCCCAAGATCAAGTGATATTTTTATACTTTTATCCACATTACTTTGGGCAAGCACTTGGGCATGTCTCTCATGGAGAGTTGTTAGAGTAGTTCAAAATGAAGGCAAATACTGAGTTAAAGAAGCAAGTAGAGTGGGCAGACTTAATCCTTCACTCTCTTTGTATGGCTGAGTAAATGGCCATAGGACATGTGAGTGTGGCGGCAGGTGTAACATGATAGGTAGTCCATCGTTTTGGAAGGATTGAAGTCCTGTCCCTTGGGTACTGGATATTTTGGTGTCAATAGGTAATGAACAGTGGTTTGAATTTAAGACTTCACATTCTTTGCAGGGTGTCCAGATGAGCAAGCAGTAGATTCATGTTCATTTTTACATTGCTTTGTTCTTGGTAGGAAAAACCAATAAGGGAGTGGGTTCTATAAAAGTTTTTCAGCCTGGAGAAGAAATGGCCCCAGGGAGACTTTGTTGTGGCCTTTCAGTGCTTATACAGAGATTAAAAGAAAGACAGAGAGGGACTTTTTTACCAAGGGCTAAGACTTTTACCTACAGGACAGGAACAGTGATTTCAAAGGGGTTTAAATTGGCCAAAAGGAAGAAATTTCTTATTACGAGGATGGTGAGACACTGGGACAGGTTGTCCAGAGAAGTTGTGGATGCCTCATTCCTGTTTCTGCCCTTGGCAGGGGGTTGGAACTACATGATCTTTAAGGATTCCTCCCACCCAAACCGTTCTATGGTGCTGTGAACTTCTGTTTAATGACTTAAAAGAGAAACATAACTATCTCTCTGCTAGAGAGTGATGAGGACTCACAGAAATATTTATTCAGTGTCCAGGAAAGCTTCAGTTTTGTTCCTGGTGATGCTGTTCACAGCAAGGGTGGAGTTAAGATCCAAATATTTTATGCCATTTTACATCTTTTTTCAATTTACAGAATTGTCACTCAAGGCACATAATGTTAAGGATGGTCTACCTAGCATCAGGTGGCAATTCCACTTCGGTGAACAGTGACTGTGTTAAGTTCCATGTCAGTTTTGAGTACAGTATCATTGTAAAACTTAAGTTCCTTCTGAGGAGTTACTTAAACTTTTTTTTTGTATCTAAATAAGCAATAAAAAAGCCACAGATAGATTCCAGAACTAAAACCTGTCTTTTAGTGAGTCTTCAAACTTCCCACTTTAGAGCTTTTTCTAAGAAATCTACTGAATGAAAGGGCTTACAGGGGGAAAAAATAAGTGTCTTGAAATTTCTAAACTAGTTATGTACACAAACCTAATTAAAAATCTTAACTGGGACCTAAATTGCACTTCACCAGTATTTAAGTGGTGTACGGTGTTGTTTGAAGACCTCTTCCTGAAAGTTAATATCATCATATGGAGCAGATTGTTACCATGCTTGCAGCTTGATAGAACTCCTTGGAAACCTGAAGGGATCGGGTTCTGTTGTGAATAACTAAGCTGACTTTTGCTAATTAAATTCCTAATCAATAATTCTTCATCACTGAATCCTGAATTTTCTTAAAGCTTCCTTCAATCAAATGTATGTAAAACAAAGCAAATTTCTAATTAGATGCAGAATAAGATTAAAACAGTATTTTGGACAAAAGAGAACATAGGTTTTTCTTTGATGTTCGTTTAAGGAGTAATATCTCTTGGTAACTGTTTGACCATACTCAAGGAATTTGATGCCTGTACCTTTGTTTTCTAAGAATTATGATGTCATTTAGGATCAAAGAAAAATAGAAATCAGATTCTTTTTTGAAGTTGCTGTTGTGCAATATCAATTCTGGCTTCTAATGATATTCAAGTACATAGTGAGATCTACTACTCTAATAACCCACATATAATATCCTTCCTAAGAACTACGTGACAAAAGGCATTTGTAATTATGTTTACTTCTGAAAGATTATGGTTTATAGTTAAACCAAGAGAGGCATCCTGTCATTTTCAGAACCCGTTAAATGTGACAGAATCTATTTTTCTGCCAACTTGTGAAGACCAGGCAGAGAGCAAATTTGCTGTGGTCAGCTAAGTGTAACCACTGAGCAGGAAAGTGAATTTAATAATGCATTATTGTTCTTCACTGAAGGTGAACTGTTACAGTGCCTTTGTTATAGCAGACTTTGCCTCTGCTTAGGTTTCCAGATGCTGTGCAGATTACCTGATTAAAATCTCTAATGCATGATAAAATGTTCCATGTATGCTTTTATATTAACATAAATGCATCAGTTTTTGAGGACTGTGACACTAAAGCTAATTGGAAATATTTACTACTCTATTATATGATGCATATTACACATAAGGATTTATTATGTGTAGAACAAATGATAAGCAACTGGAATTCACAAGACTTATAACTGCACTATGGTTTTGGGGGAGTTAAAATAATGAGAACAAATCTCAAGAGGTTTATGGCAGCACCTCAGACTCCTGCGCTGATCTTGGATGTTGGTCTTGTGTTTTCATTTTTACTTCACACAGTAATTCAACCAAAATTCCTTCTGGCCAAATGATGTTCTTGGCTGTATCCTGTCATCATTTCAGCCCTTTCAGCTCTTTATGTTTTACAGCTTCCTCCTGCTTTTCTTTAAATTTTGCCTATTTTTGGTTAGCCTATCAACTTCCAATTAAACTGTAATGCATGATAATTTGTTTATCACTAACAAGCTGAATTCTCATCTTTTTATTTAAAATTCTGTGATTTTTTTAACATTTCAATGTTAAAAATTTTTTTTTGAGGAAAGAAACACACATTATATGTACAGACCTGGGGTTCAGCTCTCCAATCTGTCACTGTCACCCCTCTGTCAGTGTTTTTGTGACCTGTTCAAGTCACGTCTTCATCTGTCGCATCCAATTCTGTACTAGTGAGAAATTTACTTAATCATTTTCTTAAAATTTGTGAGCTTCACATGGAGGGCATAAAGAGTAAACCACGGTTTTGTATGCATGCAAATGAACCATCAGCATAGCAGGAACTGTGTTCAGCAGAGGCTGTAGATTGGAATACAGGTGTATGGGAGCTAGGCTTTGGCACAATGATACAAGAGATAATCCCAGAGCCCACACCTGTTGTACATTTAACTCAAATGATGCTGTAATGATTCATGCCAGCAAAAGAAACCTCTCATTTTCTTTTTTTTTTTTTTTTCCCTTGAGAACCACTGAACACAGTTCTGTATTACTTCCTATTTGACTTTTTTAAAGGACCTACGTGTATGTATTAATGTATCTACATCCATAGTTATGTGTTGTGTTAAGGGAGAGTCAATGTTGAGGATTCCTTCCTTGACTTTGGGAGTAAGATTGCTGTTACTTGCTTTCTGAGGTATATCTACATCTTGAAAAATGAAGTTGAGAATCAGAAGTGATAAACAATGTCCCTTATGATGAGAGATCTTGTCTTCTGAAGGGGAAGAGAGAAAGCTGTATCAGAGATTTCAAATAATTGTTTAAACTACAGTTGTAAACAATCAACTTTATTGGAAAGATGGAGGGGGAGGGTTTTTTTCACCTTTGGCATATGTGTGAGTAAAACAATGGGCCAAACAGAGCAGAGGCTCAGGAGACTGAAGGGAGGGTGGGTTAATAAAAGGAGCAATTGGATTAGAATTGGACTTTGGCAGGGAATGGTGGATGAGAAGCTGATAGATTTTGACTTGTTATTAAATCAAAAGAAGGAAATAGATAATTTCATAGTAGAATCAGCTTTTCTTTCTGGATAGTCTTTTATCCGTTTTTCTTTTCAGCAAAATATTTGAAAAATGGATTTTATTCCTCATAAAGGACTGGGCAACTTTAAAGGACTTAGAGGAGAAAAGAATTGTCTGATAATTGTTAAACTAGGAGGTCTAATTACCTCCACAGTTAATTAAAACTCTTTAACTGCCCTCTTGGTGTGACAATGATACTTTCTCCTTTATAAATGAAAGTGTAAAGGTTAAACAAAGTGGCAATCTAGCAAACAGCCTACTAGAATTTGTAATCTGACCCTGAGATCTACTGTTTACTTTGCAGAAATTACAGTCCTAGAGTGTAAAACAGGTGCAGAACACTTGATACTGTTGCCCACTGTTATACAAATTACTTGCTTTTTACTAGGCACCTAGAATTTCCTGCATTTCCTGAAAAATTCCAGACACCCTAGATTAACAAAGTGGAAAAACTCAGTCTGTTTCTTGACCGTGACCTTGGCAGTGAGACAAAAGGAGATTGGCAATGTAGTGTATTTGTTGTACACAGAAAAAAAGGCTCACTACTGGAACCCTGCAGATAGAGCTAAAATATCTCAAACTATTGTTAAAGTTATCACTAGTAGCAGCAGCATTTCAGCTCTTCATAACCTAGGAAAAGTAAATATTTATTTTGCCAAAGCGACATTATATTTTAACTTAATTTCCTTCTTCTTTCTTTTTTCTTTTTTTTTTTTTTTACTTTCTTTCTTTCTTTCCCTCCCTTCCTTCCTTCCTTCCACACATTCCTTCCGCACATTCCTTCCTCACATTCCTTCCTTCCTCACATTCCTTCCCTCCTTCCCAGAAAATGAGTGCTTTATTATATGTCATATTGCAAATAACATGTACTATCATTTTCCCACATTTCTTTCAACTAAGCATATTTTTAACTAGTTCAACACTCAGAAAATTACTGCTAAACTAATGAGTATTGGACATCTCTGAGCACAGAAAATTCTGAATGTGCTGCAGGAGCTAACAGTATATGCCTTGTGATAGAAGGGTATGTATTATTGATCATCTTAGTAGGAGATACCTATGGAATTGCGCACATATGAAATTTAACCAATCACATGTTGGGTCAGGTTAAGGACACATATGTGAAATTAGAAATTTAGCTGGCAAGTGTAGTTACTCACTTTTTTTTCTCAACAAGCAAGAGTCAAACTTCCTGCAAGCGATGACTTATATCAAGAGCAAAGATTTAGTACTGTTGATATGGAGGAATTAAAAAAAAAAAAAAACCAAACAAAAAACTCAAACTGTATAGCAAAGACTTGTTTCAAGAGGTTATCATAGACTTAGTTCTGGTTAAAGCCAGCCTCCCACATACTTCTTCTATGCTAAGAATGTTTAGGAAAATATTTGGTTCTGCACTGTAAGTTTAGCCCTCTCTGAATACTGAACTTAGATTTATGCAGTGTTTCTCCCCTGTGTCTAGAGTCTACATTCTAGTTTTTCTGATATGAGGATCTGCATCTGGCACCTTTTTATCTGTGATTAATAATAAAAGGGACTTAAATCTTTGTTCAGCAAAGATGTACTGAAATACAGACTTTCTGAGTCTTACGAAAACTTGTGTTTTCATCTGCATGCAATTTTTGCAGTTCAAACAAAATAGCTACATATGTTCAGTTTGCAGCAGTTTGATTTGTGGGAGTGAAAGCATGTCCATTTTCCATTGTATGAACTAATAAAAACACAACTTCAATGACTTTTTAGCTGCATTTTCAAGGCACGTTTCTCCTTTGTTACATAGCAAAGCCTCAATGTAACAGGCCATAAATTCTGCTAAATAAAAGAGACCTAGGGAGTGAGCTTAAGCACTGAATCCTTGATTGTCCAGACTGCTTAATTGTTAGCTTTTAGCCTGGCTGTGTTTTGACTGCTACAATTAGCTCCCTCCACAACACATCTGCTCTAGAAAGTACTAGCACTAAATAATGTGGGCACAAGAAAATCTTCACAGCATGGTCAGAGATCAAATTGCAGCCCTTTTGTTTAGCGTTACGACATCCAAACACAAGGGAATAATATTTGTTTCAGGAAAGGATATTGAGCCTTGTCTTTATTAACAGAACATTTTATTTACAGCAAAATAGTATCTATGATCCTGTCACCTTTACCTTGCAGTCCTGACTTTGCTTGCTTTCATTTAATATCAAAAATATTTAAGACCCATATTGCAAATCTGTGGATTTGTTTTCTTTGTACAACTTCTGATTTAAAGTAATTCGATTTCTCTCAAATCAAAGTTTTCTAGCCATTTACTGTTGTACATTTTCCAGAATTTCAGTGGATTTATTACAAAACATTTGGCTGGGGCTTGTTCATTCATTTCACCTTAAAAGTCCTGCCTTATTATACTTGCACATTAGCACTGCCAGATATTATCTTCTACTCAATTATTACCCATTAGAAAACAGTTGCTGAAGCCAGTCAATAGTTTTGCCACCCAAAGTTACACTAAAAATAGAATCATAGAGTTATGGAATGGCTTGGGTTGAAAGGGACCTTAAAGACACCTCGTTCCAGCTCCCCTGCCATGGGCTGGGATACCTTGCACAGACCACATTGCTAAGTGCCCTGTACAGCCTGGCCTTGAAGTTAAGAAGTGGGATTTGTGTTTTCATACTTTATCTTTGCTGAGTCCTTTGCTTTTTTTTATCCCCAGGCTGTGCTTGATGCATTTGTGCAAGTTGTCAGTTGGATTTTCAGTTTCAGCTATTAGCTGGGAGGGGGTGTATGAAAAATAAAGGAACATTGGCAGAGAAACTGAATAATTGAGTTCCTTACCTGTTTTTTAAACAGAAATCATTCTGAACTTATGTTCTGATTTTTTCATTGGAAATGTGGCACAGAATGTTTTCCTGTTGTTCTCTTAGACACAGTGTTTAACTATTGTAACTTTTGAGGTGAAAGACTCAAGGTAACATATTAAGAACTTACTCTAAAAAAACAATGAATAGAGATAGCTCTTTTGATTGAAGTCAATATTACTTTCAAACAATAATTGGGTTAGAACTTATTAGGCGAGATCAATACATTGCATTCTACTTTATCTAATGGACATAAAAATAAGAAATGTTATCTAACTGATACATAAAATCTGTACATCTCAAAATTATTGAAAAGCTATAATCTACAGTGTCGTAGTTGTATAACTGAGACTGCCTTATTGTTTTCTTTCCACTTTCACTACTCCATTTTCCCCTTTCTTACAGAATTAAGGCACAAGTCTACGTTAGACTGTCATCCCAATAGTTTGTATAATAAACCCCATAGCACTGTCCTTGCTTCTAGGAGCTGAATTGTGTCCGTGCTTCTGAGCACAGATTAAAATAATGTAACATTGTAAATAAGTAGGTACAACTGGATCCCATATATTTAATAAGTATAAATAGGTGGGACTAAGAATGAAATTCATAGATGAAATGCATATGTATGATGAGTATTTAATTGCAGATACCTAAAGAAATAAAGGCACTTTTTGGGTTTGTCCTATGCATTTCCTGAGTAAGTATAGCATCACAGAATTCTGATACAACTTTGGGGGGATTTGGGGGGATTTTTGTTCCTCTTTTCTCTTTTGGATTATTTAGCATTAAGTTTTTATAATTAAAATCTTAACAAATGAAGATGAGGGTGCATTCATTAATAACCAGTTTTATTAAATTTACTTGATTCAATTTAAAAGATAAAGCTGGGTAGCTAATAAAATTTTCAGTTTAATTTGTGCACTAAGTAGTAACAGGTAGAAAACAATTACGTAAAATTTTAATTGGAATTTACAGAGGGAATGAGGATTTAGTCAAATTAACATTGGGTTAACCTAAAATGATTTTGATTATTTTAAAATATTAAAAGCATTCATTTTTAAAGCACTGCTTTAAAAATGATAACTATCTTAATTAATTTAAATGAAAAATTGATTGCAGACAAACCACCAAACCATTCAAGAAATTTCTTCAAAACAGCAAAACAAAATCAAATAATTTTTTATGCTTTTGTTTCTTCCAATTTATTTAGTCAACTGAACACATTAACTGAATTAACAATTTTGCCTGTTTCTTTCCTTATCCTTCAATGCAGAAAAAAAAAAAAAAAAAAAAAGAGTTCACAGTTACAAACTTTTTCACTTGCTGGTTTTTTTATATTAATCGATATTTCAGCATGGTCATCTTTCCTAAGTTGTGCATCTTTTTCCCCCAAAGCTACAATCCCAGGTTAGTGTGTAACATCAGATGTTGACTCTGCAGGAGGGTTAAGTGTTACTATGAGTTCCTTCATTGTGCTTTGGGTTAGGAATTAGAATTTAATTCTTGAATGGGAGGAGAAAAGTGGAAGAGGATTTGGAATATTTACTATGTTGAAATCGGAAAGCGATGATGATTTTTTTTTGCTATTTTTCCCAATGTACTGAGTTCCCGTTACAATTACTGATTACTTAAATGAAGAGAAAAATGAGCAAAAGCTTTTAAAGCAGATGATGCCAGTCATGGTTTTGATTTGGCTTGCATTTTATGTGGTTTGTTCTTTCAGTTATTGTTTGTTTAGCCAACCATCAGCCCCATTCTGAAAGTCAACAATAATAAAAATGTAAATCATCATCAAAAGCATGCCTTGCAGTGAGAGAACATTTCTAAGATTGTTTATCAGTTGTTCATTTTCTCCTGTCAGATGTTGAAATCTTTTACTTCCCATCATATTGCACAGAAATGCAGTTTTACTGATAATGTCTACTTGTAGCTAAGCTGTGAAAAGTCAAAATTTCATTTTGTAAGAGCAGTTATCACACAGACTACTGCAGACCTAGGTTATTGGTCCTTATTTAGCAAGCTCACAGATAAGATGTCTAATTTCCTGGCCAACCTTTTTGTATGTGTGAGTGTGTATGTGTGTGCAAGAGTGTGTATATATGTGTGTGGGCCCATTAAAATATATAAGATTAATAAAAAATACCCAATATCGCTTTTTTTCTTACAAAATACAGGTAGAGAAATAATATAAACACTGGCCATGAAGTCACTTTGAAAAAAATAAGATTTTAATTATTAAATTAACTGTTAATATTATATTACAGTATTTTTAAGTGCTGCATGAAAATTTAATTAGAAATATGAGATGTAGGGACTATCTGACTTAACACTGGGCCCAGTTCAATACATTCTCAATCGAGTTCTTCGGCTGCTGATTTAAGTTTGAAAAATTTCCATATCAAAATTAGAGCTGTTCAGGAAAAATGGAGAGAAAAAGATATGTTAAACATTTTAATACAGGATTTTGTAGTAGAAAATGTTCAATAGAATAGAGGTTTGTCTACTCTCTTTTCACAGACAGCTTCTCTGATATATTAAAATAATACTTCTATTTTCAGCTAGAAGAAACCTTTACCAATTTTTTTCTTAATCTTAAAAAATATTAAAATACCAGAAGTAGTGAATAGTACAAAATAATGTACTTTGTACTGAGCTTGATCAGGCATAGTGAAGGAATGGGTAAAAAACCTGTTTAATCTATCTGAGAGAAAAGACTGAAGTCACGAATAATTATTTTAAGAATTCTTTCTGTAAATGTTTTTTACATAACACAGGAACAGCTCCTTAGTTGCCTTTATGCGGGGTATGTTTTTTTCTTTTCCACTTAGTTTCTAGCTCATACTTGTGAAAGAAATGCAGTCACTCTAATGAAGTTGTGAGAAATGTAGGAGAATGACTTATTAGTGGAAGTGTAGAACAGGGAGTGCTAGGTTTGATTCCAGCTCTTTTTTTTTTTTTTCCTGAAAGCAGAATTATGAAAACAGAATTTCTAAGAAAAATTGCAGGTCTGTTTAATAGCATCTGCTTCCATCTTTTACTTTTCTGCTCACCATAGCGTACATAGAACAGAAAGTATATTCTATCATGTACCTCGGATATATGCTATAATTTCAGCTACAGTTGAAGCTAACACAAGTGGAAATATAATTTTGTGAATGGTTTTCTCTGCACTTCCTAAATTTTTTTTTTAAATCCATACTCCCTTCTTAGCATAACAAAATGAAACCTTGATTACTGTTAATACTAAACTCATTTAATAATACAAATAAGGATCCATAAACATAATACTGACTACAGACATTAAATGTCACTTAAAAAATATAGGTAGCTACTATATAGTCAGGACAGATAAAAACAGATATAGTCATACCTGATTTCCAAGACCTTTTTCCCTAAACCTTCATGCTAGCATTTTATGCTTCAATGAGTTGCTCTCCATAATTAAACAACTATCTGTAGAGCACTTCTTTATGTGTTTATTAAAGATTGTCTAACTCATTTCCTGTTGACACAAAATTGTTTGAGTGGCAAAGGAACTTTTGTAAATAACTGATATCCAAGAACATGAAGGGGACTGTTTAAGTGGGTCATTTGCTTGTGTGCTTCCATAAGGAATTTTTAAACTGCAATCTTTACTTGAATTGAAATACTGTTGTGCAGTGCTTTAATTCCTTTAAGAATAACATTCATTTTAGTGAATTTTAAAAGTTGAACTCTGTAAGCATTATCTGTACCCATAACATCTGTCTAAAATGGCTTAATTCCAACGATACTGCAAAAGTTAGTTTGGCTTGTGATTTTGTCTATTGTTTAGCTAGTATCAATTTTTTAAGGTCTGAGCTTAGCTATTGCTATCATTCAGTTTATCACTCTCTTTTCTCATCTTCTTTTTGGGAAGGAGAATCAAAAAAAAAAAAAAAAACCACAAAACCAAAACCAAACCCCCAATTTAACAGTTTGTTTTATTCCCTGAGAAAAATGCTCAAAGCCCTCTACACAACACTAAATACAAAATGAGAACTAGAAATCATATGAATTCCATATATACTCTTTCAAACTTGAGCATCTTAGTTAATAACTAATCCAAATTTCGGCTTTGGTGAGCTAATTTTAAAAGAAGTAGCCTTTATCTCATGATGTAAATTCAATAGCTGTTGTCAGGTCTATTAAATAGAGTATTATTTTATTTACCCCACAGCTGATAACAGAGCCACACAATTCACTCCAGACTGGTCTTCCCATAAGTTATAGCTATGATGTCTCCAAAGGGATAAAAAGAAGTCATATCCTCTAGTTCTCAACTTATTTTCATCACTACATATATTCTTATGCTATAATAAATCACATGAAATACTTCTTTTAGCTACAGGGCTCAAGGAGTATCTTCCATGCCTGATATTTATTTCAGCTCCAGACATATGTCTGAGTCTTGCTGAATGAGTATCTTTGTTGTACATTAATATAACAGTGGTTAGACATGTTTAGAGTTTAGGAAATGTAGTTAAATAACCCAAATCTAATCATACTTCATGTATTGTCTCAAACATGCATAGATTTTATATGAAGTACAGCATCCAGAATATTGTTACTCATAAGATGTGAAAGGAAAGTGAACATCCTGAAAGCCTGACCTCACTGTATGACATGGGAGAGGAAAAATACTCATCTTCTTAAGCTATTAGGGAGCCCTTCGGAGGACAAGTCCTGACTACTGCAGCCAGTTTGTAGCCCATACCCAACCAGATAGTGGGCTATCCTGCTTGGGAAATATTCTCTAGTGAACAGTGGGACTGATTCTGTTCTCAAAGACAGATATTCTCTGGAATATCTGACATTTCCTCGATCCAGAACAGAATAGCCTTTTCCTTTAATTTATATATATATATATATTTTTTTTTTTTTTTTTTTTTTTTTTTTTTTAAATTCTGCTAGGGAAAAAGAGATTAAAAGGAAGGAGTTCTGAAGTAAATAGTTGTTGAAAACTAGGATTAAATTTAGAAGAAGATGCTCAGCACCCACACAACAGCTCTTTCTCACCAAAGACTTATGATGACAAGTTTGGAGAGCTTGGAAAAGCACATCATGGAACATGGCCATATTTTGGCTAAATATCTGTGCATACAATTACTTGATTTCTAGATTGGCTGTGTGCTTCCATCATTCTCTTCCTTACCTTGATGTAAGGATGTGATGTGATATGGTGCTCCTTCAGACTGTCCACCTTTCAAACTAGCATTGAAGCAGCATCTGTATCAGTTCAGTTCAGTCTAAACATGCAAGGTTACATTTAAAGTGGGTACAGCACAAGACAGACTTCCACAAGGTGGTGTATGCCTTCAAACATGATCTTTTTGAAGTACCAAGTGGTATTGTCCCACTTGGTTTTCTCCATGAAATTAGCTTGTAGGTTTTTGAAAAATATTTTATGACTTGTGACTGCAAAAATAGACCTCAGCATGCAGGATAACCTTGCATGATGTGAGGGAGCTTTGTGGTCTGTTCTCTTTCTTCAGTACAGGATGACATAGCTTATTGTCAGATGGATTACACCATAGACAGAGGATAGTGGAATGGCTCAGGAAGAAGAACAGTGAAAGGACAGGAGGACATGGACATAAACTGAAATACAGGAAATTACATCAAAATATACAAGAAGAGTTTTTTAACTGTGAGGGTGTTGAGGAGAGGCTTTGGAGACTCCAAGGAACTACTTAAAAGTCACCTGGACAGTTATGATTTGGTCTAGGCAAGGTGGTCTTCAGAGGTTCCTTCCAGCCTCAACTGCCCTGTGATCCTGTAAAATGGTAAGGAAATGTTATCAGTAATTAATGGAAGAAAACATGATAAAGATTTTCCTCTGCTGTTTTTCAGCTATAACATGACCTGAAGAGAAGCAGTGAATAAATTACATACTTGCTTCATTTTATTGTGCTCTTGTGGGAGAAATACAACCACTTATCTGAGACTACGTTGACTCTAATATTTTCATATTTTCATTTCTCAAATACTCTGGTCTTATTTCTCATATTTGGGTACTCATATGCCATGGTTTGCTCTCTGTTCAAGTACAGGAATCATAAAATTCCTTTTACATAGCATTGATAATGCAGACTATTTCTACTTTCAAAAGCATTTTGTAGAATACTTTTTTTATTACCATTACTTATTATTTTTAAAATAAAATCCCCTAAAGAAAAGCCCACCTAGAAAATTAGTTGGTTACAGAGCTATCCTGGTATCCTTTCATACCTAGTTAGCAATAAATATCTTCTTTTTAGAACCCTTCTTTTTTTAAGCTTGGTTAATAGAATATCTATTTTTTACACAGCACTGATTTTCCTAAAGCTGCAGAGAGTTTAAAAAGTTGGAAAATCTCAGAAAGCTCTCAAATGGAAGGTTATCTTTAGTGGTGCTTCATAAACTTCAACACTTTTGAGTGTAAGTCAATATCTTCTCAAAGTAACATGGGTCTTAAGCATTCAAGTCTATTAAAACTTTATCAATAAAACTAATTGGAGGCTGAAAAATTATAATTACCATTAATTTGAATAAGTACCAGTTTAGCTGGTTCACATATAAGTCAGTAATCATAACTGCATTGCAATCAGTGTACATATCAAAATCAGTGTATATATCACAATCTCCTGCAATATTTATCTTGTTATAAATTGGCAAACAGCTTTCAGAGTTTGTAATGAAACATTTTTGACATGATTTCTGACAGAGTTGTATAATTTTAGACTAGTAAGCATAAATGTAAGGAAGTGTTTTGGATTTTTTTCTGACAAGTCAGGCCTTGGGTGGCTCTCATGAATCATCTTTTAGATGATGACTTATTTACCAACTGAACAGGAGTTATGTGTCATGTAAATAATAGAGAAATAACAAGTCTGAAATATCTAAACTCCCATTTTACCTGCATTAAAATCAATAATTTTTCTGTCCGCTTGTAATTTTTTTGGACGATGGTATTTTCAGATCTGAGGTCTTTTTCCTGCCCTCTGCATCTGAACAGACCGTATCAGAAGTGATCTTTGAAAAGCACAACAGCACATTTCTTTTCTCCAGTACTTAATCCACTTCTAGCCTTTAATTGAAAAAGGTTGGATTATTGTTTTTCATTTAAAGCTTTCATCAGCTTTTAAAATTGATAGTGCCTATATTCACAAGGGATTAAGGAAGAAAATAAGTATACATTTTCACAGCCTTTAAATCACATAATTTGCCACTGAAATTAATGTGTATCATCTTGAATTATTATTTGATCTTATATGTAAGTGCTCTGCTATTTAAAAGGAGTCTTAATAACAAATCTACCAAAGGCAGTTCAAAGCCCTTTTATCATTTTTTTTTCATTAGTATCTCCCATTTTCATTTCATTGCTTTTGTTCCTTACCACCTTCTTCATCCAGAAAAATAAGTAGCAGCCAGTGTCGCTTTTGAAATGGAAAAATGGTTTCAAATCACTGGCAAAGCTTAATGACTTCTGACTGCTGAGATATGTTAATTTAAGCCAGACCAAATGTTCCTCAGCTGCAAATATTTGGTGTTGTTCACTGGGAACTGGCAAGATTTATGAGGGCCCAGTGGCAAAGGCTCTCTGCTCACATGCCTCACATTACAATTGTTTCACATGTTAGATGATAAAAGGCTGTTTGAAAAAAAAAAAAAAAAAAAAAAAAGGGGGAAGAAGGAAAAGAATCAACTTTTCACAGAAAATGTGTATAGGCCCAAAGAGGATGAGGGCTCAGAAAGACAGCTTTGCTTTTTTCTGTCAGTGAATCTTCTCAAAGAACCATTTAACTGCTGAATTAATGTGGTATTCTCATGCCAATCTGCATTCTTTTCACCCTCTCAAAACATCAAAATCCATGTGACTGGATGGTTCAAAGCACTGGTAATGGAGCATAGAGGACTTGTTTTTGGTGAGGTTTTTTTCACTTCTAGGTGGCCAGTCCAAACCTACAGCAAACTGATAGTGGCCAAAAGTCATTAACCTTTGGCTCTTTGGTTGTTTTT
This sequence comes from Certhia americana, assembly GCA_018697195.1. Classification (NCBI taxonomy): domain Eukaryota; kingdom Metazoa; phylum Chordata; class Aves; order Passeriformes; family Certhiidae; genus Certhia; species Certhia americana. The sequence continues at coordinate 65,198,106 of CM031857.1, read as the reverse complement.
GAGAGTTAAGTTAGTGAGTTCATTTTAGTAATGAGTAGATGGGTATCTACATCAGAAATACCCCAGTAAGTTATTCTGATAGACACTCTTGAAAGGGGAAACTTACGTGGATAGGACCGACACCAAAGTATCCTTTGGAAAAAGGCATCTGCACTACTAGCACATCAGCAGGAAAAATGTGTGGAAACATTACCTGCCATTCTGTATATTAGTTTGCAAGACTGTAAATTGGGAAGCATATCAGTCTGTAGTAATTCTACAATAGCAAAAAAACCCTGCAGTGGGAATGGGACATTATATATATAAAATGATGTTCATAGATTTAATTTTTTCATATATGCTTAAAGGAAAATTTTACTTGTTTCATTAAATGAAAGAAAAATAATTTCTGACTGTCTTAAATGTACTCTTTAATTTGCAAGTGACTGTGAAATTTGGGGTGTTTTCATTATTCTTAATTGCTCCAGTAGGATTATATTTTAAAATTTATTTTCTGAAGAAAGCCAAAACCTAGTAGTAGCAAATCCCAGTGTGTAGAGAAAAGAACAAATGCTTTCTCTGCTGGACTGGATTAGACAACATATCACCTAAAACCCTTCTACTACCTACACTTAAAATCTTTGGGGCAAATGCAGTTTTGTTTTCTGAGGTTGTTGCTGTAGAAAGCCTAATTGCTGCTCTCATGCAGACAGGTAACCTCGGCATTAGAGCTGCTGGCTCACCACTGCTGCTAAAGCTTCAGTGCTTTGCCACTGCTTTTTGTACCCCATTCCTTCTTACAGAAGATACAACAAGTTAAGTTCTTCCAAATTCAAAGGAAGGAAGAGGCAGCAGCTTTACTTATGCTGGATCAAGTCACCCCTCAAACCAAACAAAAATCTCATAGCCTGTTTCTGTGGAAATCTTGATGGCATTCTGCACCGAGCGAGCATCGGTGTGAATTCATTCAAACTTTACAATATGGATGTTTGCAATCAGAATAGATTAACCCTGATTATACAAATCAGCTACGGTGAAGGTCTACTAAGCACAGAAATGACTGCTCTAATGATTATAGGGTGATAACTCCTGAGCAGTACTGAGGGTTTCCACCGAAGGTAGTGGGAGCCATGAGGGCTAAAGGGCATTCCTAGGCTTTCAAACAGGAAAGAGAAATGCCTCTGCAGGGGTCAAAATGCCCCCTCGAGTGTTAAGAGAGGATAATGGTTCTCACAGATAGGAGAAACATCTTGTAATAAGTAAACTGAATGTTGGAGGTTTGTTTTTTTAAAAGTATTTATAAACTCAAATATAAAAATTATTATGTTCATGTTTGCGTTTAGGATGAAACTATTGTTCCTTGGGGGAAAAAAATGCACCATTTGTGCATTTGTATTAAGGGTATTTGTGTTAAATACGCTTAATTATGCTCTTCTCTGGGATAAAAGGAAAAAAAGCTGACAGCCAGCAAAAAGAAACAAAAATCTAAATTCTTTGCTTGCATTAAATATGACACAGATTGTAAAAAGCAATATTTTTACCCTTGAAATGTTTGAAGTATTGACATTCTGTCCACTCAATTGTCAGCTTGTCTTTAGAGATAGAGCTTCCAGGTTCTTAGCATTTAGTAAACTGACACTGATCTCTATTCTTCTTTAAACTTGTATGCAATTCTTGGCTTAAAAAAAAACCCTCCGTGATACCATGAAAGGTTATTCTTGCTGTAGACACTTCAAAAGTTCTGTGCTATCCTTATGGCTGTTTTCCTGATCTTCCAAATTTGTATTAATAAGTAAACTTTGTTAGCTATAATTTCAGTTTCAACAAAGCTTGAAAGGGGATTTCGGAACATTATAGGCTGCTATTCTTCAGGGTACATGTAGAAGTTGTGGCTCGGGCTTCTGGAAAGAGGGTCCCCAGTGCCTCAAAGCTGGTGAGGAAGGGGAGGTGGCAGGGCTGAAATGGACCTAGAGCAAAGAACTGATGGAGTGAGAGCCAGACCCGAGAGACAAGAGCTGTCTTCACAACTTCTTCGGTTAATTCAGTGAGAGTTTGTGTATGTTATTTGGGCAGCACAAAATCAGCTTCATGAATCTAAGTGTGTAGCTTTGTGTACTTAAAATCAAAGTCAGAGCCTGCCTTCCTTACCTGAGCAGAACTCTGATCGAATTTAAATAAATGGCAGACATGAAAGCCTGACAAAAAGGCTTTTCTACTTTTGTACCAGATAGGTATATAAACAAAATCAGCTGCTTGTTAATAAAGGTTAAAGCAAGAAGAATAATGTCACAGAAGAAATTGCCAAACCTTCCCAGCAGAAGCAATGGCATTGCTTGATTTCTCTGCTGCCATTCATACTGCTGTGTATGAATGTGTACTTTAGAGTGCTAGAGAAGTCCCTTATGATTTAAATAAAGTTTGTCATGTTTTACTTCTATTGGCATATGAATTCTTCAAGGATAAAATATCTGCTAAATTTCTCTGTTTTCTCTCACTACTCACTATATGATGAAGCATGATTTGTGGTATTTAATGTAATCAGAGTATCATTAATTTTCTGCTAAAATGTTTCTGCATATGGCCATGCAAAATAAGCATCTACCATACCATCAGTTGCTTAAAGAATCAAAATGAGGATGACAGTGTTTTTCTAAAGAAGATTTCTCTGAATCTTTCCACCCACAGGCTCTGTTGAAGGCAGTAAATAGTCCATTTTTGTTAATGAAGCTTCACTCATACAGCTGGGATTGTTTAATATTTTACGAGTGTTACTTTGTTTTGCTCTCAACGATCTCAGGCAGTTAAGGATTTATGAATCGTGTTTTTCTCAGCCCATCTGCGGTTTCCTATCTTCCCTGGCCTTGAGAATATGTTTAAATTTATTAAAGCGAAGCAAAGGCTCATTATTTCAAAGGAGAGCCAAAGTGACACAGTGAATTGGTTATTAATGGAAAGGCACTGCCATAGGGCGATTGAAATTTAATGATATCCTACAAGAAAAAAATGAGGGTGTCACTTTCCAAAAAGTCATGCTAAATGCCAGCCTTTTTAAGGTCCTGCCGCTAATTTTATGCCTGCACACAGTAATGTTTTCAAAAGCGTTTAGGAAACACGGACCAGTGACTGTACTGATTATCCTTTTCACCTTCTCGCCTGTTCCAAATGGGTTTGTGCAGTGAGCGATTTAATCTCTAAATATAGGGAACGTTAAAAAAAATAACATTGCTGTTTTTCACAAGCTAAGGGCCTTTTGCAATCCTCCAGAGATGGACTTGCAAATATGCTATCTCCATATGCTCACAGTAAGCTCTCAAACTGGCTCATCACCAAAAAAAAAAAAAAAAAAGGAAAACAAAAAACTTCAATCACTTTATTTCTTCTGCTTTTCTGTCATTCAAGAGATGTTTTATGTACACAGAGTACATTTATCAAAATTTGAGTCACGCATGATTAGAGCATACCTAGGAATCTCTGAAATTTCTCAATTTTCTCCTGATTAGTGTACATTTTCTTTCAGAAGACAGTCCTTGTTTCCTGAGATGCCTTCCACCTGTTTTTGGTTTATTCTCAGTTTTTAATATAATGTTCATATAGTCTTTGTCACTATGCTTTTTCAGTTTGAAAGACAAGTTGTGTAAGTCCCTGGCAAAATTCAGAGTATTCTTCCAAAGTGTATGTTGAGACTTGGGCTTTTATTTGGTTGGTTGATTTGGTTTGGTTTTTTTTTAAATTCAAGCTGGTTATAATTCTCAGACTGAAGAGACCCTATAATGTGGTCCTTAAGTGACTGTTGAAAGAGTTCCAAATGGAAGACAGAGATGAGGGGAAAGGGGAAATGCTTGTGTTAGGACTGCAGGACCAGGCTGATAGAAACTTGTTGATGGTGCTGGTGCTCAGTGGAGTATTATTGTTTAATGTTCCAATGCTAGTGATAACTATATGGTTCCTTCCTTCTAGTTGTGTGTTTCAACATATGATTTACTACAACTATAACCATGTTTAAGCACAATTGAAGAACACAGGTTGGGGATAAATCACGGATATCACAAGGTCTGTGTAAATGTCTGGACAGAAAATAGCTTGTGATAACCATGTCAAAAAAGCAGGCTTTACATTAAACACCTCACAATGTTAGATGACTGCTCCTTTGTAAAAGTAGAACTGGCGAAGGATTCTCATGCCATGACAACAAAGCTGCTATGGCTACACAAGCTATTGTGTGACCTTCCTCAGTTCTCAGCCATCAGGATGAAGAGTCCCCTTCAGTATTTCCCCATAGCTGTTCTCTAAAATATCAACTCCCCCAGAAAGCATACAAATATGCAGGAAAATGAAAAGGGGTAGTAGCATAAAGGGATATTTGGTATCAATCATCCTCGGTTAATACAGAAATGGTAGGAGGCTGTGGTGGAAAAGACATGCTAGGTCACCTAGTTCATCTTCCTGCTGGTGCGGGAAATGTTCCCGTCATATATTTTCTAGTGCCCTGTCCAGTCCAGTTTAAATACCTGATGCAACTCATTTATATTTATATTGTAATTTTCTTACAAACATAAATATAAAACCAAACTCCAGACGTTGCCCTTGACAGGCATATTAGTAACAAATCATTTTCTAACCTTGCTTATGGTAAATTTCCAACCATCTGCTGACAGGTAAACAGAAATTACTTCTTTTTTTTTTTTTAGTTCTCAGAATACTTTCTCTTCCCAGTCTCATCAAATGAAATAATAAAAAAACCCAACAACCTTAATTATAAACTGACAGCACCATGTTGTTTCTAAAGGGAGAAATGTTGCCCTTTCTGGGGGTGTGGATGTGACAAGCATCCCCTACCCCTCCTACATGAAGGGATAACCTGTGGTCTTTAAACATACCATCTGCTGTTTGAAGGCCATAGAGGTGCAGGAAGTTTGAGGGCAGGAAAGACTGGTAGCCATCTCCCTACATATTACATAGCAGCAGTCCTAAATAAAAAAGGAAAGTTAAATTATTGCCAAATTTTGAAGTCTTTCTCCTACAGAGCAGAATCCTGATGCAAGAGGTTCTGTTTTGTTCTGTCTGCAGAAGAACTGCAGTGGGGAAGGGTTACTTGCAGATGGAGCCAGGCTAGGTGACGTGAGTCATGGGGAGTGTCATTTTTGAGGAGAAGGTAGCAGACATCGTTTCACACGCCTCAGTCTTGGGTCCGTGTGTGGGTGCTGGCAGTGTCGCCTGTTCTGCAGGAAGCAAGAGCTGCTTCTCTGTGTGTGGAAACCACTCAGTGAGAGGGTCTTGCTCAGATTAACACACCAGGAGCTGGAGGGGTTACAAGGAAAGGTCAGCGTCTGTGCGGTGCTAAGTGTCTTTTTCTCAGGCTTAAATCACTGAGAGGTAGGATCTTCAGACAGGGTGCAAGAATTACTATAGCCAGTGCCATGCCTTCACAGGGACTTTCTGTTGTCTGGGGTGAGGGGGTAGAAAAGTCAGAAAACAGGGTCGTTGAGACTATCAAACACTGAGTAAACTGAAGCCCTAATAGGATTTGCATACCATTTTAAAGAACACGTGGAGATATGGTGACTCAAGGGCCTGCAAGTTTAGTCCCTCTAAGCTTCCTGTTTTAACTATAAACTTGTCATCCTATAACCTTTCTAACAAAGACATAAACACTTCAGCTACATATATTTTGATTGTTTTATGACAGTTTACTGGAGGCTTAGCAATGACAGATTTCTTCATTGTCTTTTTGCCAAAATTTGTCCTTTAAGTCATTTTTGTTGACTGCCCCTTTTAGCAGCTCACCTCACAATGAGAGAGGAGACAATTAATGGGAGGGTGATTTATCACTGCCAAAAACTGTCAAGGACTTCTGTTGTAGCTGGAGAAAAAGCAATTTCACATTATGGCATTTCATTCCGAATACATTGTATTTACAGCTCACAGTTTTATTTTCAGAGCCTATTATCAGGTGAAACAGTTGCATCTGAAATGTTGTTTGTGACATAGGTGACCTGTTAGGATTTGATAAGTATTTACGCCAGAGCACAAGGGGCTCACACATCTGCTGTTGGCAGAAGCAATGGAAAAAAATAACCTGGAAATGAGGCGTTTGATTTTTCTGGTTCCTACACTCGAGCATCTGTTGCTATAATTAAGTGGCATTCAGTAATTGCAGAGCAATGGTGAAATAAACATATGCATTCTTGCCAGCTTTTAGGATTTGGTGTCCTTACAGTAGGAGACACAAGCAAAGTGACTTCAGTAAGAACAAAGGGTTCTGTAACAAAGTTTAGCAATTAACTTTGCTATTGCATAAAGAGGAATTTTACAATGAAAAAGAAATAGAGGAAGAAAAAAAAAATCTAAATTGGCCAGTAGCTTTTGTACATTTAAACTGATTGTTGCAAGAGGTAAAGCAGAATATTGAGCTGGGAGCATGTTAACATTTTTCTGTAGAATAGAGTTGTATTGGAGTTGTATTTAGAAAATAAAAATTGAGTGTGCAATAATCACTAAAAAAATGAGAATGCAAGAAATCTATTATACACATAGAGTTTTTAATGAAATGTAGTCCTTAAATTTGAAGGGGGAGTTGAGGTCCCTGTGAGCGCCCCTGCTGCCTTGGTATATGCTTCAGTTGTGGTGTAAATGAAAACAGAACCTGGTGGTCAGCATTAGTTAAGAACCCCAGTTAAAACAGGCTTTTAAAATAAATCACTTGTAGGGCATTTGTTAAACAATCAGGTGTTCCTTAGTCTGTGGTGAGGTTCAGTATACATTTTTAGGTTATTTTTTAGAAGTGAGAAGAACTGGGGGGAATGTAATTTTTTTTCTAAGAGAGGATTTAAGTCAGAACACTTATTCATCTGGTCAGAAGTTTTGTGATTGTTGTGAGTTTTGCCTTTTAAGAACAAGCTGTCCAACAAGTTATTTCAACAATGGTCCTTGAACTAAAAATAAAAATAAAAATGAGTAATTGAATAGCAGAACCCATGTAACCCAACAGATATGTGGCAGATGTAGCATGTTATAAATTCTAAGAACCTAAGAATAGAAAAGGGTGTCTGTATCTTGCTGTCTGTTGAGGCCAATAAAGAGTGAGCATGAAAAAGAGCTATTAGTATTGTTTGAGGATGCCATTCTTATATATGCTTTGGCACTTTCACTTGCATGGTCTGGAGCAAGTTTGACATTAACTATGGCCCTGCCTTTTTGGCTGGGGGAGTAAGAGGAGTCACTGTGCAGTGGGTGGTAAAAATCACAATAAGTATCTCAAATGTATACAGAGGTACATGCATGCATACATACATGCACATATATTCACTTACACACACACACACAGAGAAAAAGAGATGTAACGAATGAAGCAAAGAGAAAATAAAACCTTGTTTTGTGGAGGAAGGACAGGACTGAAAAGTGAATATAGATGATAGCTTTTACTTCAGTTTCCATCCCTTACAGTCATTTCTACATGGTCATAAGAAGCCATAGCAAGCCAGTCAGAGCTTTAAAGAGCCGGAATATCAAAGGATCCATGTTGTTTCTTCACATAAATGTCTTTTTCAATGCTTTTTTTGCTTTACTGTTCAGATAGCAAAACTGAATCTGTTAATTCATTTTGTTTGCAAATGCAAATATTTTCAGGGTAGATACAGCTTTACAAACTGATAAAATAGAATATTATTTTTAGCTGCATTTAATTAAATCTAATGCTACTTCCAGTAACTACATTTTGAAAATTTTTATTATAATATACATTTTCATGTTATAAATCTGGAAAAAAAAAATCTCATCAGTCTTGAGTATATTAATGTATAAGAGTCAGATTCTAATAAACTTTGTATATGCATAAACCTGCTTTTTTGTTCTGCAAGTGAGCTCCTGGATTTTGATGTTGTTTGGGAAAACTCATGAAGCGATATACCTGAACGAGGTGAGAGTCAGGAGATTTAGATTGTTTTTCAGGCTTTGCCAATAACCTGTTGTGTGACTTTGGGCAAAGCACTTCTCAACTCTGTGCCTCTGCTTCCCTCTGTGCTTATATACAGATGAATTCTTTGAGGACAGAGTTACCCCTTAAGCATTTGCACAGGAGTTTGATTTCCTTTTTGAGCCCCAAGCATTAAAAATAAGTGTTCTCACATTAAGTATTTCACTGAGCAAAGTTGGAAGCTTTTTATTTTTGATGGAGGTGAGCCCACGGACAGTGGCTGTGAGCCTGCTCCTGCCATCCTTGCATTGGCTCCTGTTTCTGAGCTATTTCAGTAGGGAATGTGGCATTAGGACCTTTTATAATCAACATTCTTTTGCCAACATCCATTCTCAGCCTATTAAAAGAAAACAGATAGTTGCGAGAACTCTGTCAATAGTCAAAGATCTATTATGTTGTCCACTAAAAACTTAGTAGATGCTATAGGAGTGATTTTAATTGAGATTTTTACAACCATTTGATAACACTGTTTTGATCACCGTATTTAGGGCTGGATTCCAACAGTGGACATAAAACCTCTGACTAATCCACTGAGTCACCCAGTCCCTGTCATATATTGCTTAATGGTCCATGCTGCCAGGAATTATAATAGCTTTCTAGTAATAATTTTTTTTTTTGAAAGAAACTTTATGGCACAAAGTCTTATAAAAGTTTAAACTCAGAGTTTTTTAAAAGGCAATGTAAGAAAACTTCCTAGAGCTATGCTAAACTGCAGGTTTTTTAAATTTACAATAAATGTATAGAGTCTTACATATACTGTAAGTTAATGACTAATATTTTAACTTTAGTTGGTTAATGTTTGCAGGGCACTTACAGATGCTAGAATAATCTCTAATGTTTTTGCTCAATCTGCTCTGGAGATGGATGAAATAAATAGTTTAAACTAATTAATGTAACACCAGCTGTTACAAGTGCTTGGCAGACGTCTGTGAGTTTTGATGGGCAGAGAGCGGCTGTTGTACTTGACTTTATTTTAGTACAATGTTGATCACAGTGTAAGCTGGAATAAATGACGAGCCAAAGGAAGGAACAGAGGATGAATTCTGTGTAATGCAAAATAAATATTGCCCTTTTTCTGAAAATATTTTTTGAGGTCGAGGGAGATTTATAGTGGACTTCCATTAAGTCAGAAGTGCTGTGACAACAGCTGTGCTAAGCATGCTCGGTATTAACGTGCTTTATAAAAGCTGCAGAAATATATATAGACATTTGTGAAATTTCACATTGCTCTTAGATTTCAAAAAGTGCCAAGGCTAAGTATTAGGACTTCGTCTGCATATTTTATTTCTACCTAGCAATTGCTGTTAGAAAGAATAGCTGTTTAAGGCAGGTAGATAAAAAGAAATATTAGATCTAGAAAGTCAATATGTTTGCAAAGACTGAGTTGGATTTCAGTGCTGCTTGTATATACGTGATTGTGTAGTGGGTGTTTTCATTTATTTTGTGCTCTGAAAAAGGAGCATGACTGCAGAAACTTTCAAGGTACAAAGTAGTTATATCAAACTGAACTTGGTACTTTGTGCCGTAGCCTTGTTTTATCAGTGTCCAGTCGAAGAAACTCCACAAGCCTTAAACATATATCTGATGAGAATTCATTGTTTTCTCAGTGATTTAATAATAAGGTAAAATATCAAAGTAACTACTCTTTTAAAGTTAGAAGATAGAGTAATTGTGCTGTGACAGGGGAACGATGGCTGCTATCTCTCGATGTGCCAGCATTAAGATAACAGTGTCATTGTACAGATTGTTACCCTGTGAATATGTCTAATAAGTTATTATAGCGTGCTGAGCAGATGGCAAGTGTGCTCCTGAAAGAATTGATGGATGGGATATGATGTCATCAGTGAGATGACAAGGTTCACAAGGTACTTGACCTCCAAGAATAAGTCCTAACTGGTTAGAATTCTAAATGGTGAACTTTTGTGACACTGGCTAAATGGGAAATATGTGCAATTTGTATTTCTTTATGGTAGTGTTTACCCTCTTCACTGAACTCCACGTAATGGGATTTGGTCCCTGAAGACTTGGAGATATTGTTGGAAGGTTTCACCCTGTAACCTTCAGAGGATTTCAAATACAAATCTATACATCTAAACTTTAACAAAATCCCACTGAATTATATTTATGGATTCAGGTTTGTAGCTTTTCTTGCTTTATATGTATGTATAAAGAATTTAATTGAAATGATCAATTAATTTAACATCTACTCCCAAAAGAGAAAGCTGCTGATTCAGTAAGAAAGTACAAAGCATAAGATTACAGTTTATGCTTTTATAAGAATTTTTTTTTTAATTGTGAGCTATACTAACATGACAAGGATCTTAGGAGTGTAGTAATTTTAATTATGACTAGATTCTCTATCTCTAAATTTCATTACACAAATAAACATTTGATTGTTTTATCTTATCTGATAGTGTATCTTTCTTTATATTATGTTCCAAATTATATAGTGGGATCTATACTGTTGAAACATAGGCCTCTAAAATAGTCCTCTAAGTTCTTTGCATGATTCATGGAATGAAGGCAGTGAATGCGGAAGCCTCATAATGGGGAATCTTGTTGCTAAAGTTTAGGTACTGTCTAAGAGCTGCATCTGATGGATTCCTACCTTCTCTCCTTCGTTGTGCTGAGAATTTAGGTCCTTGTTTGTAGAGTTTTGCTTCCATGGCAGACTGGATGATCTAGACAGTGGAATTCTACCATTCATCTCTTTTAGGCACTCCCTAATCCCTACTGACTGCAAAGTGAGTTCTGCATATCTTCTTTCTGCAGATAGACAGATCCTTCAGAAGTTTGTACCTATACACTGTAAATTGGAAACATAAATGGGACATGAAAAAGACAGTGTATAGAGAATCTATTGAAAAAATAGCTACTGAAACAAAAGGGATAAATGAATACTAAAGCTATATACTATATCTTTCCTGCAGTCAAAGTTAGAGTCAAAAGTGTTTGGGGTCATGTTTCTTAAACCCTAAAATTAATGAATCTTTTTTTTTTTTCCATTTCTTTATCTGTATTTGGCAATGATCAAAAGCAGGAAGATAGGAGGAAGAAGCATGAACTTAGTAGTTAGCCTTTTTTAATCTTTAATAAAATACTTCTAGTTTCTTAAAATGCTTCTTGTTATCTGGCTCCTTTGAAATGAGAATATAAATTCCTTGTGGAAAACTTTTCCATGTTTTATTGATTGTTTGCAGAGAAAAACATAAATTCTATATGCAAAAATAAACTATGAGAGTATGTACATGCATACTTGTTCTGAATTCTTTATGATATTTATTTTCAACACTGATAGTTCTTTGCGATATTTGAATATTCATGTGACAACCTAGAAGTTATTTACATGAACTGAAACAAGAGGAAACCAGATGAAAGCACTATAAATCCTGTAAATAAAAACAGTATATTATCATTTTTATATTTTCTAATGTTCTGAGTTTCAAGTAAGTAAAATTTGTTTGTAAAATTTCTGCTACTGCAGAATATTGTTCCATTTCTTAAATCAGATTGTACGTACAATAAAACTTTCATAAACATGTTACAAATTGCTTCCATCTTTCCTGCATAAATAAGATGCTAAGGGTTCCTAAATTATTTCAGAATTACAGCAAAGCTTGAATTAAGTTGTAAACATTATAGCAATGTATCAATTTTAGCATAATTGCTTTGAAAGTACAGATTACGATTTAAAGTTGACATTTTCTTTTCATTTGATTTTAAATCCATGATCATTGTCATCCAACCCAATGCAAGTGTTTTACTCATGTTCTCACATCTGATTCTACAGTTTCAGGAAATGTACAGGCTCTGTACATTTCTCTTAAGATACTCTCAGACCATACTCTTCCTTTTACTTCTGTACTAAGGGTAGAGGTATTGTGCTTGCAAGAAAGATTAACTTATTTACACGACTTGTAGATTGTTACCTCTCTACATGTGGTTTCCTGTCGGTAGAGTTATTCTTTCTCTGGTTTATTGCCAATTCATTTTTCTGCAGTAAGAGAGCAGTGGCCTGTTCAAAACATGTTATTAGTAGGGCAGCATAGAGCTGAATCTTGAAACAAACACTTTTACTATCAATGGCATGCATCCTTTGTTAGTGGGTGATTTCAAGGGATTTGGTTCTATTCTGGTAAGGTAATATTAAAAAATTAGTGAAATGTCAGTATTAATGTGTACCAGTTTTTTAAAGATAATTAAATAATAGTATTTTGAAATATTAAAAATATTAAATGAGTTTATCAAATAATTTGATAAATTTTATATTTGATAAATTTATATTTAAGTTTTTAATAAAACTAAAAAAAAAACAGATTCCACATCTATTACCCTGTTGCCATAGGTTTACTGGTTATATGGCTAAAGAAGTTTCTGGACACAACTCTTTTCTCCTCAATCTGATCAGTTCATATATGTGTGTATGTGCTAGAGAAATGTAAAATATTAATAGAAGGTCAGTGAGTGTTCACTGAGCTCTCTTTGCCATATGGCCCCTGTGGAGGATAGAAGGCCCTGGCTAGCTTAAGCCTGCCATATGGACCTGGTGGAAAAAGGTGGGTTTCACACACAGAGCAAACCTACCATATGGACTGGGTGGAGCACTCAAAACTCTAAACATTTCTTGTGCACCAGGGCCTTTTACATAGAAGAATGTAAAAACATACATAATACATTGCACACAAAAGCCATTAAAAAAGGGATCAGTTGTTTAGATTTATATAATTCTTTCAAGCAGTGACCAAAACTGTATAAATAATCAGGGCTTATTTTGAAATAGTTTGAAAGAGGATAATCAATCATTTACAATTGACTTTTTTACTTCACATTTAACATCTGTTGTATAATGGGACTGTATGATGCCACCCTTAATGTTGTACAAAGACAGAACATCCAAAAATAGTGATAGGGTTAAAGCAGTTTCTCTCAATGTGTTCCCTTGGGTTTCTTTTCTCTCCTGTTCTTAACCTGAAAAACAAATTTAGCACACTGTGCAAGAGTTGTGAGGCAGGTCCTGGACTTAGAAATGTCTTCTGTACTCTTAATCTTTTGAGGAATTTAAATTAAGCATAGATAAGATAATTGATTTAAATTTAGTGCCTCTATAAAGAGTTTGGTTTTACATAGTGGTCTTTTCATCTTCTTTTGTAGATGAAAGGCATAGTAAAGTAGGATAGAAAAATGATCACCTTTCAAACCACTGGAACTAATGTTGAACCCTCCTACATGTTCCCATGCAAACATATCTATATTTTCTTAGATTTTTGTTGGTTGATTGGTTGGTTGGTTGGGTTTGTCTGGGTTGGAGCTTTTTTGCAAAAAAAGCAAAAGTCAAATCAGGACCACTTCAGCTATGATTTTTTCAAAATACAGTAAAAAAGCTGTATTTTGTATTTTAAAGATGTATTTTTAAGATCTTCTTTTCTGTTTTCTTATGTGATTTGACAATGATTTGGATCTTGTTTTCACATTTTTATACGTGAGAATGAATAAGGAAAAAAGAAGTCAAGATCTGTTTTATTCTGTTTACGGAGAGAGAATCTAGGCTGACTTGTCCCTTCAGATTTCTGTCAAAATCTTTTCCTTTTCTCTAATTGTATTTGTTTCTTGTCTGGTCCTGCAATTTCAACAAGGAAACTAATTTCTTTATCTTGAAAGGGGAAGAAACTACTGAAACAAAGACACTTTAGAGACAATCAGTGCTACTGAGGAAAGTGTTTAAGATGTAAGGAAAAAGTGCAGGAAGCAGTAGAATCAGCTGATTTGCAGAACAGCTAGGACAAAGAGAAGACAGAGTGATTGTGAGAATAAAGAATTTAGATTTTACCTTTTGAACTCTTTGTTCTAAATAGTTTGTAATTGTACTAGAATTTAGTATACAACCAGCCTTCATAAGTAGCACTGACTTCCTTTTCAAAATCTGTACAAAAAAATCCCTGAATTTGATGTCTCAATCTTCTGGGTTCAGGAGCTCACAAAACCATGCAGGGTGGTCATTTCCTGATGTGGCTCTTGCTTTTTTACTGGACAGGCTAAAAGCCAGCCTGTTGTTGGGATACAGAATAAAAGTATTGTCCTTAAATATATAATATCATCAGGTTGAGATAATAAAGCTTGTGCAGTCTGTTTCAGTTTGTTTAGGCAGTAACTGCTTGCACAGTACAATAATGCTAAAGATATTTTGATTTCTGTTTTGTTTATTTACAGTTATCACATAAATAAATTGTTGTAAAGTCTTAGAGAACCTTTGAACCACTATTGGGATTTCTATTTTGTTTCTGTTACATAACATTTATAATTGCTTCAGGATTAAAATAAAGAGTTTTTCAATTAAGTTATTGGCATAAACATTGAAACATTTACAGAAGTTATGAAATGAAACAAAATCAGTAAGAAGACCAGTCCCTGTAGTGGAGATGCAATATATATTTCCTTGATATTATGATATGATGCAGATAAAAGACTGAACAAAATACTTCATTTACATGAAGATTTTAAACTGGATCCAAATAAAGATTTTAATTTACTGGCAAGTGTATGGCATGTTTGCTGTGTAAGATACTTTAATTTTCTGTATTTAATGTAAACCAAACTGATCCATGTTACATGATGACTCCAAACTATTTTTTATCTTCTTAAATCAGTGCTGAATGTGACTCATAATGCATAAATACATAAAGGATATATTTTTTTCTGTTCTCTGATATGTATTCTGATATATTAGCATAAATTATGTATTCCAAGACATGAAAACACATGCAGGCCAAATCTCACTTTAAAGTGAATGCCTGAAATGGAGCAGAAAACATTAGAGGCAAAACTTCTGCATTATTCTATCAGTGAACATCAAGCTAGTGAATGCTGTAGAAATCTCACTAATGGACATGTTCTGGCAGCTTGTTGCAGATGTTTGATGAATGAATTGCAAGAGAAATCATATCAGATGTAAAAACGCTTGCCTTTTCATTCTGAATTTTGTTTCTGAGCTCTCTGGGGTTTAGGGGTTTTGTTTGTTTATTATTATGGATTTCTGTAAAAATCAGATATTAGGATATAATGTATAGGCAATGGTTTGAGAAATGTGGCTATAATATTGTAAGGGACTGTTTCTGATGCTATAAACTATGAAGCTCATATTGAACTCCCATAGGCAGACAGCCAAATTTCTATTAGGATATCATAACCATATAATCCAAACTGTGTACATTGATTATTGTCTACAACATTTGCATCTGAGTACTGGAAGCATTCCATAGATAGAGGCATCAGGAGTGTTTATTATATCTGCTAAAAAAAAAATATTATAGAATAATTTGGGAAAAGTGAATTAAATATACTCTCTTATGCAAATGTTGGTGTTTCAGCCACAAAAATAAGGAAGCCTCTTATACTGCTTCATATTAAAACAGCTGACTCCTTTTGTACCCTTCCTGATAAGAGTTTGTCAAGACAGGATGCTTCACATCCTTTTGTTTTTACTAACACTTGGTGTATTAGGTGTGAAGACAGTTGAGACCTGGAGTTACTAGATCACATATTTCTGTAAAAACTGTGTGTTGCCGTTTGGGTGCTCAAGCAAATACTGGGCACTCTACTGAACTACTGATGATAGAACACCTGTTCCCGTAACCTCTCAGAAGTCTGACTGCAGGACAGGACTAGCACAGTCCCTTTGGTACTTTGTTTCCAAAGCATGGCTCCTTCCCCTGAATTTCCAAAGCATTTGAAGCTTTTCATTGTATGTTCATGAATCCCTGAATGTATTGCCCAGTAGCCCCATACAGCTGTGTCAGTTGAGTCCGTCTGATTTGGTTCCTGTTTATTTTATTTTACTGGCATCTTTGACACTAATACATCCCAGGCAAGAATTTTGGCAAGGCAAAAACTCAGGAACAGCTTTCCTAAATATGTTTCTGTCTTGCTGTGCATTTTCAGATGGTCATCTTATTCACTGGTCCATGTGTTATAAGTCCAAATATTAGAGGTAATTGCTAGTATACCTAGCAATAAAGAGGTTGTTAAAATCATGGGCAATTAATAGGATCTTGCAGGGAAATGAAGAGAATATGAGTATATATGTTTTTAAATACTGGGTTTCTGCAAAAAGCAGTGTCCCTGGACTTTTTATGTATTTATAGAAAATACGAGATTTTCTCATTTTCGTAAAAAGAAACATGACAGTATTCAGAATAAATACGCAGTTAAATAAAGCACTTATATTAATCAATAGATCCAATTTTACATGTTCTGACCAGCTAAATATTTATCTGCTGGGATAGATAGGCAGTATAAGTTGTCATACATGAGAAGTGTTTAAGCCTCTTTTGCCTTCTCTGTTGAACTTCTCTGACATATTTATTTGTGAAATGCAGTACTGCTGACTTCTGTGCTGCCACTCTTCACCAGATGCCAAGCATGCCTGGTCAACCTCATCTGCTTGCCAGCACTCTGGGGATGAGGGTATGGGACAGGTTATGAGTTGCTGAATGAGTGACAGCTGACGAGTGTTGCTCAGACACATTACCATATATTCATTTTCTTTCGGGGCATCTGATTCATGCTGTCAGTAGACTACCAAGAACATGTGCCATGTGACAAGGTAGCAGGAGTATTAGAACTCAGGCCCCCATAATTGCAACATGGCTAGATACGGACTTCTTGAAAACACCGACTTTTTTTGGTTTTTTCCTAAAGAGAATGAATATTAGAGTTATTAACTGAACACAGACTAAGGAAAATAGTGTGAATACAATGCATTTCCAGGTATTAATATAAACCCTTCATCTTCAGAGAATTACAAGTTACCAGCTGTGCTCTTATCAAAAACTTCCTTCTTACTACTGTTACACTTACAAAGGAGGAGTGCTGTTATTTTAGATGACAATGAAGAAAATGCTCATATTGTTGATATTCCTTATTTTTAAACCACCTTAAATCCCCAAATTATAGAGGCTTTTCAACTTCCATGAAACATGTCCAGAGGATTATTAATACAAATCATGTGGCCCTTGAAATGATCCAGTAAAATCTAGCAAAATGCAGTTGTTATATTGTCTATAATGTTTTTTTCTCTGCATTTTGCAGGAGCCATATGGAGGCAGTTATGGGGAGGAAAGGGCAGCACAAAACCAAGTATGCATACTGTAGATGCATTGCCTTGTGTATTGCTTTTATCAGTAGAGATGTGCATATTTATGTCCATAATTTTGAAAATGTGAGGTTTAGTCTACAATACCTTCATTATGCAGCCCTAAAGCCCAGTCCCTAATTTGAAGTTTGATGTTAATCAGGAATTTAGCTTTGACTGAAAATACTTGGCTTGATCATTTGATTCGGCATACATTTAGGAAAGCTGGATATATAATCAGGGAGCCAGCTTCTGTGCCAGTGCAATAAAGGAGATTAAATAGCTGGATTTGTGAATGTTGGGGTTTGATTTTCTAACCGAGTATCTCTTCACTGAGTAGATGATCATGGACACCCCTCAATGCGACTTTGGAAGAAGCTGAGAATGAGTCTTGTGAAACTATAGAGAAATGTATTTGCAGAACCCTCTGCTTACTTATAAGCATATAAACAGTTCTCACAGAATTGCTACAAAGCCAAGAAACATTTCTTTTTAGCTCTCAATACTGCCTGGCTAGTGGAGCAGAGTTAGCAGAGTACCAGTTGGGATGTTTGACATGAACTGGTGAAATACTTTTATATTTTTTTCAGCATCCAAAGCACAGATGGCCTTACTCTGCATCTGATTCCTGCCAGTAACATGTAAGGATCTGTAAAAAAGAAATAATGGGCATAGTTCTTACAATTAAAAATTGCAGGTTATCAAAGTATAAAGTGTTTTTTTTTTTAATACTAATATATTGTTAAAAATGCAATAAAAAATATTTAGAATGCCTTTTTAACAACCATTTCATATTTTAACAATTATTTAATCTTTAGGAATTTAAAGTTAAATTCTTAATTTCTTCGGAGTTACTGAATATTGCTGTGAGGTGTTGAAGATATATGTATTTTATGATCATCAGATATAAAGAGAATCATCCCTGACTATTCCATTCCTTCTCTTTTCCTGACTCTTCAATGCACTTTAAAAAATTGTGTGAAAAAGTCTGTGAGTAAACAGGATACTTTTTATTATGGGGACAGAGAAACCACAAAATTTTGCTTTCATGTTATGTGTTATGATGCCGAAGTACACAGAACAGAAATATCACTGGCATTTTAACATTCTTACATTGTATTGTAAAATATGTTTGTTAAAAAATAGGAATGATAATTTTTTCTAAAATATTATGAAATCCTTAGAATAAATAAATAAGCCAATACTGCTTGACCCAGCCCTAATCAGTAATAGGCTGCAAAATAAGATAAAGGTTATTAAAATAATCCTTTTATTGAAAGAGAAAATTAGATAAGTTGCGCTGATTGACTCTGAGGCCCTCCTAGGGACATGTAAAATGAAGAATAAACTCAACTTGATCTAGTCCAAAAAGCCTGAAGAAATCCTCACAGCTGGAACATCATCACTAATTACATTTTTGCTTTTTGAATATATATTGCCAGCTCTTTCTGTTCATTTTAGTGATTCTATACCCGTAATTCCTTAACAAACTAAAATATGCAATCTTTAGAGAATGTATTTTATATATTTGCTTTGACAGCTGTAAATTTCACTTACATTCAACTAAAATTCTTGAAATTCCACAAAAATTACTTGTGCAAAATCTGTTGCATGTAAAAAAAAACCAGTTTAGCTGTTTTGTTTATTTCTTGTTGAGTCAGTATAAATTTCTTGCTCCTGGACAGTCTTTCTGCTCCACTCCTTCACCTTATAATCCCACTCATATTATTCCTTTCCAAAGTGTTTGGCCACCTTGAGTGTCCTTCCCTATATTCTCAACTTTCTATTTCCTCACTTCTTGATTACTCCCCATCTTTTGTCAGGTCCTCTCTGTTTCTAACCCTCCATGTCCTTATTCCAACCAGCAATAAGTTCCTTCCCCCCCCCCCACCCCCACCCCCCAATATGCTTATAGACAGATTGGCTTACAAGGTATCAGCATAAAAGGGGGACCACTGAACCTTGGAGAAAGAGTGATCCCAAAAGTTGTGTTCAAGAAGTGATTCTCCCTCTGGCTCTAATTTGCCATTATGGAGGCAACTCCATAGCAGTATGATCAATGATCCTGTGCAGTGGTGAAGAATGATCTGTAGAGACTGCATGTTTTTTAAAAGGATTAAAGAAATATTGGAAATTTATTAATTGAATTTTTTTCCCAAATAGGAAAAGCATCAAGTCAGTACATTAGGTTTTCAGTGGTTAAAATCTCAGAGAATTGTCAGGAAATATGAGTCTTACTGTTGGTGGGAAAGTCCTGCATCTAAACCTACCTTCAAAGGGAACACATAAAACTAAGTTCTTATGTCCTTATTTAATCCTATGTAGTTCTTTACATCAAGTGAAGGTGTGTATATCTGGAAGCCATGCTACTTGGGAAAATGGACCACAATGGTAAACTTGATACATAGATTAACGAGTTCTGTAAGACCAACTTGCACAAATATATGCAATTGCACCAGGTGCAAAGCCATTTTGCATAAAGTACATATCCAAGAAACTTAGTAGCTGTGATCCCTTCCATGTAGGTTTTTAATTTTATAATCATATTTCAGTCTTAGAGAGTTGCTGTTCCCAAAGGTTATTCCTTAGGTTAACATACAATCCAAGAAGTAAAGCTCAACGGACAACATTTGCTATGGTATTAACTCTGAGAGCACCAGCCTCTTCCAAGTGTTACAGAAATATTAACCCATCAGTCAGTCTATTTGAATATTTAATATTGCTTTCTGATTTCCATCAGTCACAGTTGCAAATCTTTAAATTTCAAAGTATTTGGGTTTCCTGGAGAACTGTTGTTTGTATAAAAAGAAGTAAATAAATTGTAGATTAAAAAGAAAATTAAAAGTATATATATATATATATAACTCTTATAAAATATATATATATACACAACTCTTACAAAATATATATACATATAACTCTTCTAATATATATATATACATATTTTTATAAGGGTTTTATAAGAGTTTATAAGCCCCCGGTTACTTGCAGGGTTAATCTTGAATAACCAAATCTTTAAAGCAGCCAAATTGTATGGGAATTGGTCAAGAGGATTTTATTTATTTGTTTGTTTGTTTCTTTGTTTTTATCTGCCTGAAATTATTAAGCATTTCAATTGAGAATTTGGGACCCCTTGTTCTTTTGTGTTAATATAAATCAAGAATTATGGATCAATTAAAACAGGAAAGCTTCTCACGCTTGAAACCTCTAACAGTGAGGAAGGTGAAATATAAAGCTTTGTACTAAAGAGTGTTTGACAACGTAAACTGAAATAATATTAAGCCAAATGGAATAGATTGTTTCTACAATGTAGAACAAATATATGCACCAGATTTATGGTAATAAAAAGTGGAAGCAGAATCCTCTTTCATCATTCAAATGGTATGAGTGAGCCTGTGTTAGGAACAAATATATGTGGAATATTTTGCAGAGAAAAGCCTCAAGATGCATTGCAAAAAAAGCATGACATGATTACAGAATGGCAGTAATTTGTATAGGGTTTTTTTCAGCCAGCTATTATTGCTTGCTTTCAAATCCTGGCAATATCAATATTTTCCAGTTTGATTGGTGACTGGTCTGAACTTATCCTACTTGCTTTTAGGAACGAAGACAAGAGAATGGCTACCTCTATTCATCTATTATTGTTTAAATAGCTGTCACAGCTTCCAGGATGTCTGTTTCCATGTTATCTGCTGAAAGAATAAAATAGAATGGCAACAAACCAAATACAGTGAAATATGTTCGTTGTATTTGGCCCAAAACAGCTGCTGTTTACAGATAAAATCTAGTTTGAACAAAACCAGGTGAATTTGGGAAACTGAGGAACAATGGATGGAGTGGTTGTAGCATTTACAAGTATTTTAAAGATACGTGTCGCCTTCAGACTTGCCTATTATGGTGATTTAGTTCATATGTCAAGACACATAATCATCTCTGCCCAGATACTGTAGAGGCTTGGGTAACAGCTTGTCCTATCCTTGTTTATTTGTTAATTTATAACATCTCAGTTCCCAGCACAAACCAAGGCAGGCCCGGACACTTCTTTGTTCTGCCTCATTCTTTCTTTTTTCCCCCCTCTTTCTTTTCATTGTTGTGCTCCCCACTCTGACAATGGAGTTGAAGATTGACCCTTTTTCCCCTTTTGCCCTGACTTCTCTCCTAACACTTCCTTTGATGTGTTTAGACTGAAAATACCAAATCTCTGTTTCCCAGCAAGAGCTCATCACTTTGCAGCATTGCTCTGCTAGTAGCATAAGAGGAACATTAGTAGTTCTTTTGCTGCAGTTTAAAAGATGTTAGGCTAATGATTATTTGGAAACAAAAGATATCTCATCCTTTGGAGAAAAGAGGACTTGTGCAGGAATTAAGTATTTTAAAATGTTTTAAAGGCAAGAGGTCATATTATTTTGCTACTAAGATATGCAGTTATGTTTTAATTGGCTGTGTTTACAATGTGGTTTTTCTTAAAAATGCATTATTTTAAGATTCCCTCAATCATTGCTTATCTCACATCCACAAATATCCACGCTTCCTGTGTATAATATGTACATTTGCTCTGTTTCAAACATACTCACACTCAAAGTTTATTTCACATGGGACATCAAGAAAACAAAGTCACATTAGTCTGCCTTTTTTTTTTCTGAGTTGATATTTCATTAAAGTAAGTTCAGAGTAAGTTCATCTCTCTAGCGCTACCCTTCAGTGTAAATTTGTTTCTGTTATTTATTATAACATAATGGTTTGGATGTTACTTTGAATTAATGTCATTCTAATCTTTCTTAAATTTCTTTGTGTATTGCAAAACCATGCCACACATTCTTAAAAAAATTTTCACAAACTTCATGTGTTGAGCCTGCATAAACTACAGCAAGCATAACATTAAGTAAATTGTAAAGATCTATGTTAGGAGCTTTCTGTATCTCAGCAGTTGCATGGAAGAGCAGTTTTTGAGTTAATTAAGGCTTACAGAATTTTTAAGTGGGTCATTTTTATCTGGTATATCTTAAAATATTTTGAAAATTTTAGACCTAAAATATCAGTAAGATTCTGAGTAGTCTTAGAAAGTAGGAGAGCACTGATCCATTTTCCTGGCAAACATAGAGAAAAAATGATATATTTTCAATTTCCTTTCTCATTTATATGAATCAACTTCACCATGCTTACTAGTGATCCGACTCTTTCCGGCTATGTCATGCAAGTGCAGTACCTTCACTGCAACCACTGATACAAAGGCAAAGAAATTTCTACCCAAAAAAAGGATACAACATGGAAGAGTCTTTTTAATCTTTTTAATTTTGGGTAAAAATCATTTGGGGAAGCCATATTTTTAGTAGAGGAAAAATGGTTTCAGCTATGCAATAGTATTATGTACTGTTTATAAATGTATTTTCTAACTAGTTTTGTTTAAGTTTTGACTTACTTCTTTTGATTAATGAAAGCATAACAATTCTGGCAGCAGTTTGGAACAAGATTTGATAATGATTTTTCACACTAGACTCGGAGTGGAGAAGTTGAACTAGTTTTCAATACCAGGAATATATAATATTTTTTTACTAATGAAGTAAATATTTCTATATTATTTTAAAAGTCAGAAAGAAAATACTCATATTTAGGGCCAAATTTTTGTATCTTACTACAAAATGACTGCAGAGCTATTCATGCTGCTGTGAGGTACCATGAGGACAGAGGATACATCCACATAGTACATATTTCAGAGCCTGCTTTGAGTCTCAGTGAAGTAGATAGGAAATGGTTCAGAGATCTAGAACCAGTTTTTTCTCACCATTTGTAACATGACTGGAAAATTTAAATATAGCTGAAAAAAATCCTTTATGACTCTGAATGATCTGAAGCTTTCCTTGGTCAACGTTAACTCTTTTCAGTAACCTTAACCTGGAAAGTTTTTGAATGATGGCTTTATGAGAAAGCAGTAATTGTAGCAAAAATTGTGACAAACAGGGCATAAGGAGCAGGGTCTTACTCCTTGTCCTCAGCCTGAGCCACAGGGAAGTAAGAAGAACAGCACCCAGTAGAGGATCTCCCCAAAAGCAGATCTTTCCATCTGAGATGGTCATCACAGTCAACAGACACTTCTAGAGGAAGATTTGCCTCTTCTGGCAGTAGCTGCCTGTGAGAGTTCAGATGGACGAGTACCTTGAAGTGGCCTCTTCTTCTTTCCACTGGCTATAAAAGACCTGAGTGGTACCAGCACAGCATTAGATGTCCAAATGCCTGTGTGGGTAGTTCTGTGGAAGGACATAGGAGGAAATGCTATTACTTTAGCACTGTAAATACTGGCCAGCATGACAGAGCTGGTGAGGAGATGAGACAAGAAATCTGCACCTGAGTGTGATTAATAAAGGTTGCTTCCTTCTGTAGGAAAGGTCATGGGGACTGTTGGAATGAACTGGGACTTTGAGTTATGGATGGCCCATCCTGAGGTCATCAACACTCCAACCTTTTGCTACTGCAGATTTCAATTTTTGTGGTCCTAGAGTATGTCCACTTAGAAAAATACTGCATTCAGTCCAGGAGAGAACTCTTTTTAGGCAACTAGGATCAACTTTCAGATGCAATTTTAATGTACCTGATAAAATAAATAAAGAAGTACAACCATTATTGAAACCCTAATTAAATAAATAAAAAGAAATTTGACTCCCCCAAAAGATATATAACTTGCCATGGTCAAGACCAAAATGGAAAAAAGGGAGTCTGACAAACTCCTTTGTAATCATACAACTATGCAGAATCTGCATGATATCTAGGGTACATTCTGATGTCCTTGCATTGTACTGAGTTGCATCAATATGTGTCAGTTAATGACTGAGCCCTTGGTAAGAAGAGTATGCACGGATATATGTATGAATGTATGTATGTGTATGTATATGTACATGTATATGTATATGTATATGTATATGTATATGTATATGTATATGTATATGTATAGACAGTTTTCCTTTTGAAGAATTCAGATTAACATCTGGTGCAAAGAAATTGACCTAAATTTCTATAACATATCAACAGTTGCCTACAAATATTCTAGAAAGTGAAAAATAAAAAATTAAAAAATTTAAAAAAACCCCAAAAACCTAACCTACAAATGAGAGTATTGAAGTTTCCATTAATTGTTCAGGGTTTATTTTTTTTGCACTTCTTAATCTGTTCACAGATTATCTGTGAAATTTTAATCTTAGAAGTCTTCAAGCTGTGCAAGATTTTTCCCGTTGTGATATCAGAAGTAATCAGATCTGATTGTTACAAAGATCCCACTAAGGAGTGCAGCACTAATTGTTAGATGTCCATGCTTAAAAAAAATTAGGCCAGTGATTGTTACTGTGCTGTTAATTTCATGTACTGTTCAGAGCATGTTTTAATTGTGGCAATCAGGTGTATTTTCTTGATAAAAAATGTACTGAGGAGCTTTTTTTGGTGTTGCAATATCTTCTGAGCTGTAAGTGAAACCATTAAGAGTGGGAAGGGTTAATTGTATGGGAAGCCTTTTATTCAAATATTTCTCATATACAAAGTATATGTCATGCTAGAAAATATTCTATTGTCAATCCAAATAGAACACAAACTAAAATGAGATAATTGGGAAGGTGCCCATAAAGTCAGCCTGAATATATTATCACAAGTATATGTGAGATAATATTTGTTTTAAAAAGATTCTATGGCACTGTAAACTCAGTCTCATTAGAGACTGCATTTAAAAGGCTTATAAAGTTACTCATTAATGTTATCTTGTTGTATCTCCACAGCTTTTTCATTAAAGAAAATTCAGCAGAAAGCATTTTCTCCTGATAGCAGGAACCAATTTGCAATAAATGTTCTGGAAACCACTAGGGAAGCCATTACTGAGGTCTAATAAAAACAGACAAGCGTAACTTGTTCTATATTTTTGTTTCAATCACATACAGATGAGACCCCGCTCTCCACACCAACCGCAAGAGACAGCCTTGACAAACTTTCTCTAACTGGGCATGGGCAACCACTACCTCCGGGTTTTCCATCTCCTTTTCTATTCCCTGATGGATTGTCCTCCATAGAGACCCTTCTGACTAACATCCAGGTAGGCCTTTTGTAGATCAGCTTAAAGGGATGGAGAGGAGACAGTTTTGTCTAAATTAATAAAACCGTTCTAGCCTAATCAGTTCATAAGATTATTTGGATCAACTAATTTACTGAAACTTTCCTGTAATTTGGGTTTTAAAGGAACCACAGCAAACAAATGAATTTAGAAGCTGTCAGATACAGTACGTAAAAATACAGATTGTATATTAAACCACAGCAGAAAATTCAATGTAAATTACATTGGTGTGTTTAACAACATTAGTCTTCAATGCTCTTTTTATTACAGGCTAATGAAATGTATCTTACTGTTTAACTTTATTTCATTTACTAAACAGAGAAAGAGTTCTTTAATAAATAGTTGTTTCAAATTGCTAGAGTGGCATGGTGGAAATGATATTTAAAGCTATTTGATATGTGTCTCCCATAAAACGCACTTATTTTATAAATAAGCTCATTTCACTTAAAGTACTGTCGTCAAAGAATAGACTTCAAAGAGTATTACCAAATTTTATGTAGATTTCCTATTTGGTAGTCACAATGTCTGTTTGTCTGTATAGTAAAGCTGTGTTCAAATATTATTTTTATAGTATACACTATGTATAGCTTGAAGCCAAGTTGTTAGTGTTTCATATTAGAATTAAGAAATTTTTTTTGTCAACAAATTTAGTTATCTTGTGTTTCCCATATGCAAATTTTGTTACAATATGGTTGTATATTGCATGCAGAAGCAAAATGGTAGTGCCAGAGATAATACAGTCATATTGCATATTTCACAGAAGCCTTGTCTGGGCAGTTACCAGTTTCTAATTTTTCACCATATATTTTCTGCTCATTCTTGCAAACACATAAAATCAATTGTATTCTATCCAGCAAAGGATATGATGGAGCTGGGCCAAATCCTGCTCACTTTACTGTCTGAGGCAATATCATTAAAGTTGATGGCACTTCTGAATTGCTTTATCAAAAGTATGTGAGC
The DNA here is from genome assembly GCA_018697195.1 of Certhia americana. Classification (NCBI taxonomy): domain Eukaryota; kingdom Metazoa; phylum Chordata; class Aves; order Passeriformes; family Certhiidae; genus Certhia; species Certhia americana. Next base: position 65,171,982 of record CM031857.1, on the reverse strand, counting down.
CATTCATTGGTTGTGTTTTGAGGTCTAATAATGGAAAAATACTGCTATTTAAGAAGTAAATATTACTGTCTCTGCCTGGTCTGAAAAAGCATATTTATGATTACTTTTTGCAGGAGACTTAGCGTCTTAAATATTCAAACCATCAACCAAGATAATTGGAAAGCAGCATTCTTGTAACATATCTACTGCAACCTGTATAGATTGTATTTTTTTCTTAAGGCAGAAATGCAGGAAGTAAATTTTTAGCTGTGCATATGTGTGCAGAAAAGTTCTTAGCAATTTTTTTTGACAAATGTCTGCACTCAATGCCTCTAGACAGCAACCTAATGAGCAAAGCATTCAGCATCAACAGGTTAGCTAATCTCATGATTGAATAGGAGAGTGCAGCACTACTTCAGGATAAATAACCAGGATTAATTTGCCAAGAATGCATTCAGTTTTGTTTTACAGAAAATGTGAATATGAATTTCAGTCATTATTGGGGTTTCTTTAATACTCTTATCTTTCCTGGAATGAAAAGATTAAATAAAAGGCAACATCATAAACAAACCAGAAAATTTTTAAGCTTTCTCTTATAGTGCTTTTGAACGTTCTGCTCCTTACCTTGAGATTCCAAATCATGACAAATGGTCTATAAGTGTAAAGTGGTGGGATGTAAGTCCTTCTGGATTTTTTCAGTATGTCCCCACATCACAATATATGGTTTTGACAAATTTCTAGGAATCCTTTCATAACAGTATATGAAAGATATTTCCCTCTGTCTTTCCTGCTCCAGGTTTAATTTTTATCAGGACAACATTAGAAATCCACTCCATAATGAAAAATTAATTAAAATAGTTAATTTTTCCATCTGTGTAGGAAAAGTTGACTTTAACAGCAGCAGGCTATATTACAAAATCATATAGAAAATAGTGGCAATTTAGTTAATCAATTCCATTTAAAATGGTTTCCATATTGCTATGTCATTGCAATGAGAGGGGGTAACCCCATGCCCACAAATGAGTTGGATACTGTGATGCTGACATTTCCAGAACAGAGTTTTAGGTACATGATTACAAATTCAAATTTGTTGGTGGCATCTGTGGAAAGAGGCAATTCTGTACCATGGTCCCTGATTGCACTGTAATTTGTGACTTTGCTAGGAAATGCATAAGCAGTACCTGAAACCCATGATGCATTTATTACCTGAGTTAGAAGGACTCTTATCACTGAGTAAATGGCTCCTTGCTGTCCTTTGGACCTGATGTGCTTTGCATCTCTTTCAGTAGAGTTGTGGTTTCCATGGGGAGGTGGAGCAGTTCGAACCCTCACTGTTCTCTTGTTGCAGCAGTGGAGCAGGTCTAACTTCCTCAAATAGATTGCCAATGGCTTCATGAGTGGAACAATGCTTTTTTCCCCAGGGTCATTCATGTTGAAAATAGGCATTTTCACTGCAAGGGTGTATGTCTGCTTGTGAAATGCAAGTCTACATTTTTTGTTAAGTCATGGATCTGGGGAGCACCCACAACATGCCACCTGTTGTGTTGGAGGTAGCCTACATGTTAGGGACACAGTCTCCACAGGAATATACAGGCAAGGAGTTTCTGGCTACACCAATGTGCATGGACTTTACAGTGGATGTCTCTGACATGATCCCCTTCTGTATATTCAGTTGTGTGAGGTGCAGGATCTGGAGGTTCTGAATAATACAGACTTTGGGGCCTCCAAAAAGCTTGCAGAGACTGCCATGGTTTAAAAAAGATCAGGATTAGGGTGTTGTATGGGCACTAGGAGCTCTAATTTTAACCTTTGACAGGGTAAAAAGGATCCTAATTCTTGTCATAGGAACAGTGCTTTTCGGTTATGTGAATAAAATTTCTAAACATTTTGTTATTTGAAAACAAATGTGCTTTAAGTCCTGCAGATGCTGATGAGCTCAGATGAACTTGTTGCCTAACTGTAATTCTGTTTTAGAAGTCTGAGTTATTTTTTAGAAGTCATTTCTAAAACTCTGAGCACAAGTCAGTCTCTTTCTTTCATCCATACTAAAGTTAAATGGATAGCTCCTGATCATGAATTCATAATATTAGGCAAACATTAAAGAAGTCTATTTGCTTCTGCTGACACCAGTATGTCTTTCTGTATACCATATACATGGGATCATTTTTTACTTCTCCATAAATACTTCTTTAAGCAAAATACAGTGTTTAATTGTACATGTACAGAGGAGGTAATAGCAGTATACAATTCCCAGAATAACCGGCATTATTCTTGCTGGGGACTGCTGAAATACAAATAATGAACTCTAAAAATATATAATTAAACAAATACACACATAAAAAAAAGGAATAAGATTGGGAATATATTTTCTTATTTGGATTTATATCTGCACATCTAAAAAGAAGAGAAAATAAATTTCCCTGGAGAACTTAAATCAAGTGATATGTCTGTTTTTTCACAAAGTGTATTTGCAGATTTCTTCTGGATTAAATGCTCAAAGTCCAAGTACAGTTGCAGGGAGGATGAAGGGTGGGGGAAAGTGAGTCACAGCAAAATACTGTGTATGTGCTAATGAGAAGGCTAAAGATGTCTCCATACCCCTCACATAAGTTTACCTTTTTGAGTCATGGCCTGATTATGCCAAAGTATGTTACAGCCACCGCTTTTCATGATGCTACAATATTCTTGGGTTCTTTCAAGCTTTTAGAGTCTGAATCTCTACTGTCCCTGAGCTAAATTTCCATTAATATCTAAGGAATGATACAGTTGCACAATGATAGCTGTATTTTTCTATCAAGACTGTATTGCATTGACACATTTTTATTGCTGAATATTTTAAAGAGATACCTAAAATAATTTGCAAGTTTGCCATTGATATTAATAAAAGCAGTGCCTGGTTACAAACTAAATTCCCCTCTGAAAACAAAGAAAACTACTGCTTTATTGCTGTGAGTCTCCTGCACTTTTACTATCTATGACTAAATACTAAGGGAAAAAAACACTGCAAACAGTGGACAAAGTAAGAAAACCCCAATTTTACTTCATGTTATTTTATCTATCTTCTGCTAAAATTCAAGAGAATTATTTTATGTTTCACAGAAAGTATTAATGGAAAATATAATTGATACTTGTGTAATATGCCTTTATCTGCGATAAAGTATGCAATCTGAGATATTAAAAAAATTGTTCTTCAGGAGTCATCTCTAGAGATAATCTGTGTTGTCTTGCTCACAGTACTTAGTCACTAGTCAGTTATAAATAGCAGATATCAAAAATTAACACGTGAAGTTAACTAGAATTGTATGTTTTGGGGTTTTTTTCTAGAGCCTTTCACTAGATACTTTTCATGACTATAGTGTATATATTTTGTATATATTTTTTTTTCCTGACTACAAGACAAGCAATGTTATTTAAACTGTTTTCACCATAAATAGCTAATACTGCAGAAAGAAGCCTCTGGAAGCCAGGAGTTTTGACTAGGAAAACTTCCTAATATGCATGCCCTGATCTTCTAGTTTCCCTTTTTACTCAGTGTGGGCAGTTGTTGGAAACAGGGTATGATCTTCTAGATAGACTGTTAAACTAATTAGCAAGGTCATTTTGATGTCACATATAAACATATAGCCAGCTAAATTCTGTTAGGTGGAATACACACTTAAACATGCAGCTAGAAAGAGAAGGACCTTCCCTACACCCTCCCCTCCACCCCTTTCAAAGTAGGCATCATTTAAAGTTTGCATAATTTAAAAATAGTGATGAGTAATACTGGTTTTAAGACTGAGTTGAGGTTTGATAGATGTTTAGTTTCTATAGGATCATGAGGCTGCCTTTATATGATGGTGTTCTCAGATCAGAGAATGGGAAGAAACTCATATATCAACTTAGCCTTGTGTTTGGGAGAGATCTAAAGGATTTGTCAGTGAAAATAACTAAAACAAGTACAGTAAAGTAAACAAATCAGAATGATCTATAAATCTCCAAAGAATAAAATGTCCATTTTTGACATTACATTGAAATAAAAATTAAGAGGGACACTGAAGAAGAATGCCATGCTTAAAGCTGAGCTCCTGACAGAGCCATACCATATTACAAACAAATCTGGAACCTGAGTATGTTCACGGCAATTATCATTATCCAGCCTCCATAACATCTGACCTTCCCTAAAGAGAAATATTTCCTTTTTGTTAATGTCCCGTGTTGCACTGCATTTCCCATTGTCATTGGCAGCATATTGATTTAATATCAGCTTAGAGAATTAGCCATAGCACATACAAGTTGGACATACAGCACTTTGTATAATCTTCTACAGCTGATCCACTGGGAGAATTAATAGAATTTCATGCAACCCTGAAATTGCTATTCCTGTTCCAGGGGGCACTGATGGTTTTTTAGACGTTGTACTTTTTTAGTTTTTCTCAGCCCCTTCTGCACTGAATAAAGGGAGAAACTGAATGTTTCCAGTATTTTTGCATTAGTGCAGTCATTGGCAGCAGCAGCACTTTTTATATGCATCAGTTTGGCTCTAGAGCAGATTTTTTTTCACATTGGATGCCTACTGATGTGCACTGATTTAACTTCTAAAAATGAAACTTAATTTTGTGTAGCTTATAAGTAGTCCCTAGTGGGTCTTGGCTCCAAAAAGCTAATATTTTTCAGACATAATCAGCAGCAATAGGTAATGTATTACCATTAGCTATGTTAGCAAGTACAAAAAAAGGAAAGACTGGGGGAGGAAGTGTGGTGCAGAAACTCAATAGAGAATGTAATAATCTTTTAGCAGCTTTGTACTTTGCAGCAGCTCTTAATATAAAATTACACACATCAATGTTACACTCTAGTGTTATTCTCCATGTTTATTCATAATGATTGTTTCATATTTAAAGAACACCAAAATATTGTGTTTTCTCAGCCAAGGACAATAATAGTTTAATAGTAATTTATTTTAAACTGCTACTGATAATACAACCAATCAACACATTAAGTGATGCCAACATTGGCATCTTGCTAAATAATCTCAAGGCTTTGCACCGAGAGTACATCTTTCAAAGATAAGTCAACAAGAGCAATCAGAGCAGAAAATTAGAATTTGGTATCTTAGAATTAAAATACAGCTAAACTAAAGTTTTAATTGGGGTGATCTAAAAGGGCACTTGATGTAATGATCTCTTTCATTTGTTACTAATTGTTTGTTCCTGATGAAGAAGAAACATGTACATGAATCTAGTTGAATTGAATAAAGATGGCAGTTGCTTTAGTGGTTGATTTGATTGCTAAACAAGATGAATTTTAAGAATTTGGGAAGATAGTGTTTGTAACTTTAAACTTACTAGCCCATACACTTCCATCAACAAATACTTTTCATGTAATTTCTCTTGATCTGACTTATCTATGATTTTGATAAATCACATGTTCCAGTAAGTGAGGAATACGAGGAGATTAAAACACTCTTGAGTTTAAGCATAAACCAGAAGCATGTATTGATAAATACCTCCTAGTTCAGTTTCTTACTGATTGAAATGCACCAAACATAGGAGAATATGGCCATGGAAAAGGAAAAGAATTCAAATTAATATTGACTTCTGAAAAATAGATTGTAAACAATTCCAAATGTTTCAAATTGTACTTTGCTTTGCTCATGAATGTAGAGTTTTATAGATAGATTTCTTTGTTTTTCCCTAATAATCATTTGGGTTTAACATTCAACCCAAAATACCTTTGTGATTTAGCTATTTTACAACAGCAAAAGAAAACTGCAAAAACTTGAAACATATCTGTGAAGACATTTGTTGTGTTACCATTGTTAGCATATTTCCAGACATGGTTCTGTTCTTATTTAGTGTATACCATTTTGCTTACCGTCTGGGCCTTGCAGTCAGAAGGTGTTGAGTTCTTTTAGCTTCTGCAGACTTCAGTAGATTGAAGTGTAATTGTGCTGCAGTATTAAGAGTATTAAGCTCTAAACAAGACAAGATTTGAGGCAACAATTTAGGAAGGAGGATAAGGAGTATTGAAAATAGTCTCTGAAAACAGAACTAAAAGAGGAGTTTGAAGGACACAAATTTTACAGCAATCATTGACGCTGGGAAGACTAGTGGGATAAATGTGCAGACTAACACTCATATTTTTCCTATTTCTCAAGTATCATTATACTTGCTTCTTTTTCCATTCTTCTTTGGGAGATATTTTTAAAAAATCATGAAAAAAAACATGCAACCCTGAATCTAGTTTAGGAAGTGTGACTGCAGGGTGAGGAAGCAAATTTGGGAGAGAGGTATCATGGTTTTATGTCTGTAGTGCTCAAAACAGGTCCTGAGTGTGAACCTAATATCTGTTAGTTGAATGTTTCCCTAGAAAAAACATTGGGGAGTACTGGTCTGTCTCTCTAGTTGGCATTGTTTTGCTTTATATCAGTAATTAAATCTCTGTTGGGTCAAATTATCTCAATGGTTAAGTTATCAGGAGTCTTGCCGAGGATACAGGAGAGTTAGTTTCATATCCATGGAGGTTCATAAATGAATATCCATGTTTAATTATCTACTTTATTTTGATAGCTTCAGTAGGAGAGATTCAGGTGTAGACCCAAGAGCCTGATGGCCAGGCTTTTGGGAAAGGGAAAAGGATATTTGCATGTTCGTTTATTTCAATCCCATTTTTCCTTTTATTTTGATGCCCGTCTCAGTGTCCTAACTATCTAGTTAATATTGTTAGTATTACACTGTTAGCTGTGCCAGGATCATCTGATTTCCTTGCGAAAGAAGAAGGAATTTTGAAGTCGGAATTCTCAAAAGAAGTTTAAAATAATCTGAATTGTTATTTCCTGATGCGCTAACAATAGAAAGAAAGGTAGAGTTTGTATTAACCATCTCAGGTCAAGAAGTCAAGAGATGATTGTGTTTTGTTTTTCTGCTGTGAGATAATAATTATACAAATCAGAGAACAGACTTGTTAAACAGAGATGTCTTCCTGCTTTGTGACTGTACTTTCCTTACTCTCCCAATATACCTATAGTCCTTAGAATCTTAATGATATATGTAAATATTTGAAATTAAGAGTAATTAACGAGGATGAGGAGCAAGATGGCAAGGCTTTAAAAGAGACTTTCTCCTTTAGCTAATTTCCATTGGCGTGAATTGGACTAGAGATTGAATTCTGTGTATAATGTGCCTGTGAGATTGCCAATTTTTCTTAAGAGGAGTAAACCTATTCCTGTATATTTTTCACATGAGTTATATGCACAGTCAGAGGTCAATTTGCATTTTCTAAGAAAACCTGACTCCCAGTTTTTTGCAAATTTTTGTCCACCTGTTAAAAAGTTAATTCCAGTTAAAAATTGCTGTTGTTAATGGGTAACTTTGATCCTGTGACAGAATTATTTTATTTCTAAAATATCACATATCTATCAGGGAAAAATATCAGTAGTTAGTTATTATGTCAACTCTTCTAACATTCTCCAAATATCCAACTTTATCTCTGAACAGGGTCTACTAAAGGTCGCTATAGACAATGCCAGAGCTCAAGAGAAACAGGTCCAACTGGAAAAAACAGAGCTGAAGATGGAACTCTTCAGGGAACGAGAACTGAGGGAAACACTTGAAAAGCAGTTGGCTGTGGAGCAGAAGAACAGAGGTATTTTGATTAAGCAGACATAAACGCCTTGTAATTTATTTCCTTAGGAAACAATTTTCTGTCAAACACATGTGTTTTATCAAAATTTGATGTCCCTTAAATCATGTTAGGTCTCAGCTGACTGAAGTGAAGGATATTTTATAACCTGCCTAATTTTGTATAGGGTCTTCAGGAGACTCAGAGCAAGGACCCTTTTTCTCAACATTTTTTTTTGAATATTGTTACATCAGTAATACAAAAGCAATTATAAATATCCCACATGCTGTAACAGACCTTTGCAGGTTGTAATCATTAGGAAAAGGGATGGCTACTTAATACAAAGACAATTTGTATCAAATTTGAGAATCTGCAAGTTTTTAGGAACTCTGCGCTATTCTTATAGGGCATATTTAGGCAAACTGTATGTAATAAATATAAAGATAATGGTAATATATGAGGTCTTTATAATGCATAGTAGATAAAATACATGTTTGTAGAAGTAACAGTGAAGGCTCTTCCTGATGAGGCAGAAACATTAGAAGCATTTTGTAGCATTAACATCAGCCCACTGTAAAGCCTGCACATGTTAGAGATTTTTAAATAATTACATTGATAGTGAAGGTGAGGCAGTTTGGAGTGATTTGCATTAACTATTTGCATTACTAGCTTGTTCCTATCTTTCTTTATGCATTCATTTCTCTGTCTCCGTATATCTCACCCTTTAATAGTGCCTGATTACTTTGCAAGGACAGTTAACCTCTGGGACCGCCTTGCTGTTCAACTCAGACCATGACAAGTCAAATGTATATTTTTGCAGGGCTAGAGTTACAAGTCTCTTGTCCAGTTTAATTTTCTGGTAACCACCTAAATAGAGAATCCCAAGAACAATTGGATTCACAACTAATGTCATTATGCCTTAAACTAACACACTAGCAGTAAGTACACAATATAATCCTGTTTCATGCCTTGACCCATTAAAGGGTAGGACTGTCACATCATTAATTACCCTTTTTTTAACTTCTGAGAATATATTTTGAAAGAAAATTGCTCTTAATGTTTATCACACCGGTGCAATGAATCATCGCTTTGTCCACAACTGGTCCATTTTGCTCAATACAATTGTACTACTTACACTTTTAAAGTAATTTGGTAAAAGAGTGAAGTAATTTGGTTAGTCTTCACGTCTTTCTCACAACTGCTCAAATAGTTCCTTTTTAGAGTTGTATAATCACATGTAAAGCAGAAAAGATTTGGGGAGGAACCCATCTGACCTTACTTTAGTTTCGCCATCTAAAAATTAAGCATCTTATTTTAATGAATATAAGTTCACTTTCTGGACAATAAAAAAAGAAACTTGTATAGCCTGTTTTCAGATTGGTAGATGGAACCAATTGCACTGTGAGGACTTCTTTCTTTTCCCATTAACTCCAGAGGACACATGGTTGACTAGGCTGTGCTAGACACATGCATTTTCAAAAATTAAGCAAAATTAATTTCACTCAAAGTTGCATGTCAGAAAAGACAAGGGATATTCCCTTATTTTGTTCAGGTTACTGAAATAATTGGCACTGTTAGTTTCAGCATGATGCATTGCATCCCTCTAATGACAATCTTGCACTGGGAAAATAGTCAAACCAAAGAGGAATGGATTTGAACAGTTAATGGTGGTATGCAGCAAACCAAATATAATGAGGATGACTATCTCTGCTAGTGGATACTTCTGTATAAAAGAAAGAAAATTATGGATTATTCTTTCAAATAAAGAGATTGAAGTAGGAGAGAAAGAACAAGGCCAGGTTGTAATTATTGTGAAAATTTATTCTTCAGTTAAAGGCAGAAAATTGTGTAGGAGCCTTTACCTATTAGTTTTTCAGATAGCAAGTGTCATGTCTCAAAGAAAGTTTCACATGTCTTAATAGTAGCATGAGCAAGAAGGGAGAAGTGTACCAGATTCCGTGCTAAGTGAAGAGATACCCTATGAAAATACTGAAAAACACTTAAAAGCTACAGCATAGAAACACAAGCCACTCTGTCACATACTCTCTCAAACCCTTTATGTGAAGGGGATCTTCAGCATTAGGCAACATCTACCTATCTTTTGCTCTAGATGAGTATTTTTTCATTTTTTTGTGGAGTGTTGGATTCACAGCTGCTACTGTATGTTCTACAGAGCTGCTTATTTACTGTAGTGTTTCCTTCCTTCTTTTTAAATTTTCCAATTAGCGATTCCTAAGGCTGTAGGATGTGTCTCATCAACTGGTGAAAGTAGGATAATATCTCTTCTGTGAGCAGCTACACAGTAAGAGTTTGCTAATTCTGGCTCTGACTGCTGTAGTCACATCTACAATGTGTCAGCCATGATGACATTTTAATTCAGAAAGCAACATATGTTTCCTTCTCATTTATTGCAATCACTTTCAAAGTACTTATAATGAAAACATTAAAAGCATGCAATGATTCAAAATGTATTTAGTTTAGCCTTTGTATAGATGCTAGATGTTCTTTGATAGTATGAGCTAATTAGCCTGTAAAGTAGTTGGTGTTGTACAAAATGAGAAAGAACCAAAATTCCAAAGTCTTGGATGTAAATTATGTAGTTATTCTGACTACAGGATATGTGCTTACATTAATTTTGTGCCTGAACAGTTCTGTATAGCTGCACAAAATATACAAGATCATCTAAAAGGTGGTTCTTCTTAGCATATAAATTAAAGGGTAACAATGACAGTTAAAAGTTTCATTATTTGCATTTTGTGAAAGGTACCACCATCACAGTCTACTGTCCCTGGGGAGTATGAACTGGTGGAAGTATATTTTTGTATTTTCCAGCATTCATTCCTGGGCATATACCAGAGGTTACTTTGCAGTGAGATACAGGGCTAGATAGATCTTGACATGCAAACCTAACAGTTCTAGTGTCTGGGTTTGGTAAGGATAATTCTTTTGATGCATATAAAGAATCCTTTAGTGAATCGTTTATTAGATAATTTTTTTAGTTAGTGTCAAAATAGCAGAACCGCCTGGAAATTATTATCCAGGAAGATCCTAGGACAAAAAGTTTTTTTACATGCACATCTATGAAAACCCTAAATGTGCTATTTAAGAATGGTTGGGGTGTGGAGGGGGAGATAATGCCATGCTTTACAACTTTACATGATTGCTTCAGAGGCCCACTTTGGTTTTAATGGAGTAGAAAAATTGGTTGACATTACCCTTTTCCATCAGGAGCATAGCTTGTAATATCTTCCTGTAGTTAGGGATCCTGCAAGTCCTATCTTTGCAGTTGGAAGTCACTGGTAACATAGAAAAAAAAAATTTGTGATGAGGTCCCATACTGGACTTGTCATCTTTTTCCTACAGAGTTTAAGCTGAAGTGATTCATGGAGAGCATTTTTTCTAAATAAGGACTTTCTATATTTAATTTCAAAAATTCTCATTTCTTTACTAATGTTTTTCCTCACATTTGACAAAGCATAGTAATATTTGATTGGAGGATCCAGCACCATAAAGAATTTGTTGTGAGTTCTTCAAGGTTAGGTGTCTGATGGGACAGGCACCAACAGAAAGCAAGAAAGAGAAAAGGAAAAGACAAAAGGGAAATGTGGAAAAGAAATAAATATGGGGAAGAGAACAGGTACCAAGAGGTCAGATGGCTTGCAGGAAGCAGAGCTTGAAGGGGAATTAGAAGTCTCAGGGCCTTTCCCCAAGAAATGAGGACCAGAGCAGAGCAGCCTGCCCTGGACATAGGCAGATGGATCCCCCTCTTGTGTGAGAAAAGCTGCAGGGAGGCAAGAACTCCATCACCATGTGTCTATTAACTGTGCTATGGGAAATAGAAATGGTAAAATTAATTCTGAGAACCCACTCACCTCCAGAGACAGAGAACCCACTCACCTCCAGTGACTTATTTATGTCAGATAGTTCAAAAAGTACATTCCATTGCTGGTTTCCAAGGTTTTCTGATTTGAAAATTCACAGATTCTCAGCTGTTTATTCAAAAAAAAAGAAAAAAGTCATTGCTTGATACCACTTATACGTACCGTTTTAGAACAGTGAACATAGAAACAGCTTTTTTAATATTCCAGGGTGATTCCAAAGAATTTCAAGTCATTTACATGGTTTTTGTGTAATTAATCAGTTTATATGAATATTGCAGTTGTAGTGTTTCTCAGGACTCTTAATTGGTCATCGTGCAGCCAAGTTTCAGATCCAAACTGGAGTACATTGATGTAATTTTCTTTTCACAGCAATAATTCAGAAAAGGCTAAAGAAGGAAAAGAAGGCAAAGAGGAAATTGCAGGAAGCACTTGAATTTGAGACTAAACGACGAGAGCAAGCAGAACAAACACTGAAACAGGCAGCTTCAACAGATAGTCTCAGGGTCCTAAATGGTAAGAAGACAATTTTTGCCTGTGTCATTAACTTTTAATTTAAGTGCCAAAAGAATCTTGTTATATTGCAAATTTATAACATGATGGAAAGGGAAAAAAAAGAAAATCTCTTTTCTTTCCTTCATTCAAGTGATACCTCTCTATTGCTTTGCTACTTTATATAGTATGTGCAAATAAACTCACTGGAGAGAATGTTCAAACTAGGACAATTTTATATTATTAGCTTGAGAAGTCAATTTTTTTCTTCCTTTTTTTCTCCCCCCCTTTATACTTGAAAAATCTATTGCTCATTAATCTTCCCAGTCTAACAAAAAATTGTCCTGGCCTCCAGTCATTGTTCAACATTAAAAAAACTGACAAAGGTTGATTGTATTGTAATTCAGCATTGGAGTAACAGGTTGTAAAAAGGGCTATAAGAATCAAATGAAATATGTGTCAGTCTTACCTTTCTATGTTTCTAGACTCTCTGACCCCAGAGATAGAAGCTGACCGCAGCGGGGGCAGAACAGATGCTGAAAGGACAATACAAGGTAGGAATTTGCAAAAGGCTATAAATCTAGATCTTGCTATATGAGTTTTTTCCTCAGCTTTAGACTGCTATTCAAGCATGTAGCCTACCATCTGGGCCACATCAAAACAAGTTCAAACAAGGTCAAGTTCATCTTGCTTGTTTATAAGAGAGAATACATTCTGTGCTGATAGATTTTCTTTAAATTAATAGGTCATTTCTGTTTATACAGAGCAATTAAAGAAGAATAATTAATTTGAAGCAGTATTGGGTTGAATCTCAGACATGCTGAATGCAGTTTTTGTGAATATGTGTAGTTTGATTTTAGTTAATAATGTTTTTAAAGGTATATTTGAAACATCTTGAACCTTTTAACTGTACAAATGGCTGAACCTAATGGGTAACATTCAAGGCATGATGAGAATTTCATAGCTAATAGTCAGTGGCAGTTGCTGAAAGGTGTGTTTCAATAAGCTTCTCTGAGCATTAACAATAAATAAGCTGTTTATTCCCATCTTGGATTTTTCATTTACCACATCTCATTATTTACATTTTAATAAAACAAATCTGCTGAGTAAATTTATACATGAAATACTAAAGAGAGCCATATTACTTCCCCTGTGAATCTAAATGTATACATACATTGCAAACATCAAGATATTAGTAAAGAGCAAATTTTGAGGATAGTATTTATGTTATAATATCTATTCTCATCCACAGGCTAAATCTACCTACATGAATACTAAGCAATAAAAATAGCATTGTTTTCAATGGTAAATGAAGGTGCATTTTTCAGAGGCAAGCCTAAAAGGATTAGCTTCAGTAATCACACTCAATTGCCTTTATTTTGCATTATGAAGTCAATCATCCTAACAGTATCATTTGACATCTTCTGTGTGTTATTTAATCACATTTCCTAACTTCCAAGGAGTTGTTACTGGTGTGCCACAAGGAGGCTGTAACAACAGAATTAAGAAAGTCAAGAAGCTTTTAACGGATTGAACGTATAAACAAATACCAAAAATGCAGTAAGTTCTTATGAAAGACAAACACACATATAAACAAAGACATTTAAAGCAAGTTATGTCTGCAAAGTCAATAACACAGAATTTGGAATATGCCAGATTAAATGTTGCCTGGGAAGTGAATACATGTTATGAGGTCCATTTTCCCAGAATCCTGCCTTCCTTCCCATAAAATGTATACATTATTCAAAACACCATTTGATATAATTCATTTGGTAAGAACTCAGTTGTTATTTCATTTTGTTATAATCCAGACATTTTGTTACTTTTTTGATGCTAAAACAGACTTCTAATTTCTTGTGAGGCCATGCTGCTGCACTGGACGCTGCAGTACTTGCGCTCATTGCGAACATTAATTGCTCCATCTTCAAAACATACTTGCAAGGAAGTGAAATTTGGAGTATTCCAGTTTGATAGCTGGGAAACAGAGTCAAATACAGATTAAGATGACATATTGCTTAACTGTCAAGTATCAAGGACCTAATTTTTCAGGATAATTTGCATTTTTGGCAGAAGCATTCAGACATAATCAAATCACCGTTCCTGTCTTGCTCATAGGCTGAAATATCAAGTTGGATATTTATAATAAGAGCAACACAAAAGCCTGTATTCTAAAGGATTTATCCCAAACTATATAGGAACAGCACTTCAGCTTTTGAACAATGACTATGCATTCTTTCCCAGCTATCCTCTGCTCATTTCATATATTTCCATTTTTGCAATAAGGGAAATCAAGGATTTACAGGAGACATTCTCAGTAATGACTTTTCCTTGATTCATCTGTCCAAGGTGATACACATTAAAAACAAAATTAAAATCCACAGATGATTATTTAGTTGAAGACTGGACCATGATATTTTCTGATTGTGATATTGAATTATATTGCAAAGGCAACCTTAATTCTGACATTTCCTGTATCTACTTTGCACTCTCAGCATATAACTAAAGCAGAGGGTTTTTAAGAAAAAGGAAAGAAGAAGCAAGAAATACAGTTTTTATGGCTTACAGTTTAATGTATTCAGCTCAGTCATCATATAGCAGTTCAGAACTTTTAGATCTACTACAATATGTAATGGTACAACACAAATGGAACTGTAGGAACACACTGTCAATGTAAATCAGTCCTTATAGGGTGACAGGCTTCAGAAATAGTTCAAGAAACAGATAATAGCAGGAAAGTCATGCCAAATGTCAGGACTCCTTGTGTTCAATTCCAGTGTTGTAAGGAGGATTTCCTTTCACCACAAACTCCCTTTTCTCTGTGTCCCCCTTGCTATGTATCCCTATGTATCTGTCCCAGATCCTCCTTCTTTCTTCCTCCTCCCTCCAATCCCGCCTTTTGTCAATTACTAGTCTGACTCTTTTCCTTGCTCTACATTACATTGTTCTTCTTTTTCCCAATTTCACATTCTTCCAGCATTCTCTTCTGAACTTAGTTTCATGCCACCCTGATTATTTCCTTAATTACAAGTTCTTTCTCTCTCCGTGACCCCCAGCCCCTGGGTCTGTCTGACCCTTCCGTTTGCCTCCTCCCCTTACCCAGTCGTTTCACGAGCTGCATTGACATTCCCTGTTACCAGCCTTCCCTGTTGCAAACCACATCTCCATCTGTAGTGTCTGCTCCCCCCGTCTCCCTGGTGAGGCTCACATTCCCTACTGGTTTCAGTACATTTCTGTCTCTTTTTGTGTACCTGCCTGGATATCAGGGAGGGAAGCACTGAGAGCATTCTGTTCTAATTTCAGTATTTAGCATGACAATTGTAGGCAGGAATGAGAGAAAGAATTGCAGGGAAGGAACTACTTCATTCCTGCAACACTGGAATAAAGCATGCTCAGTACAGATGGGGCCCTTTACCTGCAAATCTCTACAAAAGCTTTCCAATGGTTGAAACATTTTCCGGTACTTCCTTGGATTTTGTTTGGGACAACAAAGACCGTATTGTCACAATTATAAAAAAAATTCAATTGTGGCCTTTCATTTTATTTGTAAATTATATTTTGTATACTTTAGTATGCACTATAGAAGAAATATAATATACAAATATTTATTATATTCTATCATTCTGTGTACAGTATATTCCATAATTAAAAATATAATACCACCTCTTGCATCTTCCAGGTTCTGCGGAAAAAATTCTTACTAGAGAAATACTTTCTTATTCCTCTCAAGAATATACCTGTGTCTCAGTATCTAAGCATGCCTGGAGTAATAGTCTTTTTATCCACAATCACTTTTCAGTTTGCTGTGTTGAGCATGCTATGTAGTTCTGTAACTAAGCAAACAAAGGTAGGAAAGCTGCAGTGCTCTGTAGGGAAGTGATATAATTGAAATACAAAGTGTAATTTCAGCATTTAAGAATATATTATGCAAGAAAATCATAATTAAAACTGAAGATTTTGTTTATTATTATAAATAAATGGGTACTTGTCAACTTGAAGTTACATCTAATGTTGCTATTTTTAAGTATCACTTTGAAGAGTAAGGAATAGAACTAATTTAAGCATAGAAGATAATTGCATTTGTCAATAAGGGGGTATACTCTGTTCTATTTTTTCGTCTTGTAGCACTCATTTAGATTCACTTTTAGTGCATGTAAAGTCTTTTGTAAAATGGGAGAAATAATAAAAAGGAATTTGAATACAAGATTATAAAAAGAAGCAATGCAGGGTATTTTAGGGCTATGTTTGAGTTTTTTAAATACTGAGTAGATAACAGTTTGCTGCAATATCCATAAAATGTTAACAAATAATCATAATAAATAATTCAAATTTGGTTCTTAGATGTACTTATGTATTTTTTTGAGCAATAGAAAGAGATATTAAGCTGTTAGGAACTGGTGAAGACACTGGTTTTAAATGTTTTCTTTGCTTCTGTTTTAAATAATAATAAAGCAGATTATCCTCTTCTCCATACATATTGTAGGTTCACTAGATGCCTATGCCTAGCTCCCAATCCGGTTTCCCAAGACCCCCTCATCCCACACAAAAAGGTACCATGCAAAGATAATGTTTGACTTTTATATAATGTTTTGTTAACAGAACTCTTAATAAGCACTAGAACAATGACATTTACTGCCACTTTTACTTTCTTATTTCCATTGATTTTTTTCTTCTCCATCTGGTTACTTACCATGTATTTGCCTGCCTATATTATTATGTTTTCTTTTCCTCTACATGTCCCACATTCCCAATTTTTTATCTCCCAGTAGTTTCCCTCCCAAGTCCTGTACCTTCATTTTCATTCTATTTAAAAACCAATCGCTTTACACATTATCTAAAATCCTCTAAAAGAGTTCTAGTTCTGCACCATCTTCACCATTGACCATTCTTTCCATGCCATGTTCTGTCATGTGTTCTTTTTCCCAAATTGCTCACAAATGGGTTTTTTTTTTGGCTTCTATCCCAAAGCTATCCTGTTAAGAAAAGGAAGATTAATCAAATTTTCCCTCTTTAATGCTGCTATTTTTTTGTCTTTTCCATTTATTTCAAATTTACTAGCAATTCCCTCAGCTTGTACCTTTTCTGCTTTCTTCCAAATGATTTCCAGCTTTTGCATGCCATCATTCCAGCTGCTCCTAAAATCAGCTCCATCATTTTCTCCTAAGTCTTCTTACCCTGTTCAGTTCCCTGAATTCTCAGGTCCATCTGTATTTATTTTTATATTATTTAAATGTCTGTTTTTGTTGCAAGAGGCTGTTTGCATTTTCTGTATTCCCAAAGTTCTTCCATCCTGCTTACTCTCAATCATTTTTTTCCTCAGGTATGCATTCTTATTTAGCTAAAAATTTATCCTCCTTGTCCATTGGTCAAAACTTCACATCTCAGTTCCTTATTCTGCTGCAAATATAATTTTTTTCTTCTAGCACATTATCAGCCTTTCTCTAGATGTGCCTATTATCTACTCTCCCTGTTCCTCAGCAAAATGAATTTACCCTTTCTAAACCCTTCACCACCAACATCTTCCCTTTCTTTAGTTCTCCACCTCTTCTCTAGGCTCATATTAACAATTCAGTTAAGTGGTTTCAGATTATACCTTCCTGGTGTATGAAAAGGACCCAGTCAGCTGCTATGCACACAAAACCTTCCAGGGCCACCTGGTTTTTTCTACTCCTAGAAAGGACAAGGGAAGAAATAGAGATGTTGAACAGATCCAGAAACAGAGACAGAAAATAACAGCAACTCAGCACACTTACTGCGTGGTCCTGCATGAAGTTCCTTGTAAAGCCTTTGAAGGCCACTGAACAAGAGCAAGAAAGAAATTAAGATTTAAATTTGTCCATTGCAAGTGTGCATTTTGCTGCCCAAATATTAGGGGAAAGCTGCCCTGCAGTTGCCCTCCACATTAATAAAAATTGCTTAAATACAGCTTTAGTAATTTGCCCTGAAACTTAACCTAAATTGTTTCTGCATTGGTTTGAAACTTGTTTAATCTGTTTTTCAACAAGCAAAATCCACACAATAATCTCAGCAAGTGATAGTCCTTGATTTTTTCATGTTATATTTGTGTTTGAAAGATGGGTATCTGAAGTACTTCCACAATGGAAAGGAACTTTTGGTGGTTCTGTGAAGCTACTGCACGCAGTTCTATTTCTGATATATAAACCTTGGACAAAAGTGTGTGGAAATATGTGATGATATTTTTTATGAGATCAAAAACTTTATTGGAAAAGGCCATTATCAAGGCTGTGAAGTCAAGCATTCCAAAATTAGGAAATGGTAGAATTAAGGTTGTCTTCTGCACCTTTGTTCAACTGTCTTTGTGTATGTGTCATGATACAATCTTTAATTATATGATTAGATACTGTATTTTTTACAGTACCTTGTCTCATTCAGTGCAGGGGACAAAAATATAGATGAATAAAGGGATATCCATCCAATATCTTCTTCAGTGGTCAGTGTGTCTTGTAATGCTTTATATAATACTTGGTTTATATATAATATTTCCATAATTAGACATCATGCTTTACAGAATAATTGTAAATGATTATCTAAATTTCTTCTATATATTAAATCTTAATGTTGGTATTTCCTAACAGCTGAGGGCTTTGCTTCACGAATGTCCTAAGTTCCCAGCTCCTAGAGTTGTCTTCTTAACAAGTAAACTACAAAGTCAGAAGTTTCACTGTGCGACATCATCTGAAAACCATATGGAATTGAGTCTTAAGATTCGCAGTGATAAAGCTAACCAAGCAACTGATAAACTGTACTACCATAGTAGGAGCAGTGTGGCCTAAGGAATGACCATTTTGCTATGGCAGTTTTACAGATACTTGCTGAGATAAAGACAGTCTTGGGATACATTTCGTGCTCTTGGGCACAGAATCTTCCTTTCATTTTTCTCGCAACCTTTATCGCTTCTAATAGTGTTTCTTTCCATCAAGCTTTCTTTGTCTTGGTTCTCCCTCATTTCTGGGTTTTCTATCAATCTTTGTAACAACTTTCAAATTTTTCTAATTTCTTTCTTGACCGTTTTTTCGTCACACCTTCCAACGCAAGTTTCTCTTTATATCCAGTCATAATTCCAGCTCCTAAAGTTTTGACTTCTTCTGCCTAATATCCTTGTTAATCAAGATTCAGATGTCTCTAGATACTGACTCATAACATTCTATCCATATGCCACATGTCCAGTTACTCACCATGATTTTTCCCTCTAAGGAACCACATATTTCTCCCTCTAAGAAACCTCTAAGAAATCATAGACTTTACTTGACTTTCTTGCCCTACCTGTGTTCTATCTCCCCTCTCTCCTTCTATTCTCAACCCCTGGGTTTTGTTCTTGTCTATTAATGCAAATTATTCAGTCCCCCAACTTCAGTCTCAGTTATTGTCAACCAATCATTTTTTAGTACTTTATTTCACAGTGTCTTCCAGTGCCCTGGTTTCTGTGTTTCTATGTATGTATTTAGCCACTCTCAGTCACTCCCCCAGTCACATTTTCTGTCCTTATTTCCAATTCTGATCACATCTGACTTCTTGTCCTAATTTTTGTAAATCTTGAGTATTTTTATGAGTTCATGTTTGTAGACTTAGAGAAAATTACTGTTGGCTGCTAATCATAGATAGGATATATTTTCCAGTGCACGGCTACTCTCAAATTAACTAATGATTTTTTAAAAATAGTTTTCAATATCCTCAAATGACAGAACATTTATTTCTTTTCTAAGGATGTCAGTGTTCTTTGCAGCACATTTAACTAAGTTGTCGTCTTTTTAGTCTTTTCTTTATTTATTTTTCACATGATATTGACTGTGATGACCAGTGCTAAGTACAATTTCTTTTATCTGTAGAGTCCTTTCAATAAATGTGTCTTTCTCTTAGAGCTTCTATCTCCTATCTCTGCATTTCTGTCTGTTCCTTTCCACATCCCCCTTTATCAAAAGCAATTCCATTTGCATCCATAGCTGCCTAAAGATGAGGTCATCCATCTGTATAATGCCATGTAAAACAATGGCCATATGTTCTCTAAAATACTAATTGATTATACCTAAGAAAAGCACCAGTTTCTTATACATTTTACCAAGAATTTTCTTACCTTTTGTTTTTCCTTAATAAAACTCTTGGAACTGCTAAACATCTCTCTATGTATATCAACTTGTAAATTTTGCATTTTTATTCAATTGACACTTGCTCATCTGATATTCTGGTTTTATCACCACTTAGTGAGTACTATAGATTTATTGTTACTCATTTATTATTGCATGGGACTTCTAGCAGAAAGGTGCTTGGGTTTAGTGTAGAGCCAGAATTTTCAAATGAACATATCAGGTAATTTGCAGAATGAAAATACATTTTCATTTTCCTGTGTGACATTCCTTCTTCTCTGTGGACCCATTTCAACACTCTTTCAGCTTCTCCTCTATTCTTGCTTTCTCATTTTCTTTCCACCTCTGTTTCATCTCCTCCCCTGACAAGTACTACTTCTGAATATCCCAAATATTTCTTAATGTGTCACTTCTTGACCTGCAAGGCGCTCTGTGTGTGTATGATCTGGAGCCATGTGGCTGCTGGTTGACCAGGTGGCTGACTAGGAGGCACATGCATTCTGAGGGATCAGTGACAAGCTAGGAGATACGCATTTTCTGCTGGACATCTTGTTGCTGCCTCTTGGCAGCTGGGCAAATCAAACAGTACATGATGCTTCTCAGCAGCTGAAGGGCCAAACAAATGGTTTTTCAAACTGCAAGAGACCCACGGCCCACCTGTTGTGCAGGCCTGCTATAAAGGTTGAACATTTCAGCAGGGAAAAGAAGTCAGGAGCTGGAAACAAAGCAGTCAGAAGCCTGGAAGGCAAAGGGATTTTTTTTCTAGATATGTTGAATAACTGCCCAAGGAAACATCTGCTACTTAGCTAGGCTGTTTATGGAAACAAACAGCTGACTATTCTAGACCCATAGAAATATAAAAAGGTTCTGTGAAGCAGCAATGACAAAACAGTGGACTCACTTGTTCAGAAATGAACATTTCTGTGATTTTTAGGCCACTTAGTTTGTTATTCCATTCGACCAGATTAAAAAAAAAAAAAAAAAAAAAAAAAACAACAACAAAGAAAAATAAAAACCCCAACAATGAAAAAACCTAGTTATCTCCATTTAATTTGTCTGTAAAAAAATAACATGTCTTATGAAAATGTGATTTCAGCAATCTGACAGATAGATTTGGCATTTTTGTTTTTATCTGTCTGATTTTCAGGTTTCTTCCTTCAGTTTTCCTTCTTTAAGATTTCTAAAGATCAGTAAGAGAACTGGTTTCAGTCTCTTACAGTTTTGGTTAACTGCAGGCGTAAGACAGGACCAGGACTGTCTCTGTAATGTGACTGTTCTCCTTTGGGTTATTCCGGCACCTCTTTAGGTAAGAGTAGTGACTTGAGGTAACGTGGGAAAGACAACAAAATGGAGCAAAGTCATTGTAGTGACCCGCTGGGGAGTGATATCTGCTGTTTTGTTATTGATCCTTCTCTGCAGGCCAGAGTTTGTCAAACAAATTGATGCATTGGTGAAAACGTATGCACATGCACTGTTCAATTATAGAAGCTAAAGGGCAGGGTGTTTTCTGCATTGCTTTTCTCTTTTGTCTTTCTTATGCTCAAAAGAAAATTTATTTTCAGACCTAGTGATGGTCTTAAGGGCAAGACACTGTTAGAATATTAGTGTCTAATCCTCAGTGGCGTTTAGTGGAGCTCCCTTACTAACTCCCTTTGCACAGTTCACCTGATTCTGTTTTATTTTTGTTCAGTTTTCATAAAATATTTGCTGGTTCAACACTGTTCTCATTTGCAGTTGCACATAATGCTTCATTTTCCTTCTGATTAGTGCCTTAAACTTCAGCTGCTTTTTGACTTCACTGTGTAACACCTTGTATTAATGTCAGGGTCATGCACTTATTATTCATGTGAACAGTGCTATTCACTTCAATGAAATTATATACATAATAATAAATAACAACATTAATCTGTGTGCACCACCTTGAATTTCATTATGGTTGCAGAAGATATATCTCTGTAAATAGGTTCTCTTAATTTTTATACATTTCAGAAAGAGCTTGGCTCTCTCTATGCACGCTAATTTAAATATTTTATTTTATTTCTCCTAAGCCTTACTAGCTTTACCCACTCACAAGTTTTAAAGACACTTGTTTTACTGATTTTTTACTGATTTTACTGATACTGAGGCTATCCAATGTAATTTAACTTTTAAGCCTAGATTCTACAGTAGAAATTTAAAACATCTCTTGTTAGTTTGTCTGTCTTTTACTATTGATACTGGAATACTTGATGAGAAAACAGACGTTAAAGATTTATTTTGTTTCATATTCATTGACCATGGATAAATACTGAAATTATCTTGCAATGTATGGAAACCAAACAGCAATAAGTATATTCCCTATCCCCCTGTCTGGGAGTCAGCACTTTGGCAGGTTTTCAACCCAAGCTAATCAATTAAAGACAACATTGATTAACTTATACAGAAGGTGATATTGATTGCAGGCAGTAACCTATAAATAGACAATTTTTTCGTAGTGTTCATAGGTCATTGTTAGCTACACCTTTAAACTTCAAGGTACATAATCCTGTTATCTATCACCCCAAAAGCAAAGGAAGGGCACAGACTGAATATACAGTTACATATATGTTGCAAAGTACTCTTATTCAACTCTCTCATTCAGCACTTATACTTTTACATAACATTTTTCACATTTTATTTGAAATTGCTATCTATTGCAACTTACATCTCATTTTATAGCTGTATATATATGGAGCTGATGGAAATTAAATATGTTCCTGACTTTTCTACTTCTGCTACTAATACTGAGATGAATGGTTAATCAATCAGATTTCCTTCCAACGTGGTGCTTTACTTCACTTTTAAAGAAACTGCATGTAAAATTAATGACTGAACACAAACAGAATTAAATGGGAAAATTCAGGACAATAAGAATATTAACAAAAATGTACACTGTGCTCCAGAGGCTATTAAGACTTTATATAGAATTGTTTTGACTTTCATTTTGACATTCATAGAGAGAAGGATAGGATGGATGAACTCTTACCTAATACACTTCTGAGGTTACCCCAGTTGTCTTGCTACCTGGGAAGGATGGGCACTACAAGGCACCATCCTTGGTATTTCTGTTTTCCATGAGAACTCTGTTCCCTTTGTCTTCTCCCTCAGAAGGTGACTGAAACCTGATCAGGCAGGTAGAACATATATTTCTGGCATAGTCTCATCAGCTAAAAAATAAATAATATTTTCCCTTTTAGAGAAAGAACTAAAAGGCTTGATTTTTTTATAAACCATGATGAAAAATTGATTAAAACAACATTATTTCAGTGAAATGTATTTCTATAGACTACCATGAAGCAGGTATAAATAAAATTGATTTCTAGTTCATTCACAGCTGAAATATAATCCTGAATGTTCTGATGCTGGTTGAGGAGCTAGATCTGCTGGCTGTAAGCTGTTCATCATTTGCCTATGTAGTGTGTAGAGAGCTTTTTCTCTTTCTTGTATTTTTTTTCCTTCTGCCACATTTACTACATCTTAGACAAATGCTGGAGAGTCACATCACATCATGTTAAAATATGTCATAAAGAGGATTGTTTCTTGCATTAGTTTTTTAAGCTCTATAAAGATTTAAAATTTCCTGATGTTTATGTATTATACCCATATAAAGGAATTTCATCTTTCAGTATTAGTGTGGCATTCTTCTATTAAATCCTTAAGGCCTCAACTCACCATCAACAGATATCAAAATATGTAATGATTTGAGATTTTTCTAATGATGCACTTCCCCTGTGACTTGTGTAAAAATGAGGGAGACAAGTCTTACACCAAAATAACAGTAATATATTTTAATTCTTCTAAAAGTTCTGTGCTTTGGAGAACTAGTAATGTGGACTAGTAGCCAGCAAGTTACTTTATTCATTTAGCACACATAGGAAGAAATCTATTAGGCAAAGAGATCCATATGTCTTTCCTGAAAGGTGCTACAGCCTGAGTAAGTAAAAAGAAGCATCCAATCCAGATGGGATTTCAAATCTTGAATTTCAAGTTCAATCAGACTTAAATCATTAAATATGAATGATCACCTATCCTATTTTTGACTATCAGCCACCATCTTCATCAAGGAGGAAAAAAATTTCTAAGCAAGCCACGTGAGCTAATCTACCAAGGAAGATCATAATCAATTTTCTATCTTATCCTTGCATGTCTGAATCTTTAAATGAGGTTTTCAGAGAGAAGTTAAGTAAGATATTCTTACTTTAACATTAATTCTCACACTATTTAAAGGGTTATTTGGTTATCCACAAGTAGATGACTTATGCTATTTGACATGCTGCAGTGCATCTGAGACACCTGCATCATGCCTCCAGAAGATCCAGGCCTTTCTGGAGCAGCAGCTGGAAGGAGTCTTACAGGATGTGGAAGTCTGAGAAATCATGGCAGATGTTGAACCAACTTTTGTTCATTTAGATTGCCTTTGAACATACAACATTCTACACTTGGGTCATATTAAATGGAAATCCATATTTTATTGTAGATACTGAATAAAAAATTATCACTATTTTAATTCTAAAGAGAAGGTGTATGCCACTCCTATAATTTTTATTCAGAAATTTTTATGAGATAATTTCTCTAGATCTTGCTCTGCTGTTACTTGTGGACTAGCTTGTATTTAACATAGCATTTGACTGAGACAGGAAAAAGTCAGATAGTGGGAAAAAGTTGTGGGTGTTTTCTTAATTATTTTAAACAATCCCAAACTGACTGACTTTCAAAAGAATCTGATAATATTTACCATGTGTGACTCAAAAGTAGCTCTTTGGCCAAATAGGTAGATGGTCCTGGATATGGCAGCCCTGAAATTTGCTAATGCATCTTAGCATACTCTAGTAATTCCTCTGTTCTTTGGAACATCTTTGACTTCTTAATCTTCTACGTTCAGTATTAAAGTCTTTTCATAGCTGCCTGTTTTTTCTTTTTGATTTGAAAAAAACAATTCATTTTGGCCATGAAGCTTGCAAGAGTAACCATATTTAAAAATATAGCTAAAGAAGCAAAGTTGATCTTTAGCAGACATTTGTCAGAAGATATTTATTAAGAGCGCATAATTCTTTTCAACTGCTAGTGTAAATAAGTATATTGAAACAAAACAAAATTAGACATCAAGCTGAAGGAAAGCGTGTTTGTGCATAATAGTTCTGAGAAACTGTTTAAGGACAGATTATTCATGAGAAAACATTAATTTTTTTATATCGACAAAAATTAGCTAGTCCAAAATTAGTTTGTTGAATTTTGGTTATTTATTTTCAGAGGAAATTTAATCTATTATAATGTTTCTGCATGAATATAAGTTTTAGTAAATAGTTACTTTTTTTTAAATTGTGCTACTGATTCCAATTTGCAGTCTTGTGGCTGTCTCAGATAAATTGTTTTGAGCTATGCCAGGAGTAACTGGAAATCTGCTAGAAATTTTTTCATTGTAATATCTGAACAACTTTGCAGTCTTTAATGGATTTAGTCTTCACATCAGGAAATACTCCTGTGATGCAGAACAAAGCAATTATCTTTATATATAGAGGGGCTAAGGAGCTTGATCGTGGATATATCAGAAATCTGTGGTATATCAGTGACTGAGACTAAATCTTGCAAGAGCTAAATATTTTATTCTGCCCTTCATGTTTTGCCCTCCCTTTTATATATTCTGTCATACTTTCTCATTGTACAGACATATGGAAAACTAGATGGAATTTACCAACTTGAATATCAGTGACAGGATTTATGTCCCAAAACTCCATGCTAACAGAATATGTGGAGCACATCATCTGTGCCTGTTCTGCACTTGCTCAGACTGATGGCTAACCTCTGTGAATATCAGGGTAATGACAAAGTGCACCTGGTCTAAGTGTTTTCAAGTCTTTTCTTTGTTAGACAAAGCTTTGAAAATACAACAACATATGCTGCCTAGCATTATTTGATTATTACTTGATTTTACATGAGTGCTACTCACATACCAAGTTGACCCTGTGTATTCATCTTTAAGAAAAAAAGATCTGACATAAATTCTAGATTCTGGTACTTCTACATAAATATAACCAGTTTTTGTTAAAACACCTTGTACAAAGACATTTCAAAGGCTTGAAGCTACAGCAGTGGAGAATGGATTATTTAATTAGTGTAGGTTCTACCAGCTTCCTAATCCAAAGTTACACTGAACTTCTTTTCTTCAGCTTTCTTGTGTACACACAGGCTCAATACCTGCTATTATTCACAAAAGTGAAGATAAACCAGATGAGCTTTTTGTGCTTCATGACCTGAAAGCATGTGTGCATTACTACCCTGTCCTTTTAATGTTTCAGTCAAAAACACAAGATGTAACATTTAATTAAACCTGAGCCATCAAATGCAAATCTGTCCAGAAGTATGTTATGGCAACAGCAATGTTTTTATATAAAAAAGTATTTTAATGTGTTTCTTCTATGAGGTAAACTGATCTCTTGCCAGCAGCTGGGCAATAGAATTCATTAAATCTTTTGTTGTGATCATCCCTACCTATGTCCCCTACAATAGAATTGAAATTACTGTCCTATTCATGACTAGATAAACTAAAGTTATTGAAGAAATATAACCAAATTATGTCATTTCCCTTAAAACTTTACACAAATATTGAGGGGAGATGATGACTATGAGATGTTAGTGACTGTGCTGGTAAATGCCTTTGATTTATATGGGAAGTTATATATGTCCATGAACCTGTAATCTCATCACATTATGGATTCAGGCAGCATTCCTGATCGCAGGTCTTTCCATCAGACTCATCTGCAAATCCAGGCTTCAGATCTGCAGTGTTGTAGTTGAGTTCATCTTGTAAGCATTGCATGAGGGTCTTCTTAACTGTGAACAGCACTATGAGGATGCTTATTTGGAAGTATCACTCCAATTTGAAGAATTTTGATAAGGAGTAATGCACAAGGTGAAGGGTAAGGCAAAACCTTTCAAGTACTGTGTTTCTACTTGTTAAAAGGGGAAAGCGAGTGAAGGAATTAGAAGAGAGTGACAATTCAAAGAAGCAGACTAGGAAAATATTTTTGCCATACAAATTTGTTTATACAACTGAGACAGAAACTTTAGTAGGTGAGATATGAGGAGAAACATCATGTGAATTTATATCTAGAAAGAGGGGTAGAAGAATGAGAGGCAGAGACTCTTTATAAGAATAAATTTAGACACTGGGTTGTAATGAAGAGTCAGAAGTTACAAACAAACAGGATACCTTGATTTTGAACTTTACTGACAGAAGATTAAAAGAGTAGTTCATAGTGACTAAGAGTAGTAGTAGTGCAGAAGATGAGGAATCTGAAGGGGAGAATGGTTAACAGCTCTGTTTTCGCAAACTAAGATTGTCAGAGCAGCGACAAATGCACACAGAGGATCAGAAAAGCAGACTGAGATTTTATGTCAGACAGAAGGGAACAGACCTGGAGTACAAAGGGCCGTGTCAATTGTCAACATCGATATGGTGTCTGAGTTTCACTTTATGGATTAGACTACTCAGATACAAAGTACAGAGAGAGAGACAATGTGCGGAAGATCGTAGCCCTCAGAAATTAAAACAGAAAGTTGAGGAAGAAGTAAAAAATGTCAAACTGACAAAGAAGTTAGCAATGTGGTGGGAGAATAAGAAGATCCCAGCAAAGGGAGAACAGTATTTGAATGTCAAAAGCTTTTTAGTAAATGCTAGTCTAGAATCTACCAGATATGGTATGAGGTGTTAGTTCTAATATTTGTTTGTAAAGAAGTCATTAACATGGACATATTTAATAAAAGTTTCAAAAAATCAGCTGACTAGCAAGAGAACTGATGGTCAAGGAAGAAAGCGCTTCCCAGCATTTTGTAAGAATCGTGTTCATTCATCCAGGTATTTGACACATTCTTAGCTAATTAGGAACATAGACATATTACAGCTATGTTGTTAAGCAATAGGTAGTATAGGAAGGTTTCATAGATTTTAACTTTTTGTCATTAATGTCCTTAAATACATAAGAATTTTTATCATTAATTATTACAGTGTGAGTTCTAGAAATTTTATTGGGTATTTTTGCTAAAACTCTATGGTAGTCACACTTAAGGATTTTGTTAATTGTGGTAATCGGCTTTCAAAAAAATGTTAACACATGGCCACATTTTCTCTCCTTTCATTTAAAGAGAAAACCTCTATTTCTGTCAGATGCTATAGATTTGCTACCTAACTGAAATAAGAAAGAAATTATATCGAGTCATTGCACTTTAATATCTGATTTTAGATAAAAGGTGTGTAGACAGCAAAACTTTCAAAGGGAGGTGCATTCTGTTGGAACTTGGTAAACCTGCAGGGGAGGGAGAAGTTAATATTTGAAAGAGGCCACAAAGTCTCCCATTACCTTTAATCCTCCAACAAGCTAAGAAATAGAGTGTAAGTGAGCAGATGTTCTTAACAGCCTTCTAGCAGCCTGTTTTTGTTAAGAGTGCCAGCTAGTGATTTTCACTGCTTGTGGAAAATCGACTTTGTATTGCCGTAAGTGTTAAGGACAGCAAGTGAAAATCCTCCTCTATGTACTTTGTAAAATGCATGCGTGCATATTCATGTTATGGAAAAGGAAAATTATGTTATAGGATTTGGAGAGGATATCGTAACTCTTTTACTAGAGCAATATTTTAATAAAGGAGCTTAAACTGCAGAAAAAACACATTATACCTTGGGTATTGCATGTAATAAAATATGATTTAAATGAAAGATATTGAAATAAAAGTTTCAATTTAGGAACTTAAGTGTATTGTTGTGAAAAGCCTAGTCAGTTATGTTTATAGCTTCATCTTTTCACAAAAAGAAGTGTAAAGATTCCTCATGCCTTATGCAAGTACAGTAGGTTTTAGATAACAGGATCAGGCCCACAATTTGCCTTTCTTAAAACCTACAATAAAAAATTAAAATAAATGCCACCACCATGCAAACTACAAAGGTGAAAAAATGCTGTATCTTGCATTTTCCTACCTCCTGTGGCTAGGGACAGAATGCAGACATGCCACAATAATGTTTTTTATTTCTACTGTTCAAACCATATTAATGAGAACATCATTTTGGAGAACTAATTATTTCTATTTGTCTTGTGTCACACTTTCTAATTCCCCTATATTAGCACAGCCAAAGCAAATTAATTGCTTTTCCAGCAGTTGAACCTTGTCCAAGAATGAGCTCACATTCCCTTCCAGTTTTGCAGTTTCTAGGAGTGCATTGTGTCAAAAATTTCTCTTGATACTAAACATAGCCCAGAGAATATCTTTGCAGATTTCTGTTGCTGCTCACTTGATGAAATTTATAAGTTTAAGTGACCCACTAGGAAAGATAAAGTTCTTAGCTGCAAGATTATACATCAAAACAGTTAAAGTGAAATTAAAATTAAATGAATGAATCTCACTGAAGCAAAAAAAGCAGTAATTAATGGTTCCCTTAATTGTCTTCATAAAATATTTGCATGGGTCTAATTTGCATAATTTGCATGTATTAATTAATCTTTCAAAGGAATTTTGTGCTGAGAGAAGCCAAAAAATCTCTTTGTTTTATTTAACATCTAATGAAATATTTATCTTCGTTAATGAACTTCTCATCTTCATTAAAATAAAAATTGCACAAGTTTGTATGTTTTAAATGTTTTTATAATTGAAGTATACAAAGAAAAATCTCTTCAGACCTACAGTATCTGAAAAACAAACACATTATTGCACATTCTGTGTCATTTTGACTACAGCAACATTTAAATTTGGAGAAGCCCTATTCCTTCCACCAAAAGTTTTCAAGGGCTTCAAAATTATTTCAATTTTATCTTAATTGATGATAATTTTTTATATATTTTACAAATAGGGATGACAAAGTAAACATTTTGGTATTTTTTATTATTGTCAACCTGTGATACCACAGAGATTTTATAGAACAGATACCATGCACAGAAAAAGAGACTAACATCGTAGGTTGGAGCTTAAAATACTGCAGGAGTTTGTACATGATATGAGGTTAGTTTATACTTTACAAGACTAACAGTTGAGGAAAAAAGAAAACAGTTTGTGAGTTACTGCCTGGCATTTAATGACTGAACTTGGAGTAAGACTGATGAATGTAAGTTACAAAGGACGGGCCTAGCTGCGGTGATCAGCAACTTTGAGACAGGATCCAAAACAGCCAGACATGCAGAATGAGAAAATGCAGTGAAAAAAAAAAATTAAAATCATCAGTATTGAAGTTTTGCACAAAATCTGAATATAGAGCTGCAAGGAGATTAGAAGAAACTAAGAGCTATTTCTGTTAAAAAAAAAAAAAAAAGGCATAAAAGGACAATGATTGGGTGTTTTGGGAAAAAGGAGAAAGTTACTACTTAAAACCAACTAAAACCCAAAGTAATCTATCATCTACCTAATATTTCTGGAAATAGAGTCTGTGAACAAAGAAGAGAAGGTATGGTTCAAATACTGTCGATACAGAATGTTAAAACTGTGCATAGTAAGACAGGTGAAAAGGAATTTTGTTCATTTCAAGGATGAGTACAACATTTTTGGAATAATGAAAATATATTTGAAATAAGGAAATGATTGGGAGTTTATAACTCACAAGAAATTATATTTGCACAGTGAAACAGCACAATGGGATTTTTACCTATTTTCAATATGCCTGCATTTGTTTGAATCCTTGAACAAGTTTATAAACATGTTAATGTGTTTGCATTCATTTTAGACATGTAATACCTGAGAAAGCCAGGTCTGCAGAGACTGAAAAGTAGGTACTCTTTAAGAGTGCTTTAGAGTTTAATAAACAGGATGTTTAAGCTATCAAGATGGTATACAGAGTCATATATTCTTTACTACATTATCCTATAATTGTATCAACTGATAAGATATAGTGGGACTTTGCTGATACCATAATGGCAGTATAGATATTGCTCTGTGTTGTGAAGGTGTGGAATAGCTGCTGAGGCAATGTAATTATCTATAAAGTACCCAAACAATATCAGTGGGAGGGATATGTTCCACTTCACACATTTGTGGGGTAGATGTCTTTATCTGAGCTATTTGGCTGGACTCCTATTAAAGTCAATGAAGAGTAATAGACACATCTCTCCTTTGAAGAAAATGAATCACAACTTCCAAGTTTCTTCATTGATTGTAAAGGGAGTCTGCTAAACCAGCTCAAATGCAGCTACGTACAGCGCAGGTGTCTGAAGTTAATGTGATTAATTTCATGTGCTGTGTATTTTCATTTTTGCTTGCCTCAGAACTCCAGCATCACTTGTGGCAGCAATCACACTATGAGCAGCTGCATTTCAGTCAGTTCTTGTAACTAGTGATGTTAGAAATGGGTAATTTTGCATCAGTTCTGAAAAAATATCCAAGCTTGACAATTCCTTTTCTGTTTCATATAATTCTGAACTGTTTTGAAAGTTGCATAAGGCATGAGTCTCAAATGTAGAAAAGAGAACTTGAATTCTGCATTAATACTGGAGCTTTGCAGGATTTGTTTCATTTGAATGCTACCACACAAGGCACAAGGCATGAAACATGAGTCAGAGAAGCATTCTGAAAACTATGAAATAAGAACAAAAGCAGTCATAAATTGAGAGATAGAAAAAGAGATAGATGAAGTATCAAGAAAAAGAGGTAGATGAAAGTATCACATAACTCTAGAAGGGAAAATGGTATCATATTACTTATACAGTTGCATTATATTACTGTAACTTTATTACTGTATCAGTTGTGATTTGTAATGGACAACTAGTTAATGTTTTGTCTTTTAAATCCAGTTTATGCTTACAAACAAGACATGGGCTGGAATTTACTTGATGTAGCATAGAAGTCTTCAATGTAGACATCTACGTCTGTTCTTGTCTCTCTTGACCCTCACTGAAGGGAGAGGAAAGAAGTATCTATAGTAGAGTTCATCACATTATAAATAATAATTAGAATACCCCATCAGAGACTCCACAAACAAATTTAGTAAGCTCAGTCATATTCCAGAAAAGCTGAATTCAGTTTATGGAGGTGAGAAAGTAATGTCTTTGGTGATTGTTGTTTGTAGTGTACGGAGTTTTTTCCCCATACAATAAATCCATTCTTTAGCAAAGGTTGTATTTATACTCCAAGATTGTCTAATTGCAAAGAATTGATGTAGCATTTGGCACAGTCACAAGAAGTATATGCTAAGGAGTCACTGGTTTGCCCATTTTACATTTGTCAGCAAAGAATTGAGTGGATAATATCGATTTCAGAATTAAAATGGTGCCAGTTGTTGGGGTGGCTTATATGCTTTACATCTGATGTTTTGCTCTCAAATGGCAAAGGAATGCCTCATTTTGCATGCTTCAGAGCATTTTTAAGCAATGCCTTAAGCCGAAACCAAGTTTTTGTGCATAAAGAGAGAAGTAATATCTACTGATTTCTTGATGGCAGCACCGATGCTTTGGTGTCACACAAGGGTGTTGTGAAACTTAATTAATATTTGTAAAGTATTCTGGATCTTGGATGAAAGGCACAGTAGAAGTTCAGTTATGTTATTAACTTCTGCTTTTATATTTTCTTTGGTGATGGATCAGAGTCCTAAGCATTAAAAAGTGGCAAAGAGAGGTGATGTAAGATACAGCAATTTACAACTATTATCAGCTAATTATAGTTAGTTTCAAATCTTGTACAGGGAAATAGCTGGAGAAATATTTTATGGGATTTAGCAAACCAATACTTGATAGCCTAAATTTTGTGTAAATGTACCTTACCTGAAATCATCATATGAGAAAAAATTTAATAGACTGAGTTACTTTAATTTTTCTGCATTAGATCAGAAAAGGTATATTACTGAGTGACAACATTTTGGTGTAGTACAGGACAGTGTCTCTTTTATAATCCTAATATAACTTAGGGGTCAAAAATCTTGTTAAGGAGAATGAGAGTTCAACATTCACTTAAAATATTCAAGAGGCAAAAAAAGCACTTAGAATTAAAATGTAAATAAAACTGTACTGTGAGATTTTATCAGGCAGGCAGTCCTTTGTGCAGTGTTAAGAGTTAAGAAGGCAATCATCTTCCTAAAATATCCCTCCAACTTAATTGCTCTATTTTGTCAGTTGAAGAAAAAGAAAAGATAATCTTGCCGTCAATAAAGCTATATTAACTTTAACTGAGGGTCTGATAGTTTAATTTAAAAGTGGCCAAAGATTTTAGGTTTTGTCCTTTCCCTCTTTTGCAGTAATACTAAAAAAAGAGGCATTTTAGTGTCCTTGAGAAATAGGAAATATTTATAATACTTTATTTTAAGATGAACAAATTTTTAATGTCCGTAGTTCTCATGTAAACGTCATATTGTAAACCAGAAAAGCAAGCAATTGCTATGTTAATTCTACTGTAATTCTAAAAATAGTGAGTTCTCACAGTGGTTATTTTTTTTTTTATATTGATATGATTAAGAATAAAATAAAACAATTTAGCCAAGGTGTAATTCAAGAATTTGGCTTTCTCATGGATTTGATGTGGAATTTGACCCATCTTTATTAGCATCTCAAGTTCCTATGAAATTAAAAAAAAAAAAAAAATCAGCTAAGAAAAAGAAGTTTAAAGGAAGTGAAACTAAAATTAACACATTTGGAAGGACTACTTTGCCAGCATCACGTTCTATCTATGCTAAACTTTGCTGTCAGCATATATCTATAATAAGTATTCTTCCAGTGAACTGCCAGCTGGCTGGTAAAGAGGAAAATATATTCTATAGAATAGACTGCTAGCTTTAAAAAGAAATATTTTGCTTTTGCTCATTGTAGGGTTCCGTAACACCTGAAGGACATCCTGGGAGACAGCAGCATATATAATGATAATGTGATGTCATTTTGTTTTTCCTAGTTGAGAAACACAAAGTGTGTACCAGTAATGGTAAAAACATTTTTTCTATTATATTCTTGTCAGCCTTATTTTTTAAAAGTGATGCAGCTTCTAATAGCTTAGGAAAAGCAGCAATAGCATAATAGCATGTTTTGTCATGGGTGTTAGAAAGGATGGATCACAACGTGCTACAGCTGGCCTTGGAAACAAAGTGTTATGAAGGCAGGACCAAAAAATTTACAGTGCTGCTTTATGTGCATGAAATTAGAATATGGATTGTTGAAAATATACAATGCTGTATTAGATAATTCAAGTTTTGACTTGTTTATTTTGTCTATGTGTTGATTCTGCAGATTTTGCCTGTGACAAACTGTCGGTGCAACCATTGCATTAAAAGACATGTATTTTTCATGATATTGTTTCATACTGCAATATGCTGGCTACAACTCCTTTCAAGTAATCAAGCTATATTGAATACAAACATAAAATAAAAAGCAGCAATAATTTGCTTTCATTTTTAGCTTTATACTCTGACTCAAAGATATACTCCCATAGCCATTGGAGAGAGAACAGTATCTTTGCACATTGGTGAATTGCACATAAAATACTGTGGTTGGATCAGATTCCTGGGCTTCACGGGAAATACTGGAAGCATCATAAAAGTAGTACACTGACTGGAGGATCAGTTCCATTTTCAACCTTGCCATCGAATTTGTTATGACAATCACAGTCACTTTTGCTGCAGTAACTATGCCATCCAATGCAATCTAGTTCCCAATGCTAAAATATTGAAAGGCTAAAACACTATTAAAACATACAAATATCCATTTTATTCTAGTTCTAAATGGGCAATAGTTCCAGAGCTTGATCTTAAACATTCAGTGCATAGAAGCATACTCATTTTATAAGGTTTCCCTCTAGGTATTTTCATATTCTTGCAAAACCATTGACTCCTTAGGTTTTCCAGCTAAAATTAACTTTATAGCCAAGTGTATTTTACCAGGCTAGATATTCAATAAATATATTCAGGATATACTCAGTTTTTGCCTCTTTTTTACTAAAGTAGCATAACATTACGGATAGTAGTAGATGGACTTCAAAGTCTGCATTTTCAGGCTCTCATATCACAGATATATGCATAAAGATCATTTAAATATATCCATCATCCTGGGAGACTACTCAGAGCTGATTTTCCTGCAAAGGTGTTGATTTGTGTTTCTTATCATTATTTAATGTATATATAAAGAATGATCAGTTGCTTTTCTGTGATAAGCAAATCAATTAATTTTATGTGGACTTTTTTTTTATGCATATCGTGGACTGTATTCCTTATCTTATACTAGTACCCTGTTCTGAAATTCTTCCAGTCTAAGTTCACCTTGAGCATGGGTAACCAGCATCTTAAACTCTGTTCCAGGGTATGTCCTGCAAGGGACATGTACAACACCATTAGTGTGTTGCTATTGACAAGAAACACTAAGTGGAAAGCTGGGGGAGATGGGGAGAGGAAGGGAGATGGAGAGAGGGAGGGAGATGGGTGGGGAAGAGTAAAGGCAACCAGGAAGTAAAATTTTTCATTTCTTCTGTCTTGAGAAAATCACACTTCAAAGCAAGAAAATTTTACACTTCAGATATTTCACACAGCTCATTGCTTCTGACTCCAAGGTAGTCACTTGATCCCAAAGTCATTGGTTAAGACTGCTCTGTGGTTTAATTTAGCCATTCTCTTTTCTCTTGCTTACTTTTTGATGATGAACCATGGTGTTAAGTTCTCTCTGGGAAAGCATGCTGCTTCCATATGGTCTGGGATTTCTCTAGTGGGGTGCATCCAGGACACAGTCTGTCATGACATGCTGTTTTTTCTGAGGAATCTATACTGGCAAAGACACAGAGTGGTGCCAAATTCAAACCACCTGGCCCTAAGGCTAATTGAGTTTTTCCTGGGAGGGTAGAATAATCATTTTGAAGTACCTATCTGAAATTATGTTACCACTGAGAGGGAATGGGGAAGATTGGCTTGTCATTGCACTACTTAAATGCATCTATGAAGATGTATTCAAGATGGAAGTTTACAATTAGTTAGGGGAACTAGTTTGAACTCTGAATTGAAAAGCAACCTACCTGGGCTAGCATTAGCACTTGCTGCAGAAGCAGAGTTCTCTCATAATCTAAAAGGTTGGTAGTTTTCATTCTGGAAAAGAGCAAAAGCCTTTTGTTAAAATATTGCTTCATAGCTGGCTACTGGGTTAGACACCATTAACATGTTTCAGCTTCAAGTCTTCCACAGAATTAACATGAGCTGATTTTATTTTCAGTTTTGTAGTTTTGTGTGGTTCATGCTAAGCCCTGGGAGCTTCATTAAGATCTCTGTCTGTTTCTGTGTGCTGGAAGGGTTATGTGTGACTTGAGTTCATAGCTCATTTCCTAAGGCATGACTTCTGGTTTGGTGTCTGTTGCCTTGACTCTTGTTCTGGAGCTGAATGGCACTGCTTGGTGCCATAAACTTGCTTTCATACAAAATACCTAAAAGCAGCAAGGCTATGTTACATATGAAATCCCATGCATCCTTAATAGATTTTCCATAAGCTAGCTGCCATGCAATCTGTCTATTTTACTGCCTCATTCCTTCCTGTTCCACATGTGACTATTTCTTTATGTTTTGCATTGGGCGGTTACTCAGTTTTAGCACACAGATGAGAACAAGGGTGGTTGTGTATTAAAGTGGGGTGCTAATGTGATTTTGATATTAAAAAAGGATTCCACATATTCCAGAATTACGTACGCAGACTACTACAACTTTCTTTAAGTGGCCTCTATTTTCCAGTAAACTTTGCAGCAGTTCAAATGGCATCTCAATTATATACTCTTGTACTAATTGTGGTGTTTAATCTGAAAACAACAAAACACTAGTCTGCCTTGTAGTTACTTGGGCAACATGAAATTCAGATTACTTGTTTAGAATGTAAGATGTGGCTGGGAGAGAAGGGTGAGGTAGGTTTGTGACTCTGTGAACCAGAAGAGGTGCTCTGCGTAGGAGTAGGTATTAGATCTGAGTCTTTTTTTGTGTTTTGAAAATTAATGGAGGTAAGGCTCTAGAAAAGACAATACCTTAGAAAAGCTCTTCTTAAATTATTTGTATTTGCTGAAAGAAATTAACATCACACTGTCTGTTGATGGAGACTACTAACTATGGCCACAACTATTCCTAGCAAAAAAATCATAACCCATGTTGCTTTTTCAGAATTGTAGAGAAGATATTTATTCTTCGCTATATCCCATATTTTATTATGGGATCTATAGTTGTATACACCTGAATCCTGCCTATTATATTAGCTTCTAGTTGAGTGATGGAAAGGGTTTGTGTGCATTTCTGTTCTGCTTGTATATGGATAGTAGTTTTAAAGAAATATCAACTTATATGTGCTTTTGCATAGATATTTTTCTATAATTCAGCAAAAACTGCTGAAAGCTCCAACAAACACTGATCTACTGTATTTTGTTCCAATTTCATTTTATGACCACTTTTTCTTTCCAGAAAAGGAAAGTAATTATTTTTAAGCCTGTTTGAAGTTTAAATGTATGATCAATATCTTGTATGTAAGATTACTTTGATGATGATGTTTAAGTGTAAAAAAGTGGTGATTTGAGCAAGGCACTAAAAAAGGAGGCAAAATGGAGAGAAGTGAAAGAAGACAGACCAGACTAAAGGGATGAGTAGTAAATTCTTTTTCCATCTAGACTTTACAAAAAAACCCCAAAACCAAACAAAAGGAAAGAAGGTTCCAGGCAAAACTATATTCCAATATTCAATTCTTTATCAATTTTATGCTATCAGATCCAAGGTTGCTTGCTGATATTAAAAAAAAAAATTGTTTATGTTTCCATAAATACAGTAACAAATGAAGCACACCTTTTTGTAGAACTTAAAACTGTTTTATGCAGGACAGATTGTTCAGCACCAAAATTATCCACAGTGATACAAACAGCACTGAACACAATGAGCTGTGGAAGCTCACAAGCTGATTGTATTTAGCTGTGACTTCATCCTTTAATAACTTTTCCACATGATTCTTCAGTTGAAAGGGTTTTGTTCTGTTTTGTATCTCTGTGGTTGTTTACCATTACTATTTTTTAATTTATCTTTTTTTTACCAGCTTGAAGTGACACAGTACAATGCCTTAGTGACTCAGGTTCAGTGCTTGTAAGTAATCAGTTCTGCTGCCTTTTTTTGGTTATGGCTTCTTCTGTTTATACAAATAGAAAAAGGGTTGCTAAGTTTATGAAGCAACAAGAAAAGACACTGTGATTTTAAAAAAAATCTATTTCTTTCAAACAATTTCTCACCTTACTGGTTTAGTTTCTTCAGTCCTCAAAATTCCAGTTGTATGCATTCTATATGATCTTTAAATAATAGAAGGTGACATATTCAGGTACTCCCCTGCTTTGTTAGTTTACTAAAGACCAGATTGCTGACCTTTAGCTTACTCCCACAGTAACCTGGGAGTAATGGAAATATATATTAATGATTAAAACACATGGTAAAATCACTGAGAGAAGATAGCTCAATATTTGAAAATAACTGTGAAAAAAGGTGTTTAGATGCTCTTTTTTTACACATCCATGGTTTAGTTTTCTTTCTTATGTTAGAATTAAAATCTCCTACATATCAATTGCTATTTTAAAAAGAAACACATGGACATCTCAGTTTCCTGGATATTTGTACTGAGTATTAACACAAATATATTTGTACATGAATGTTAAGTAGAGAAATGAAAGGTGTATGATTAATAACAATATGCAAATTTGAAACTAATTTATTGGTGTTACACAAAGGGCAAACTGGAATAGTGTTTGGCCAAATATGTTTACATACTTCATATTTGCATGCGTTTAATGAACATGCAGTGTGAAATCACCCATCTTTGCATAAAAACTGGATGAGCACTTTTTAAAAAGAATAAATTGCTTGTATTTCAAAGCCTCAATGGTTGGGTCAACTTTTCTGCATCTCCTGTACTCTGCTAGGGAAGATGGCAGTGGATCCATCCATGTTCCCCAATACTACTTGTGCTGCCAGTAACAATGTCAGCTCAGTATAGATCCCTCTGTCCCTCCTTTTCAGTGTTGAGTTGTAAAACCTCAGAGTTCTAATTAACTCTAGACACTGGGAGGAATAATTTCCCCTGACAATATACTGTTTTTCACTTTATTAGGAATACTATGAAAAGTTATGTTCAGTTGATTCCATGACTGAATTTTACGAAGGCTGGGCTTTTTATCTCACACTCTGCAAACTGAAAAAGACTCAAGTTCATCATAAATTATCTTTCTATGATTAAAAAGTTGGACTTCCATTTTTATCTTCCATCTTTGGTGGAAAATAAATCCTCTCATGTCTGAATTTGGAATGAAATATATGAAGAGTACACAAAAATATATTTCCTCCTTAATTAGTTGTTTCCTTTAAGTTTTTTTGAAGAGGGGTTACAACTTGACTAAGATCCCTTCCATCTGCCACAATATGCTTGCTTTTATTTTGACTTCCCATTGCTGTCTTATCAAATATCACATGAATCATTACCATTTGTTTGCCATCCCTTTCTTTTGTTTTGTTTCTCTTCCTCCAAATGATTAAAACATCAACTTGAATGAAAGGTTAGAAGTACACTGTGATTCACATTTTCCCAGTCTTACTAAAACAAATAAACCAACCAGTTATATAATTTTGGTGTGCTTGAGCTATGGCATGCAGATGCTTTTATCAGCTCTGGGCTGAAGAGGTTGTGTGCATTCGGGCAT
Organism: Certhia americana; assembly: GCA_018697195.1. Classification (NCBI taxonomy): domain Eukaryota; kingdom Metazoa; phylum Chordata; class Aves; order Passeriformes; family Certhiidae; genus Certhia; species Certhia americana. Next base: position 65,132,291 of record CM031857.1, on the reverse strand, counting down.
GCACGTACAACTGTTCTTTGAAAGGGACAAACCTCATTAAGATTACAGGTGCCTGGAAATAACTTCTGAGAAAATAGCAACCATTTTCAATGAAGCTACTTCCTAACAGGAAATGCAATTTACTACATTACTTAGCACAAGTGAGCAGCTTTGCTTTGATTTAGATATGAGTAACCCCATTTAGGGGTTAAAAATATTTTATTTCTTTTAAACTGAAGTTAGCAGTTTTTAGTGGTTGGAGGGTCTGGCAACAGTATACTCAATTCCAGTATGAAGTATCTGCTGCCTTTAGAAGCACATGGGCTAGTCCTGGGGATTTTGTGTTGCAACATGTGATTTTAGAAGAGGACCCTAAGCTGAGATATCAGCTCTGTCACCAGCCATAGAGATGGAGTTCAAATGGATTTTTATGAGTGAAGAACCTTTATTTCCATTAAATACATGTATAATTTTTTTGGTTGCTGTTGTTAGTTCTTTTGTTATTTGTGTTAATATAGTCCTTAGAGGATTCAGCTAACACTGCTGTTATCTTCCTAAAGACAAGAAAAGGGACTGAGAAACCATCAGCACATGAAATCTCTGTTACCTAAAATGAAAAGGGAAATAAACAGAAAGTTTAAAAGAGAGAACAGAAAAACAAGGAAGGAAAAAAACCCCAAAAAAACAGAAACAGACTAAAATCACAGAAAATTTCAGAGCCATATTTGGAAATAGTGCTCTTGTCTTCTTCTTCTTTTGTTCTTTGCAAGTACAAGAGATGAATAGATACACTATTCATATACCCTTAAGACCCATTTTGAGTGAAAATTGGCTTCTGTCACTGGCCTGTGCATATTTGACAAAAATATGTTTGTTGAAGTTAGGACCTCTAGCAACTAAAGCTGTGGCTACTTTGATGTAAGGGTTCTTGGATCATGGGCTGGGATTTACTATTCTACAGCTCATAATTAAAATTTAAAAAAAAAAAAAAAAAAAAAAAAAAAAAAAAAGATAAAAAAGTATTCTAACCTTGACATCCTGACTTTCCAAAGCTCCCACTGAGATTTCATATCTTGTCATTTCTTTTCTGAGCAACCTGGTCTAGTGAAAGGAATCCCTACCCATGGCAGGAGAATGGACTTTGGTGATCTTTAAGGTCCTTTCCAACCAAAACCATTCTATGATTCTGTGATTTTTCTTCTCACTAAGTATTTTGTCCTTTTCTTTTCTTCTTAACATGGCTCTGGGGGTTTCTTTCTTATCAGTTCTCTGTGTCAAGCTGCTGCATCTTTTTGTCTGTTTGGTTGCTTGGTTGGTTGTTTTCAGCTCCTAACTACAGAAAACACTATCCTTTTCCTAAGGAGAATTTACCTCAGTAGGTTTCTGTAAGATAGCAAGTGACTGAACTCAGTTGTGACAGCACACCTTGGACGCTGATTTGCAGATTTTCATAAACTAAACACTGTAGTATTACAGTCATGATGATCACTGTTATTACATTTATTTTTAAAGCAACTCTGAGAATTCTGAGCATTCAAGCTAGAATATGAATTTCTGGGTGGCAAACAATACCACCGGGACTTGAACTGAGTGGCAGAAATACCCACATTACCATCCAATGGATGACTTATTTAGTTTGAAGCTGAAGACAAAACCTAGTGTTTCATTGTACATTTTTATCAGTTTACAAGGTTGCATATTAACTGTTATAATATTTGAGTGGGTTTGTGTTTTTACCTCTGAAAATGCTGGGCTATAGAGTTACTTACTGCAAGCTGCCCACAGAACACTAAAGTGAATCATTACCCAGATGACATCTCTGTGGGAATGCATTTCAAGGCATATGATTCGTTTCAGCATTGCAAACTTTTATGGCAGTTCCATTTGTTTGTTTTTTATAACATTTATGACCTTTTAACTATTTAGGCATGTTCATTCAAAATCCTCAAAATTAATCTTAATTAAAAAGAGTTGATCTAAAAAAATACTCCCTCACTCTGGGTAGAATTTCTGTCATATCAATCCACAGACCAAAATAAATGATGTTTAAGAGTAGTGGCATTTTCAGTTTGAGTTACTAGAATGAGCTTGTGTGATCTTGCTGAACACTGCCATTTGCAAAAGAGCAATTAAAACAGATGACAATCTGCTAATCACACACAGTTCAATTTAGAAATCTATTTAGCAGTATTTTCCCACTTTGTGTTTTTGCTCGACATCCTAAGAGTAAAAGTAAGTTTTATGTACTTACATTGTATATAACAGTATGTAAATTTGGGGAACTTCACCACAGATCAACAGTTTTCAGTAGGCTAAAAATATACCCCAGTGTTGTAAACATCCTTAGTGAAAGCTCTCTGTGTGTGTTTGTGTAGTATATGTTTGTATGCATGTTTGTGTGGCTAAAATATTCCATATTTGTTTTACATAAAATTGTTTTTATGCTAATAGACAAATTCTGCATTTGTTAACTGAAGAAAGTAATGCAACAGGCCTGCATAGCTGATAAATTAAAGCTGATTGGGAGGCAGAAGGCACTGGCATGCTCTGTGCTCAGGATTTAGGATTTAGAAGTAGTGGCATTTTCACATTGGCTTACAAAGGATGAGCTGGCTCGATTTCCTGACCACTTTCATGATTTTTAGGTTTTGTCTGTGATTTTAACCTTGAAATCATTAAAGGCCTATCAGTGATAATACTCCACTTGCATTCTGATAGGATCTCTGGCTACACCTAGAGGCGAAGTGATTCTGGTGGCTTCTCACAACAGTGAGAAGTTCCTATCATTTGGAAAGAACCTCAGAACATTAAGAATAGGAGCAAAAATGAATAGGAACAAGGTAGTAAGAGTAACCAATGGAAAGAGAGAGCAGTCAAATATAGGTATTGTATTTGGTCACCATTTTGTGATGAGGTCATCGTTCTCTGCAGAGCTGTTAGTTTTTCTTAGCACAGTTTGAAGTCTTTGAATTTCTGAAGTACATTGCTATTCAGCTGTCACTTGCTCTTCATGAGTGGCTCCATGAACTTCTCAGCCATAGTGTTGTGACCACTTCCCTGGGGAGCCTGTTACAGTTCCCAGCCACCCTCTGGGTGAAGAACCTTTTTCTGATATCCAACCTAAGCCTCCCCTGATTTGGCTTTATGCTATTTACTACAGTCCTGTCACTGGTCATGAGAGTGAAGAGATCAGTGAAGAGATCCCCTCCACTGTCCCATGTGAGGAAATTGAATACTGCAATGAACTCTCCTCTCAGTCTCCTCCAGGCTGAACAGACCAAAAGACCTCAGCTGCTCCTCATACAGCTTCCCCTCCAGATCCTTCACCATCTTCATTGCCCTCCATTGGATGCTCTCTAATAACCTAATGTCTTTTTACATTGTGGCACCCAAACCACAGCCCCCAGCACTCGAGGTGAGGCTGCCACAGCTCAGAGCAGAGCAGGACAATCCCCTCCCTTGCCCAGCTGGTGATGCTGTGCCTGATGTACCCCAGGATAAGGTTGGCCCTCCTGGCTGCCAGAGCACTGCTGGCTCATGGTCAGTTTACCACTGGCCAAGACACTCAGGTCCCTTTCCGTGGCACTGCTCTCTGGCCTGTCATTCTCTAGTCTATGCACACCACCAGGATTTCTCCATCCCAGGTGCTGAATCCAGCACTTGCCGTTGTTAAACTTCATATGGTTTGATTGCTTACTCTCTCAGTTGTCAAGGTCTCTCTGCAAGGCCTCTCTACCCTCGAGGGTATCAATGACTCCTTCCAATTTAGTGTAATTGGCAAACTTACTTAGTATTCCTTCAAGTTCTGTGGCCAAGCTGTTAATGAAGATGTTGAAGAGAACTTAGATATATAAAAACAAGTATTCCCTTACCTTCTAAGGAGGGTGCTTTGCAGAGCTACCCGTTTCTATTCTTATTCATTGTCTGTGGATACAGAATACAGGATCTGATAGTGTCTTCTTTTAAAAGTGAAAAACCTCCTATTGATTTCACTGCCAAGTTGGATCCTTAAGCAGTGTAAAATAGAGCTGACTTTTGAAACTGTACTGTCTTTTCTTGGCTGCTACAAGGATTCTGCTTCCTGCAGCTGTATTTTTAATTGAGAATTAATTTTAATACATATTTTATTTTAAAAGGTAAATGGAGACCTAGTATAATAAAATAAAATAAGTTACCAACTGCAGGTTATCAGAATGTTAAGGTGTGGGAATTGCACATAGCACTCATTAGCAAGTGTACATTCAGGATAGCCAAAGTGCTGGTATATATGCAGAGTAATACTCCTACAGAGGTATCTAGACAGCTTTAGTGCTGTAAATGTTTATTGTGTTTATTCAATGTGTTTGGGACAACTATATGGAAATGTAGCCAGTAGTAGTGCTAGCTATCCACTTAATGCAGGTTTTCTTTGGAGATGGTGTTCCAGGCCTTCAGTTTTACTGAGCTCCATTTCAGAGGCTCCCTCTTTCTCTCCTGAATTCTCATAAGCATTTTGGTTGGTTTTCATGCATCAAATAATAATAAAAAAGTCATTAAGTTAAGGCCTTGTTCAATTCCTTTTTATTTCTCTTCAGTGCAAAAAAAGAGATCATAAAGAGTGGAGAGAATTGAAATGGTTCTGAGATGAAGCACTTTAATGTAGTGGGAAAGTTATCATGTACTCTGCAAAAACAAACAAACAAACAAAAAATCTGAGCAAGGAACATAAAAAAGTATGGAAACGGGGTAGAAAAATGTAAAGATAGGAATCACTGCAGCAGAATGATTCTACAGCCTCCTACTTTCGCCAGGAGTTCTGATAGAACTGGAAAGGGGTGTGCAGAAGGTTTTACAGCTGTGCGGTGTGTACTTTTGTCTGCTTTCAGGTTAACTTTTCTTTCTCTCACCAATTACAGTAAGTTCATGGAGGTGATGCCACATCTTTCAGTAATAACCAAGCATTTCAAAAATTTCAGTAATTATTTGCACAGCTTTATCTCAAGAAATTGCTTCACTGTATATCTTATTTTTACTGTATATCTAATGAAAAATTCTATAGACTTTTTATTTGGAATAAAAATCTTAGACTAAGAAGACCAAAACAGAAACAAAAACTTCTGTAATCTAGAAATATTTGCTGAATTTACTTAGATTTAAATAAGAAGTTCATGCAAACTTTAAGAGCTGAGTTACAGCTTGTAGTTGCAAATGCTTATATTCTAAAATATAAGTAGTGCTTAGTAATACTGCACAGGGGAGGATTAATTGTTTCATAATGTGCTTTATTCACATAGAGACAACACTTCTAGCCCACAGGTCAAAAAGCTAAGAAGCTTTTCTATCTGATTTCTGGTTTTTAAAATAACATCTTTATATTGCTTTCAAAATAGGTGTATATAAGATGTTCATGTCCCAAGTGAAGAAAAAATTGCTTTCTACTTAGAAATTAGGTAAAAATATGTTGTGGCAGTACATTCTCTTCAAATTTTTCTAAATCAACAGTTACTGGCTAGATGAGCTTAGTGTTTCTCATGTTCCCTCACATATCTCACTTAAATATATGCTCCTCACTTGGGTGGAAAACACGTGCTTACATCTTTAACATAGTAATTGTTCAGTTAATCTCATTTATGGGGGGAAGAAGGCTATACTTCACTGATACCATTTAAATATCCTATACTGGTTCTATATAAATAGCTACAAATGTGCACAATGGTTACATTACATGGTATATTTAACAACACAGCTAAATCAGAAAGTATGAGCTTATGCCTCTAGTGATGGGAGTACAAACAATTGCATGCAAGAAGATTTTTTTTGCTCTGCGACCATGAAGGAAATAATTGCTGTTAAGCACTATTCAGTTACGTTTGCATATCAGTAAAAACACATGCACAGAGGCTCCACCTACATTCCTAGTGCCCTAGCACTGATAGGAGTCTGGCATACATTAAAGCTTCAGAACTTGTTACAGTTTTCACAACTTGCAAAGTGCGTAATTTTCAACAGAGTTAATATGACCACTAACAGATGAAATTGCCAAGGTGACATTCAGGTTTTATAATTTGCTTTTCTTTTATATAAAAAGTATCATAGGGGACATTTTATAGATTTGTTGCATGACTACTTCCTCTGAGGTTTTAAAACTTGTGGGGTTTTTCCTCTTTTTTGATTCATTGAAGATGTAAATATATAAAGCAAATGTTTCTCTTTCATATTTTAGATGGAAGACTTTATTTGAAAACTACTGTCATGTATTGAATTTTTCCTGCTGAAAATACGTGTGCTACGGTAAAGAACGTTGCAGTTTGACATTGGCTCATAAGGAGTTCTGTGGAAACAAAACGTTTTCAAACCAACTTCCTCAACTTCATTTATCAATGTTCTTCAAAAATGTAAAGAATTCTGCAAGAGTGTCCTCCTTTGGTTATCTCCTGTGGCTCAACCTGGAGATCTAGAGAATGTTTGTAAATGTACAGTAGCACTGTTCTCACAGCAAAAATCTGCATCTCTGCACCGGACTATTATATCCAAAATTACAGGCGGTCAGAACAAGGCTGAGTATTCCTATTTTTCAAGGAATGCAGACTCTCTCCTCCTCTGATGATTCTATATTTGAGCACATCCAATGATCCTTCCAGCAGTGTCCAAGTACACTTACAGACTGTTATACCATACCGAAACCAGCAAGACAGCTCAGAAATGAACTTGTAGAGGGCATAAGAGGATTCTTATTTAAAAAAAAAGGAAAAAAAAAAAAGGTAAAAGAAGAAAAAATTGATACATTCAGTTTTCAAACTATGATCGTGGGTTTTCTTCTAAAGACATTTTTTTCCACATGCTTTCCAAGAGACCAACATCTATATGTTAGACTACATTAAGTGAAATGGAATTTTGTGTAAGTGAAAAGAAATGCTGAATGTAAACAAACTGTTTTACCATTCACAAAGTCTCTTTTCCTAAAATAATATTAAAAAAAAAAAAAAAATAATAATAATTTCTCATTGTAAACTGGCAGGGGTTTATGAAATAAAAGACTTTACTTCTTATCAAAATGTTGGTCACATGTACAGTATATAACACAAATCACACAAGGAAGGTATTATGTATGCAGTAGAAATATAGAGTTTAGGAAATGAAACTTTTAGATAATATTGTTTTGTCACCCTGTTGGTCAGAAAGACACCTTTCTAGTTTTAACGCATGCAGGCATGTAAATATTTGTCCTGGAGTCACAGTATTACTGAATGAGATCTTAAGCATCTGGTAACAAGTCAGAATTCTGTATCAGCCACTTTTATTTGTATATTGAGCCCTGGTTAGTGCCCTGACTAGTGCACTTCTAAGAATGGACTGTGGCTGAGCAGCAAGTCAAAATGCCAGAAATATTTTTATATGTTAATGTCATATTACGTCAATGTTGCTAAAAAAAAACCTAACAAACACTTGATGTATCAGTCCAATTCCACGTAGAACTGAGTGATACAGTTGAAGTCTATTGTCCCTCCCACCTTGTCTTAGGGATGGATGGTTATGTGTTACTTTCACTGTCTTTTTGAAAGCTACAATATGTGTTTTCACCTTTGTGCTGATAACTGGAAGTAAGCTGCAAAACACTGCTTATTACATTACTAAAAATTATGTTCTTTGCTTTGCGTACTTTTGGGTTACCCCTTTAAAGACTGATTTTGTGAATCAGTGCTATTACTGTAAGTTTTGTGATTATGCTTTCTTCATCTAATGTTTTATGCATATAAAATATTATTTATTACATGGAAACATATCAAAACTTTAAATGTCTAAGATGCCTAACTTAAAGCAAATATTTCTTTAAAAGTAGTTCTGATTGGATATTAATATTATTTTGTCCAAAAAAAAAAAAAAAAAAAGAAATCTAATGTTTTGTAAACTCTTAGCACTGAGCTTCTATAGTTTGTAGGTCTTCCTTGCAATACTGGTACACATTTATTTTGTGCAGTTCATATTTACTCCACCACAATCCTTTTTAAACAATAGAAAGATGTATATACAAGTTCACATCACAGTAATTTTTTTAAAGAAATATTGAGCAATATTTTTCATTAAATATTGTTGGCTAATACTTTGTAGTGATGTTATTTTCTAACCATGATTCTTCCATGATTGTCATAGTTGCTTAAACACACATGGGATTCTGTACTCCAGTTTTTTTATATGCAGTCTTTAAAGGGTTAACAGCTGTAAAGTTAGATGGACTTGTGGCAAGCTTTTAAATCATTCATACCTGAAAGAGAATTAAAAGCCTACAACTGAAATATGTACTAGCATTTACCATTGCTCTGCTCCTTGCATAGAGTCACCTGTAAGTAGGTTTAGTAGTTTTACAGTATATTCTTTCAAGACCTTTGGGAATGCCTCAGTGTTTGGCTTGGTACATAAGCAGAAGTGTTAAGGAATTAAAGGGGAACCAATTTATGAGCTGGACGTTTAGAAAGAATCTTGTTAAAAACAGTGTAAATATTACAGAACATGAGATGTTACCTTAAGTTGAAGTTTTTTGCCCCTCTTTAGTTTTTCAGGTTTTGGGTTGGTATTTTGGTTTTTGGTTTTGATTTGGATTTTTTTTTTATTATTATTTTTATTTTTTTTCATAGATTATGAAGAAAAGTTGTCCTCATGTTATTGTTTATATGCTTTTGTAATCTTAAAGATATTAATGTCTAGTTGTTCTATATTATAACCACATTTTGCGCTCTATGCAAATCCTTGGAACAGAACATACTCATCTTCATGTAGGACCTATGAAAATTGTCTATTTTTATCTATATATTTAAAGTTTTCTAAAAATGAAAAAAGGTTATTACGAATTTTGTTGTACAAAATCTGTACAAAAATCTGTTTTTACATCATAATGCAAGAATTGGAAATTTTTCTATGGTAGCCTAGTTATTTGAGCCTGGTTTCAATGTGAGAACCACGTTTACTGTTATTGTATTTAATTTTCTTTTCTTTTCAACAATCTGCTAATAAAACTGTCTGAAATCTCCCTGTGACTTTATTTACAGTTCATCTTTATTAAATTTTCTGAAATGTATAACATCAGAGGAATATTTACTTTCTAATGGGAGGCATCTAAAAACAACATAAGTCAGCTCTTTGTAATGTGAGGAGAACAATGCTGGATGATTTTATTTAACATGCAACTGCTTCTATCTCTAATATGAATTACTGTGGTGAAAAACATCATAAAAGCACACTCTGTGGTTATTGTTTAACAAGCATATTTTCCTTTTTTTTCTTGCCAGCTAAGCAAACTGCCCCCATCTACATGATTTATTTATGTACATTTCTCAGTTTATGAAGCTGTTATTTGTACCTTTTTCCTTTATATTGTGATATTCCCATGATTCTTATTTCACAAAGCTTTGTGCTGAACAATGTAAAGTGGACACATTGATGGAACAAAGCAATATTATTCCTCTAACTACAAAAATGCAGGGGTAATCCTATTGGTTTTGTCTCAAATCTCTGTCACTTGATAAAATGTATTTAGAAAAGCATTTTTTTAACAAACCTCAAGTATTTAAATATTTTAACAGGCATTTGGAGAAAGAAATAGTTCTGGCTTAGCATATCTTTAAGTGGCATTGTGAGAGAAAAAAAGTGTGGGTTTTTTTCAAGGTCAAGATTGTTATTTAAGAACAAATTTGGAGCTAAGTATGTTTTGTTTACAGAAAATTCAAAAGTCAGAGAGGTATGACTGCTTTTGAGTATTCTCCCTTGCTGTCCTGCCTTGGCTTGCCTTCTCTTCCTATCCTTTCCCTTCCCTTCCTTTCTGAACCATACCTACATGAATGCTTCTGCTTTCATTAGGGGGGCAGACCAGTTTGGGACAGTGGAAGAGATTAGTTTTCTTGGATAAACCCATTCCACTTACTCCTGGGTGGCTGGGTACTGCAAGCGTGAGGCTGACAGGCTTCCTGGATTCCAGCAGCTTGTTGTTGCTGGCTAGCTGATTAGGATTTTGGTTATCTATATATAGGGCAATCACAATCTCCTTCTGCCTCTGTTAGAATGTCCTGCATGTCTGAATTAGTAAGGATCCCAGCTACACTGTAGCCAGCTCCCCTGCTATAAACTCTGGCACAGCTAAAGCAGGGTAAAAAGTAAACTCATTTATCTCAGTCCGGCTCATGCTGAAACCCAAATTATCTCTACAGTAACAGACTAGCAACCTACCTCTGGCGTTTTTAAGCATCCCAGGAAATAGTCTCTTTCAGCAGAAAGGAACTGTACTCTCAGTCCCACCCTACCTCCGTGAATAAACAGCTGCTTCATCTGTGCAAAGTATCTGGCATTTAACAGGTCTGAGGCTGGATAGTCAGATGTTGGTAGTCCTTAAGAGTTAAGTAAAAAAAATATGTCAAAGCTCAGATCAAAATCAAGAAAAGTTTGCCCTAAACATATCTTGCCCTAAACTTAGTAGTAGGTACGGTCAGATCCTGAAGAAATTCAGACTTAGCAGATAGACATTTAGTTTTAGGAAAATCCTGTAAGAACTGACAGACTCAAAAGGGAATTACTTTTTAAATTTTTTTTTAAGATTTTTTGTTTTTTTTTTTTTGTATTTTTGCAGTGGAAAGAGATATAAGGTTGGGTTTTGATCTGAAAGGTGAATCTCTTATTTGTTGAAGGTTCTATAAATTCTTGAAAATTGCTTCATTTGTTATGTGCTTACATGTTATTTGACACAAGACTGCAATAAACAAAGACTGAGGCCAAGATTTTAAAGCGTGACTGCTGATTACAGATACTTCCAGTTTTGCTGGCCAAAATTCAGACATTTTCAATGCCTTTCTTGAAATAAAATATCCTAGCTCAAGGGTTCTGTTAAACTTATTTCTTCAGTAGCTGCTAACTCATCCATAGGATCCTGAGGAATGTATTAGTGTGCCTTTGCTGAGCAGGAGCTCATCCTGATCAATGATGATGGTTCCACCATTAGCAGTATTACACCATTTCAAGCTATGGCCTCCTGCTTAAAAAGCTTCATTTTCAGAGAGAGGAAACAAGGACTTTCAGGAACTCAAGCTCTTAAAAGGAGTCAAGTTAGAAATAAAATCTAGACAGACAGAGTACTTGGAATCTTTGTAAATGTTCACCTAAAAGTCAAGTACTATGAAATACTAAGCAATTTGGGAGAAATTGCTCATGATCTATGGGGAAACATGGTTTCTTCATCCAGATTATGGTAACAATGGTTGGCATAGTCCAGTGAATTGGTTAATTGATGCTCTAAATCTGATTCATAAAAACACAGCTAGGTTCATCTTGCTGTATTAAGAAAAGGACAAGAGAACAGATCCTCACTACAAAACAGAAAAAAGAAAAAAAGAAAAAATCCAAACAAACAAACCAAAAATCCCCCACCCCAAAAAAACTAAAACCAAAACAAAAAACCTACCAAACAAAACAAAAACCCAAAACAAACCTCCAGCTGGATATAAAGGTGAAGGAGTCAAATGAGAGAGGTGAAGCACTAGAACAGTTTTCGCGGAGAAGTTTCAGAATCTCATTCTTCGGAGATTTTCAAACCTTAAGTGAGCATGCCCTGAGAAACCAGACCTAACTGTCTGCAGTTAAAAAAGATTAGACTGCTTGACCTTCAGAGGTCCCTTCCAAACTCAGTTTTTCATGGTTCTAGAACCACAAGGCTTATTTGCATTATGCCCTTCTAGGCATAACACTTCCTGCATCCAGCTTAACAAGGAGCAAAATTTTATCCTATAAATAGCAGTTGTCAGATCTAGAATAGAAATTGCTGAGATATATTTAAGCATTCACAGCTTTTTGATCTTCCATATCAGGAGGCCAGAAGAATGAGCTGTACTAACAGCATGATGTGAAAGAAGATGCAGGAAGTGAATACAAAGAGGCTTAAATTGGCACCTATTTTAATACAGATATAATTAATTTATGTAATAAGAATGGAAACTCTAACAACTTTGTCAATCAGTTCTCAGATGAATTTTCTAGCAATAAAAAAATAAAAGGCAAAGTGAATAAATAAGATGTCTAATAATATAAAGAACAGCTCTTAGGGTTAAAGAAAGTTGATGTAGTTTTCTTGAATATACTGGCCAGACAATCTTTGAGGAAATTGGAAATGATAAGCTGGAACAGATAGATCCTCCTTTTAAAATATACTTCCTGTATTTTTTTCAAATAGCTTTCTTGAAATAGGTTTTGCAAGGCAACCAACTATTTTGGAACTCTATAGATTTTTACCATTCTGAGATATAGAGGACTTTGAAGCAGTCAACTTGGATTGTTGGCTTCTCTGTCACGTAAGTGTTGTCAAGCAGATTGGGAGCTTGAGGTTATACTTGGCATTTTAAAACTGGAGAAACAAAAGGAGTGACTTTGGGCTTCAGTGTCTGTGAAGTTGGTACAAGCATATTTAACTAGGACTCAATTCTGAAGGATTTTGTAGTGTTTTTGGTTTGGAGGTGCTAATTATGGGGTGAATTGCAAAGTAGAGAGATGAAAACTGAAGTCTTGGTGAGGAAAGCAGGGTAAAGGAATGAGGCTGCAACAGAATTTTGAATAGAACATAGGGATGGCAGAAAATAGGAGATTTCAGCTGTCAAGATGGAAGTAAATAGAAGTACAATAAGGAGAAACTGGATTCTAAAGATACTCTTTAGAAAGATGTGGCAAGATACAGATGCAGCAAACAAACTCATTTGGCAGGGTCCTGGGCAAGCAGACATAGTTTTCAATTCAATTCAGGAGCAACTAATAACCATTTGGCTTCTGTTCACTGTGACCAAACTGATGCTGCAGAATCTGGCTGTTCAGTGATGGGGTGATATATTGGAAGCCAGAAATAAGTTTCTACATGGATCTCTTGAACAATCTGAACTCAATTTAACAATTGAAGAAGACAGAGATAAAGTATTACCTTCTTTGTGAGCTGATCAATAACAAGCACACCTCTGGGAAACAGATGCTTCAACTAATGCCAGTATTACCCTTGGAAGCCATTTCAGTGCTGGAAGCTGAACAGGTTCACAGGACACCTTACACGGAACTTACAGAAGCAGTAAATAATGATAATAATAATAATTAGTAGTAGCGAAGAAGCTCTAATTCTTAGCTTTTACAGGTAAAATCTTATCCTGCCTGCCTCCAACACAAACCTCTACAACACTGCAAGTGTATATATGGCATATATATGGCATATATGTATCTTATAGGAGATAAGACTCATGATGAATTATAGATTTAAAACAAAATCACAGAAAAAATAAAACTAAGTTATTGACAAACTTGGAGAAAAAAGGTAGTGATTAAAGTACAAAATTAGCTCAATGATTTCAGGATTCAAAATGTGAAAAATAGATTTTAATAGCATTCACATGCCTAATTCAAAATCATAATAAAATGCATTTTTTAAATACACAATGGTTTCTAAATATTTCCATGACTCTCACGAACACTCCTTGGGCACTGATGATGATGTATCTGTTCACTTTTGAAGCACCTAGCTGCCTAGCATAGGTATAACCTCCTCTTGGAGCCACAATCTTAGTTCAACAAAGTGATGCATTGAGCATTTCACTACATCAGAAATCTCATTACATAATCTAGAAGAATAATTGAAAATAGGGAAATATACATCTGCCAGTCCCAACTATTTCTACATTTCCACAGCCTGAGTGTCCAACCACCCATATGCCATACTGATAGGGGACACACTCTTGTTGTATTTTTCCTCCTGTTACTTCTCCCACACACACATCAAGCTGTAACTTTTAGTATTAGCCTTCTACTGATGGAGAATAGAGGGAGTGTAAACCCACTGAGAATAAGAAGCAACCTGAATGGCACCCCCCATTCTTTCTTGGGAAAATGTTCCTACCACTTGCTTTGAGAAGCGGACAGGCCTCCTGTTCTGTAGCTCCCATCTTTTAAAGGTACATTAAAAGTGCATCTACATCAGCAGTCTCATGTGCAAAAATGGGCCTCTGTAGGTTGAATTTGCCTTGCATTTGAGCTTCTGGTGTGCACTCGGGATCCTAAAGCAGTTTCTGTCCCTGGTGGAACTTAGTCATGTGAAAGGATGTCGTCTGGATTTTGTCACTTGCAATGTGGCCTTAGCAGCTGGTGGTCTGTATAAGCCAAGGACTGGCAACCAGTAGAAACTTCATTGCTGGTAATGCCATGGTGAGATCATGCAGTCCTAGAAGTGCAACAGATTGCATCATGTCATAGTGTCATCCTTCCCTCCTTGCATCACAGCAATCAGCAATGGAAACAAGCTCCGTGATTGGAACTCCTGCCCTCTGCAATGCACCGTCTCCAAAAGGTCTCATAAACCCTGCTGAGGTTCAGGTTTGAAGTGGAGCTGATAAATCAGAGCTGGTAGGTGGTGTTTTGGCTTGAGAGAGGTTTTTGAATTGAGCATGAGAGTACTGAGGAGACATCTCATGAAGCTGCAAATAAATGGCATCAGAGATATTCTGCCTTGCTGTACTAAATCTTCTTTTTAAGAATAATTTATGCTTAAATCAATTAACTATTTATTGATTCATAAGGATATTGTTATTTTCTATTTATTTCCAGGTGTTACTTGAGTGAAGACAGATAATAATTGTGCTAATAATAACTAGTGCTTTTTCTTTTAGTTTACTAAGCCACTATCAGTATTCAGAAATATTATATTTGGGACTGTATGAGGAGTGGGTTTTTTTGTGAGAACAGCAGCAGGCACTTACCTTAGGTCTCCTGCTAACCCTGGACCATTCTATAAAACTTACATGAGTAAATGAGTTGTACAATGCATTTTTCTAATAGTCTACAGTTGTATGTTTTATTCAAGTTTAAAAATACTTCACCCTTTTAACAAATGCTTCATATTCATCTAAGAAGTGGTCATTAAAGAAAGTGCCACTATATCATTCCTTTGTATTTAATTTCGGGTAGAAAGAGAAAACTGTACTTTGAGCAAGGTTTATTTCTTTTCCAATTTAGGTAATTTCCTTTTTTTATCTAAGCTGGCCAAGTTCAATTTAAATCATTGTACAAATTGTTGATGAGATGCTTTTATTTGAATCAGCAAGCATTTGACCACGGCAAATGAGCTTCTGGCAAACAAGAATATTAATACCAGGGGACATCTTGGAAAACTACAGTTTTTGTGCATCATGAACAGTTTTTAGTCTTGAAAGTTATGTTTTTCTTAAATATTGTACCATTCAAAGTAAAAAGGGTTGCTTGCTTTTTTGATTTTCATTTCATTCTTTTATCACTGCATGTAAAGAATTAACTTTAATAGGAATGCAGATAAAAATCAAAGTGTTCAAGTGTCATCAGTTCTTCTCATTTTGCTGTCTCAACTCCATGACATTTTTTTAGTACTTTTTTTTTTCATAGCTGGTATAATTTCCAAAATACACATTAGAAAATTCTTAGGCAGTTTTTCATATTTGATTAGGCTTTAGCAGTGCAGTAACCAGGGCAGATAGGGCAATAACTAATTAGTCTGCAGGCCACAGCGAGTTCAATGCAAGTATTTACTTGGTGTTAGCCTCCGTCTCAAAGGCAGAACAGGAGCTAGCAAGGACTGCAGGAAGTGATTTGGCCACAGCTGATTCTGTCTGCCATTTTCTCCAAGTCAGTGCTTTACCTCCTAACCCTCCACCGTCTGTGGTTCTTCTGCAGGTGTGCAATGGATCCAACACCCACAAAGAGACAGAAGGTCAATGTGTACAAGACTGCTCACATTTTATTCTTCCCCAATACACTGATTTTACTGAGCATATGCAAAAGTGCTGTCCTTTATATAGTCTATGGAATGGGCTCATTACTTATGCAAGATAATCACCCTGAATGTACACAGTAGGGTGTCCTAGGATGTGGCACAGACTATATACCTAGCCTTCCTTTATTTTTAGCAAAACACAGTCAAAACTCCCCAAACAACAAACAAACGAAACACACGCACACACACACACACACACACACACAAACCGTAAAACAAAACCAATTAACCAAAAAAAATCACAAGCAAAAAAGCCCCCAAAACCCCAAAACAACTAACCAAGCAAAGAGGTTGAAATTATTTATAATTCTTGGGAGGTGCAACATCTAGTATGTGTCAGGCTCAGAATATTTCTTGAACAGACAACTTCACTTTGAAGAATGAGAGAGAATAACATAAAAAGTTTGCTCTACACTGTTTGGACACAGAGTTCCTGAGTTTTGGTGGTTGCATATAATTTACCATTACATTTCTTGCTTTAGCATACAACCCACACATGACTTCTTAGTCACAAAATGTCACAAACCTCTCCTAAACCCCAGTCACATTCAAATTGCATTGCTTGCACACAATGTCCAGTCACCTGTACTTGCTGCCATTGTGAATTCTACTGTGTTATTTCAGTCTCTACTTCACTAGCTGCTCCTTTATTCAGATACTCGCTGAAGATCTTGTCTGGGAGAGGAAAGGAAGATAGATTCAGCCCCAAGATACCTGTCTTTGAAACAAGTATCTTCCATCACAGCCGCTAGGTCAGAGTATCTTTCTACTGGGTGGATACTGTTCCCAGTTCACTGTGTTTTACTGATACTTCCAAGGACTTTGCAAGAGCAGTTAAGGCATGTTTCCATCTTTGGAAGGAATGGGATGCTCCAGCTTGAGAATTCTTTTCAGATACTCCTATTTCTCCTTAAAATCAAGATCCTCCAAAGAATGAATTTCTGAATTGTGAAAGAAGTTTTAAGTATTAAGATGAAGTGTCATTGGAAAATGCCTATTTATTCTGAATTGCTCTTGGAAAAAAAAATTAATTGCTAAAATTTATGCACCCTACTGCCATGTTTTTTGTTTGTTTGTTTTGTTGTTTGGTTTTTTTTTAATTTCTCTTATTTATGTTTTCCAGTGTTTCTCTTTCTTTCCTTTTTTTGTGTGTATTTGCATTCAGATACATATACTGAAGTCAGGATCCTGTTTTGAACTCTTGAGATACACTGGTGGGAGTTACAACCATCTATCACTCTCCCACAAAAGGATGACAAATGAATACTGATAGGAAGGTGTCCATACTTTTCTGTATGATGTAGGCATTCATACTTTTCTCTAGGGTGTATTTCCCTGTAAGTCCCAAGACCTGGATAATGGCATGCAAATTGAGCCTACTGAATAGGAATCAAGCAGGTAGCATTTTTTAAAACAGCTGTTGATATTTTCTGGCATTGAAGCGATAGAAAGATTTAATCAACACATGTATATTTAGTTTTTCCAAGACATTCTTTGTTGTGTGCTGGAATTTGAAACTGCATGGATCTCTATTCAAAAATTCACTGGACACTTGTGGTATTGTTTAATCCCATTAAGTCCTTAGTTGCACCCTAAATGAGTTCTATACCTCCAGAAATCTGGCCTTTAGAGGTGAAAGAATCTTGGACAATGGCCCTATTGTTAATCATTATTTCCAGTATAATGTAACAAATGTTCTAACCTTGAAAGGAGGCAGGGAAGTAAAACCCTAGCCTGTCTCCTTATCCTTTTTCCTTCCAGGTTTTATTCTTTTACAGCTGTAGCAGTACAAAGCAGCTACAACTAAGAATATGAATCACCATTGCTATCGTCATTAACATAATGCCCATGTGTAGATTTATCTGCAGACTTTCAGTTTGATAAACTGTTGGCATGTAAATATTTCCTTGAAGAAATTCCAGTCCAGCTGCTTTTGTTTACAAATCTATCAATGGTTAACACCATAGAATGTATTTTGCCAGTATCTGAATTATAATTACAACTTCTTTAATTGTGAATTCATTATAAAAGAGGAGGACAAAACTAAATAATAAATATTGTGCAGATTTCTGGAACCATGCCAGCAGCTTTGCCTGTATTAATTTTTGAAAATATGAGGACTTATGCTTGTAAGTCTCCATTCTATTATTCTATCTTATTATTTATTTGTACAGTTAATTGTGAAGAAACCCTTTCTGAATAATTATTTCATTGTACTTATTTTGTCTTCAGAGGTTCTTCTGCTTATTCCTCGTTTTCACTTCTTGACTTCTGCTTGATCGTTCTATGGATTTAATTAAGAGCAGGTTTTGATACACCAGTCACAGTAACATCTAAACCGACCTGAATACTGAGCATTTGCAGGTTTAAAAAAAAAAATAAAAAAATTGAGATACAGATCAAAGAAACTCTGGAATTTCACTTGGCAGCAGGTTATTGGCTTTGCTTGTTGCTGTTTTGACCAGCAATGCAGGGAGTCGTGCTTTGAATTTATTGAACTCTCACTGGTTTGTATAATTGTTTGTTACAACTTAATTACAATTCAGTACAATTTTCATGGATCAGCTCTGGAGGCAAACTATGAAATTTATTATCCCTAAATTAGGATAGCTAAAAGTTAAATTTGAGCTACATATTATAGACCTATTTATAGCCAATGGACAAAATCCACACCTCAAAATAATAAATCATTTGTTATCAACCCTTGGGTGCCTCTTTTAGGATTAGATGAATCACTTGTGAAAGTACCTATTTGTCTTTATTAGTCAACAAGAGGGTACATTTTAGCCAACAGCTATGGCAGGAGATGAGGTTTGCCTGGTTGGGAAGCACTTTGATTTCACTAGCTAGTCCCACCAAACTTCTTCCAGGATTTCATATCCTTTTAAAGTTTATCCTTCCAACTAGTTTTTGAGCCCTTTAGTGACACCAGTAAGAGGGTCTATTAATATCTGTATATGCCTTGCTCGTTCCCTCATTTTTAATGATAATCAAATACGTTTGCATGTTATCTGCTGTGCAGGATCTGAAGGGCATGATTGTGGAGGTTAGAATGCAACAACATCTGGCTTTTGTTTAGGTTTCTTTGAAGACTTTGGGGTAGTTGGGAGAATTCATACAGGATTTTTAATTTTTTTAATTGCCTTAATTGCATTTTTAAAAAGTTAAATGTTTTGCTGTAAAAAGAAATGAATACAAATAAATAATTGCATAATTATACACTATTTTTGTTATGTTTTTTCATTTTCCCTGCTTGAAATGAAGGAATGTTTTTCAACAACATTATGTAGAAGCAATAACTTTGAAGAATGGTCTCCTGTTCATGCACTTTAAGAATCTAACTTTCCCCTGGTAAATCAGTCTTCCCAATAAAATACCCTGTAGTTATGAAGAAATTTTTCTGGAATATTCTGCAGGAAAATCTCATTTTCTCAACTTAATTCTGTAAATATAGATGGCTGTGATTTTTCTCTGAGACTAGAAAATGCTTCCTTTTGTTCTTTAGCTGTATAGTTAATTTAGTCAGCTTCTTTCTGAAAACACTTTCTTAGGTACCTATATTGTGGTAGTGAGTCTCATGGCAATCATGAACTTTTTACTTCTTGAATTTCTTTCACATTTGAAGCTATAGAAGCATGTACAAAGTTACTCAATTGTCTTCATAGGAAGAGTTTCTAACAGGAATGAGCAATGACAACAAAAAAAATCCATTTCAGGTAGAAACACACTGACAGACTTACAATTGCCTTTATGTCCAATGATTGTTTTTTTCAGTTTGTGCATACTGTTTATACATATGTGCCATGGTTTCTGAAACCATGACAATATGATAGATGCTCAGTCTTACAGTTCAGTGTATCAAGGAGTGTAGGTTAGACCTCTTTTAGACTTATAAGTCATATGGCAGCTTAGAGGCTCTTGAAACCAGATATCCATCTCCTCCTTGCTTCAGGATACTGTTTTAGTGGTACCACTCTCCATAAAATTATCTTAGACTATTTTACTGGATTAAAATATATTATTTGTGCTTTCTATCAAAAATAATGAGATGCTGCTTTTAGCTAGTGATTTATTTATTGAATCAGTGCTGAATGTATAGTCTTTTAATTTTGTTGCTGTTTATTTAAGATGAAGTTCTCAAGATTTGGTTATTAGTATTAACACTTAGAGATTAACTCTGTTCAGGTACAATATTGATTAACTCTGTCATTCATAAAACCACTAGAAAACATTTAGCTATATAATTCATTGACTTTCCGCATAATCAGCCTCTGAATTGTATGACTATACTTGATGGGCTGACAGTGTGAATGATAAATTCATTCAGTAGAGTATTTTCTATATATTTTATCTTTCTCTGATACATTACCAAAAATGAAACTTTGTCCATTACATTTAGAATATCTGTTGTAAGCAGTTGCCATCTAGTGCCAGCACTCATTTCTATTCACAGGTAATGGTGCAATACTTAAACTTTGGAAGGCAATATGTTTCTCTCAATTTGTAATGGAGTGAGGTAATGTCATGTCCGTAATGGGAAGTAAATAACATGCTTTGACATGAATGGACACTTCAGGCAATCATTAAAATAACTGAGTGTGGTGGAGAGTTAGAAAGATGAAGACTAGGAGAGCTGCATGTTCATTCATTGACATCTCCAACACTGTGGTGTGCTGAATGTGTGATACTCATGGTCTGGTAGTGAATCCATCTGATGGGACAGGAAATGGTTTTTCTGTCCTTCTCATAAAATGTTAACTCCTCCAGAAGAATATATCACAAATAAGAAAAACTTTGCAAATTCTTATCCCCAGTTTAGAGATTCGTTCTGAACATTAACATGTCATTATGCCATTGGGAGAGTGGATTTGTGCTGTTGTCTCCCCACAAGCCATTCAAATTTGTTCAGTTTACAGATAAGTTGAAAGTGGAAGCTTTCTTGCAAGTTTGGCCAGATATGTGAGAGCTTAGGAGAATTCCTTTTCAAACAAAATATGCAATAAGATTTTATTGAAGAATTCTGTAAGTGATGTATGACTTAAAAGATTTTTCACCAGAACCAAAAGCAGTAATCCTTTTGTATTTTTTAAATGACTATGAAAGGAGATATGACATCTGGGGAAAGTAAAGGTCAAATTGGAACAGTCCCTTTAAAATCCTCCTAACATTAACTATAGCACATACAACTGAGTACAGGCGATGGCTTCCCAAATGGGTATATTAGTATCTTCTCTTAATAGTTTTTCATTTCAGTAAATAATGAAAAGGTGAAAATTAAAGATTTTTTGGGGGGGGCCTGTGGTTTCATCCATGAAATGGATACAGTAATTTATCACACTGTGTCTTCACACATCTTGTGTAGTAAAATGGATTTTATTTCCTCATCCTGCAATCTTGATTCAAGATCCCAAAACATGAACTATTGGGTAAAGGTGGGCTTTTTCATTTCACTTTTAAGAAATCATGAAAGCTGTGATTTGCAGATTAGCTGGAATCCTTGCTATTATTCGTTTCTAGAAAATTAGATAATTGATCTGCATATGAAAACTCATCTACAGCTCCCTGTAGAACTTTTGGTTGAATTCTAGAATCAGTTTTATCTATAACTTCTAGCCCTGATGCACCCTCATAAAGAAAGTGAAGCTATCAGATAGCAAAGGAATTTTTTATTACCCCTTCACTATCTCCTTTAAGATTTTATTCCCAGGCTTCAGCCCTCTGTCTTCTGTGTGTGTGAAAGTAGCTATGTGTGAATACTTCTGATTGCATTGTGAGATTGCAGACGATTAAAAAAAGAGTGTTGTGGGAAGTGAGATTTACCTTTTGACTTCTATCTTTTCCATCTGCTATAATACTCTCACACACACACACACACGCACGCATGCACATGCACATGCACACGCACTTTAGTTTCCAAGCGCAAAGTGGTTTTGGTGGTGAAAATGAGTAAAACTGATCTTGCCAAGAATAATTTCTCTCCACCTCCCTTTCCTTTTCACAAGCCTGTCTAAACCCTGAGCTGACACTGAAGGTGATGCCCACAACTTCCATTCCAAGTCCTGATCCGGCAAACTTACAGATAAATTCCGTTTCCTTTCAGAGCCGAAGGAACAAAGTTATACTGGGAAGCAAAGTCATGCTGTGCCATACAGTATATTTCACCCAAAGACAATTTTATGTTCTAGAGTGTGCAGAGGACCCTAAAGATATTGTCTGTAAAAACTATATGATTTATGTTTCAAGTGTCTTTAAGGCCATGCAATGCTACTGCTCACCACACTACAGCTTAGAGCACTTCCTGTGCGTTGTCACTTCTCAGATCTCTCTTCTATGAAAATTGTAACATTGCTTTCTCTTTCACTCTTCAATCATCCAATCTCTCCCATACCCTCATCCTTATTCCATTTAAAATTTCTTGGTAAACCATTCTTCTTCAGGTACTTTGCGTCTACTAAACATTTCTTGTTGCATTACCAAAAAAAACCCAAAGAAATTAGTGAATTTTCTGGTAGAAACTGCCTTCAGAAAGTCATGATTTTTGATTTCTAGCTGTTCAGATTATCTTGTTGCTTCATAAAACCAGCCCTCGCCTTTCAAAACTGTTCAAACCACTAGGTTCTCAAACATTGTCTTAAACAAACAAACAAGCAAACAAACAAACAAACAAAATGTTTCAAGCCACTATCCACATTTTTGAGGCAGGATGGATTAGGAATGCTGTCGTGTTGTGCAAAATATACTTCTCCATACAAGAAGGCAGGTAAGCCAGCTATGACATAGATCACTGAACATATTTTGGCATATTTTGGCATAAGGTGGCTACTTACAAGACTCATATATCCCACATCCAAGATTAATTCTCTTTGGTACATTTTAAATCAATTCATGGATACAGTAATTGCACTATACTGAAACCATGTCAATCTATCACTGCTCTGAATCAATATGGTAGGTGTTTTTCAACTATTTATAAATAACAATGCTCATATATGCCGAACAACTTATGAAAGTAAAGTTAATTAGAAATAAAGAGCGTATTTGTTCTTGTATTGATGTAACTCCTTGTCATGCTTTGTAGAGTTGACATGTGTATGTCTTTTTTTTCAATTCAAGATTGTGTTTAACATTTTGTTTGCAGTGTAGTTTTCCTTACTTGCCAGAATTCACTTTCCATTCTGAGTTATAGATAAGTATGTACATGTTTAAATGTACAAGTGAATACTTCTACAGACACAAACTGCAACTCTTCACTTTTCACTGGAAATTAATAGAAGGAGACCCCCTAGAAAATTCTATACAAATTGTTGTCTAAAAACATTCTTTTTCCATTAAGGTTGTGCCTTGTGTAAAGTTATGAGGCTAGGGCAAGAAAAAAAGTTAAGGAAATCATGGTCAATATAAGTTTTCTCAACCACTTTAAGAATTAATTTTAAGGTGTTGCCTCAGAAAAATGTGGTGGCAATCATATTATGTATCTTTAATGAATCAACTTCTAGATTTTTAGTTGCCATTTTCTTTTCTTTTCTTTTCTTTTCTTTTCTTTTCTTTTCTTTTCTT
>CM031857.1:65085188-65108961 GCA_018697195.1 Certhia americana | reverse complement strand
TCTTTTCTTTTCTTTTCTTTTCTTTTCTTTTCTTTTCTTTTCTTTTCGTGGTTAGGCATTTATTTCCCGACCTCTCAGAGCTACTTACAGTGGAATTCTTCTCCAGGTAAAGTGAATCGGGTGCCTTAACAACTGGCCATCAAAATTCAAAGGGAGAAACTGAGATGAACCTTAAGTGTTTCCTCCAGTTTTTCATAAGAGCTAAGGAAATAATGTGTGGTTTTAATATAAAATTATCAGTTACCCACAATTTTAATTCAAAGCCAGCCTTAAGGTTCATGAACCTTAATGAACCTCAATGAACCTCTTATTGAACCTCATTTATGTATGGAATCTTTAATGAAACACAATACCACAAGGCTTTCACATGGTTTGGGGTTTCACATAACTTGGGATTTCTTTGCAAACATCTTCAATTGTAAATGCAATGTATTACTTTAAAGATATAGAATGCCATGGAGCAAATCTTCACAAGGTGTAAACTGACAACTCTGCACCAAGTTCACCATCAACAAACAGCCTTCAAGATTTGATCCTTTAAATAATAAACAATGCATGTCATAGGCCCCAATTAAAATGAACAAAAATGGCACTGTTTTGTATCATTTCAGTGCAGAAATATACAGACAATACAGACAATACATGGGAATTTAAGTTCTGTTTGAACTACTAAAGAAATTAACTTTTTACATAGATGTTAGTATAACTGCAGTAAATATGCTGACACATTACTGACTGTTATGCATCCAATCACTATTAGCCAGATTAATTCTTTTTGCTTAATCTCTAGCATTTTTCCTGTCAGAACAGCATTAGTTATGCAAAAGTGGTCATACATTGTCAAACTGAGAGGCTCATCTTGATTATTCTTGGTTATTTTGAGTATAAGTACAATCCACCCTGACTGTTAGTCTGCCCTTGGGACCCAAGCAATTTGGCTGTTATTATAATGAGGTGTGGCTCATCATAAGGGTGATTATAATGGAATCTAAGGGAATAGGGAGTCAAGCCTACTGTATATTATCTTTCATTTTTAAAGACTGTACTTTGGAATAATGGTTGAGTATTGTAGCATTTCTGTTCATTGCATGTCTTCAGGGGTTGAGATATCCTCCAATGGACTATTTTGATACTAATAGGAAAGCACGTTTAGAACATGAAAATCCCTGTATCTGTTCCTTCAGGCAATTTGTTCAGAGTGTAATTCATATCTGATGAATACTTGGTGACACTGAATGGTCCAGTGAAGATTGGTGCTAATTTTGCAGTAATGTTCTCTGTTGCATCTCTGGCTGAGTGGGAAGGTATTTTTCACCAGTTCATGAACATTTAAAAATCAGTTGTATATTTGTGATCAGAATATTACATTATATTCTCTAATTTCTACTGGAGTTGTTCTAAAGTGGTTTTATATCTGAGCTGTGATCTTCATCATCTTCTCACTTTTCTGAAGAGGACTAGGTCCAGGAACAACACAGTTCCTTTCAAATTAGAAGGTGTTATCTTCAGGGAAACCAAAAACTTGTAAAAAAAAATGTTGCACTTTTTCTCAATTTCTTCCTGTGAACAACATTGATGGGAGATTATTTTCATTAAAACTGAGTGCCTTAAATTTCACCATAAAAGCCAAACAAATCATCTCCTTATGGGATAGGGATTTCAATTGTAGTTGTTTGAAAGATATGAAGGACAGACTAACAACAAAAATGAATCAAAATTATTTTCTGTAGAGGCTTATTATATATCTCTGAAGTGGCTGATGTTGCACAGAAATTGCTAACTATATCTAAGAGTAAAACAAAAAGATTTCTTAAGGTGTGTCCGGAAACATAATTCCAGTGTCCATGTGTAATTTATATACATTGTTACAAGGACAGAGCTATTCTGAAAAAGCTGCATCATTGCCTTCTTATTGAAAAAGTTCAGGCATAATTGTAAAAACAAAAACAAAATCAAAATCTTCATCCCTTTCCCGTGACTGGAGAACATAATAATATTTAGTTTCTACTGTACTAAAGTAATCTAAAAGCCTCAAAACCAAGTAGAATGTTTTTCTAATATTGGACATTTTGTGAATGTAGGCAATTCCATTTACTTCATTATAATTTTGTTGCAGTTCTTACCTTATCTTTTAAATTTGGACAGCATAAAAACTGATGTTGATCCATTTGACCTAAATACCTAAAGTTTGATGGCTTGAAGTGTTACAATAACAATAACAGAATGGTAACAGTCTGGAACAAAGTGAAGAGATGTATCTGCTTAGGTACATAGTCATTTGCTGAAATATTTACCAATAATTGTTTATGATTCAAAATAAAACAGGTAAAAAATACTGCAGGTCAAATCCAAAAAGCCTTGTTTGAATCAGTGCCTGTGCTTGACATTGCTGAATTTTACATCTCTCTGCATCTCAGAATGCCGTTAAGCATTGGCAATGGCATATATAGTAATTTTTTTTTCTACAGAAGCTTCTGAGAAGTGTTGGTATGTGATGAGAAGTGTATTGACCATTCTTCTATAGTACATATTTTGGAGAATTGTTCCTGCTTAATGACAGGAATCTATAATTGTTAGGATAGAAAATATTTTGCCATTCTTCATCACAAAGCAGATGCTTCATTGGTAGCTGCTTTTCATCTCTGAATCAGGTAGAAAGAGCATAAAATAATATAATGGTAAAAGCATGGCACATAAAATGATCTTTGTAAAAGCTTAACCTTGGATGTGGTATTTCAAACTAGAAATTGTCATACTCAACATTTCTCCAAGTTTCCAAATTATCAAGGAAGTGTATGCTTATAAAATTACATATACTGTGAAGAGTTTTCTATCCTGAACCCTTGATTTTTATTGTAACTAACACCTTTTTTGTTTTTCTTTTAGGTTTTTGGGTTTTGGGGGGTTTTTTTGTAAAATGAAATAATCTGAACTTGAAGCTGGCTACCTCAGTTTCTTATTATTCTTTCAAATATTATTCAAATATGGGTATTGATTATTGTGTCAGAAAATGCATATATATATTTATGCCTCCAAATTACAATTCTTCCTTTCTGCAGGCCATGGAAGGTTCAGCAAAATCACAAACTGTCTTGCAAAAGTGCCTACTTTTTAGTCTGTGAATGTGTGATATGACAGGAGATCTTGCAAATATGTTTTATCCACATTGTGTTCAAAGCACAAAATACCACCAGACAGTCCATTTTTAAAGCTAGAGAAGTTCCTCTTTGGTGTGTGCAGTGTTCTGTTGCCATATGCTAATATCCTGTCTCTTCTCTGGGCTTCTTTCTGCATGGGTGCTCCACCAAGGCCCCTATGACATGCCTCTGCGTGGACTGTAAATATCCTTCTAAAGTGCTGGAAAGCTTAAAAGGACTTCCTGGCTGATGCACACTAGGAGTATGGGAAGATCTTCTAATTTAAGCAGTGCTCAAAAAGGACAACATGTTTCATACTATGTAATGTTCAACATATATAATGTCCAACATGAGTGACAATTTAGATCTCCATGAAATATGGCAAAACTGAATGACTTGACTGTTTGGATGTTTAAACTGAAGCTGTATATGAAATAAATAAAAAGAGAATTTCAGAAAAAAAAGGGAAAAAAATTCCACCAAAACTAAAACCAGACCAAAAAAATACTTCATAGGGCAATTCTCCTTAATTTCAAAGATACAATGATTTAAACAGCTTTCTGAACATGATCAGAACAGGTCAGCAGGATATAATATTGAGGAATGATATGTTAAAATACCATTAAAATTTCTTAACCTTAATGACTGCTAATAGTGGTTCTGACATTGCCAGGATAAAGTGTTTGGGCAGAATATATTTATACTCAATAGTAAATGTCAAAACCTATTTGGTTTGGGTTTGGAGTTTTTGTCCCACTTGAAAGAAGCTGAAAAAACTAATTTTTTTTTGATTCTTTCAATATTCTAGTTTAATTAATGTGCACATGAAAGAAATAGTTTATCAGATTATATATTGGAGGGGTTATTTGGCCAAAAATCTTCCTTATTGGTAGATCTAAACAAAAATTTAAAAAGGGAAGGAAAGGGCTTCAGGGCAGTTGCAGGGAAGTCCAGAGAAGTTCATGAAGGATCAGGAAGTTCAGGTAGTTCAGGGAAGTTCAGGGAAGTTCAGGGAGGGAGTTCAGGGAAGGGAAGTTCAAGGAAGTTCAGGGAAGTTTCAGTGAAGTTCCGGGAAGTTTTCAGGGACGTTCAGGGAAGGGAAGTTCAGGAAGGGAAGTTTCAGGGAATTCAGGGAAGGAAGTTCAGGGAATTCAGGGAAGTTCGTGAGTTCATGAAGTTCAGGGAAGTTTCAGGAATTCTTGAAGGGCAGGGAATGGAAGGGAAGGGAAAGAGGAAGGAAGGGCAAGGGAAGGGAAGGGAAGGGAAGGGAAAGGGGAAGTGAAGGGAAGGGAATTGAAGGGGAATGGCAGGAAGTGAAGGGGAGGGGAAGGGACTGGAAGGTAACGGGAAAGGGACGGGAAGGGGGAAGGTAAGGGAAGGGAAGGGACGGTAAGGGAATGGGAGGGAAGTTCGGGAAGGGAGGGAAGGGAAGTTCAGGGCAGGGAAGTTCAGGGAATGGAAGTTCGGTAATGGGAAGTTCAGGAAGGTAAGGGAATTTCAGGGACGGGAAGGGAATTCCGGGAAGTTAGGGAAGTTCAGGGAAGGGAAGGGCATGGAAGGGAAGGGCAATGGAAGGGGAAGGGAAGGTAAGGGCATTGAAGTGTAAGTGCAGGGAAGGGAGGTAAGGTACGGGAAGAAAGTGTACATGTCAAGAAATGTCAAGGTCGGGCAAGGTATGGAAGGGAAATGGCAGGGAAGGGAATGGAAGTGACGGGCAGGGCAGGGACGTTCATGTCGGTCATGGCAGGGAATGGAAAGGAGGGAAGGGAGGGAAAGTGGACAGGGGGAAGGGAAAGGGAAGGAAGTGCATGAAGGAAGGTAATTGAATGGGAGAGTCATTTCAGTGAAGGAAGGAAGGAAGTTCAGGGAAGGGAAGTGAATGGAATTTCCGGAGTTAGGATAAGGGAAGGGAAGTTCGGGAGGAATTGGAAGGAAGTTCAGGAAGGGATGTAATGGGCAAGGAAGGGCGGAAGGGAGGTAAGGGAATTGGAATGGAAGGGGAAAGGGAAGGGAAGGGAAGGGAAGGGAAGGGAAGGAAGGGAAGGGAAGGGAATGGACGGTAAGGGAAGGTAAGGGAAGGGATGGGAAGGGAGTGAAGGGAAGTGGAAAGGGAGGGAAGGGAGGGAAGGGAATGTAAAGGGCAGAAGGAAGGGCAGGGCTTCCAAATTAGAAGGGGTTATCTTCAGGGAAACCAAAAACTTTGTAAAAAAAAATGTTTGCACTTTTTCCACTTCTTCGTGAACCACTTGATGGGAGAGTATTTTCATTAAAAACGAGTGCCTTAAATTTCACCAAAAAGCAAACAAATATCTCCCGAGGGATAGGGATTTCAAGTGTAGTTGTTTGAAGATATGAGGACAGAATAACAACCAAAAAATGAATCCAAAATTATTGTCTGTAGAGGCTATTCTATATCTCTGAAGGGGCTGAGTTGCACAGAACTTGCTAAAACTATATCTAAGAGTAAAACAAAAAGATTCTTAGTTGTGTCCGGGGAACATATTCAGTTCATGTGTAATTTATATACATGTTACAAGGAAGAGCTATCGAAAAAGCGCATCATTGCCTTCTTATTGAAAAAGTTCAGGCCATAATTGTTAAAAACAAAAACAAAAATCAACATCTTCAGCATTTCCCGTGACTGGAGAAAAATAATAATATTTAGTTTCTACTGGACTAAAGTAATCTAAAAGCCTCTAACACCAAGTAGAATGTTTTCTAATATTGGGAAATTTTGTGAATGAGCAATTCCATTTACTTCATAATTTTGTTGCAGTCGTCCCTTATCTTTTAAATTTGGACAGCATAAAAACTGAGTGATAATTTGCCTAAACTACTAAAGTTTGATGGCTTGAAGTGTTACAATACAATAACAGAATGGGAACAGCCTGGAAACAAGTAGTGAGAGATGTATCTCGCTTAGGTACATAGTCTTTGCGAATATTTACCAAAATTGTTTATGATTCAAAATAAAAACAGAGTAAAAAATTGCAGGTCAAGCCAAAAAGCCTTGTTTGAATCAGTGCCTGTGCTTGACAGTGCGGAATTTTACATAATCTCTGGCATTCAGAAGCCGTTAAGCATTGCAATGGCATATAGTCATTTTTTTTTCTACAGAAAGAAGCTTCTGAGAAGTGTTGGTATGTGATGAGAAGTGTATGACCATTTTTATCAGTCATATTGGGAGAATTGATTCCTGCGTATGACAGGAATTATAATTGTTAGGATAGAAAATATTTTGCCATTCTTCATCACAAAGCAGATGCTATTGGTAGCTGCTTTCATTCCGAATCAGGGTTAGAAAGAGCATAAAATAATATATAATGGTAAAACGCATGGCACAATAAAATGAATCTTGGAAAAGCTTACTTGGATGTGGGATTTCAAACTAGAAATTTGTCCTACTCAAATCTTACTCCAGTTTCAAATTACAAGGGCGTGTATGCTTATACTGAATATACTGTGAAGAGTTTCTATCCGACCCTTGATTTTATTGTAATAACACCTTTTTTGTTTTCTTTTAGGTTTTTGGGTTTTGGGGGGTTTTTGTTAAAAAGAAATAATATGATTAAGATGGCTACCCAGTTTTTATTATTATTTCAACATTTATTCAATAGGGGTAGAGATTGTGTCAGAAAATGCATATATATATTTATGCCTCCAAATTACCAATTATTTCTTATGCAGGCCATGGAGCTTCAGCAAAATCACAAACTGTATTGCAAAAGTGCTACTGTGTAGTCTGTGAATGTTGTGATATGACGGAGATCTTGCAAATAGGTTTATCAAACATTGGGTTAAAAAAGCACAAAATACCACCAGACAGTCCAGTTTTTAAAGCGAGAGCAAGTCCTCTTTGGTGTGTGCAGTGTTCTGTTGCCATTATGCTAATATCCTGTCTCTTCTCTGGGACCTTTGATCCGCTTCCTCGTTCGCCGCCTATTCTTTTGCATGGGGCTCCACCAAGGCCCCTATGACATGCCTCTGCGTGGGACTGTAATATCCTTCTAAAGTGCTGGGAAAAAGGTTAAAGGATTTCCTGGCTGCTGCCACTAGGAGTCATGGGAAGATCTTCTAATTTAAGCAGTGCTCAAAAAGGACAACATGTTCATACTATGTAAGTCACATATATAATGTCCAACAGAGTGACAATTTAGATCTCCATGAAATATGGGCAAAACGGAATGACTTGACTGTTTGGATGTTTAAACTGAAGCTGATATGAAATAAATAAAAAGCGAATTTCAGAAAAAAAAGGGAAAAGAAAAAAAAAATTACACCAAACTAAAAACCAGACCAAAAAAATTACTGCATAGGCAAGTCGCCTTAATTTCAAAGATACAATGATTTTAAACAGCTTTCTGAACATGATCAGAACAGGTTCAGAAGGATATAACTATTGAGGAATGATATGTTAAAAATACCATTTTAACATTTCTTAACCTTATGATGTAATAGTGGTTCTGACATTGCCAGGATAAAGTGTTTGGGCAGAATAATTATACTCAATAGTAAATGTCAAAACTATTTGGTTTTGGGTTTGGAGTTTTGCCCTTGAAAGAGCTGAAAACTAATTTTTGATTCTTTCAAGATTTAGTTTGTAATTTTTTAAATGTGACAACATGAGAAATATTATCAGATTATATACTGGAGGTGGATTATGTTGGGGAAAAAATCTGCCATTTTGGTAATCTAAAACAAAAATTTAAAAAGGGAAGGAAGGAAGTTCAGGGGAAGTTAGGGAAGTTCAGAGAAGGTCAGGAAGGGAGTTCAGGGGGCAAGTTCAGGGAAGTTCAGGGAAGTTCGGGAGTCAGGGAAGGGAAGTTCAGGGAAGGGAAGTCAGGAGTTCAGGGACGTTCAGGGAAGTTCAGGGAGTTCAGGGAAAGTTCAGGGAACGGGGACGTTCAGGAAGGGAAGTTCAGGGAAGTAGGGAAGGGAAGTTCGGGAAGTTCAGGGAAGTTCAGGAAGTTCAGGGAAGTTCAGGAAGTAAGGGAAGCAGGGAAGGGAAAGGGAAGGGAAGGGACGGGAAAGGGAAGGAAGGGAAGGGCGGGAAGGGAAGGGACGGGGGGAAGGGAAGGGAAGGGAGGAAGGGAAGGGAAGGGAAGGGAAAGGGAAGGGAAGGGAAGGGAAGGGAAGGGAAGGAACGGGAAGGGAAGGAAGGGAAGGGAATGGAAGGGAAGGGGAAGGGAAGGGGAAAGTTCAGGGAAGGGAAAGGGAAGGGAAGTTCAGGGGGAAGGGAAGTTCAGGAAGGGAAGTTCAGGGAAGGAAGTTCAGGGAAGGGAAGGGAAGTTACGGAAGGGGCAGGGAAGTTCAGGGAGTCAGGGAAGTTCAGGTGGAAGGGAAGGGAAGGGACAGGAAAGGGAAGGGAAGGAAGGGAAGGGAAGGGAAAGGGAACGGGAAGGGCAAGGGAAGGGAAGGGAAGGGAAGGAAGGGAGGAAGGGAGGACGGGACGGTAAGGGAAGGGAAGGGGAAGGGAAGGAAGGGAAGGGGAAGGAAGCGGACGGGAACGGGAGGGAGGGAAGGAAAGGAAAGGGAAGGGAAGGGAAGGGAAAGGAAGGGAAGGGACGGGAAGGAGGGAAGGGAAGGGTAAGGAGGGAAGGAAGGGAGGGAAGGGAAGGAGTTAGGAAGGGAGGGAGGGAAGGGGAAGTTCAGGGAAGGGAAGGGAAGGGTAAGTTCAGGGAAGGGAAAGGGACGTAGGGAAGGGAAGGGAAGGGACAGTTCAGGGAAGGAAGGGAGGGAAGGGAAGGGAGGTGAAGGGAGGGAGGGAAGGGAAGGGAAGGAAGGGAAGGGAAAGGGAAGGGAAAGGAAGGGAAGGGGAAGGAAGGGCAGGGAAGGAAGGGAGGAAGGGAAGGTGAAGGGAAGGGAAGGGAAGGGAGGAAGGGAAGGGAAGGGAAGGGAGGGGAAGGAAGGAAGGGAAGGGGAAGGGAAGGGAAGGGAAGGGAGGGAAGGGAAGGGAAGGGAAGGGAACGGGAATGGGAAGGGAGATTCAGGTGGAGGAATCTGGCTAATCTACTACAGCCTGCTGACCACGCAGAGATGATAAAAATTTAAAAACATATTTTTAAGGTCATTATCCAAATATCATTTAAAGTTGGAACAAGTCTAGGAAGGTGTGATTTTGGACTATTCCTGGTGCAGCTTTGGAATATTCCACAAGTTCTATACTCATGCCCAGATAGAATGAGCTCAGCACCTCCCTCGCTCTCTCCCTCTCTCAGCAAGCTGTAGAGAGCAATGTAATTGCACCTCAGCTTCCTTTCTCCAAATTAGACAAGCTCGAAGTCCTCAGCTGCTCTTCACAGGACATTCCTTCCAGCTCTTTCACCACCTTTGTTGCCCTTCTCTGGATGCCTTTGAATACCTTCCGTCCTTTTTTAATTGTGGGGCCCTAAACTGCATGCAAGACTGCAGGTGAGACTGCACAAAAATCGACTACAGCAGGACAATTCCCTCTTTTGACTGCCTGCTAATGCTGTGTTTGCTGCAGCCTGTGATGCATTTTGCCCTGCTGGCTGCCAGGGCACACTGGTGGCTCCTATTGATCTTGCCATCGACCAGCACCCCTAGATGCCTTTCTGTAGGGCTGGGCTCCAGTCACTCCTCTCCCAGTCTGTATTCACATCTGGCCTTACTCTAGCCCAGGTTTTGTCACCCTGGTTTACATTGTTTTTGTGGCTAGGTTGTCATGTCAGTTATGTAGGGTAATGCAATTTTCAAATTTTCAGCACACTAAACAATTGCACAACTGGATCCTGTGCCTGTAAGCAAAAAGTGATATCCATAATTCACAAAGGATGAAAAAAATGAAGCTGTTGTTGAAAGCATTTGGAAATGTCTAGTAACTTTATATAATGTACCTGTATCATGCCTCACAGTAGGACCACAAAACAGTTACAGGATGAACTTATATTTCTGCTTTTCCCATAATTGGCATACATAAATAGAGCAAATAAAAGCAATTAAAGTACCCTATCTCTCTTCATTTTAGTTCTGAACTTAAACAAAAGGTCTGATGATTCCTTCTGATTGCATTTCCTGGATTTATATCTCAATAATGACACTTTTGGGAGCAATTCTAAAGGGAATGAGATTGATCACCCATCACTGCTGCTGATGTGCTGTTTAACCAAGCTGGTGAACCATAGACTGTCATCAGAGAGTGTATCAGACTAACAGTGTGTATCATGCAGCTCAGTCTCCTGTGCCCCTAACAATGATGATCATTCTCTTAGTCCATTAGACAGCACAAGGACCTGTTAAACAAACTCCTGGACTGGCACACACTTTCCATGACCCAAAAAAAGAAACCAAATCCTGCTAGATAGGCTAAGGGGTGACATAAATTGAATCCATAGGTTATGGAGCAAGAAGTCTAATGCTTCATGAGTTAATAGGACTTTGGTACTGAGAGGATTTTTAAAGCTGAAACTGAAATTTCTTTGATAGTACTAGATATCCTCTAAAGAGGATAAAGAAGGATGAGCATAGCTCTTTTGAGCAGTGAAGAACACTTGCTCCAAAATACTGTCAGTTTATATATTTTTCAAAGAAATAAGAAGCTCTTCTCCCAAAAAGAATTTAAAGGAATAAGTGTTTGTATTTTAATTTCTGTTAAATTCCATGTACCAGGTGTTCCAATGTTGCAAAACATATAAACATGATTAAAAAAGTTATGATTACTAGATAAAGTTTATGATGCAGGGCCCCAGACCCATGATTTTTTAAGGACAAAACCTCAAGGGATGAGCCTAGATCGATGAAGGTGAACATAACCTGGTGATTGACATTTATGGTCTTTTTTTAACTTGTATGCATAATTCCCACTACTGACTTCAGTGGAAATAGTCACATTTCCTCCTTTCATGCTTTTAGTTTTCCCCTCTCTCATGCAATTAGTTTTTGGAAGATCAAAGCTTAAATTCATCCTGGTTCTTCTTCCTTGAGTTGTTGAAGGCTGTTTTTTTGTGGGTTGTTTGTGTTTGTTTGTTTGCTTCTTTTCTTTTTTTCTTTTTTTTTTTTCTTTCTGAGTGAATTGTTCAAAAGATCTAACTAGGAATATTCAAGGCTATTCATGAGGCTTTTGCCCCAAATTAATACTGCTGAGTGAGTTGCAGGTACTAACAGATATAGTGAAGTCCTCTCAGACTTGCAGAAATGCTTGCCCCAATTAATACTGTAGCTGTACCCTTGAGAAACCCCTTATTTCACCTAAAATTTCTTTTTGGGCTCTGAGGGTGGCTTTGCCTTATTTTTGTTCCCTAGCTCTGTGATCTTGAGAAATCACCTAGAAGAGAAATCACTTGGAAGTCTAAATATAATCAAAATTTCTCTGTTTCACTCCAGGCTTTTTTAATTGGATTTCTCTGTCCAAATTTTTTATATCTGCAGAATGTGACATAATCAACTACATTAGTCAGTGGAAAAAAACAGGCTGTTCAAAGGTAGGACTCTTCTTTTCTGTGTTAAGAAGATACAAAGTGGTCTTCTCACCAGTAGAGAACATCTATCTTGTAGATGTCTATACCTGTTGATGTCCAAATTCAATTAGACAAATGCAATGCCTTCTGTCCAAGCTTGAGTGTCTTCGGGTGTGAACCTAAGTCAGTACAGTTAAAACAGAAAATCTACCCCTTCCTCTGAGCAACCCATTTTCTATTGTTCCCTTTTGAAAATTTTTGTACAAATGATTCTTTATTTTTTCCCATCCATCTCTCACACCTGGAAGGAAATTGCTATAAAGTGTGCTTTACTTGTAAAGTCTCTTTATGGTTCTCTCACAAATTTCTGCTGGACATTTTTCTTTTTGGTAATTTTTGTCAAAAGCTTGGAATTGTGTAGTCCAGTGGATGACTGAGATGCTTAGGAAATGTTCGTTTGTGTTTCCAAGTGTTTCTCCTTCTGTATCCATGCTGTGGCTTCATTTTCACTGCAAGTACACAGAGGCAGTTAAAGCACTTTCAGTGGACAGACCTTAGTGCACTGGAACTTACAGTGCCTGTGAAAGTAAGTAAGCTAGCAGCAACAACAAAATTGAAATGATAACAATAATCATACTAATAACATGTAAAAGTACAAGTAAACAAGAAAAGTTTTAAGTAAGAAAAAGTAGTCCTGAAGAGACTATTTTCTGTGTACATCACCTGCTCAGAATTCGCACAGCTACAACAGAATTAGGAAGTTTCAAATAGAAAGTTAAATTATTGTAAGGAGAGGTAAGGAGATTAGGAAAACTAGGTACTGATTCCAGAAATCATCAGAATAATCATTAGAGCACTACCTGAGGGCACTACCAGCCCTGTCTGTCCCTGCCCAGCCCCTCCAGTGTTCCCCACCTGCTGCTCATGTCTCGGGTCCCTGCTTAAGCCCTCCAGGGCTGTCTACCCCAGAAATGCCACAGCAGGGCTGATCTCCAGCTCCCCCCATCCCTGCCCTCCCTGGCCATGGGGCCCTCTGAGTTGGCCCTACACACGACCCACATCCCAGCTCAGCCTTGTCCCATTCCCAGCCCCACTGAGGTGCCCGATGCCTGTGGCTGCTATTCTGCCCCTGGCTGCCTTGCTCTTGGCCCTAATGGACCCCATGGGGAAACACCCAGCTGCCAACACAAGCAGCACCTGGGTGATCTTGGATGTAAAGTATCCTTCAATTCAATTCTATGCAAATATCAAGGTATTTGATCATTCTTATGCATGAGGAATAGTAAGATATTTTCTTCTTACTACTAGAGAAGGTCAAAATTTCAGAGGATGTCATTGGGAAAGTCAGGAAATAAAATATTTCTACCAACTTTTACTCGTTTTTAGCAGACAACACAACGTAATTACAAATTTTTCAGGTAATAAAATATTTAAATTGTTGCTAGTTATGATACAGTTGATTTTTTTTGTTGTTGTTGTAACTAAAGATAATGTAAAAGCAAATGGAATGTTCATGCCTCTCTGCAAGTCTGAAAATCGGCGTTTCTGGCCATGGTAATGTAATGCCTGTGCCTTACATGCATTTCCTCGTAGCTGGATCTTTTATATATAGTGGAGTCCACAGATTTTGTAAAGACACTTGGCTGAACAGAGATGCCTAATTTTCTTCTGTATGTCCAAATGTTTCTGAGATCTCAGCAAAAGTCTGGCTTATACAACAGGAAAACCACAGGAGACCTGTGTGTTTCTGCAGTGGCAGCTGGAGGTAAAGAAAATACCTGGTATAAAAAAAATACCAAGGGTATTTTACCTCATGCTAGAGTCCTGTATTTGAGCATGTTAATTAATTTTTAGCTGTTTTTTTAAAAGTTGAGTTAATGATTCCTCTTGTTACTCAAAATAAAAATAGAGATTTTTGCTCATTTGGTCTATTTGTTGTTTTTATTTGAATACTATCTTGATTATAGCATGTTTTGTCTTTCCTTTTTTTCCTAGAAAATACAGACAGTGTATGCTAACTGACCAACCATCTTAATTGGCCAGCTGTTACTGATGGAAGAGACTGGTCCCTTCAATCAACAGTTTAGCATGGAAACATTTTCA
Organism: Certhia americana; assembly: GCA_018697195.1. Taxonomy (NCBI): domain Eukaryota; kingdom Metazoa; phylum Chordata; class Aves; order Passeriformes; family Certhiidae; genus Certhia; species Certhia americana. Next base: position 65,095,304 of record CM031857.1, on the reverse strand, counting down.
CTTTCTCTGTTTACTACAGAAAGAATAAAGGGATTATAAAATCATAAAAACATAGAATGTTTTGGGTTGGAAGAGATCTTCCAACTGGCAGTTCCCTCTGCCTTAAACAGGAACAAGATGAGGTTGTTCAAAGTCTCATTCAACCTGCATTGAACATTTCCATGGATGGGGAATACACAACTTCTCTGAGCAATCAATTCTAGTATGTCTCCACTATCACATTAAAGAATTTCTTCCTAATGTCTAACATAAACCTACCCTCTTTCAGTTTAAAGCCATTTCCCCTTGTCCTATCCCTACATATCCTTATAAAAAGCCCCTCTCCAGCCTTCTTGTAGGCCACTTTCAGGTACTGAAAATCTCCTAGAAGAAGCCTTCTTGTCTCCAGGCTGAACACCAACTGTCTCAGGATTAGTTCTTCATCCTCCTGACATTCTTCATTCTTCTAGCCCTCATCTGGAGTTGCTCCAATATATCCATGTCTTCTCACATTGGGATGGAGAGCCCAGAGATGGCTGTGGTACTCATGTTGTGGTCTCATGAGAGCAGGGTAAAGATTCTCAGCCTGCTGGCCATACTTCTTTTGATACAGCCTAGGACACAGTCGGCTTTCTGGGCTGTGAGCTCTCATTGATGGCTATTATTGAGCTTCTCATCAATGGACACCCCAAGAAGGTCCCCTCATACTCCTCCTCAGGGCTGTTCTCAATCTGTTCTCTGTCCAGGCTGCATCTGTGCTTGGGATTGCTCTGACTCAGATGCAGGACACTGCACTTGGCCATATTGAACTTCAGACATTAGGTTCACACAGGCCTACCTCTCAAGCCTGTCGAGGTTCCTCTGATAGTATCTCTGCCCTCCAGAGTGTTGACAGCACCACACACTTTGGTGCCATCAGCAAACTTGCTAAGGGTGCATCTGATCCTACTGCCTATGCTGCTGGCAAAGATATTAAACAGTGCTGGTCCTGCCACTGGAACATCACTTGTCACTAGTCTCCACTTGGACATTGAGCTGTTGGCTACAACTCTTTGAGTGTGACCATTCAGCCAATTCCTTATCCATTGAGTCATCCATCTGTCAAATCCAAGTCTCTCCAATTTAGAGACAAGGATGTTGTGTGGTACTGTGTCAAATGCTTTGCACAAAGTGAGGTAGATGGTGTCAGTTGCTTTTCTCTTATCCTCCAACACTGTAAACACTGTTTTAGAAGGCGACCAAATTTGTCATTTCTTGGCAAGTTGCTTTTTCCATCAACTCCAAACAACTTTTCCAAAGGGTTCTGTGCTTAGATTCCCTCAGTGCATAGTTGTCTATTCTGAAATAGTTGTAGAAATCTATGGAAAACAGAGTAATGTCATTTCAACATCATCCTGCATCAGAAACTAAAGCATGCAAACCCAAATTGATTTGTAACAGGTACCTTATTAGAAGCAAACATCAAGAAAACTAGAATCAATGTTGAAACAAAAATTTGTCTTGTAAGCAATTCTGAGTGAAATGTGTTGACACAGCATCACATTCTGTAGCCCCATTTTTGCATGCTTTTCAAAGCACAGCCATCTCGATCTGGGAGAGATGAATAATTGACTGATCACTGCATAATTCAACGTACTGTTGTAAAAATTCAAGGTCTGGCAAATTTGAAGCTTTTCTTCTTTATTGAGACTGAGGTTAAAGTTTCAATCAACCTTGAAGAAACATTTAAATAGCACAAGGATGCATGATTTATTAAAGTGCATATTATTCTTCCATATATTCCCTCCTTCTTCATTAAGCTTCCTTACATAATGTTTATGTGAAGTTTATGAAGTGTACCTCATAAGTTGAGCAAAGATTACCTGAAAAGATAGCACTAGAGGTCAATCATCTTTTTCCTTTTTTCCTTTTACCTTTTTTTTTTTTTCCAAATGAAAAGTAAAAGCCAAAAACAAAGAGGAAAATGAGTTTGAAAATAAAAATATATATTCACCCATGTCTTTAATAAAATACCTGTGTACTTAAATGCACTATTTCCCCTGTTTTCATTTAGGAAAATAAATTTCTCTAATAATTACCAATAACAGTTACTTTTGCACAGTTCATAATGGTTATATGCAGTGTTCAGCAATTAATGGCCTTTAGGATATATTGAATTCCCTAGTTAAATTACTTTTCATTGTCACTAAAAAAACAATCTCATGTGGAAGTCAGTCAAGTTTGCTTCAATTTCAAGCCATGCTACAGTTTGAGGAATGTATTTTCAAATGAAAAGATTAAGTTAAAACATTTACATTCTTGTTGTCCAAAGTTATTATTGTTGCTTCTTCATAATATTGCCACAAAATCTGTCTCAAGTCAAACTCTTATCTATTAATTTTCAGCATTTTACAGGTCATTGCTGAATCTCAAAACAGTTTGAATTGCCATTTCATTGTTTCATGTCTAATTTTTATCTGGAGCTCTAAATTTACATGCTACCATCTGACACCCAAACAATTTTCTAAAGGCTTGTCCACAAAAGGAGATTAGTGTACCATAAATGAGGACGTGAATTTGCAGGAAACTGGGAACTCCATGCTTGCTCCTTTTTTTGGATATACACACCATGAGTTATGGGTGCCTTTGTGGGAGAGAAAGACTTAATTTGCATGATTAAAACTGTTATTATGAAAGTTACTGCTGAATACTTTGTGTGCTGTGAATTTATGCAGTTTCCTGTGGAACAAAGGAACAAATCTGTATGGGGCAGATCCTATGATCCTATTTCTGAATAGACTTATATGTATATGTAAGCAACATTACTATTGTAATTTGCATTCATTGAGATGACTAATATATGTAAAATTTCTACTCTGTATTACATATGCAAAATCCAAACTGAATAAATAAGCAGACGTTAGTAAGCTCAACATTGGGAAAGGGAGAGTAGTCACTGAAACAAGGATAACTTGATGACATTTTCTGCTCGAGGGTTCATTAAGAATAAATATGAGTGAACTAACTTAGATCACACAGGGAATCAGTGCAACAGAAATCTGGCTAAAAAGAAAATATGTATTTTGATGGAGGAGAATGAAGATATTTGAAAAAAAAGGGAAAAATCTTCTAAACTGTAGGTACATCATCAAGGAGACTTGAGTGTTTATTATAGCCATTGTATAAATTAATGTTAATTTCTCACAAATTTAGTGGAAACTTGAGGGATACATCACTTTGAAGACAGAAGAAAAACACTTGAAAGAGGAAGTACAAGGATATAGGAATGAACAGACACAAATAAGGAGATAACATTTTGATTTGAAATAATTTCCTTGATAGGGAGGATCAAGAAAATTAAATCAACTGAAAAAAGAAAAAAAGGAAAGAAGAAAAAGGGCGTCTTAGGAAAGTACTGCTAAAAGGGGTTGATTCAGACATAAAATATAGGTAGGAGTCATAAGACGAAAAGATTCCAGTTATTTTGATTTGGTTATTAGGAGATTTGGTTATTAGAAGCTTAGTGAAACAAATCCTGATCCTTCTTTCAAATTAAGGTTTTCAAATATAAATGACACCAGCATTTTTGAGTGGAACATCTATTCTATAAATAGTTCAGTTTATTTGTTTATCTTAACTACATTTGTGCTACTTCTATTTTTTTTTTTTAATAAAGACAGAATCTTTTAAAATTTTCATTGATCCATGATTAAAATATTAGATTCTGTAAAAGCAAGGCATGCAAACAAAGACTGTTTTCTGACACTGACTGTCACAGGAGAATAAAACTCAGTTGGAAATACTTCAGAAAGTTCCTTGTAACTTTTGTAGTATTGTTCCTAATGCTTTCATTGTAACCTAGATACCATTTGCTCAGTTTAGGTATACAGTGAAGGATATTATATAACACAAATGTTATAATTAAATTCATATGGGCATGTATTTACCTTGACATAATTCTGTAAATATGAATGTGAACTCAAAATGTATTTCAAGAATATATATTTATATCAACTCTACAGGCCTTTTTTTTTTTTTTTTTGAGATGAAATGCCATAAGATCAGGTTTTTTGTTCCTATTAGGAATATCTGTGAGTGCTGATAAATCAGTCTTTAAATATTATTGGAGAAAATTGGATGAGAACAAGTCTTTCATGGCTTACCATTTGCAGAACTTAACAATACCTACCTTAAAAAATAACGGAAAGCATTTGGAAGAATTTTCTTTTCAAGACTGGATTACAAATGCCAATGAATTTACTGAGGTACAGAAAAATACATCTATTTAATTAACTTGCTCTGCATTTTCATAATCAAGTCATGTTTGGTATATGTGTAATTAGAGTCCATTATATCATGTACAAGTTAAACTTGGTATTGCGTTGGTGGTTTTCACTTGATCACTGACATGATCCATTTAGAAATTATTCCTGTTCAAAGTATGAAAAAAACACACTTTAAATGTTTTTCTTTTTATTATATCTATGTATTTCTTTTAATATGGAAGTATGTTTCCATCGTAAACACAAAACAGTACATAATTTCATACTTTCTTCAGTGGCATTTTCAAGTCTTTGTTACAAGCTCTGGAGCGTATATATCATTTTCATAGAAATGTAATTGCTGGGAAGAAAAGAAAAAAGCAATGCATACTCTGCAATGTTTATTGAAATAGAATCTCCATATTTTCTATATTTAAGTAGTTTATGATGACCCTAGTTATTTAACCATTAATTTTAGCTCTCCTACTACACGAGTAGCATCATATCACTGAAGATTTTGATTACTTCCCAGGTCCTTGGATGTGCTTTCTGGGGACATGACGCAAAGCATCTTGCCATTCTCATGGGATTTGTGGTGAAGTAACACTGCTACTGAATAAGATTCCTTGCCTTGGAAATGTGCTGTAGTCAGTTACAGATTTGTCTAGCAGCAAATATAGGGTGACAGCTAAACCACTGGTAATATGCTATCTGCCTGAAAAACAGTAATATAACAAATTTAAATGAATTATATTTGAAACAATAATTTGGTTTTTAAAATAGATTGCATTGCCTTACTAAATATTATGTTTTGAGCTTTTCCTCAACGTGACTGAGTATACTTATCATTTAAATAGTGTAAAATTGCACTGTGCTTTGAAAAAGAAACTACAATGATTTTCAGTATTTAATGGATAACAGAAGATAATCATTCATATAATCAAGATAGGAGTGTTAGCATATGCATTCTTTATGCATCATGCACATTTAGGGAAAGATGTTCCTTTGTTGTGAGCTAAAAGTATCTGATCTGAATAATTCTTCATAAAACGTGTGTCTTCTGGCTTTCAGGAAAGTTGTGGAACATTTCTGTACTTTACTGAAGTGTGATTGAGTAGAAAGTTAGTGACAACTTTTGGATGTAAATAATTGCTTTGTCAAAGAGGTTCAACTTCTCCTGCCACCAGATTAGCCTTCTGCCTTATTCAGGCAATGATTTTCCACAGGTGATTGTTGGCTCAGTCTCATAAGGCTGTTGTTAAGCCTTTGTCATTTTGAAAAACAAAACAACATACACACCCACACCCACACCCACACACACACCCTCTCCCTCCCCCAAATACACACCTCTGTTTTAAAGAAGGGACCTGTGATGGGGAATATCTGTAACCTGTTTGAAACTGTTCCAATGCTTCACTTTTTAAAATATTTATTTTTAAAATCCACACAGTGCAAGCAGCTTCAACGTCTCCTGCTGAAGGAGAGTTCTTTTTGAGTAAGTTCTCTTCATTTGTTAGGCTTGTCTTCAGGTGAGAATGGTGATCAAGTGATTTTTTAATATTTAGCATATTCTGTACCAGTTGTGAAGTGCAAATTTAACACTTCATGTCCATTTGGGGCAATAAGACAGGATCTTCAAGGCAGGAGACAAAGGGGGCCACCCAGAGAGTCAAAGTTACTACACATTTAAACTCAGGAAAAAATTCAAAAAAAGGCATTCTTCATTAGTTACTGTGCTGAGTTCATAATTTCTGAATGAAAGCATGCCTTCTGTAAAAAACATGGCTTTATTCTTCTGTGTTGTCTCTGGGCTTTTTTTTTTTTTTTTTTTTTTTTTTTCCGTGGTAAAAACCCCCAAAAAAGGGATTTAATGTTCAAAATTTTTTTAAAAGTTCAGGTTCTTAACAAAATACAAAACTTATTGTCACTCCAGCTTCAAGGTTCAGTGCAGGTAAATTAAAATCTCTCCAAAGATTTTAGTCCAGAATTAAATATGACCAGAAAAACAGCAAAATTATGAAAATAAACAAGTAGCAAGTATACTAAAATTTACAAAATGATGAATTATATGCAGAATGTAAAATAAAATAAAATAATCATTTCCCAAAAACCCCAGTGCTACACCTAGTTTATTACCTTTTATCAATCCTTATAATGAAATTAGTTTTCATTTAAGATTTATACTGAAGGAATTTGACAGTGCTTCATCTATAGGAGACAACATTTAGACTATATAGTCCAAATAGAAAGTGTGATTTTCATGTACTGAATATTCTGATTAATCTGATTGCTTGATCAATCAATCGGATTGATGGTCACTCTGATTTTAAACAGCTGATGATGTTGGGCCTTCATCACTTTTCAGTACAGAATATTCCAGTCCTTATAGCTGAGATTCTGTTGTAATAACTTTTGATAGACACCTATAAAGAATGGAAGTTTTCTAATTCCAACATGAGAGGATGAAATTGAAAGTCTGCAACTTTTGCAATAAATTGTTTTCCTGTCTGTTGTATTCCATCTCCTCCAGCTATTACTAGTTTTCCAAACAGCATGGTTATTTTTTGGTGAAGGATATCACTGTGTTCTTTCACACTTTATATTGTTCTCCTAAAGCAAAGGAAGTGCTTTCTATTTGGAAGAAAAAGTACCATAGCAAGAGAGACATATGCAATTTAAGTTGTGAAAAGTAAGAATGCTCACCTTTTTATGGCTGCCCACAAGAGAAGCTTATTCTTTATCAGAAATAAAATGCCATAGTATGCCTTCAGGGTGATCCCATATTTGTTCAAACATGTACATCTCTGTTAGTCTGTGTACAAACTCTAAAAGGCCCGTAGGAAGTGGTATTTCATCCTACACTTCTATTCTTTAAGATCTCTGAAAAAATTGATATTATCTGCCTATATTACTTTAGAATACATATTTTCAATTATTTTAGTACCCTATATTATTTGTTACAGGGTTATGGATATGTATATTCCTAGAAATCCTGTGTTTCTCAGCTTAGCTCACCTGGAAGTAGAATGAAGGTTTTCTTGCATGAAAAAATAGGCATGATTTCTAATATTTGAAACTTTAAAAAAATCCAAACTATTAAAGAAATGCCATAGATCTATTATCATTCAACTGAGAATTCTGCAGTGGCAAAAGGTAACATACTTTTGCTGTTATCCAAATAACATATTTTTATCTAAAAGATAGATGTTTTCTTTCTAATCTAATCCATTGAAAGCTGTAAAACTGCTGTAAATGTCTTGGGAATCAGGCCACAATATGATTGTTGTGATTTAGATTATATTCAGTCCCTCAGGACTTGATTGTGCCTCTAGGCACAGCCTTCAGCAAGAAATAGTGTGTAAGTTGTGTCATCCCAAGAGGCTGTGTGCCTTAGAAATACACCTCTGATGTACAATTGATTCCTTGTTCATACATGAATTCAGCTTGTCAGGAGAGTTTTCTTATTCTCAGTGTTCTTCATCCAGTTCTCAATGACAAAAGGATCTAGCAGTTGTGGACATGTGTGCCTGCCTAAATTAGGAGCCTAACACAGGTAAAGAGCTAAACTGTTTATATTGTTAAAAAGACAGGTAGAAATTGGAAAAGTAACCTCCAGAAAGATGGCTCAGTCCGCATAAGATCTGATTTGCATTCTGGAGGTGACTTGCATGAAGAAATTCACACAATAACAGCCGGAAGGAAGAATTAATGCTGCTTGAAGCACCAAGACAATCACAATCGTCCTTTGAACAGAAAGTTGCAATGAAGTTGTCATGGGTTGCATTACAAAATGTAACCTAAACTCTGTATTCTATCACCATCTGTTGAAACAGGTGTGTGTGGGGTGATGTAATTGTCCGTCAATGGCCAACTGTCAATAAACCTGCTGGGGCAGTTTTCTTATCTCTTCCACAACCCAGCCTCCCTCCAGGGAGAGATCTTCTGCTAATGGGCCATTGAGTCTCACTGATAGAATTACATCATCCCACTGGGAAATGCTCCAGTCAGGGAGAGGAGCCAAGTATTCCTACCTGGATAAAAATCTGGGAGTTGGAACACCAAGCCACCCTTTTCACTGGATTCTCAGAGGAAGACCAGGCCCATCTATCACCACTGGACCTTCAGTGAAAGAACTCCACTCTTTCTACAGGAACATCATTCCAGCAGAGCCACATCTGCCACTGAGACTGCAGCCACCATGGAATGGGACTGCCACCCACACCCTGACCCACAGGGTGTCAGGTTGTATCCTGACTCTGTCAGTGGGGTTTGTTTGTTTGTTGTCTTACTGCATGTGTTTTGGTTTTATTGTTTATTTTAGCTCCCCTAATAAAGAACTGTTATTCCTATTCCCATATCTTTGCCTGAGAGCCCCTTAATTTCAAAGTTATAATAATTGGGAGGGAGGGGTTTCCTCCAAGGAAGGGAGGCTTCCAAGGGGTTTCCATTCCAAGGGAGGCTCCTGCCTTCCTTAGCAAACATCTGTCATTCAAACCATGACAGAAGCACAATATTTTCTTTTCTGTTCCATATTCACTAATATGATATACAATGACTTATCCCTTTCCCTAACCTGGCAGCATTTGGGGTCCTAGTAGCCATTTGGCTCCAAGCAGTCTTACAGCACCCATGGTTTTATCATGTTACAATTGATTCCAGTAAAACTTCCTCCAAGGCTTCCTTTGTTATACTTGACAACTAAACTACTATGATCTCAGAAATTCATCTTACAGATGTTGTACCTTTCTTCCCTTTCCATTATTGCACTAGAAGAGATAGCCTAGTATGTCTTTTCAGCTGGCACATGGCAAAGAATATTATTGGATGTACAGTGTCTGGCAGGGATAGACTTTCTTCATAGCAGCCAGGACGGTGCTGTGCTTTGAATTAGTGGCTAAAACTGTTGATTACACAAATGTTTTGGCAGTTGCTGAACAAAGTTTGCACATAATCAAGGCATTATCTCTCCTGAACGTTCACCCAAAGTGAGGAGACTGGAGATGCAAAAGGCTGGGAGAAGACTCAGCTGAGGGAGCAGACCCCAACTGACCAAAGAGATTCTCCAGACCATATGAGCATCATATGCTCACCAATAAAATATCAAGGAAAAGAGCAGAAAGAGGGAACAGTGAATCTAGTAGAGAACATTCATAACTCTTCCTTTATATGGAGTTACTGAGTTAATGCTTACATAATGTATAAAAACAAAGGAAGAGAATCCCAATATATTTATTTTTTTTTCTATTTTTGCCAAATATAATTCTAATCTGAAATTAGGTTTTAAATTATAAAATCAAATTGCCGTGACTGAAAATTTAAGTATTGCTGCCATATATATTTTGTTTCCACATTATAATTATCAATATTTCATAAAAAAAATCCCCAAATTACTTGTGAATATTCTTTGAACTCACATAATTTAAAAAAAATAATTTTTCTATGTTCATGTTCTTCAGTATGAAATACATGGGCAGCCATCGCATAATCCAATGATCAAGAATAATTCCAAAGGAAAGCAGGGGAAACTTGCTTTGCAGTCTCATATGCCTTTTCTACCTGCTAACTAATCAGTACAATTCTGGTATTGTAAATAATTTTAATCTGATTATTTAAACGAAATAAGCAAATGTAGCGTGTACTTCACTGTTCATTTAGAGAAGACAGACTATGCATTAAAGTATTGGTTATATTTCATTTTCAGATACCAAGAAATACATTTCATGCAGAAAGAAGAGGGAAGGAGGTTTATGACGTGGCCCTGAAGAAAAGGATAACTGAGGTTCTTGTTAGTAGAACAGCTCGGGCAGGTTAGAGTGAAATGACACTGAATGACCAGTGTTTTAAATAAATATATCTATATCTATATCTATATCTATATCTATATCTATATCTATAT
>CM031857.1:65062072-65085178 GCA_018697195.1 Certhia americana | reverse complement strand
TCTATATCTATATCTATATCTATATCTATATCTATATCTATATCTATCTATATCTATATCTATATCTATATCTATATTAGCTCTTTTGCTTATTATCTGTGGAAATATGGCAACATAAAAGCATGAAAATAATACTTATAACACTTAAGAAAATGCATAATGAATAGAAAGGTAGAAAAAGAAAGGATGAGAGTAGAAAGTTATCCCCACCCATGGATCTTGATTGTTGAAATTTCTATAACAGTTGGTCCAAGTAGTCTGTGGATCACTTGGTCTTTCTTGATCTGTGAAAGGGTGGGAGAAACCTGGGAAACACAAATTTCAGTGGGTTAATATATACTCAGGTTCAGGTGGGAATGCCCACATACCTCCCCTTGGCAGGAGATTTTACACTGCTTTTTGTTGGCTGCTGCAACACTGTGTATCTTGTGCAATCCTCTCGGTGGAAGGCTCTAGAAGTGAATCCAGGGGCACTTTGGGGATCTTTGACCTTTTCTAAGACATGACAGCTACCTCTCACCTCAGCATAGTTGAGCAGTTATGTTCAGTCAAAAGGCATGAAAACCCTTGGGCCTATGTGTGAATGTTCTGGTACTTCCCTTGGGAATGGGGGAGTTTTACACCTGAGCCATTTCTGTAAAAGAGGACACTGGCATGATGAAAACACAACATTAAACCACCTTGGATGACCTGCTTCTTGTTGGCCTCTTCCCTTATCTGGCTCAAAACCCAGCTTGTCACTAAACAAAATGTTGTGTGCACACTCTCTCTGCACCTGGGCTGTGCCTTGAACACTGTCAGCAAATCACTCCCTGCATTTTGAATGGCAGATTGTTTTGAGTCATTAACCATTAACATTCCTCTCTCTCACAAGGGGTCCCTCCAAACAAGAGGTCCAGAGAAAGCTTGGAGTTCATCTGGTACCTTGGGGAGAAATAGGAGTATCATGATGAAAAATATGCAAGCAAGAGTCCAGTCCTGTTGTCAGATATAGATAGGTACAACCTAGAATATGTGCAGAATACATTTAAATCAATGCCATTCTGTCAGGGCACAGAAGTCCCACATGGATTGTACCTGGAGGACTGGATCTGGTCAAAAGATCATGCAATAAACAACTGAAAATGAACAAGAGACGGTGTGAATGAACTGGAGTTGGACTTTGATGATCTTCATGGTCCCCTTCCAACTCAGGAGGTTCTGATTCTAAGATTCTAGCAATATAATCAGTCTCCTTAGGAAAAATAAAGTCTGTATTGATAATAGTAAAAGAAATGAGTTAAAGCTACTATGAAAATGCCTTCTTATTTCACAAATAAGAGTAGGAAAGAAGGTGATAAAACTGTATAGTTCACTTGCCATGATAAAATGTGGAGCTAGTAAAGGAAAATTTTCTTTTGTTCTTCAAGGATGCATTTTATGAGGAGACTTGTATTTTGTATCTGGGCTCGAAAAATCTCTTTGGTATCATTTAAATTTATCAACAATGGATAAGTAAATGTAAAAGTAATTTTTAAATATGGAAAATACCAAATAATTTGCTGTATATTTGTACTTTCATTGTATTTTCCACAGTTTCGGATTTCAAAATAAATGACAGAGTTGTTAATAGGCTGTAGAGGATTTTTTCCTGTCCTCCTTTGATTTATTGCTGCTGAGTGTAAACTGATCTGGAAACAAGTGAGAATTCCCCTGCGAAATGTTGTAAAATCCAAATTCCACACAGAGTGGAGAGAAATATTTGAGCAGAAACAATCATCCCCACGTGTATAAGCTTTGAATAATAAGAGCCTGGTTTCTACATTTCTTTTGTTCATGATGTATCAATCCAATGTGAAAGGAAACATAAAAACAGCACATATATAAACCAAATGTGCAACAGCAAAAGCTTTAACAAACCTTAATTATACAGGTGGTTAAGGAACAAGCTAAATAGCAGCACTAGTGCACTGTAAATCCTTGTGGCTGACACAGAAGTGGTTATGACAGCTTTCACATTATCTCATTGCAGTATCGAGGCAGTAGTCGCAGCTGGCTCATATGTCAAAATGTGTCAGGACTTAAATGGTAAAACAGGAGTGCAACAGCAATTGGCTTTTCAATCAATAATGCAATCAATATATTTCACAGATATTTTCCCATATCTAAATTACTCTGCAGAGATGAGGTAGCCTGACTGAGTGTTTATAAATCAATAAAACACACAGCTAAAGGACATCTGCTCCTGTTCTTTCACTTCAAGGTGCAGTTTGCCTTTTATTTCCAACTCTCTCTTATTTAAGAATGTACTTTTGAGGAAAAACAACTCTCTTTTTGCGCACAAATCAGTTTTGAGTTGCATTCTGACTATAGACTATTTCTGTTAATAATTTTGTACTTCAGTTTTAAATAGGTGTAAGGGACAGTTTCTATTGGCAACAGAGCTGAGAATTAATAACATACATTTCAGATTTGCAATACACATATGAACAGGTACATAAAACATTACATTCGCTTTTTGTGAATACAGTGTGTATACACAATTCCCCAACCTTAAGGAATGCAAGTTTTTTTTTTTCCCTGCAACAGAATTCCAGAATATTCTTGGCCATATTTTGTGGAACAGCTTCTTCTCAAAGCATCCTGGATCATCTTTCACTAATCTATTCCATTTTCAGCAGTAGATACATGAAAAGTGATAGCTGGTTATGATATTGTTAGATTAAATTACTGATTTTGCCACCTTCATCTTTGTTTTTGTTTGTGAAGCAGTGACTACCAGCAAGAGTATGCTTTTTAACACTTATCATCAGAATAATTCCATAATACAGCACAGTTATCTGTTTTTCCTGTATATGGCTACAGCATGTGCATTTTCTATACTGGTGCATATATACAGTTATATACTACACACAGATAAATATGTGTGAAACATTGCAGTGCTGGAGTTAATTATGAGTTAATGCATATTGGTGTTCATTTTTGCTATGTGCACTACACGTTTTATTTATGCAGTGTTAAGAATTGAAAAAAGGTGTCCCTAAGTGTGCACTTCACTGTAAAAAGACTTACTATATTTTAGCCTTATTCTTCTTCTGATTGAAAATTATATCAGGCATGAAAGAGAGACTAACAAAAACAATTACATCTTTTGGGAGACAGCCACATTCTGTCAAGAAATACATAAAGACAAACAAATTGCATTTCCTAATCTAGGTGTTCAATTAAAATAGATTGTTACATTGGTGAATGCCAACTAATCCTATCATGTTATACCTTTAGCTCACATACTGGGTTATTCTCTCAGCATATACGATCTCTTTCACAATTGTGAGATCCGTTTCTGAACCACAGCTGCAACACAATCAAAACACAAAGCTTGGGACACAGTGGTTCCCTGATTCACTTACCCTATTTATTTTATTAAGATAAGCTTTAATGCTACACTTTTAAAGCATTTTAGAGGATTTAAACAATTTCATGTCATAATTTGGATGTGTCTTTACTGAAAGAGCTCCAGTTAAATGGATCTGAGATCTCAAATATCTCATTTCTAAAGAGATTCTGTCTTTGACTTAAATTGGAAGACACTTTTTGCCTCAATACTTGACTACATACAGCAACATGGAAAGAAAATCTTGAAAATATTAAAGAAAAAACAAGGAAACTGACAAATACTGAGATACTTTGAAGGATGCTTTCAACCAGGATGGGGTGTTTCTTTTTGTTTGACAACTCTTTATACCTAAGGTGCTATTGTATCCTTTTTTTTTTTTTTTTTTAATTCAGTTTTTAAAATGTTTATTTTTAAAGATGCATATGAATAATTTCGATGAGTTCTGAAGTATTTCTTCTGTCATGCTAGAACAGCCTCATTAAAATATTAAACTAATGCAAAACAGAGCAAGAAAACATCTTTTTTTTCCTCTTAGTTAGTAAAAACATTAACTGATCATAATAAGTGGAATCTTCATGAAATGCTTTGATAGAATTCTCCATTAGTTTGATAAGGCTCCTGAATGACTGAAACTGCTGGAGTTTTTTACAGCTTTTAAAAACTCTTTATTGTTTCAGTGACTGAACTCTGTGGAATCCCAAGTCAGAAATTCCTACAAGTGTCATTAAACCCATTCTCATCCATTGCATGTAAGTGTCAGAAATATTTTTAGAGACCTGAAAATCTATTAAACTTCCAGCTGGAAATGTATCTTAAGCTGCAAGTCAAGCTCCAAGCAACAATAAAGTGGCTAATATGTTTGTATTTGAGAAGCTGTAAAATGAGAGAACACTGCTGGGAACTGGAAAGTAAAACTAGCTGAAGAATGCCCCTGGTGACACAAACTTTATTTTAAGTAAGAGCTGGTCAACTACTACAAAATGCAATAGTTGAGATTAGCAAAATATGGCATCAACATCACAGAAGGTGTCCTGATTTGTGAAGGTTGCCCATAGTATTATTTGGGAAAGATCATATGCATTGTCTTACAAATGATGACAAACCCCCCCCCCCCAAATTAATTTGCAGTTGAGGAAAAAACTTGAGGAACTTGCAAGTTGATTTTGTGTTTGTGAACGTGTAAAGACCTCTTCATTATGCAATGCGAGCTTTTAAACTTAAAGCTGGTGTGCTTTGGCTTAATCACAGTATCTTATGTTTTCCTTCAAAATGGTTCTCTGTCCTATATGGCGTTGCCTAGGGAAGGGAGGTTCAGAGAAGGGAAGTTCAGGGAAGAGAAGTTCAGGGAAGTTCAGGGAAGGGAAGGGAAGTAGATGCTATTGCACTAAGTAAGAGTATTAATGTACAGTGTTGTTATAAATATGAAGCTCTGAAATTCACGAGATAAACATGACAGTCAATTGTAGGTGTCTATTTGCTAGTTTCAAAAGCAGTGACATTGGATTCAGATGGGTGTAAAAACAGCAATGAGAATAAGAAGCTTAAAATTTTTAGGTATTCAAATTTAGAAATAATTAAGTAGGGTATATAGATGAAAACATTTATAAATTGCACTTTTACTGAAAGTGTCATCAGGTTAAATAATAACCAGGAGAGTATACAGTCAGCCCAGCTTCTAATTTTGTTCATACAGATTATATAAAGAGTAAAGGTTAACCTGTAGACTGTAAACTATATTCTAATTATAAGAGTACATAAATCAATAAACCCTCCAGGGTATAAATGATGGTAGAGGGACACAGCATATGACAAAGCAGAAACCAAGAGCAACATAATGATTAAAAGGCCTAACAGGATCTTAGAGTGAACAAAGGGAGACATAATATTGGCCTGATCTAGCTTATTTTGTTGACCAAAGCAGAGGGTTTGAGTACACAAAAGTGTAAGCAGCTATGTAATTTTAAAAACTGTCAAATACATTTCTTTTCTACACATGGTCTTGTAAATCAGGTTATACACCAACTCCATGGTAAGTACCACTACACTGTATGGAAGAGAAAAAATTCTGTCCTTGGTTAGATAGCTTAGGCACCTTATTTATCTCTAAATAAAACCGGCTTGGAGCTGGTTTTGTTAGGGGGGGTGGGTTGGAGGTCTGAATCTCTGTACTGTCTCATGAATAAAATGTTAAAGATGAAAAATTATTTGAGACTGAAGTATGAAAATATCTTTTTTTATGATGTCATGATGTCATGTCCACTGCTTCATGAAGATCTAGGCCAAAACACAGGCATTTAGAATTGAATTTTTTTGGGGACCTTAGCCTATTTCTCCTGGATTTGAGTCATTGCTCTAAAAAGCATAGATCTCCTGTAAGTCTTCTATTTTACCTTTCATCTTACATGCATTTCTGAAATACCTGGAACATTCCAGAAGGCTATAAGTTGTCTTTGACTGAACTGAACCGGACCCCTCTTTTACTGGTGCCTGTTAGAAAACCTTTGTTATGTTTCATAAGGAATGTGAGTTAGGCACAGAGCTGTGAAAGCTGTCTTTGCAAAACTATCCAGTAGCTATCATTCTGTACTGAATGCTATACCTTTCACAACAACTTCCATAAATCTTAGAATGTATAGAATAGACTGATACTCTTACAGTGAGTTTGGGAAAATCTGTGCCCTGTACCATCCAAAGAGAAGTGAGAGACATTATGAGGAGAGTGGGGATAAAATGCAACATTAAGTGAAATACAGATGGAAGATTATGCTGAACTAAGACTGAAGTTTGTATTTAACAAAACACTTCTCAATTTTTTAAAAAAAATATATAATGTCTATTAGAAACTTCAAAAGATGTATATAAATTAAATTGAACATGGATGAATTGCTTACTCAAGGCTACAGAATTAACTAGTCAAAAATGTTTGCTATGTGATTAAGCCATCAAGTTTTAAGGAATGGATTCAACGGCCTTATCCCTGCTACCAGAAATAATTATTTTATTATAGTAATAGTATTATATTCCATCTTCTCAATGGGAATCTATTTTAAAATGCATGTAAAAAAATTAATTAGTGTGAAATATGGTCCTCAGCAATAGTGAAATAGCAAATTCAAACACATTTCTAACTTTTTTTTTTTAGGGTTTTTTTTTTTTTTTTTTTTTTTTTTTTAGTTTTTAGAATCTTATAAGTAAAAGCATCTGATAGTAAGTTTATTAGAAACTCTTATCAAAATGATACAGGAAGCAATCCATTGAATAGATTGCAAGAAGATGCATTTGTCCAATGTAATTGGATAAATATGAAGTAATCTACCAACAAAGTAGGGGAAAGATTAATGGAAAATCCATTAGGTATATGGGGGTTTTATTATTTTTTTTTAAGTATTTACTTTGTTATTATGAATAATGAAAATTAGCACTAAATATTTATACCTTTCTTTTGATCACAAGATCCTTAATGACATACAAATAATTCTTAGGTTTGTTTCTTCCTTAGTATATAGGGTGAGTTAGATTTCCATTTAAGACTATGTCCTTTGGAAGTCAGACAATTTATTTATGACAACCAGGTATGAGAGTTTACAATATTTTGCTGAGTGGTACAGATTAATAGAAGAGTGGAACACAGCCTCTGAGAGTATTTTCTGCATTCTCAGTCCTAAACTACTGAGTACAGTGAGACATGACCTTTCAGCTGCTAGGTGCTCAATTTTAAATGGTTTGTTGATCTGTACAAAGAATACCAAGTATTCTGAGATGACAAGGCTGACTTCACGTGGTAATGAGCACAAACTAAGCAATCTACATTCCTTTTATATATAAGGAATACATAGTCCTCTTTCCATATAAAGCTCCAGCTAAAGCTGGAGCACTCTTTTGCTCCAGCACACTTTTGCACCCAAGCTGGCATTCCTCTGTCTCTTGGGTGCAAAAATGGTTCACCAGAGGGAAGGGTAGAAGGCATTCGCTTCCCCAAACAATAAGAAATGCCATCTAAACTCTGAGGAGATATGGGCCCCATCGGCTGCAGTAGGAAGATGCAGCAGATTTTCAGCTTGTCCTTTGGCCTTGGAGAAGCAGGCACAATAGATGGCATCCCCATGAACTTTAGGTATCTCTCTTTAGATAACTGAAGCCCGGCTAGCTAGTCATGCCATCTATTTTTCTCCAAGAAATAAACAGTGAAAACCAACTCCCAACTCAGAAAGTTAAAGTTAGGAAGTGAAGACAACACTCTGTATCCTGAACTTCTGATAAGAAAACAATGCTGGAATATAATTGCTGGTCTGAATAACAGAAGAATATTGTAAAGGGCTCAGAATTTACCAAGATTAGCATTTCTGATGCTGTTTATCTTTGGCTTGCTTTAGAGCACACCCATTATAAAACTGTTCAGGTCAGATAATAACGTAGAAAATACCATGGAACCATGGTAACATGACAATAGCTTTTTTATTCAGGATTCTACTGACTTTTAGAAAAAGTCCTTCTGGTACTAATTCATAGGGAAAACCTATCCTTGATACCACTTTATAGGGATTTTTAAAAATAAAGTGTAATTATACATTTAAAACTTTTTTTCCTTGAAGTCCTCCTAAGTGTCACTTTGGAGTTTCCCTTTCATAATTATGAATTTAGCTGTTATGATGTTATGAACTATTATCAGTGAGATCATTTGGGATCCATTAGGTAATGAATGGATTACACTGAGTTACTGGAGAAGATTAATTGGATATTGTTTGTAAATTGCTTTGCAGATAGTAGGCCTCATATAAGTGCTCTGTATTACCATTATTAATGGACTTTTTTTATCTGTAGTAGGTATCTTGCTTCACCATTGTTCATATACATAAAGGAAAACCGTAATAGTTTCCTTCAGAGAAGCATGCAGAACTTCAAAAGAAATTACTTTTAAGCCTGAATAGACTGATTAATGTTAATCATGAAGGAGGTGTATGTGACTGTAAAGAGAGGAAAGAATGCCTACAAAAATGTGTTTTAAATATCCAAAGAGAGATCTCAGCAGATCCTATGTTAATAAGAAATATTCAGGACCTGGCAATTTAGAAAACAAGAAGCTCTTAAAAGTCCAGCCATAAGCTTTTGTTATATCCTCTCTATCTCCTTGATTAGTCTAGAAAGATATACTTTAATGACTAATATTTCACAGGATATTATCATAGTGCTACTGCTTAAAAGATTTAAAGTATCTTTTTTGCAAAAGAGTAAAGGATTGACAGTTATAACAAATGGAAAATCTTAGTTTCCAGAAAAAAAATCTTTTAGTATGGCTACAATTTTCCATCTGCTATGAAGAATAGAATAGCATGCCTATTACTGAAATTAATTTCTGAAGAACTTAGGTCAGGTACTTTCATGTGCAAGCTGGTATTTACAGAAGTAACAAAAAGCCTATCAGTAAACCCGTGTGCAAGTATCTTTTCATCCTGTGTCTCATGTTCCTATCATAACACTCTAGAATATTCACATTCCAGTTAGATTATGCAAGTTCCTATATTCTCTGATAAGTGATTCCTAGAAAAAATCCGAAGTATAACTCCTGTGGCATGGAATACTATTATTGATACATTCTTGTTTAAACAGCAACATCATTTAGAAACAAAGAGAAACATCATCTGTATCTAGAAAAGGAATTAGTATGAAGGACACATAGCAGTGCTGATGAAAGTCCCTATAGACATCATATGGATAAGATTCACTGCATGCTTGCTCTGGCTGCCTTGCCATCTATGGTATGTCTATTATACTCTTAGGGTCTGTTCCATGTTAATACAGCTGCAAGTCTTTAAAATTATGGCAGGCTTAGAGCTGGCCAAACAACGACATAAACTGAAGATCTTGAACGTACTATTTATTGACAAGACATGAATCTCCATTTAAGATATAACACACAGTTTCTTTTCTCCTAGCCATCAATAAGGAAACAAGAAATTAATCTAGATTCCTATCAGTATTATCTCAGCATCATTTGGGGGTGTTCATTACATACTTTTCAATCTCCTTCAAATTCAGACAGCTAGCAGAGCTGCCAGAATACATTTAGCTAAATCTTGAACATCTACAACAGTAGTCTTGCCCTTCCAGCAGGGATATGTACCAAACAGATTTGTTCAGTCCATATGAACTTATTTGAGTAACTGGGGAGTCTCCCATCTTCAGACACACTGAGTATAGCACCACAGCTTATTGTCAAAGCTACATGTTTAGACATTATTATTATTCCTAATGGTAGGTCAGGTGAAAACTAGACCAGATATTTATCATAGACCAGTGTATTTCATTCTTTAAATGATTTAAACCATCAAAACACAAATGCATATTAAGTCTTTCACTTCAGTGATACTTTATGTTGGGTGCTAAAAGAGTGCTGTAACTCCATCTGTATAATCCAGCAATATGTTCAAATCAGATTCTCTGTATTGGATATTTTTCAGTTACACAATTCAGTGTTTGGAAGAATCCCAATTATCTGATGTTGAAAATATTGATGAGGTGCTAAACTGCTGTGGTGGCAAAATCTGCTAAAGCCTTTTGCAATATTAGATACATATCATGACAACTACTACTGTAGTGCCATGGGTAACTTTTCTATTACATAGAATGTTCCCATTATAAATGAGATTTGTGGCATTTTTGCTAACTGCTGTCAGAAATAATCTGTCATTGGAACATCTTTCAGATTATCCTCTGAAATCCCTTTGAGATTTCAACAATTTAGTACACATGCAATTGTGCATCATATTCTAATACTCATTTTGAGGAAGTTGATTCAGGTTATTTTCAGTAGAAATAAAAGCACATTAGTTTTAGAAAGCTGTTGTGTGTTGAATGGCCTGAATGAAATTTCCTACATGAACCAAATGCATTAATAGGAAACTACTGATATTAACTTTCTGATATAGAGCTAAGTAACTCCGTCCCAACTTCCCCTGCTTCCACAAATACACAAACAAAAAGCTCTGATCTCTTAAAAATGTAAAATACAGGTAATATTTTACTCCTTTTCTACGGTAAGAATGAAAGCACTTCTCTGCTCTAAAGATAGGGATGAACAGAAGATAAAAGTCTGCTTTAAGAGACTTTAGGAACAATCTCACCATTTCATCTTTCATATTTGCAATTCAATCCTTAATTTTACTTTTGACTTTGTGAATGGGATCAAGGAAAATACATTGTCATTTTGCTTTGCAAATGAGTTATTTTAAGGAAAGGAAGGGAAGGGTATTTGAAATGGGTGTGAAAGGCTCTACTTGGTGCTAATCCCTGAAGAAAGATGGCTAAAATGTCCAGAGGAGTTTGGCATTAGTGCTTTATTTCTGATTCCAGTGCAGTTATTTCTGTCCGTGCAAGGACTGTCTATCAGAATGTCAGTGTGGTATATTTTCTTTCAAATAGCTAAGAAGAAACAGGCTTGATATTTGAAGGTATTAATACAAACATTGTGGATATAGGTGGTTTGTAATGACAATACTACAGAACGGTTTTGAAAAAAAAATGAAAGCAAAACTCTGAGATTATAGATTATCACTCTTCCTTGTGAACAGGTAATGTTTTTGGATCAGTGGTAGATAAACAAGAATAGAGTTTAATTGTATTTCTCATAAGTTATCATCACTTGCAGATTACCTAGATAGAGAAAAAATCTTGACATAAACAGATATAAGATGTGAAGTAAAGTACTTTACTGAAGTAAAGTACTGAAGAATTCAAAAGAGGAAGTAGAAAAAAAAAAACTGAAACTTTGCTTTCCTTGAAAAATGGCATGGGGAATGATGGGAAATTCATATGACATATAGGAGGACAGAATTAGACCTGTTCTCTTGGATTTCTTGGAAACAAGTGGTATGATTTTTGAGTACTGATGTTATATTTGGGCTCAGTTTCAAGTAGTCAGAGTTTACAAGTTATGACTATTATTCATCCATTAATTGAGAATGACTTTTAATCATCCAGCCAGACCCTGTACAATTCTTAATATATATTTGTCCAGAAGAAGGGGAGATGCTAAAAGGTAATTGTTAAATTCAAGAAACTAAAGAAAAACCTCTGAAGATCAGTGCTGCATTTTCTATCGCATTTTAGAATAATTTATCTGCTTGTGACATCACTGATTTTTCAGAAGTGTGGCACTAGCTAGTAGCAGAATTTCTTCTCAAGACACATGTGCCAGGAGTTAAAGGAAATGTTTTGTGGAAAGCAAATTACAACATGTATAAAAACTCCTAATTAGCTTGATCTATGGACATGTTTGGCACTACAGTCCCCAGAACTAAATTATTTTCCTTAAATTATGTAACCAACCTTTATACCTTTATACCATTTATTTCCTTATACCATTATAACCTTTATACCATTATATTCCCTCAAAAGTTGTAGTAATTGTACCAAAAAAAGTTGTTAGCTTTATTTCCTGAGAAAAATGCTTATATATATATATTTTAATGGCAGACTGCTGGCAAATTTATATTCATTTATATTTGTATTCAATAAATTAATATACAGTAAAGACATAAGTGTAAGTAAACAACTTTGTCATCCTTTCTATGTTCTTTCTGATAAGGATTATATAAAAAGGGGTGAAGGCTTTATCCTGAAAGAGGGCAGGTTTAGATTAGGTATTAGGAAGAAATTTCTTACTGTGAGGTTGGTGATGCTCTGGAGGAGGTTTCCCAGAGAAGTGGTAGATGTGTTCATGTGTCCAGGGAACATCCCTAGAAGTGTTCAAGGCCAGGCTGGATGGGGCTTTGGACAGTTTCATCAAGTGGGTGCCATCCCTGACTGTGGCAGGGCAGGTGGGGATTGGAACTAAATGATCTGTAAGGTGCCTTCCAAACCAAACCATTTAATGATTCTTTGACCAGAGAACTTCTGTTGTTAATTCAGGTGGGTATTAGAATAGCACAACCACACAGATGGATAAACTACTGTGTGAAATTCAAGCATTCCACTCCACTTTAGAATGCTAGGTAGGGTGCTTTGGTACCATATTAACTATTTTGTAGCCCAAGGTTGCTTGGATTTCTTGGAGTGACCCACATACAGAGACACATTAATAAACATTTACAATCTCTTAATCCACCACTTCTTCAATCCTACGTTAAGTTTAATGAAGGACATAAATATTTGCATTTCCATTAAAAATTTTCTTGTAATAGCTCAATTTTACTTTTTGCTCTGTTCAACTACCTTTTCTCAGCAGTGCTGTTATCTTATTTTTGTAGTGTGGAAATATTTGCTAAATAGAGTTTTTAAACAAAACTCTTGATAATGTTTTTCTGTACAAAATATTCAAGTCAGGAAACAGGACATATTATCTGCAAGAAGTTTCCTTTCTTTTAGCTAGTATTTATAAATGTCTTCCATATTTCACAGAACTCTTAACAAAATAAAATAATCTGGAGAAGTTGTTATTTATGTTTTAAGACATAAAAAAATATATATAACATATTTATGTTCTACAAAAAGAGTTATGTTATAAATATTTCAAAAAGAAGTATAAGGGGATGAGAGATGGCATGTTAGCTAATCATTTTAACAAAGTGAATCTGCAGTCTGGATGTCTTCTTGTATATCAGTCGAGACACAGGAAAAAGTATTTTTAGGATCAGGAGCACAATCTTGGGTTTTGTGTGGATTGAAGATCACATTTTTTCACACCATTTTAAAGAATGATTTTAGACATTTCAACATAAGACATCAACTTGTATTACTGTAGTCTTACTAATGTGGAGAACATTGAAAAGGAGTCTTATTTGATTTGATGGGTCATTCTTTTCACAAAGGTGCTCTGAGAAAACAGCATATCAAATTAAAACACATGGGAAATGCAGACTCATGAAAAGTTCCACAAATGATCCTGAGAAAGAAAAGTATAGTTCATCTACAGCTAATTATTGAGTGCAAATATAGCATCACTGGCATGCAAAAAGCTGAAGAATTTTTCTTAGATATTAGCAAAAGATAGGTGTGGGCGGGGAATAATTCTCAATGGAATATGGAAGGAATTTCCCTGTTACATGGGGATGCATAAAACCCTGTATACTCCTTATGTTTCTTGCTGGGTACTGCCTTGGAAGAGTCATGTACCAGGTAGTGCTCCCCAAGCATGACCATAAAGCAGTTTTATGCCATGCTCTTCACCTTCATGCCACACACTTTCCTTCACACACTGTTGCCATAACACCATGCCTTCATCTTGCAGTAATATATCACAGTCACTACTTTCAGAAACCTTAAACCATCCCCACACGCTTTTCACCTGGTGCCACTCCCTTACAGAAATAGCATTTCTGAGAAGAGTGCATGCATCTTCTAGGATTTAACATGGTATATGTTTGGGTAATTTTCTTGTAAAAGTATCAATTGCCCACTCACTCTCTACATGTCTCTCTTTGATTTCAAGTTCTACTTTCAAGATTGTGAATTGGAACATGCAAATTTTAATAATCTGAATTTTAAACATATCTTTTGTTAGCTGCAGACCATATTAATACTTCTTTACAGAAGTATAACAATAATTACAAATGGTTCTTGGAGGTGGCGATCAGATCTGTCACTGTGTTTGCTGTGTTCTGAGTCTGAGACAATTCACTGGACTAAACCAATTTAGAAAACAGGAATAGAAGATCTCCTGACTACTAAAATTCTGTTTGAGATTAAGATATGATTAATGAGAGATGCCTCTGCCCGAATTAAGGTGCAAACGAGACCATATGCCAAAGTCAATAAAACAGATTTTATTTAACAAAGACTGTGAGGTGGAGATATAGAAAGAATAGAAAAGAGAGGGGGGAAGGGAGAGAAAGAGACAGAGGGAAAGACAGAGAAACAGTGAATAAAAGTGCAATTGGTTGCTATTGTTTTATTTCTAGAATAAAACTTAAAAGGAAAATTTTCTTACTACATGAGTAAAAATAAATTTTTAAGTTTCTCTTTTCTCTATACATTCTTGTGTTAAGAACCTCGAAACTTGGTGTTGTTCTGGAAACCTGGATTGCTTTCTGTACATGGAATTTTTCAACAGAGAAAGTGATGTTTTGAATTCAGAGGCACTTGATATTGTTGTGCATTTGCCCAGAGCCTTCTGGAACCAAAACACTGGATTTAATGAGTCACAAAGTCCCAGCTAGTCTGAGTACTATCTTCCTGATCAGTATAGGGGTTTTACATCCTTTTCTTTCCACACAGGCATCCAAGGAAAACTGGAAGATAACAGCTAAGAAAGGCACATGATCCATAAATGCACATCTCCAATTCCTCTCTGTGCTTGGTAAAATAAAGAGGGAAGTAATGGGAAGAGTCATACAGACAATTAATTTTGAGAATAAAAGTGGGTGCTTAGGAGTTTTGCATAAGGACATAGAAGATCCAATTCTGTTGTTTGAAAATAGATAACTCCTGCCAACTAATAGGACTGAAGACTTCTGAGTTAATTCCATCCAGCTGAATGACATGACACAGGACTGAAACACTCTGCAGAAGGCAATGGGGGAACTGGACTGAGACCATAACCTGCAATAGAACGTCATGCTGACATCTGAATTTAAATATCTTTATGTGAGCCAGATGCTAAAAATTCAGCTATAAACAAATGAAGACCTTAGAAAGTCAGCCAGTGAAGCCTAGAAAGCATTTCAGTTGACCAGCTTCCAGTGTTCACCTGAGGGCAAACTCTTTAGGCTCCATTTACTCTATTGACTGTATCTTGACTGCATAGAAACCTCAGACACATGGCTGACACCTGGATATTGATATATACATGTCTATATTTAGATATCTTAATCTGAAGATGCACAGATAGATTTGAAAGGAGGGAGAGAAAGGAATTCCAAAAGAGAGAAGAGAGATCCACAAGGTTTTGAAAAAAATTAGAGATGGCAAAAGAGCTCTATCTATTCCCATCTATTAAGGAAAAGAACTAATTTTTATATTTTATAAAAATATGCTGTACATATTGCATAAACCAATGTCAAAAGGGTAAACATAACATATTGATATATGGTGTGTTCGTAGAATACTTCAAACAGATCAGCTGACTAAAGAAGGATCAGAAATTAAAAGAATAAACAATACACATAACTGATCTCAGATATTGGAGTAAGCTGAATTCTATTATTGATGAATTCATTAAAGATAGACTGAAGTATGTATGAAGAAAGTGAAAAAACAGGAACATGAATAAGAATGAGTACCTATAAGTAAAAAAAGACTTTATTAAAAAAAATGGGAAAAAAAAATTGTTTTAATAATTGAAGTACCTTACACTGTAACAAACAGGTATTATCTGCTGGTGGAATTCTATCATATCAAGGAAAATTCAACCCAACAGAAGAGACCAGAAGAGAAATGAATATGTATTAAATGAAATGTGATGTAGTTTAGAGGAAAAAGATTCTGCATTATTTAGGAAGCTGATAAAACAAAATATAAGTATCTGAAAAAATAAAAGATCAGTAATTGAGAATTTCTGAACAGATTAGAGTAAGCAGACCGAGAGTGAGCCAGTTTGGCAGGTTAGAGTACAAATGCAAACAACAAATTTAGGATAAAAAAGACTATTAGAAAAAAGAAATATATTTGAACTGTGAAATACAAAAGCAAGCAAAGTTTGCATACTTTGTGATGTATGAATATTTCTTGTTTGTGGGCAGTTTGGGCTTAAAGTAAAGTGAATGTGAGTCAACATATTAACCAGTTTGTGGAATTGGACAGATGGTGTATATTATGTGCAGTTCATATTTTATTTAATTCACTGGCAGAGGGAAAGAATTACAGGTCAATATTTGTCAGAAAGTGCTGCAGCTAATGAGAAAGTAAAGGAGAATAATGTGCAGGAGCTTTTTACTTTCTTTTCACTTGGAAAGCTAGTGACTCCGTTAATTAAACAAATGCAATATATCTAAATGAGAGGTTTTCAGGCAATGCAGTAAGATAACACACGTATTTCTATCATGTTTATCAATTACACTGCAGAAAACTTTTTAGGTCTTAGTAAAAATACTGAAAATATTGTCATTTTATTAAATTCTGCTTATCTTAACAGCAGCAAAGGTAAGTAGTGGCACAGGTCCTTGGGTATCTTCTTAGCCTTGAAAATGAGAGTGTCAGAATATCACAGAGAAGCCCCAGGTTATCATTCTGTCACAGAAACCATAGGCTTTCATTCTGTGGAGCAGCTGTGGATTCTGGTTTCTGCTGAGCTCTGATTCCAAGCTGTGCAATTGCATAAGTGTTGCTGGTTTCTCAGAGTGTCAATTCTCAACCGCATAAACATTATACCTTCTGCTCCTGATGGCAAAAGAAGTGTTTCAAGTAAAAAACTGAAGTAAGCATGTTGAGTTCTATTTCAACAAAAGTTCACAAAAATGTGCTTAATATCCAATTTACTTCCGTGAGGTATCTAACTGCTATCAAAAATTTGTGTGCCCTAGGAACAAGTCCATTACAGTAAATGCTTTAAGTTACTCATATTCATGGAAGGAAAAAACCCAAACTTAAAAACCATCAAGAAAAGAAGAAAATAATTATAGAATATATTTATGATAAGATTTATGATAAGATTAATTTCTTTGTTTTCCAAGTTATTTTAAATTAACCCATTACTATGAAATAATTTGGTAAGCTTAGGAATATCATGTGAAATTATAACAATATATAATCAAAGTTTTGAGTCCTCAATAACCATTTTTCACACACTTTTTCCACCTTTCCTTAATTTTCTTTCTTATTTTCTCTGTATTTAAACTCAGGAATTACATGTGGACACCAAGCAGAAAAGAAAACATCACCTTCACATATCATCTCTCTGCATGGATTAATTTCCATTTTCACAAGAAAGGGTTACACATTAAATAATACATTTTTTGAAAAGAATATGCTGAGAAATTCATTGTTTAGCATGGTCTCTATTGATACAAAACTTATAGATTGATTCAAAACTGTACATTATGTTATGGAGGATAATCTCTCCACATCTCTCCACTATTCCAACCTCAATCTTGAGTCAATTGATTAATCAGTAATAACTGATGATAATCAGGGTGTAAGTAAATACACTGTCTCTTGTATTCAATGTCAGCTTTGATCACATCAGATTTCCTTGTCCTGTGTCCTGCATCCCATTACTGAATCAGCCAGCATGTATTTCTTCACGTGTAACCTTAGATAGCTATCTTTATATTTTTGGATTTGATATGAATGTAGGAAAGTATCTCAAAACAATCATTATTATCATTTCAGTTTATATAACAAATCAATGTTCCCTTCCTTCCTTCCTTCCTTCCTTCCTGCCTGCCTTCCTTCCTTCTTTCCTGCCTGCCTGCTTTCTTTTCCCCTCCTCCTCAAAAGCCCATTCTTGATGTCATGGTTTGGGAATGGTACTCCACAATTCAGTGCTCCAAATGATGAGACTGTCCCCATCATGCTACTGCTTGCTTTTTCCCCCCTCCTTCTCTCTCTCCCCTGTGACTGGGTGTAGAGGAGAAATGGAGGCAAAAAAGCTGAAGCTTACAAGCTGGGAAAAGAACCATTTACTGGAAACAGCAATGGGATGAGAAAAATGAAAAGTAACAGCAACCATATTAATAACAGAAGTGTATAAGAGAGAGGAGAGTGATTCACATGCAAAAAGCTCAGAACTGGTTTTACCCAACTGCTCCCTCTGCCATGCTTGCTCAACTGGAAGAGACCACTACTCCCCGGAAGAGATTCCCTTGTCCCTGCCCCTGGCAGTGTCATAAGGTGGTATGGAATAACTTCCAGGTCCTAGCCATGCCCCTTCCCTGCTACTGCAAACATTAACCTTGTCCTGGCTGGAATAGGGCACTTAATTTAAATGTACTTTGGTGGTCACTAAACCAGACTGTACATTATTTTTCCTCTTTGAGATGGAGAAATCCTGATGAAATGTTGAAATGTTGTATAAGAAAAAGCTTTTGGGATTTTTAATTTTTTTTTTTTTTTTTTTTTTTTTTTTTTTTTTTTTAATTAAAGGTAGAATTCAGCTTTCCTGCATGTAGAAATATCCTTTAAGGTCAAAATTAATAGCTAAAAAATATTTGATTCTGTCTTGTAGGCTTTTTCTTCAGAAGTCTCTAAAGCTTTTAGGCAATCTAGAGGATCTAGGGTTTCTGTTAAAGTCAATGAAAATCTAATTGGTGCAGTCAACATGGCATGGATTGTGTGATCATACACAGCTCTTTAGTTCCTTTTGAGATAGCCTGAGATAATCTGGACTTTAGCTACCATTTCATATGGACAAAGATCTCCTGTGGTACTGTATTATATCTGCCAGACTAGGATCTGATATACCACAGAGTATGTTAAATATCATTTAAAGTTGTTAGCAGACAAGAGTCTGGCTCTCAGAATATACTGAAAATAATTTCTGAAACAACAAGGTTAAAGGGAAAACCCTGTAACTGTTCTTGCACAGCTCTAGAAAGAAAATGTTCACTTGTTAAGGAAGTCACATCCAGTTCAGAATGCACAAACATTTCTGTATTGCTTTTGAAATATACTGAAGACTATGGGTGTTGTACAGGCTGGTGACTATAAAATCCCAAACACAATGAAGTGGGTCATGCCTTTAAAGCTATTATTCCTTGTGCCTCTCAAATTTTCCTTTAACGAAAGCTTAATTAATTAAAAAAAAAAGCTAATGTGATTTTCCTTCCTTTTAAGCTTTTTTTACCAGTCAAGACAGCAGTTTCTTAGTGGAAAGAGAACAAGACAAAGAATTGAAACTAAAAGGCACCTACTGTAGTGTCCATATTCCTTGCCCATGATTTTGTTTTTAATTTTGAATTCAAAAATCCCACAAGACGCTGTTGATGATTGTGTATTCATGAAAGATGTAATTATTATTAGGCAAACCTGGCTGTCTGATGAAAAAATTGCTATTGCAAAATACTGTCTTTGAAAAGTGATAATTCTGAAAAAGGTAGAAAAGAAGACATCTTTGGTCATTCCAGCTAGAAACAGAGCAAGCCAGTGAGTTCAGTCTCTGGCCATTTTTAATAGTTTATTTTTAAAGCAATGGAAGTATGTGAATAGTTACATAACCTTGGTAAAATTTTAATGTGGACATTTTGTCTTAGCTTCTTTTCCTTTAGCAAAACCAAAATGAGAATATAAAAATAAAGAAAAGAAAAAAGGTGGCCCCCCAAATAAATGAAACTCAATTTCACGGCACATTATCTCTCTCAATTCTTTCCTCTCAGCTTTCATTTTCATTAAAATCACAGACAACCATAAATTAATAATTACTTCAGGTTGACTAAATGCAGGCCACAGCATTTAGCTCTCGTTTTCCTACAGTGGCCCTTCTTGTTCATGCTGGAAAAATGTTAATTTAGATAATGTGGCTTGCCCCTTGTCATATAATTCTGTTTTGCAGTTTCACTGATCTATAATGGTCTCTTCTGATTAGGTAGTATTAACTTTATCTTTTGTTCAATCAAGCTTCACAGTTTCCTCTGACTAGATAACTATTATGAAATATCAGATGAAATGTTCTATTATCTATATTTCTGTTATATTTTTATTCATCTCTATGTTGTAACAGTGTTCAGCAACATTTGTAATTTCTTCCAGTAATAAATTTATTGGCCATTAGCCCAAGCCATATGTGAAACTTTTTTTGGCAAGAACTACAATATATATGTATGTCCATATTCTTCCATCTTACTCCTTTACAGTTTATGCACATTTCAAATTAGTCATTTTATCAACCTACTTTCCAATTAAGAATAGGTGAATAGGTTCAAATAAAATAAAACCTGAACTTTCACCCAGAGCCCAAACCCAATTGGTTTCTGAGGTTTGAAACAATTTAGTGTAGTTCACTTATCCATTTTTTTTTTTTTTCTGGCAGAGAATTCTTGTAGTGAATGAAAGAAACTGAGACTTAGAACAGCATTTATTTTTCATTGGTGATTGGCTTGTTGCTACTGTCATTTTCATGAAATCATTTAACTTCTTCATGCCTCAGTTTACCCATTCTTAGAAAATAGTTGAACTTAAATGAATATCTAGTTGACTTCAAGGCTATGACCTCCTATAAAACTTGTTTCAACAAGTATTTATAGAAAAACCTCACACAAAACAAAATTAAATTCCACTGACAATATGATATAACTTACATTTTTTATTCATAAGTGAACAACTAAAACTTTCTAAATGCTTATATAGTTTGTACTGTATTTTCATGGTAAATTGCAGCAGAATTCAGCTCTTTGCTCTTCTCAGGAATCCTTTAGTGGTGAGATTCTGTTTCTTGCAGGGTAAAGGTGATATTTCTGTCATGAAATAACCTGTGTAAAGTAATTAAATGAATATCACTCATGTTGCCATCTGTGTGAGGATTCCTTGATGTGTACATAGCTTTTGCACCCACACCTATATAAACTAAATAAATCACTGCAGTAATTCTACCTATAAATATAAATGGGTAAATATGATTGCAAATTTCATATGGATTTTGGGCCTCACTTTTAATGAATATTCATAAAATGTAATATAAGCAGTAAAATTTATTTAAGGTAAGTTCTTATTCATGTTCACCTAAACAAATGTTCTTGAAACAAGTAATAGGAAATTACCTAACTTGACGTTAAAGACCATTGGTAACCATTTGAAAATGATATGTAGTTTTTCCCAAGTGTCAGAGTTCTAATTCCCATGACATATGTTCTATAATAAGATATACATCCTCACAGTTTGAAATAAATGCATTTTTCCAAGTGAATGGCATATTTTCTTTCACCCTTGAAAATTGCTTATATAAACATTCTGGTAACAGGCTATTGACATATGGCCTAATCTAATTCCCTGACTTTTTTTTCTTTTCTTTTTTTTTTTTTTTTTTTTTTTAGTTTTCTTTTAGGGAAATAACCTAAAGTCATTAGTGGAAGTTTGAAGATGAATAAGAAGAATTGTCCTGCGGTGTAATTTTTGTTATATAAAATTGTTTTGTATCTGTTTGGACATGCCTAATACATCTGAAGCTGTGGTGATCTGCTGCAGATTATCATTCAATTTAAGTCAATACCTAAAATTTTAAAATAAATTCTGTATAGCAAATTACATATTATAGGAATGCTTCTTTCCTAAACCAATAAACATTTATCACTTATCACAGCAACCTACTTAAATGGACCAAAGCATTTTCCATCATCCAAATGATGTAGCTCAACAGTGATACACCTGTTCCATAGGCTAAATTTTTGGCAATCTCTAGGGATGCACACTGAAGAGAAGAAATGAGAACTAGTTTGCAGAATAATACATGAGAATAGTCCAACAGAACTATTCAACATGAACTAGTTCAACAGACATGTCTCTATGTCTGTTGAACTAGTAATCATAGTATGGGCATCATTGACAAGACACTTCATCTCTGAAGTCTTTCACAGTTATGTTTCCCTTGAAACAGACAGATGAACTGATTTGCCCAATGACGAGTGGATCCCCTTTCTGCAGCCTGCAATACAGCATATCAGTACCTAAGGTAGGATTATTCTTCAGAAAATATAGATGTCTGGAGCATAAAAGTCTTTATTTCGACTTGTCATTTAGATTCCCCATATAGCCAGTAGAGAGGAATAAGCATCATTCATCTAATCCTAACACAGCCATTAAATACAGGTCAGAGGAACTGTGCTTTGAGTTGTGCCTGTTTCTAAGCACTGCCTCTTAGCAAAATCTAGACAAGTAGCTCATATGTAGATGTCTACATCAGAGACAGCTGAAGTCAGGTGAACACGTCCCTAAAATCTTTGCTCTACATATCCTCAAATCATAGTGATTACTGGATGCTAATGTAAGTGCCTTAGTGCATTTTTCCAATATCTATAAATTTCCTTAGGAGAGGGAAAGGTAGGCAGGTGGTGTATTTGAGAAGCCTCTTGCCCATGCAGTATAAAAAAATATAATCATTTGTGTTCTTTGAAATTTTCTTTTTTTGAGAATGAAGGCAGAGCAGCAAAACAAAAGTTGTCTGAGAGATATCATGTGGTAATTTTAGGCAAAAGAAGACAAATTAAATTGTCTCAGAATTAAAGTTTCCTAAAATACTTGCAGCAAAACAATTTTAATTAGCATTTCTTTAAATAAAAATCAGGATAGCGTTTTCCCTTTCAATAATCATTCTTTTGTTCAGCCCCAATTCAAACATTGCAGCACTGTATTAATGCAAGACAATTTGAAAAATGGAACTGACTAGTTTCCATTTGACTGAAATGAGAACAAGATCTAGCCTTAGGCAACAGGATCATAACTAGCCGAAAACAAATGCCATTTTTAAATTTCATGAAGTGATTATTTGCTGTTAAAAAGTCAGTATTTCCCAACACATATAAGACAGTAATAGAATCTGAGCTCTCAAATGACCTTATGCTTACAAAGGAAATAGCTGTAATATATCAGCTATGATCACTGAAAATAAGGCTCTATCAGATCTTGTTTGAATTAAAATAGTATAAATTATTATAGCACTACTTCCAATTGGAGTGGTACCATAAACTTCAACAAGCCTGTACTGATTTAACTCAACAGATACATTATTTACTAATTATACAGTGATGGATCTGACTCATCAAATTTTCGATTTGACTGATGTGTCTCTTTACAAGTATTCCTTTCCACATCACTTTAGAGTAACAGACCTCTGTAAAACTCTGAGGGAAGGGAAGTTCAGGGAAGGGAAG
>CM031857.1:65005478-65061370 GCA_018697195.1 Certhia americana | reverse complement strand
AGGGAAGGGAAGGGAAGGGAAGGGAAGGGAAGGGAAGGGAAGGGAAGGGAAGGGAAGGGAAGGGGAAAGTGCAGATTTTAGGTGCCATAGTAAAATTTTCCAGTTAATTAACTATATACTATATTATTGAATGCATACAAAGAAATAAAACCATATTGTTATATGCATAATACAGACTAAGATAAGATCATATCTAGAATACAAGCAAGAAAAAATGCTGAATATGCTTTTGTATGTCAGGATTATGGTCTTGTAAAAGAAAAGGAACAAAAAACCCCACCCACAAACAAACAAAGAAAACCAGAAGATTTCTTTCATCATGTTTCTAGCTGTTGTTACACTGTAACATGATAGAGTTCCTAAATTTTCTGGCTCATGCTGCTTTTATCCACATTGCAATGTTATCTGAAGGGAAATATCCCTGGGATTGAAATGTTTTATCAGAGAAATCATAATTGCAGTGAGTGTGTGTCATTTACATATTTTTGCCATAGTCTTGTCACACTGAAAGAGCTAGTTCTGGGGGGAAAAATGCTCAAGCATTTTACAGTGTAACATTAAATACTGTAATTATGTACATCAATTCCTTACATCTCTATGGATGTATGTGAGTGAACATTCATGCTTTGAAGGTTTCTGATTTTTGGGAACACTTCTATGGACTGTGTTGCATAATTTTCTGTAAAGACATACTTTGAAATTAAATATTTCAATTACCTGTGGATTTACAGGACTAATAAAGTTAATATGGTTAGGGATTTAGTAAGCATTTTTTTCAGAATGCCTGAATCAGCTAGCTGGATATTCATGACATCTAACTTTGAGGAATAATTTACTAGGTCTTCACTTTGTATTTTTTTATGTCTGAATAGAATAAAGTGATTGTGTAATCCACTTCTTACTGTATGTTTTGGGTCTCCTCTGTCCAATCCAATTTTGATGGCCTGAGAGAAAGTGTTCAGCCTTCCAATGCAGCAATGATGAGATTATATATCAGAAGTACTGGCCAAGAAAATTCCCTTTGATTTCACTTCTTGAGGGGAATAGTGAATTATTTTTTTCTAATAATTCGTGCTTTAAAGTAATGGAAAGTGAAGACTAAATGTTTCTTCTATCAAAATGTCAAATCCCCACCCTTGCAGTTAAAGTTTTGATTTTCAGGTCACAGAAATATTTAAATCAGAAATATGTGGGAAAATAAAAGTAAGACATGTATCTAGTTACCTGGATGAGACAGAATATATTTACAAAACTAATTGTGACTAAGAGAATGAATAGCATTCTTTCAATATTAACACTGAACAGAAAAATAATAAAAAATTAAAATTATATAACTTAGCTGTATTGAAGGACTATTAATACACTTTGCAATACACCTATAGACTTAGATATATACCTATACCCTTTGCAAGGAAACGATTTTGTGGTTTTCACCAATTTCTCTGATTTTACTTTTCTAATAAGAAGGGAAAAGTAGTACGCAAGGAAGAAAGAGCTGAAATTTCACAGAATAGATCTTTGACTGTTCTCACCTTCTGCCAGTCTCACAGACAGGAACAAGTATTTTCAAAGTATTTAGACCCACAAATACACATTGCACTCCAGCTATGCTTCTGAGTTGTTCATACATGTACTATTTTTACATCAATGCCCACTTTTTGCATAGATTAGAGACTTTGAGATGATCAGATCTAAGAGTCCCCTTTAACACTTCAAGTTTAAAGTAAAGAGTCTAGACTTCTCTGTAGCTGGTAAAAAAAAAAAAAGAAGAAAATCCTCTTATGTCTTCTATTGCATCAATCACTGCTCTTCTTTACTAGCTATTCCCTTCAGAATACTTTGAAATGAGATCTGTCTTTGGATTGTCCTATCTGCCACAGTTCAAACACCTTTCTAAAGAGTGGCAATAAAAAGCTCTAAGTGCAAACCTGGCAGAACAAGGAGTCATTAGGCCTCTTAGATACCGTGAAAGTGGTGATTGCATAAGAAACTATATAGATAGATGAAAGCTGTGGAAAAACATAGCATGTTAGCAGATCTGTAAGGATTTATTCCCTGCATGGAAATAACTTTAAATTTAGAAGTCTGTGTATGCAAAGAATTCAAAGTGGTGTTGCAGTCATATATAGTAAAAATTTGTCAGTGGACAAGAAATTGCATTTTTACATATGTAAATTTGCCTTACATCTGCATATGTATTGCATATGTAGCTACCTAAAATGCATGTAGAAATGTTTATTCCTGTCTATTCAGAGAGAATCATCCATGCATTTAGGTAATAAAACTTCATCCCATGATTACTCTAAATTTTTGATAGTAGATGACATACTGTCATGGCTCGGAATTAGTAGATAACTATTTATGGCATTTTCTTTGTGAGGTGTATGACTACTGAAGGCTTCTCAAACTTTCTATGGTTTTTAATTGGGCTTCACCTGAAGAATTTCTAGAAAATCAGACAAGTCCTGCTATTCTTAGACAGTGGAAGCAATTGCTTTTTCCCTAAGATATTGACAGCATCAAACTATCATCTCATGTTCAGCACCAATTTAGCAGAGATCTGCAAAGTGAATAGGTGCTTGCACCTCAGCTTCTGTGGACTTCCACTGGAGGGAGGAGAGCTCCCATGACTCAACATGCTGCTGCCCCCTCTTGACAATTTTTATGTTTTGGGGCACTTTATCAGTTCACAAGGGTGTTGAATATATGGACTGCTCATTAGGGATCATTTTGGAAGCCTTTCCCCTACACTGCCTTCCTGCTTTAGTCAAATTACTTTCTTAGCTATATTTCATTGAACAGTTCAACACTCATAATATAGAAATATGTTTTCAAGACAGTAATTCAAAAGCTTACAAAATACTATTGGGAAAATTTGGCTGCAAAATCACATTTGTGATATATATGATTGCAATTTTTTTTCTCAGAAACATATAAGTATATATTTCCCCTACATATTAACTTCAGCTGATACCCAGTTGATACAGATTACCTTCATCTTTTTCAACCTCATCCTTCATCCCAAATTTATACCTGCATAATCTTAAATCCCACACTCATTGTCCTGTCTCCAGTCTCCTCTTGGATTTCGGAATGTTCTCAGGTGAAACTAGCACAGCAAAGTCAGTGGAATCTGTAAACAGAGTATTCTTACTCATTATACACTAAAGTGGGTTGTCCTTAAAACTTCCTTTTATGTTTATATGTCAGCTGCTGTTGAGGCCTTTTATTACTCAAAATCCATCAACTTGAAGGTCATGCTTTTATAGACCGTTGATGTCACTGCCTTTTGCATTTAGTGTAATGTGTGCTTGAAGATATAGTGAAGGCAAAAGGGCTTTTGGTTTCCTTGGGGAGTCCCATGCTATTATGTCCATGACCAGACTCACATGACATTTCCTTATAAAATAAGAACTTTATCTGTGATGTATAGAAGTGGGATGGATTGAGTTCTGGTATAACACACTTCATATTTTCAAGTATTTTCATTTGTTTTGAAAAATAAAATCTATTTAATATAAAGAGAAGCTAACACCTGGGTTGACCTCATAGAAAAATATTGCTTTATAATCTAAATTAATTCCCAACTTGTAGACATATATTTTTTGGAACAATATTGTGACATGCTCTGCATTTTGATGTACATAAAATAGTGCATATTGACTCTGTTCTTATGTGTTGCTTCAGTATTTAATTTTGAAAAAAAAAAAAAGGAAAATTCCACAGTAAAAAAGATTTTAAAAATATTCAAAATTCAAGTACTTATTGTTCTCTGTTTGTTGCTGATCATAGCTGTCAAGACAAGAAGAGAAATCAGTACTTTCTACAAGACATTAATTTCTCCTTTTTGATGTAAAGCCATGCAGAATTGAATATTGAAACAGAAACATTTAAAATTGAAATAACTTTTTCTCATACTAGGATGTATCTGGAGGGAGATGTGGATTTGAGGACAGTATTCTAGGTATATAAAACTGTATGTAAAGAGGTGTATGGTAAGAAAAAGAGAAAAGAAAAAAAAAAAAAAAAACATTGCAATTGAGACTCAATGGAGACCTGATCTCTTTGGATTATATGAATTTCTTAAAACTTATGTAACTACCAAGCAGAGACAAACAGTACCAGTTTGGGGATAAAAAGCATATTTCCCCTTGCAAAAATTTCAAAGCTTGTGTGATTGAAAGTCAAGGAAAAAAAATCAGCATTTTTTAGATCTTCCTATGTTTAATCTCTGCTTCAGACCGACCATTTTGTTTACTGTTAAATATATGCACAAGGATTAAACAATTTCTTCCAGGTCTGTAATTTTATTCATATTTGGTAGCAAGAACCATACCTCCTGTATTTGAGAATTATTTCTGTACATATTTGTCCCTTGGGGCAAAACTAAAACTTAGTGACTGGAAGTAAAGTACCACATAACAGAGACTGATGGGATGCCTAACCCATATCGGCCTCAGTCAGACTGACATGAGATTGGAGTCTCATGAAGTTACAGCAAAGTAAATGCAGAGTTTCGCACCTGTGGAAGAGTAATCCATGGCACTAGCACATGCTGGGGATGAACCAGCTGACAAGCATCTCTGCAGGGAAAGATCTAGAAATCCTAGATTTCTAGATCAAATGACAAGGAACTATATAAATGTTTGGTGATGCTGCAGTAAAGAGCACCAACAGAAAATCCTGGGTTGTATTAGGAAACACATTCCCCTTGGATCAGAAGAAGTGATCCTGTCCCTCTACTCAGCCCTGGTGAGACACAACTGAATTGCTGGATCCAGTGCTGGGGTCTCCAGTATGAGATAGAGCTGGACATTTAGGAATGAGTCTAGCAAAGGGTCACAAAGCTGATTAAGAAACTGGAACATCTATCATGTGAGGAGAAGCTGCACTGGGACTGTTCAGCTGGAATTGTTCAGCCAGGGGATAATGCTCAAGGGGATTTTATCAATATGTCTAAATACCTGATGGGAGGAGAAGAATAAGCAACAGCCAAACACTTTTCAGTCTTGCCCATGACAAGACAAGAAGCAATCAGCACAGATTAAGACACATAAAATCCCACCTGGATGCAAGAATAATTTTTTTTTCTTGCTGTGACAATGGTTTGCCCAGAGGTATGGAGCCTCCATCCTTGGTGATATTCAGAAACCAAGTGGACACAGCTCTTGACAACTTGCCCAAGCTGAAAACTTGAGCAGGAGGCTTGGATTAAGTTATCTCAACATGTCTCTTCCAAACTCAGTGATTCCTCTGCAATATGTGAACTTTATTTTATAATAACTATTTACTTGTGTTTTTTTTATTAAAAGAAAAAAAATATTTAGCTTACATAAGCAGGAAATTCATTCTTATTTACCATTAGGCACATATCTGCTCCTACACTGAAATAATATGATCATTGTTGTGTCTTCTAGGACAGTTAAAAAATTATTGTCAAGGGAAATGTTTTGCGCTCTACCTGCAAAAGAACAATGTAGCTAGCAACCCTTTCAAAAATTTCATGAGCTGGAAAAAAAATAAGACAGTACTAGAAATCTTTAAATTGAAATTGTTAAGGAATTGCCATCTTCCTGCATGATCTGCTCAAACTGTTATTTTCTTCCCTGGGCTGTTGGATCTGCAATGTATTTATGTCACTTTGACCTTGGTTAATGATTGCAGCGTTTTTTTCCTAGAAAACACGAAGTCATTATTCAATTCTCTAAGTAGTTTTGTTGTTGTTGTTCTTTATTTTAAATTAATGTAATGAATAATAACTTCACATAAACCAAGGTTTGGATCATCAGCCCGAGAATCAACAATGCCAGTGTTAAAAATTGGCTCTCATGCTCTACACTAAGGCACAGAAAGCTTTCTCTCATAAACTATCCTCAACCATAAAATATGGTGTTTCATTTGCTCTTCCATGAAAAATCCCTGTGGTCATTCCTGAATCAATTGTACCCTCCCCTGAACATGCAGTTGCAGACAAAAATGCTATTATAAGAGGATATACATCCCAAATAACAAATACATATAAATAGTACTCTATTTAGCCATTTTATTCAGTGATTAATGAAGATTTAGTTGCATAGATAAAAATAATAATCTTTGATATTTTGCATGGAAAGCCATTTAAGATTATTAGTGTTAAGAGTATTTCACAATTATTTTGTCAATTTTGAGTAAAATTTAAATTCCTGTGAACAATATTGAATGGCAATTTTAGCAACAATGGCAATATTTTGTTGAATATTGCCTGTGACACATAAAAGCTTTTTTTAGTCAGTAGAGAAGTTGATAACAAGATTTTAACTTAATCGAATTAACATCATGTAGGAAAAAATATCTTTGGGCAAACTAAGTGGAATAATACCAACTCAAATTTTAAGTGCATACACATGACAAAAATATATTACCATATTGTTTCAAATTGGCTTCCTTTGTGGTTCCTCAGGATTTTTTCTACAATTTCAGTCACTGCAATTTTTGAAGATACTGAAACAAAAGTTACAAAGTGCTATTAAAATAGCATGTCTATGAGGAAAATTTTTTCATTCCCTCATTATTTTCAGAAGCACTGATAAATTGTATAGCACAAAATTCTTTTTAGTTCTTATTTATGTTGGGTTTTTTTCATTTTTGTCATAATATGGTATCACAGATAAAATACTAAAGACATGGAAGGTTCTGGCAAACACTGCATAAATCTCTAAAATAATTGCCACAACTAATCAGTGTTGCTAAGAATTTCATCCCCATTGCAGAGGTGTCTGCTTAATTTATTGTAGGTCATTTGTAAACCATGGTGATCTATGAAGACAAAGCTAGGCCTAAAAGCAGTTATTTCCATGGAAAGTGAATTTTTCCCCTGTTCCATTAATGTCAGAAGTCATTTCTTGTAGCCATTTCCCCACCCTGAAAAGAGAGATACATTCTCCTCTCCTGACAGGAGACAATGAATACTCCATGTTGAAGATATTACTTCCAAATTCTAAGCCTCTGTTCTTGACCCAAAGGAATGATTCAAATCGATAGAGACTACAGTCGTCCAGTCACCTGGAGGACTTCAGCAGTTTTCAGCATGAACTGGAAATCCTAAACATCAATACTGAAGTCAAATTCACCAAACACATTCAAGATTGGATCATATTCAGAGCTTAGAGAAAACTGCTCAGAGCACCCAAACACAATTAAGCAGATCTCATTGGCTTTTTTTTTTTTTTTTTTTTTTTTTTGGCTTTGGATTATTTCCCAGATGGAAATTGAAATCAAATTAAAACCATCCATTATATTATTAATAATTATAGCAAATCATGGAAATTATGTAATTAGAACCATAAAATATGAATATGATAGTATTCTACAAACTACAAACTAGTACGGTTTGACTGAAAACCACAAAGGATGAATATGTCCCTATTCTGAAAGTACAGATCCCTCTTGTTGCAGCAGGAGATGAAGGTTAGAACAAGAAAGCATCAAATTATGCCTTGCTCAAAACTCAGTTATCTCCGTATACGTTTGCAAGGCTATTAGGAAAATAAATAAGAAAAAAAACAGAATGAGAACCAATATTGCTATTTTATAGTATGAAATCTTTTTTTCTCTTATTTTACCCCAGTGTACAAACAGGATGCTTTAGAAAAATGAGTATATCCAGCGATTAATCATAAGAATGCATTTCAGGAAGCCATTCACCTAGCAAAAATATTTAAGCATTAAGAAAGTCCTGCTGATGCTGTGTACAAGACAGTTTTTA
Organism: Certhia americana; assembly: GCA_018697195.1. Lineage (NCBI taxonomy): Eukaryota > Metazoa > Chordata > Aves > Passeriformes > Certhiidae > Certhia > Certhia americana. Next base: position 65,053,626 of record CM031857.1, on the reverse strand, counting down.
CACATGGAATATTTTTTTTTTTTAAAAAAAGCAGAAAAGTCTGAAATATTGAATCCACTCAATACCCCAGATAGAGACCTTTTGAGATGTGTATCTATTTTCAGAAAATGATAGAAAGAGATGGAATTCAGCAGATGTTTAAAGCCTGAAAAGACATCACGAATGGTACTTTTTCTTCAGCAATGCTCCAATGGTATATATCAGTTTGACAGTGAAAGGCCACTCTAATTCCCTCTGTAATAACCTAGGGAATGACACTTGCTCAGAATGTCAAGTTCTGGAAACTTGCTGTTAATTACAATGCTTGCCATGATATTTTCAATTTTATCAGCATTGGTAGGAGTTTTTGTCTGTTTCTCTGTCATACAGTAAGCACTGAAAACTGACCCTCTGGTTTATGTTCTGCCCCAGCACACACAACTCACACCTTTAAAGTGACCTTTATGTTCACTAGCAGGTGCAAGATTATATAAATTATGACTCCCAGTGTATTATCAATCAAAAAGCTACTTGTCAAGCTGCTTTTTTGCTAACAACAAAAAAATCAAATCTATCCTCAGAGGCTATAATCCTGTACAGGAGAATAAAATACCATGGGGTCTGTTCTCCTCTCAGTGCACATACGTAAATCTCTTTCCTACTTACATTAATGGGGAGTTACATGCGTGCATCAGGAGAAGAATAAATCTGCAGCAGAGCACGCAGGAAACCATTCAGTGTGAAATGTTTTAAGGAGACAGATAGGGGAAAACACCGCATGGAAAGAGCTTATAATGCATTCATTCAGTTTTACTTACAACTCTTGATGAACTTTTTCAGACTGAATGCTGTACATTTGTGTCATGTGTATTTAGAATGCTTGATAAATTGTATTAGCAAGTACATATTAACTGTAGCATGATTCAGGTGGGATTGCTGTCTCTAAGTTCTGCAGATTGATGGTTATACAGTCCAAAGTCTCTTAAAGAACTCATGTCAAATGTTTTCAGATTTCAGTTTTAACATGTTCAACATTATTTTAAAACTATTAAGGTCTTACAGTCCCTCCTAAATGTTTCTAAGTCTTGAATTAAGTGAAACCAAGGAAATATATACATCTGTTTCCTCAAATGCATATTTTTCCAAACAGGGCAATCCGCACAGAATAGAATGATTGGATGCTGCACTTTGTAACCTCAGGCACATACATGCTCTGCCTCTCCAAGTTAAATGTGGCGTACATGGGCTTTGTACAGTCATATCTTATTAGGAATATTATAAGAAGGAGACTTTGTCTGAACTATTGTAAAATGTTAATCAGTCCTGATAGGGGAGAAAAAGTAGCTGTACATACCAATACAACTTCCTTACACACATCCAGGTTGAAAATCTGGTTTTCTATAATCAGTGTCTGAGTGGCCATTGAGTCATCTAATTATCTTTGTCCTTAACAAACAACTTAGTAGACACAGGACTTGTGGACATATATGTGTCCATAAATGTGTGTATTCTTACCTTCATATATATAAATTTAATAATTTATATATAAAATATAAAATAATATATAATAATATAAAAATAATTTAAGATGCCATTTTGTTCCAAAGGTGAATGGCAAAATGAGTGGCAGAAATCCATAATTGCAAGTAAAGCAGGAAATTGTCCAAGGAGTGCCAATATTTTCAGATGTAAGTTCAGTTTCTTTACTTCTCCATCCAATTAAATTCAGTTGTATTTAAGAGATTATGAATTGTAAAGTAACTGAAGAAATAATTCAGCTTGAAACTTTTTTTAAACAAATTTAAATAAATTAATATGTTCTTGAATTATTGTGGTTTTAGTTGGATTGGGTTTGGTTGGATTTTTTTCCATCCAAAAAAAAGTAATCCTCTGTGAAACAGATGAGTAGAAATTTCAGTTTAAAGGCATCATTTTTACATGCTGACAGATGTATCAACCTATAATTTAAACCCTACTTACTCTGCGTTAGAAATAGAGATTTAAAATATTTACTAAACCAGTTAGGGCAGTGAGATAATGGAAGGGGTATGGTAGCACTCAAATAAATAAACTGCAGCAGCATCTGCTATAGACCCTGAAGGCTTGATGAGAGTAAGTATGAAATATTCTGGACCAGCTATCATAGATAGTTGAAATCTCCAGGCGCTGTACTCATGGGAAACTTTTGCTGTGCAGCCATCTGGTGGGTGACAAGTACATCCAGCCATGAATCACCAAAGACATTCCTGAGTTAGATTTGTAGAGGACAGTGTTATTCAGGCAGAAGGGTTATCCAGAAATCAGAGCTTTTGTCATTAAGGAAGTGTTTATAGAAAAGAGTATGAACAGAGTATTTGTTCAGATACTTGGATGTATACGAGATGGTCAATGGAGTGACTTGTCAAAAAAGCCCCAGTAATATAAGTGGTGAATAATGGAGAATTAAGAATAGTGGAGAACTAAGAACAGCCAAAATCCTTGGCCTACTCAAGTCCATTTGTGTTTTGCTGATGATTTGAGTAAAATCAGGTTTTTATTGGGGTAATGCCAATAAGAAGTAGTTGAATATGTCTGTAGAGAAGAAACTGACATATAAGAAGTACTAATGTTAAATTACAAGAAAGTATTATTCTAATAACAAGGGAAAATGAAAGAAACTATAAAAGGCCAGAATAGCTTTACAATAAAATTCTTAAAGGTTAAAAGGATCCAGACAGCAATAAATGTAATAAAAAAAATCATAGTGGAAGATTTTTTTGCAACTCTCTTCAAACTCCATGATTTAGAGGCAACCCCCCTCCCAGAGACCTTTCTGTCTGATTTTGCTATCTTTATTTCTTATCCAGAAGGACATAAAAAAACCCCCAAAAACCCCCTAGGTAATAAAATATACAAGGATTCAGAATTTATATATTAGTCTTTATAAATAATTTTTAATAAACAGGGAATTATTCCACAAGTGTAAAAATATTCCATATTTCACAGCTGTGGAATAAAAGACTCAGGAACTGAAGTGAATTTCCTGAAAGTCCTAATGCTTCTGACACCTCCAGCTGAGCATCCCAGTCAGCCTTATATGCTTGACAAATGATTATGTGGTATTTCTCATATAGAAAAGTTCTGCCTATGTCCATGTCTAGGCAAGCACTTGTAGATCTTTGAAGTCATGAAGGAGGTCACATGCTGAGTTAAAGCTGATAACCCAAACTCTTTTCATTCATGCTTTAGGTACCTCAGCCTTTTATTCAAATACAGCCCCAGGAGCTCACAGCAACTTCTTGTTCAGCACACCAGTGGAATAGATGGCTTAGCACACATTCTTTTTTACTTGTGTAAATTGTTTTTCTCTCAGAATTTATAACTCTTGCAGTTATTTGCACATAAACTATTTCTTAGTGCCAGTATTATGTAGCTGACTGTATAAGGTGCAAATGTGGATGCAGAGCAGTGTAATTCCTTCTTAAGTAAAGGCTAGAAATTCGAAAGTATTCCACATCCAAGACCCATAATTTGTTGTCTGTGGTGAGATTTTTTAAAAGCAATTACCTTATGTAGAGGGCCTTTTAAACCTCATTGTCTATCCCCTTCTCTAATCTCATTGAGCTATAGGAAAGTTAGTTCCAAACAGGATGAGAAAACTTTTTTTCCATCTTTCAAATTATTTTATTTGAAAACATTTTCCTTTCTGTTGCCTAATTTCGGGAATACTTCCACGAAAGATTTCAGTTGAATAATTTCATTTTCTTGGGATTATGCACATGAATAATGTTCCCCCTGTGTGAAGATGCTTAATCTACTTATACAGTATATAATTTATGTTTTAGATTTAATATCCCAGACTCACCAAATTTCTCCATGAAGGTAAACTGTGATAATCCCAGATACTGTATTTTTTTTAATTGAGTAGAGGCCACTTAAAGTAGAACTTCTAATTTAGATTTAATAACTCTAGAAAAGATAAATCTAGTTGCCATGTAATAAACAGTAATTAATTAGTTAATATCAATTAAATACTAAAAATATTAATTTACATTTAACATCTAACTACTGTAATTTGCTATAGCTATCTTATTAAATGCTAATTAAATTCCTAAACATTCTTACAAGTTTAATGCATTAATAATAGGAACGTAAGTACACATTTACTGTATCTGCAGTTCTCAGTTCATTACATGGCAACTAGATTTATCTCTTTTACACTAATTAAATATACTAAGCAAACCTCAGTAACTTTTCTTAACACATACCATAACTGTTTTATTAATTTCAAATTAAATGCCCATTTAAGATTTCTAATCTACAACTGCCCTAAACAGTTTCCTGTTAACAGAGCAAAGGTTACACTGATGTTATAACTAAACCATGATACTTCTAGATGTTGGTTATATGAGAAGCAAGGCTTTCTTTTCTTCTCTGTTTTAATTTAAGCATAATGAATTTTTACTAATTCTCTTTCTTCCCAGAAAGGATTTGTCTTTCCTTTCTCACTTTGTCCCACGTCAGCATAATCCTATTTCCTCCCTGTAATCAGTTTCACTGCAATTTTTCTACCTGTAGTAGCTGATAGTCCACCTTGGTTATTGTTTCAATAGTCTTGAAATAAAAGGAAAATTCTTTCCATATGTACAGCTATCATTGTGGTATTAAAAATATCTCTGATGTTTACAAAATCATATTAATCATCAACAAAACCACTCAGCACCATGGAAGGTTTAACCAAATGACCATATAAGCACCTGTAAGCAAGTCAGTCAGGCCACTATGAATATGTCAGAGATGCACCCATAATAGGGTTTCTTCGGGAAATGGAAGGAAACACTACAGTCACATGTATCAAATTATTTAGAATCATGGTTCTTTTCACATACGATGGAGACTGTCATAAAGACAGGATGCTGCTGTGCAGCAAGAAAAGCACATTAGCTATTAACCTTCCCCCAGCCGATCAACTTTGTTTTGCAATCTTTCCTCAGAACCATTAGAATACCCTGAAGAAATAACTTTCCAATTAAAAAGGATCTCAGAGAACAAAGCCATTTTATCTCTGACTCCTGGTGTTCTTTATTCCAATAATTTAAATTGGAATTGATTTTTCAATTTAGCCGTTGACTTGCTATGGACACACAGCTGAAAAGGCCGAATGGAATTGCATGGCTGAAATATTTGTCTTTGTGATGCACTCCTCATAAATTCACAGGAGCCTGCTTTTTTTTTGCTTTTTTTTTCTTTTTAATGCATTTTCTTTTTGCTGCTACTGCTTTAGACAACAGCTTTTTAGCTCAGCATGAGCAAACTGAGAAAACACGTCCAGTATGACCTCGAGGGCCTCATACTCAGTTCTTCATAGATCTATTTAATTGTTACATCCCCAGAAAAATGAATAGATGCAGTGAAGTCAAAGTGATAGCTGTTTTTCAAAGCCTGAAAATGTGTTCTGCAATTTTGGTGTGCATTTCTGGTTTTATTTTTTTTTTAAATAGTATTTTTTAAAAGTGAACAAACAGTAATAAAATAATAATTTTTAAAAGTAAACACCTAAAATCAGTAAATTTCACTCTGTTCAGTATAAATGCGGAATTACATGAACATCTGAGGTATATTTTCTCATTGTTCTGGTGGCAGAACTCACTTAACACATTAAATGATTTACCTGTGGAACAGTTTTGAATTAAGCATTCATGTTATTAAGGAGCCTTTTAAAAGATTAAGGTCCAGTTGTGCCTGTAGTTCAGCTCAGTGTTAGTGCTAACCAACACTTGACATAACTAGGGAGAGAGTTGTATCAATTTGACTGAGGACAGGCATGGGTCCTAACACTCAGAATTTTGTACTGTCAGCATCTTAGCTTCCCAGTGTTTCGTGAGTAGCTTTTTTCTGGACAAACACAGCTGAACATCTGATACTGAAAGTAGAAAGCAGAGCTGGAGAAAGAAAAGTAAGAGAGAGTAAACTTCTGGTCTGATTAATTAGTTATATTCATCTATTATGAAGAGGGAGAGTTGTGCTCATAAAAAAGACTGAGAAATGATTGTTATAATTTTTATTTGTGATCTTTCATTCTTGGATTTTTTTTCTCCTGTGAAAAAAGCATCAAACTTTCTGATATTTGAAAGCAGCTAGTCAAACTGTTATTCTTGGACATTTCTCTGCTTCAGTAATTTTACTGTTTTAAATGGGACATTAACTACAGAAAATTTATTGCTAGCAAACTATGCAGAAGAAAGCACAATAAAAGAGGAAGAGTATCATATTCCCTTTTTCATAGATACAATCACAAAAAAATCAGCAAAATAGACATGGGTGTTGCTGAAATTTTGGAGCGGATCTGTCTAAACCTCTGTCCAGCCAGTCAAATACTTCAAAAAATCAACTTCTGCTAATTTAAAAAAAAAATTTGTTCTAACACTATTTACCCCATTGTCTGTAGTACATTTACAGTGATGAGTGAAAAAAGACTGTGATCACAGCAGCACAGATTATTCTGAATTGGAAGGGACACACAAGGATCATTGAGTCCAGCTCCTGGCCCTGCACAGGACATCCCCAAAATGACCAAGAGTATTGTACAAACTCATCTTGAACTCTGTTGGACTGATTCTGTGACCACTTCCCTGGGGAAACAGTTCCAGTGGCTTACCATCCTCTTAAACTTTTTCTTCTCCAGTTAGGTTTCTTTTAGGTGTACTTTTAGAGATATATCTGCTCTCAGAAGATTAGATGTGTGTTCATGAGAATGTGTGTGTTGCTGATATCTAGGTCAAAAACCGGCCCTGACTTCTTTTTCCTCTTTTTTTCACAGTTTGTCAATAACCTGTCTGTCTGTGGCAGGATGTCGCCACTCAATGTTGAAAATTCTTAATCAAGGTGGGATGGCTATTGGAACATGAATAAACTTTTGAAGACTATATAGAAACTGAAAGGACTGTGTTACCTATTGAATATTAAAATATCACTAATACACTTCGATGAAGGCATGAAATAGCAAAGATGAGACAAGGAGGAAAAATACATAAGGGAATGGGCAATGATGTATCAAAAGCCTGTAATTACTAAACTATCAACAAATAAGTAACGAAATTAAGCTGGGATTTTAGAAACCTTTTTAATTGTCAGAGCTGAAAGACATTTTGGTTCTTTTCCAACATGAAAAATGTGTACACGTTTTAACTACTTTTAAAATAGATTTTGATAAGTTTATAAATTCAGCTGTGTATAACAGTCTCTTGCAATAATATTACCTTGGTGTTTGAAGTTCATTCTGGTTTTGTACCATCTCTTACTGATTTTTTTAATATATATATTATGGGTCATGGGAATATTTGACTTTTTCCTGGTTCCTTCACTCAGTTGTATTCCAAACACATTCAGATGATACCCAGATGCATGCTAGATTTTCCCCATCCTTGTCCAGGTTAGCTTTTCATGAAAATCAATCTCAGACTTGCAAGCAGAAGGACAGTCTTATTGGTTTGGTTGACTGACAAGATGACCAGGACTTCAAATGTTTTGTAGTTTTCATTATTCAACAGAAGTGAGTGCAGACTCAAGAGTCTTTCAAAGCTTAAACGTCAAAAAAAGCATCCAAATTCCCTCAATTTCTGACAAAAAAATAAAAATGCAAATGGATTTCCTCATATGTATACATAGACACATACAGGCATATATGCTCTTACACCTTGAAATACTTCCTTTCATGTGATCTCCTGCAGGTCATCTGTATTATAAAATGGCAAAACAAATGACAAGAAGCCATTTTGAATTTGTTTTAGCAAAATCTAAGATCAAAAGATTGTCATTGTCTGATTGGGATATTTGAGAATATGTTTAGCCACTGAAACTGGTCTTCCTAAAGTATGTCAGGAACTTATTTCTAACCCTTTTATACAGATGAAGGAACAGACTGTCTCAAGAGACTGAAAGGTTTTTTGTTTGGTTGGGTTTTTTTTAAAGCTTCTTATTACATAAAAGACTGAAGTTTAAGTTTCAGAATCACAGATGTACATTGTCATTCATCGTATGTTGCATTAAAAGCAGTGAGCGTATTGACAAAATCAGTATTTCCCTGTACAAGACACTGCACTGGAATTTTTTTTTTATTTTATACTAGTTTGAGAACAGGTTTGATCCTTTAATTTTAGGGTCCTTTAAAATCCTCTATTAATTCTGTTAATGATATTCATTTATTACAAAGGAAGTGATTTAGAATGCTAATAAAAATCTTGAATGCATTTTTACTTCTTTGTCTTAGGACGGCACTGCCTGCGAGAGCATCTTTGGTCAGTTAGTTCAAGGAGCTCATTTTCTTCCTTCCTTGGTACAGTCATACTCTGCAAATTTTATCTCCTTTTAAAAATTGTGGGAAGATTCTGAGAACCCGCACTGATATATTTAGGCAGGAACATTTCTTTCTTTTCCTCTTTTCTCCTCCCTGTTTTTCCTTCATGATTGTTGTTTTCTCTTTGAATCACCTAAAGACGAGAAACTAGATTTTTGTTGGGGCTTATTTTAAATATGCAGTTATAATATACTTTAAAGACTTGAATCTATTTCACCATTATGACTGAAGTATTAATAACTGCAAAAAATTCAGAATGGATTTTAAAACAACATCAAAAAAGAATGGTCTAAACATTTAACTGCAACTGAGCAGGTTGAAAATATTTGTTATGGAAAATTATCCAAAAATGTTCTCATCTTATACAGGTAGAAGTATATGTAAGTACATATATGAAGCTTAATTTCCCATACCTCTGATTCCAGCCTGACCCATTATTTTAGACAAATGAAGATTCATTGACTGACTATATGAACTAAATCTTTGACATTGTATAAAGTTCGGAAAATGATCTTTCCCAAATTATTTCTTTTATAGATGTCAGACACTTGGCCATATTAATTTCCCAGTATGCCAATGGTAATTAATAAATGATGCAACAGGTCCCACATTTATATAGTCTGTTTTGTTCTCTAACAGCAATAAAACCCCTAAATTTAGAAATTATAGCATTTCTATTAATTTGTATAATCATATTTCTGTAGGAAATGAAACCAAAATAAAAGCAGAAAAAAGCCCCAACAAAACCTACCCTCAACAAATACTGCATAGGTATCATGTTATTCCACACAAATATCTTGGATACACTTGAATGCCTCACATGTTGCCTATCTTTAGCTACTCTCTTGCAGTTTAAAAGGATTTACCATTGTCCTATCATTACATGCCCCTGTAAAAAGTCCTTTTCTGTCTTTCTTGTAGACTCTATTCAGATTCTGAAACAGTTAAGTCACCCTAAATCCTCCCCTTCTTCTTAACAATCCAAATTCTCTTAGCTTTTCCTCATATCCTCACATTCCTCTAATCATTTTGGTGGCCTCCTCTGGACTTGCTCCAACAGGTCCCTGTCCTTCCTGTGCTGTTGCCCCAGAACTGGATGCAGCCCTGCAGGTGGGGTCTCAGCAGAGCAGAGCAGAGGGGCAGAATCCCCTCCCTCCCCTGCTGCCCACACTGCTCTGGATGCAGCCCAGGACACGTTTGGTTTCTGGTCTGGGAGTGCCCATGGCTGGGTCATGTCCAGCCTTTCACCTACCAGCACCCCCAAGTCCTTCCCATCAGGGCTGCTCTCCATCTGCTCTTTCCCCAGCCTGTGTTGATGCCAGGGGTTGCCCTGACCCAGGTGCAGCACCCTGCACTTGGTCTCATGAGATAACTGTGGGCCCACTTTGATTTGTTCAGGTCCTTCTGGATGCCAGCCCATCCTTCAGCTGTGTAAACTGCACCACTCAATTTGGTGTCATCTGCAAATTTCCTGAGGCTGCCCTCAATCCCTTAGTCTGTGTTGTTAATGAAGACACCAAATAACCCTTGTCCCAGCACAGACTCCTGAGGGACACCATAAAGGGTGGTGACCCACTATTGAGTGTTCTCCTTGAAGAGCTGCAAGTTTGCTTTGCTAATGCTCAGCGGTCTAAAGTTTACTTCTTAACTTACCCCTGTCCCTCAGGACTGCAAACTCCAATAATGCATAATCAAGAGACATACTGGACAAATCTGGCTGGAATTCAGTAGTGCTGAATACACTGTGATCCTAACCCTGATTAAAATTTTAATTGCAAATTATCTGAATGGAGAGTTTTTACTTGGATTTAGTCTGTCCTAATTTTTTCTAGATCTTCACTGATTCAAATGGCAGCCGTCCTTTTTGTAATTGTCACGTGATGTATGAAATTTCACTGAATTTCCATTTCAAGTGTATTTTTATGTTTTTGTTATACTTACTGAGCATTAGGGCCAGTGAATGAAAGTAGGTGTGTATAACATTCATTGTGGTATGAACAAGCAGATGATGTTACTATGTTTATTAGATAACTTAAAATTTAAGAAACACTTTCTTATTGTGAGAGTGACATTCGAAAGCTGTCAGGACATGGCCCAGGGCAACAGGCTCTAAGAGGCTCTATTAAAGCAGGGGGCTTGAACCAGATAACCTTCAGTGCTCCTTCAACTTCAGCTCTTCTGTGACCCTGTGGTTCTTTCTTTAGACATAGCCCCATAATATGTGTACAGTTTATTTCCATGTGCTGCAGGAAGTGTTATCTAATGGATAATTCAAATTCTTACTAAGAAATTATAGTACATAATTATATCTGTAATTGAGTTTAGCAGAAACTTTCTGAATTCTTCATGTACACAATGAATGACATTATTTTTTGCCTTTCAAGTTTTTATAGCGGCTACTCTATAGGTTAACACATTTATTCATCCATTTAAAATGCTTTATCTAATGCTTAGATATGTTTATTTATAAATTGTTTCTGAATATGAAAATTAATCTAATCTTTAAATAATTTGCTATGGTAGATCACTTAGTAATCCAGGTGATTTTTATTTTCTAAAAGGATTCCTTTTTTTTTTATATTTATGTGGTGAGGTTCTTTTGCATTGCCTAATTGGATCACAGTAAGAGTGTTTTACTAAAATGTTCACCATGAAAGTTTTTAGTGGATCAAAAAACCATGTGTGGGGAGTGTGTGAGTATGTGGGCAGAAGGGCTTCAAAAGTGTATTATCTGAAATGAATTACTAATTGACTGCACTAAATATGGGAAGGGCTTCAGTGTTTTTCACTTAAAACCATTTCTCAAAATGTATTTATTTGGGGACCACTTAATAAACAAAATTAATTGATTAATTATGTTATCTTGCACCCCCACCCCCCCACCCCCCCAGAAAATTAAAACAAAGGAAAAATAAAAATAACAGGAATTTCATCAACAAGTTTAAAAATTATAACCTTGCAGTGCATACAGATTTCAGAGATCATTTGGTCTTGAAGTTGCCAAGGTCTTTTGATTGTATCAAATCTGCTCAAAGAGGTCTAGGGAGAAAGCAGCTAGCATCTGATTACCAACTTAAAGATCCTCCTTGTCACTATTTTGGATGTGTCATCTAGACATGTTAAGATGGAAACAGTTTTCAGCAGCATGTATGTGAGCCAGTCTGTACAAAATGGTCCTGTGGTCAGTGATCACCCTCTTTTAGTTAGCAATGTAACTCATCTCTTTATGCAAAGAGAGGCAATACCATTTTATTTGCTATATAATATATAGCCCAAGGGTTCCATTAGGGTTTTGTACTTATCCAGCCTGAGTTTACTCTTTGTAGATGTAAAGAAAAGGTGACATCTATGCTACTAGATAATACATGATAGAGATTATTCTGGCTGGATTGTCAGAGGTGTCCCAAGTTTTTGGTGATGTTCATGTGCACTAAACCAAAGAACAGGAAATCTGAGTCCTAATGGGGTTTACTTCTAGCTTCTAACAATTAGCCATACCTGAAAAAAGTCTAGATAATTTAAAAATCATAGATAATGATTTTGCAAACTACATATATTTTATTTTTCCTATTTTATTTATTGGTATATCCAAAGACCTACCTCCGGATACCCCAATTGCTTCTTTTTTGGACTGCAGACTGGTCCAAAGGCAAGAAATACAGGAAGTTTGAGGGAAGGTGAAAACACTTTTCCTGGAATGAAAGCCTGATTGGTTATGGGCTATCTTGGAGAGGGAACTACTAAAAACAATTTTTTATCAGGTTATCCAGTTTGGTGGATTGGAATGAATGAAAGCAGTAACAGGTCTTCCCACTGGACTGAGAAAAGGTAAGCAGCATAAGGGATTTTAAATAATTTTAGATGCTATGATAGCAAGCCAAGTTTGTTTGGTTTTTTTCACACAATGCATTCAAAGCACTGGGTTTATTGTTAGGAAAGAATTATTGTCTCATTTTGTATGTCAATGAGAGATAATCTTTTCAGAACTGAAAGAAGTAATCTGTTGATAGCTACAAAACCATATTGTTAGACTAGGGCTGAAATAATATTTTTTCAGCTGAGGTAGACATAGCTAGAAGAAACCAAATCTATTCAATTCAGTGCATTTTAAAAAATAGACTTGAGCATGAATTTTTTTCTGATGTAGTTGTGTATTTGGTGGCATGAGGCATGATAATTCTGTGTCATTCTGTTGTTCAACAAATTGCATTATGAAGTAGAAGCTAGAACATTGCACTATAATATTTGTGTGGAAGAGAAAAACTACTTTCATAGTTTGCGGGGGAAAATGATTAGTTTTCTGATGCAGATAGAAAATGTAAGAAATACTGTACTTATGTCTGGCACATCTAAACTCATAACATCTATTTGCTTTGCTTTGTCAAAACATATGAAAAATCATTAAAGTGTTTTAATAAATGTCTGGTTTTCTTGCTCATTCATCTTATAAATATTAATTAGCCATGGATCAGGCAATTAAAGTTTAATCAATTTGCACTAATTAGCACCACATACTTGCATAAAAAGATAAAACCAGCTCCTGCATCTGGCTGTTATTTGCAGTTTTTGTCAAGTGCTGATGAGTTTCATCTTGAAGAGAAGATTAAGAAGAAAAGAGGAAAATAAGAAAGTAGTGTTAATTTTATTAAATCTTCAATCAAACCTTCTGTTCATAAGCTTTATGGGACAATACCAGGTAGCATTTCACTTTACACGAACGTAGACATGATTGGGCAAAAATTTAACACTTTTCTGTGACCACACCCTTCTTAATTATAACTTGTAAGAAAAAAAAATAAGCTCTTCTGTGCAAAAACCCAGGTTCTATCTTACAACAAAATAATTTTATAACCATATACCTAGAGCTCAACACCTCAAACTTTCATAAGGAAAATATAAAACAAATTTTCATCTAAAAATATTTTCTGTTCTCACATATGTGAGTGGAAAAAAATTCCACAAAATCTAATCTTAAATTCACTTAGGATTTTGATGCTTTTAAAGATGGGTTTCAGTATATAAATCATTTGTCTTTCCAATGGAATGATAAAAGTTCAAAGGTCACCTTCCAGTATTTTGCTAGAGGTTGGACCATAGGACAAAAGATTTTAGCCTAGCTCAAATGACACTGAAATTAGACAGATGCTAGATACATTATTGGAAATGTGCAGTGAAAAAGGGATACTTCCTGCCCACCAGGAAAGACAATTATTTGCTAATACTTCTTGCAGGTTTTAATGTTTGGTGTTTGTGTTGCAAAATTCATTGTCTAAGTTATCTATCCGGCAAAACTAAAAAAGCAACAAACAAGGTAACAAAATTAGAACATGCGTACACACACACGCACACCCACACAAACTCCCAATGTTTCTTTTCATTTAAGAGGCCTATTTTTCAGGTGTTTCACTTTCACTGGGGAACACTAGGGTAAATCTTATTCTAGAAAGTCCTAATCTACATTAGAGGATTATAAATGTATTGGATCTGGTTAAGAAGCTTATGGTGTCCTTTAATATTACATTGTCATGTATTAAAAAAATGCACTCTGACTGTGCAGGCCAAACCACTTACATGGTAGTCCTTGAACAGAGAAAAATTTCAGTCATTCCACACATCAGTTACTTATTCCTAGTTTGAATCCAAAGTAGAACAGTGTGCCCAAATGGATAGCTAGATAACAGCTATCTAAGTGCTGCTAAATAAAAATTGAAAACTGCATGTTTTGCTTATCACAGACTTGTCCAAGTCACTGTTCTGTGCTCCTGTTGGTTGTCTACTAAGGAAACACTTGAGAATCAGCATTCCAAGTCTCTGTCTTTTTACATAATTAAATGCCCTGTAGAAACAGTCAAGGTTTTTGTAATACAGCTCTGGTTTTGGCTTCTAGGTTTGGTTGAATGAATTAGACTGCCAATATAGCAAACAAGTATTATTGACTACTTCCATATTACTGTTTTCAACTTTAATAATGGGAGAAAACAAGGATTTCTTATGGCCTATTTATGTAACTGAAAATGTTTGTAGGGAATGAAACATGTATTTTAACACCAGTGGAAATTTACTTTATACTCTGCAGGTAAAACCAAAATTTTACAAGTGATTTTATAGTAAAAAAATCGCAAAGAAATTACCAAAACCAGACAACACCAACCAGCCCATAGAATGAATCATAAAGAAGCTATGCACCATTTACATAGGGATTTTCATGCAGTTTATGCAAGAAAAGACTTGTGAATGGTTATTGATATTTTTCAAATAAAGTATGTATGAGCCATTAAACTCCTCATTCCATAGTGTACAAGCCATTGCTCTGCTAAACACTCTTTTACCAGATAGGCTATAAATGGAGCAGAGTATTTGAAAATGTGTCATTTTTCAATGTTTGTTTAAAGATCTGACACATATGACACATGAAACCACCTGGTATATGAAAGTTCATATTACTGATTGTTACAGAATCTTCATAATAAGATATTGTGCAGAAGATCAATTGTTTTAGAGCATAGAAAGAATGATTTTGACATGATCTCTAAGCACTTTCCCTAACTGGGGCACTGAAACAAACAAAAAAAAAATCATTAGTAGAACAAATTCATTCAGATGAATAATTTTGGCTGACTTATTTCCCTTATGATGTACCATATGCATATATGCATTGAACAATGCCTTTCACTGAAACTAAAAAACTAAACTTAGTGGAATAGTCTACAGTAAACTTAGTGGGCTTACAAAGAAGACAAAAGCTATAGTGTATTTGCAAATATTAGATGGACCTGTGAGCAGTATAGATATATTTACTAAGATATTAGGGAACTCAAATGTTTCTTAAATCTCAGTGTCCAAGGAGTACCTGCAGTTCCTAATTAAGTGTAACCAGACCTTATTCTACATCTTCACACAGAAGGCATTCATGGCTTTGTGACTAAAGCTTTGTGAGCAAATGCAGAGGCATTAAGGCAAACATATGAAACCATCTTCATCTTGTACTGTCATCATCCTTTGCAAGACAAAGGCTCCTTTATATTGTCTTTTTTATAGTCTGGCTGAATAGGACATAAGTATAAGTATATATATATATAAAATCTCAACATATATTCCAAACCTGAGTTTCCCTACAAATATGGCTTTATATAACATTTACAAAGAAACCCTCAAAAATTGTGCTCATAGTTGATATGTGGTCTTTTTCACACATTTTGAACACCTGTCTGTTTTCATGTTTTGCTTCCTGAACTGCTGCTGTGCAATTCCAAGTCTCTTCTAAAAATTATAAAAAAAAAAAAAAAAAAAAAAAAATTAAAAATCACTTTAAGGTGGAGTATTCTTTAAATACCTATTGCTTTCATAACTTTTGCAACTCAAAGGTTTGAACTTTTAAAATTAAATTCAATCCCATTGTTACAGCTGCATTGAATAAATTAACACATTGCAAAGACTGTAGTAGTGTTTTCTCTACTCTCATAGCACTGACAGACACCATCATGAGTTCTGAGTTTCAGTTTACAACGAGGGAATTGAAATCTAAGAGAGGGAAACTGAATTAGACTGTTAAGGCACCTGCAATGAAATGGCACGAATGGGGAACCCAGGATTTCAAGGCAGTATTAAGGCTGAGGGTGTGGTCATGTACTGACTTTATGTAGCTCTATGCAGCTGATCCTTATGGTCAATGCTGTGATATTGGACAACAGAACTTGAAATCTGCTGCCATGCTTTTGATTTTTTTCACAAATACATTGGAAACAGAAATTTATATAGTATGAATTCGTTTCAGAAAAACTGGGCTGGGTCCTCTGTGCTGCAGAGCGCTTGTGTAAGAGAGCACACACCTAGAGATCCATGAGTCTTGTCTGTTGAACACATTTTCTGTGGAATTTCTTGCATCAATTTGAATTTATAGCATGTTGTTCAATTTTCTGGTAAAGAGACTGTGTGAGAAACTAGAATAACACTTGTGGAAGGTGTTTATGGTTGACTAAGAGTTAGTGGAAGAAGGTTTTTTTTAAAGGAGAGGGTATTTTCAGAAGTGTTTTAGTGGATAGAACTATTAAGCTGAAGTGTTGTTTAACTCGTATCAAGGACATCAGTGAGAAATTATAGGATGCCCTTTTAGGGTTCTGAAAATCAGAAATGGAGAAAACAATGAAAAATACTAATGTTCATGCATTATATAGTTTATTCATTTCAGATCTGACAGTTTCAATCAAGTCCTTTTGAATCCCTATTGTCACAGTAATTCAAAATCTGTGCCACATTTTCTCGTTCCTTTCTTTTTCACACAACTACTGAAAAATCAAATTATCAAAACTAAATTATCATAACCGATTGTAGTAATATTTCTCACCTCACTTACATCCAGGGACTTCCTTCTACGTTTCAGTGTTTTCATTTTTTGATTGTTTGGGATGTTGTTTTTGGAGGGTTTTTTTGTTTGTTTTGGTTTGGTTTGGTTTTTGGTTGTTTTTTGGGGGATTTTTTTTGAGTGTTTGGAGATTTTTCCAGTGTTTTTTGTTTAGGGTTGTTGTTTTCCTGTTATGGTTTGTTTTTGTGTTTTTTTTTTTTTTCCTAGTTTAGTGGGTTTCTTTTCCTGAGGTGGCTGTTCTTTTAAAAATCACTCAATTTTGTCTCAACTACTTTTTCCTAAGGTAACAGGTCAGGAATTATTCTCTAAATGTCAGATTATGAATTACTTCGTGTCACTGGTGGTGTTACATGGGTAATTTCATTGACTTCATTGTGAGTACCAGCTACTCACTATTGTGAAGTCAGCAGCTGCTATCTACTACTACAGGAGGAGGATGATGTGAAGATAGGTACCCATCCAGTTTCTCTACCTTTGATCAAGATCAAAGAACGCTTTTTGAGATTGGTGCTGTGTTACATTAGGCTGCCTTCTTTACTATTCCAATTTGCTATTCTGTTTTACTTTAGAGTGTATAAAAATTTAGTTGCTTTTGTATTGACAGGCATTGCACTGAGAATATCAATTTGAAATTCTGTTGTCATTTTAAGTCTGCATGCATTCTTTGTAAAAGCATATAAAGATACAGTGATTTTCTACTTAATCCTGATATGTGCCTATAGAAAGTGAAATGAGCACTCAGACAAATGAGTTCATTCTTGGAAGCCTTACTTCACTATCAAGGAGAAAAGTAAGAATTGTGCCACCTCCTTTGAGTTTATGCACAGTAGGCAGTAAATATCCTGAGTCTCATCTGTTTTGCAACAACAATGGGTGCTTGGAGTGGAAGGAAAAGAAAGTGGTTCACAGCATCTTTCTGCCACTTGCAGGAATGTGACTTCCAGAATCAATAACAGCCTTTGTCTGAAGATATATTGTGAGGTGAAGTACTTTGTACTGCAGAAATTGAAGAGAGATATAGAAGATTCATTCTAACTGCATATTAATAGCATAGATAATCATGCACAACTTCACTTCCATAGGTATTGGATTTAATAGTTTGATTTAATTGAACTTACTTAATAAGTTATCTTCTAAGTACTCCAAACTCTGAGTGCAACAATGTTGGTGGTTTAAGTACAAATTTTGTTCAGAAATCATTGTTCAATGACTAATGAATACTTTGCTCCAAAGGACTTGCATTCTAAGGACGACAGATGGCTCAGTACAAAACAAAGAGGATGGTACAGAAAACAGCTAGAGGGTGCTCATTGTAGTTGGAATGTATTCATCCATTCTGGAATTGTGTGAGGGAAGTTTTTGTGAGGGAAAGATACGAAGGAAGTTGCTAAGAGTGACACTTGATTGAACAGATGGAGAAGAATAAAGTGTAGAGATAGAGTTTGGAGCCAAAGACATCATTATGACTGAATGAGAGTCATAGTCAACTTTAGTCTACATATCACAGGAACTAAAATTGAGTTTTCTCAAGTATTTTATCTGAGCTTGCTTAAGTGTCATAACACTTTCATCTTTTGACTTTCACAGAGTTCTCCCCACTCCCCCCTTACTTTCTTCTGCCACTTACCCACTGGAAAAGTATTCCACTAGGCACAGAGGTGTTTTCATTGAAAAAATCCAGAAATCCTCCAATGATGAGGCATTCAGTAAAATAATTTTAATAAAAAAATCAGAACATGAACAGAAAAGTCCCAGCAAGTTAGTTTAATTTTATGGTAGAGTTACAACTTGAATGAGATCACTACTCGACACTTAAATGTTGGAACACAAAGTTCAGTTTTTAGAGAGAATCCCTAATCCTTCAAGTATCCATGGGGATTTATTACATTTATGAAAGTGAGCCCTGTCCTATCTGTGCCTCATAAAAGAAGGCATTGCAGCAATGGATGTATTTGCATGTGTCAAGAAGAGAGCCTGTCACAAGAAATACAGCTTGAGCAAATCTGAACTACAGTTTGAGGAATGCTAGCTAACATTGATGTAGCATGCAGCTCAAACACAGCATAACTTTAAACTTGGTCTGCTTAAACCTTGTTTGACTTTTAATTCCAGTAGTACAAGAAGGGAGATACTGATGTGTCAAAGCTAAGAAAATACCTTTGTAGAAAAATTAAGGTAAATAAATATGATTTATTTTTTCTAATAACATAATATTTTTTTTCCTTTATACATGTATTAACAAGTAGCTTAGATAAAGTTAACATCTAATCTGGAATTTTCATGAGGTACTGTATGTAACACCAACAGATTGTCCAGAGAAGTTGTGGGATTTTTTTTCCAGATCTATCCACATGATGCAAAATACCATCTGAGAAAAACAGATGGTCATGCCTCTTCAATCTTGCATTTCTATATATGAGCTTATAAAAATAAGATCTGTAGACAAATTAGCTAGAAATGTTTCTTATTTTATCTTGACCAGTGGATAAAATAAAATCTCTGGAGTAAAACTCATAGCAATAACCTAGGATTCCCTGTACTAAACTGCATGTGCTAACTAGCAGACAGCTCTTTCTCTTTTTTCCCCTCTCCCTCTCCCTCCTCCCTCCCATGATATCCTGAAATCTTTTCTGCATAGTGACACAGCTTCAACAAGAGGGGTGGAATACATTTCCTTCCCTCCCACCTGCCCTCTCTCCCAAATGATTAGAGCACTTTTCAACAGTGGGAAATGTGGGTGTCCCTCCCTACCTTATATACACTGAGAATACATTAAGTATGAAATTGCCTCCCAGGGGAAGTGATGGAAATGCCACTTGTTCATTTTTAAACTGAATCTGAAAGAAGCTTTATAGGAAAAAAAAATCTGCTGTAGTGAGGGAGAGATTACATGACCTTCTTGAGGAAGATTTTATTTTCTATTTTCTAGTATCCTGATACTGTGGTTTACTCCCTTCCAGTCTGTCAATTTTTTCATAGCATTGTGTTTTAGGAGATTTATTCAAAATGTGTGTGAGAAAACCAACTGAAGATCTTCAAAGCAGACAGAATATAGCTTGGTTTCATCGGCTGTTTGAACCTGAATTACTGTAATGACTGTAGTGGAATTATTTTCTTTTAAATGAGCAAATCTGACATGAACTTCAAAGGGGAAGTAAATACATGTAATAAAGCATCGGTTTTCCTTTTTCTTTTCCTAAATGATTTTTCTTTATCCCCAGAAACACCAACAAATGTTCAAAGTTCTAGATATTTAAATAGGTAGAAAGATGTCTGAAGCTGTAATCCTTGCTCTGCCAGTTCATTGAAAAATTGCTGACCTTATAAAAACCTGTGTTCCTTTTCACTTTGTTAACAGCATTTGCTTCATCAGTCCACAATATGTCTTACAGAAGTGAATCCATGCAGGATCAACTAATTGCTTGTACATGCATTTAAATATAAGTACCCAGAATTCTTATTCCATAACCATACACATACAATTTTATTTTAAAAAAGAACTAAAAAAAGTTTTTGTTCTCTTAAATTATTTTTGTGTTATGGACCTTGTTCTAACAATTACATTTTACCAGTTAGTGCTTTATGAAGCATGATGGAATCTAACCAGCAACTAATATAAGAGTTCCAGTTTGCCCTCAGTACACAATCTTAAAGCCCATTAACATTTGTGAGAATTATATGTGCAATGTGCAGAGAGGATATAACCTTAAGCAAGTGAAAACTGAAGTTACTGTGTATACAGTCTAGATTTTTCACAGCAGTATTGTTATACCAATTGTAGTTTGTTAGGCAGCAGGGAGACTAATAAATAGAGGGATAGTATGAATAAGACGAAACAAAGAAATTAACGAAGACCTTCTGCATTTACTAGGACATAATCTGCAGATGTTTCTCGGTAGAAAACAGATTTCCACACAGCAGTTGCATTTAATACAAATGTTTGCACAGAATCCAGCTGGACTAATATATAGAGCCATCTCTCAAGATTAGAAGCTTTATGAAAGAGTCACCAGCTGACTAGAAAGAAGATGGGTGTCTGAAGTTGTTGTCCAAATATCCTAAAAAATAGATCAGTCTAAACTGTCAGCCTCAGTTGTAATTGAAGCAGAAATTCCTTTTAGCTGTGCCAACCCTGACTATTTTTGTCTTTCTGTTCAGAAATTTGGAAAAGACAGTGAGATAAAGAAAAATTGCAGGCAGTTGTGAAGTTCCAAGCTTAATATGTGTGTCAAAATCGTTAATGTGTGTGTGTGTCCGTGTGTGTGTCCTTGTGTGTGTGTGTGCATTAAGCTTCATATATGAAGCCTTTATTTTCTTAGCCATGGCTTCCACCTTAAAATTATCTTAGGACCTGACAAAACTAATTTTAACTTTGAAAATATAGGCAACTAGTTGAAACACCAGGGAAAATATGAGTGGTGAAACACAGGACATCTATTTTGAATGAAAGAATGTGAGTTAAAAGGAAAGAACAAACTCCAATTTTTCAGGCTTACCCTTTCCCTAGTGATTTTGATCAAGTTAGGGGTTGGACTCAATGATCATTTTTGGTTCCTTCCAAATATGGATATTGTATAACTCTATGATAGTCTATTATATGTTTCTTATTATTATTTCTCTGATTCTAAGTTTCTTCATCTGAAAACATAATTTTTAGCAGGCTTGGGGTTTTTTTTCTTTGCTTGTTTGTTTAGGTTTCTTGGTAACAAATAATTTTGTAAGGTAAGTAGTTGGAATAAACAAAATTTGTGATGCTGCTTTTCTGTTAGATTCCCTTAAACAAAGGTTCTGGTAAAGGACAATGTCTTCTGTCTTGCAACTTCTAAAAATGCTTAGAAATGAGTGAAATTTCAGATCTTTGGGAGTGAGGGACACTGCTTCTATATTCTTATTGGTCAAACATAACGAGAGGCTTTCCAGATATAGGCACCATAAAAATTATCTTGCTGAAGTTTCTATAACATGTACACATCTTGTCTAAACCCTGGTTGTGTCTCCATCTGCATTCCTGAGGCAACCACCTCTAGAAAGTGCTGAATTTTGTCTGTAACTGTAATTTTAGATACTTATCTTGCAGGAGGGTAATTTACCCTCTGAAAGAGACCTTTCTTTCATTTTTACCATAGCAGGAATCCTTGTAGCTTGCTTGGAATTGACACCTAGCACTTTGAAGGATACAGTTAGAGAAGAAGTATCTACTGTCAGCATTCTGCACTAAATGCACTGAGAGTTTATCATGGTGTCAAGATGAGGAGAGTTAATCCACCTTGGAGCACTTCTGAAATCCCGCATTCCTCCTGCAACATTTTTAAAACAGGCTATAATAAATACAGCGGCCAGTAGCAACATGCTGAGTTAGCAACATTCAGGGAACTGTTTTTATCTGATGACAGTTATGAAGTTTGAAAGAAGATGAGGTCATTGCTATGTATGTCAAATCAAAACACTTTCTGACTACAGCTATCTCTTTTGAAATATGAGTTCTCTTATAATAATCATAAAATTCCAGTTCTTATTATATTCTTATTTTTCATTAGCAAGAATATTTCAAAAACAGAGGAAAAGAATCTGCTTTTTTTTGTCCTTCTAAGAGAAAATCACCTTTGGCATCTCTATTCAAGTTTTCTAAGGTTCTTAATTTTCTATTTCTACTACTGTTGCATCTTGTATAATTTTACTCTGACTTCTATGTACTCTTCAAAGTCGTACTTTCTTAAAGGTTTGATAGAGCGCCTGGACAATTTTACAGCTTTACTTTCCCTTATTGCTCCCTGTTCAAAAAGCTCTTGATGGCACTAATCATAATTACTCAACTGCTGTGTTGTGTTCTGTGCAAAATACTTTTTCTGTCTTTTAAGATTTTCTTCTTTCACTAGCAATTTAACAGATATTACAGCACTGTTTACAATTAACACCCTGTTTACATATACCTATCAGTTAGAGAAAATCTCTCCACTTTTTATTGATCTGTGCAACTATTTCTTGACATCTGAAAACCCCTTTTCTTTCATTTTCTTCTTTTTGGTGTTTTTATCTTTCTTTTAAAGAACAGAAGGCAATAATTATTACTATGTTTAAAAATCCATCTTGTAAAATCATTTCACTTCCATGAAATTTTAAAAAAATTCTTATTTTATGTGTTATTGCCAAGCATACCTTAAAAGATATGCCTTCCAGATACATTGAGGCCAGTATTTTAATGCTAATTGAATGGCAGGTAGTAGTATGTGATGGCCTTCTTGAATGTGAATATGTGTCAAATGTGTATCTGAGTGTCTGGTAGCAAGAGCATCCATAACAATGATCAGCATGTGCTATTAATACATATTAATATAGCAGATACTGCTTTTTTTTTTTTTTTTTTCCCCCACTTCAGAGATACTGCTTTCATACTGCTGACAATATATTCGCAGGATAAATTTTCTAATGAGGAGTGCTTGAGGTTGCTGTCCTGTGCCCTTTTTGTACTCCAAATATCTATCTAATCAGCAGTTACTTTGTAACTCCAGTGTTTTAAGAATTGTTGCTAAATTTATGCAGACGGCAAAACTTTTGTAATTTGCATACTGCCAACATGTATCATGGTGAATAATGTATATGATGTGTTAATCAACATGTTTTACATTTTAGGAAAATCTGAAAGTTTGACACAATTTAAAACGTGTGAAAAGTCTCTGCACTAGATGTAAGTACCATAATATATAAACATTATATATTTATAATATATAATAATGGTGTAATAATATATGTAATAAAAATGGTGCAGTGGGAATTGGAAGAACCAGGCATTTACTACTGTTTTATATCCAATTGCTTCTAGCTTGTCTTGGTTTCACCCCAGCTGGCAACTAAACCCCACACAGCCTCTTACTCACACACCCTCCTTTCCTGGTAGGATGAGGGAGATAACTGGAAGAATAAAAGTGAGAAAACACATGAGTTGAGACAAAGATGTTTTGATAGAGAAAGTAAAACCTGTGTATGTGAGAAAGCAATATAAGAATTCATTTGTGACTCCGTATGAACAGGCAGATATTCAATCCTCTCCAGAAAAGAAGGGCTCCATTACTCTGAACATCTTCCCCTTTCTTTTTTATTTGCCTAGCTTTATATGCTGAGCATTATGCCATAAGGTCTGGAATATCCCTTTGGTCAGCTGGGGCCAGATGGGTAATTTTATTAAACAGTTACAGTATCTCACCTCATGCATGCAGAAAAGGTGATTTTTTTACTGAGGTTATTTTGTAGAATCAATAACCTGAAGCAGCAAATTTTGCAAGATTCTCTAAAAATCAGCTTGTGTCATATTCCATGCATTGGAATATGACATCCTGTGATCACAGGGTGACAACAGTCTTTATAGACACCCTGAATTATTTCTGTTCAACAAAAATTCAGTTCTACCTTAAAAATAACAAAAACATTTCCAATATTTTTTGTTTATTTTACTGTATCAACTTACCACTTTAGTTTCTGCAGGAAACTAAAGCTAGTATCTGAAATGTGTGAGATAAAAAGGGAGTGTAAGAAAATCTAGGCAAGATAAACATCCATTCCTAACCTGAGCTCATCCAGATTAATAACCCATATACACAAAAGCCTTACACAGGTAAAGAAAGCTTCATTTGACAGTACAGTGTAGAGACTGATAAATAACACTAATAGAAACTCATGTAATGTATGGATCTAGAATAACAAGAGCCATTCAATTCTGTCTGTCCTAGGCTGCTCTAGGACAGTGAAAGAAGGAACAATGCAGTTACCTTCCTGTAACTAAGAACTGAATTCTAATTCTAAGAACTGAATAAATGAGGAAAAGGACGTGGTTTCGATGCATGTAGAAGAGATTCAACATTGTGAGCCTTTTGAAAATGGACAAAATTACTTATAAATATTTGCTGGATGTTTAGCAACAGAGATGCATTTTCAAAGAATCAGTAGATATATGAGATCTAACATTCTTGGATCTTATCTATACTTGTGAAGGTAAACTTGAAAATAATGGTAGTGGAAGAGGTTTTGTAAGTAATTGTATTGGGTCCTGTTCTTTACAGAAATATGGCTTCCATAGATAGGTGCAGGATATTTTGGTTGAATGTGTGATTTCCATTCAATACACTGTCAATGGCATCACACTTTCAAAAACTGGTAGGAAATTGTGTGAATTTCAATTTTGGAAACCTAAACTACTTTAAGCATGGCTGGATGAAGTTTCTTTTTTTCCCTTAATACCTTAATAATGTTTGCTCCATTGTTTTTGCTATTTTCCTTGCCACAACAACACAGACCTAAGTGTTCTTTCTGAGTAAGAGAACAACAAAAACCTTGGGTTTGGGAGAGAGCAGGGATTTTCCCCCAACTGTTACTGGAGTTACCTTTTCACCCATTTGCATTTTTACCTTTAAAAAAGCAATGAAACCTGTTTACATTCTGGTCCTCTAAAGTCCAAAGTAGGAAGGAAGTTCTTTGAAAGGAAGCCCATGCCACATCTTCCTAAATGGCTTAGAAAAGAGGTGTGCACTACACCCCTCACAATGTATAGGACACTACTCATTGTGTCACAATACTGGTGTTTGATTATTGCTAATATATATGCAATATCTTGGTAAAAGAAAGAATTTCATGTTGCATTTAAGACAGCCTAAAAGTAGTGACATGATTTCCCACAGATCAGGTGAAGGATTGTGGGTCACTGAGCTCCAGTTACTTTGTCATACAATGATATCTTTGCAGCTACACCTAGACAATCCAATCCTTAATGATATTAAAACCATAGGTATATTCCTAAGAGCAAAAGAAGAATTTGCTAAACAATAAAACCAAGGAAATTTTTCTTTTGAGAATTTGGGGAAGAAATTACAGGGTGCGCTTTTTAGAAATTTACTGGATTTTGCTATCAGAGAACAGAGAATTAGAGGAAAGAATAAGGATATGAAATGCAGATTTCTGTCAGCAATTGAAAATTTATTATTTGAAATGTGAACCGTAACATATAAAAATTTTTGCTCAATGTTTGCATTGAGATGTTTGGGCTCATTTGCATTTAAAAGTCATGGAATGCAAGCACAGAAGAAAAAAATCTTCCAAAAACATTAGGGAAGCTCTTGCCACACCTTTTAGATTAACCTGAATGGTCCTAACAAAATTGAGAAAGTATTGTAGATCTTTCCACATACATGATGCCCAAAGTGCATCTATTTGGAAGGGAACAAAATGTTTTATCACACAGTGGCGCTTGAATATCAAATTAATATAGTAGGTTAAGGGTATATATTTCTGAGGACAAAAAAGGGTTTAATAATAAAATTTATATATCTGTAAAACATCTAATAACGTCTAATAGTGCATGGATTGGACTCAATGATATTGAAGGTCTCTTCCAACCTAGAAATTCTGTGACTCTGTGATTCTGTGTAATCCTTGAACAACCTGATGAGTAACTTGATTATCAGCAGAACAAACTTACTGAAATTCATTGCCCTTAGCCAGATAACAAAAGCCAACAAAAGTAGCTTCCTGTGAATTTGTCCTCTGACCGTTAGCAGATATCTTGCTATGATCTCTCTTCAAAACATTTTACCTTTGATTGACCTTTTATTGTTTAAATTTCAGCTGGAGTTAAAAGCAGCAACAAGGAGTTGTGCTGAACAAAGTTGGTTTAGAACATATACTATCACAATTACATTTTGTAAAAACAATCATATTCACTATGCAAAGAACCTTAAGAGATAAAGTGTTTTTCCTGAACTTTCTTCAAGGAAGAAAAAAAAAAACCAAACCCTACTCTATACAGGTAAAATAATCTCTTTAATATTGGTACCAAAATAGCAAAACGCTGTAATTGCATCATTATTTTGTCAGTCTCTGTCAATCCATTGTAAGAAAATATTCCCTCTCTTACCCTTTATCCAGGTCTTAACACCTTCATAATGTTTTTACTTCAATTGTTTTAGAGTGCATGCTTCTCAGCTCAGGGACATGGCTCCTATTTGTCTGTAAAGTGCCATCACATTTTCTGGGTTATATTAGTAAAACAGTAAAAGAAGTAATTGTGTATCTTTTGTAGTTCTTATGCCCATAACAATGTATTTACTTTGGCAAAGCAGGCTATCTCGGTTATACATATTTGCCATTTCTGCTTCAGATACTGAACAGTTTTATTGTCCCTTATTAAATACAAATCACACTCAAAGTTTACTCACCAAAAGATCTAAAGGTTATCTTTCCTTCCCAGCAGTAGCTTTGGACAGCAATCTGTCTAGTTGCTACTCCTACTTTGGCCTGCATCTATATTAGTAAATTAAACAGGGCAAGAGAACTTTTGCAGAACACTGGAATGCCTCTGTCTGTACTGTCATTTTGTACTACTGCTTTACATATTTATTTTTTTGTTTGTTACAAAAAGCAATAACAAATACCTTGCAATGACAGTTTCAGAAAGGAACAATTCCCAAAAGACAATATGGATGTAATTTCTGGTACTGGAGGGTATGAATGTTTTGGTATGGATACATTATTAACACTGAATGCCAAAGGATTATCCCATTAGCTTTTTCACAAGAATAGATGCATCTTAGATGCTAAGTAATTTCTGTAGATCAAAATGCTAAATAATTTATGTAGCTGAAAATATAAACTTTTGTTCTAAAAGGCTGGAAAAGACTTGGAGCTGGTAAATATTCAGTAATCTTACTCTGGGTTCCCTGCTTCATAGCCATGTGATAGAAATTTCTCACAAAGACCCTCCTTTTTCTCCCCAAGAAAAATCATGAGAATAAAGTAAATATATTGAGTGTTGTGTATAACCTACTATTTATTTTCCACTAATGGATGCAGTAACAAACTAAATTTATATTGAAAAGTTGAGTTGTGTGTGATACCACAGAAATCTTCAGAAACAGAAGTAAGACCATGACTGTGTCGTCTATAGTTTGTATAAATATATCTATATATATATCTTTCTTCATCTTTAATACATTGGAAAAATTGAAGCACATATAGCTAGTATGTTATCAGGTAAGCCAAGATGCATTGTTAATTCCAAGATCCGAGTTCAGCTGGTCATACGTTCTCCAAGTCTGCAGCTTATACTAATGTAACAACCAGATCATGAACCTTTGAACATGGATTCATTCTGTCTGAAAATTTAGAAAAGTCTTATGTTCAGGAGATAGTTTCACACATTGTGCTGGGGGTTTTTGGTTTTTAAGACAAACAAGGAATAAAATGTGAGAAGCATATATATGTATAAATAGTAACTGTCTGGAGATGAATTTATATCTTTTAATGACAAGTAATTTTCTGGTATAGATTTCTAATAGTTCTACTTACTTCAGGAACACTGTATGCAGCATTATATGTATATTGAGAAGATGTGAAAGGTTTAACCAAGAGTCTTAATTTTTTTACTTTGCATTAGCCTGAGACTCTGGATTTTGAAATGCTTGTACAGGCTACACACCAGATAGAAACACAAATTTAAACAGAATAACATTAGCAAAGACATTTAAAATTATTCAGTGTGTAAGATAAATTTCAAGAAGACTCATCTTTTAATATTGCAGCTTTGCATAACTATACCTGGAGGTATTTTGCAACAAAAGTATATTAAGGTAAACAGAGAAATTCAGATACATAATATCTAGAGCGCTATGATTCCCACTGCAGAAATCTCCATAATTATAGAGATTATAGAGATTGCACACTAATACTAATTCTCCTCTAAAACTGATGCAATTAAAAGATAGTAGTAGTTCTAAATTAAAACCTCAAATTTACATTTAAAAGATAACAATTAGATTAGTCAATAAAACTTTGTGAAGTAAAAATGTAATCTTTCTTATTTTCCCATGGAAAAACAAAAGAAATAAAGAAAAGAAGAGATAGACTGCAGGAACAATGTAATTATTTACAGCAGAGCTTTGTTCTCCTAGTCACTGCAACACTTCAGTTTTGGATTTTGGGAACATCTGTTCACACATGTAATATGTATATCTACACTGCCATAAGAGATAGATGATAAGTTAGGCTTCAAAACTGCTGCTGCTTGTATTGTTGAGTTTGTCATTTTACAGTACTTTCTGGATATACCTCAGCCAAAAATGATGGAGGAGGTAGAAGGGAGAAATGGCAAAGCCAGTCTTTCAGCACTGTACAATACTGGGATCAAAGTTCTCATTGAATTCCTTGTATAGTTGCCAATATTGCTTTTCAGAAATGTTGGAGAGTGAAATTATGAAAACATTTGTGATAAAGAATTCAAAATTTAAAAAAAAAATGTTTTAAACTATCTCTAGGTTAAAAAAATGTTAAGGAAAAATTTGAATGGAAGCTTTGGCAGAGTTCAGAGACTGAAATGCTAGAGCTACTTTTTTGTAGATGAAACTTAGAAGATTAAGAATTTAATGCATATGTTTGTTCTCCAAGCAACAGGGATATTTTAGAATTTGTGGCCTAATTTCTAATCCA
Source organism: Certhia americana (assembly GCA_018697195.1). NCBI lineage: Eukaryota > Metazoa > Chordata > Aves > Passeriformes > Certhiidae > Certhia > Certhia americana. The sequence goes on along the minus strand of CM031857.1, from coordinate 65,024,482 downwards.
AAAAAATAGATTGCAATTTTATTTAGTTATCACCTGCTGTGTTGAGACCTTGTTACAAATGCAAGGATCATAGGGGATGTTGTGGGTATAATGTATTTTTTCCCCTCGTCACTTCAAACATAGAGGAAATAGCTCTCTCCTTAAACCTTAATGAGTCAAGGTGAATTCAAACCAGATGTTTTCTGGTTTTATTCCCACTGACAAATCACAGCTCAACTTGCCTCGTAGAATGCCTTAAACATAATGACCAACCGGTGCTCTCTCTTTTCGGGCTGAATGTTCATGGGTCAGGCTCCAAGCTAAATGTTTATTTTTCTAACTGTTTTAAAGGAGAGTTTTGTTAAAAGGCTTGGCACAGTGCACTTCAGTTTAATTTTAGGCTTAACAACAGTCCTGGCCTCAGAGTGTGTATGTGTGTAATTTAGTTGCTGTGCTACTGGAAGTCTATGGAAGATTAATGAATGGTAAAGCTCTGTGGCAGTTGTGAAGAGATTCAGGATACAACAAACCAGTTACCATCTGCTCAAAATATATCTTACAGCTTTTTTAAGGAAAACCCTTATCAGCAGGAGATAAGGGCATGCAATAGTTTTAAATATTAATATTTTTCTAATGTCAGTGGGAAGTTCTGTTGCTGTACTTATCTTGTGGGACAGTGTCTCATATACAAGTATACACATATGATTACATTGATGTTTATGTGATGTATGTCTAACTCTGCTTTTAATGTGGTATTTAGAAGAAAAAAAGAAAAAAACAACACAATACAAAAGAAAGCACTAGGCTCTGGATAGTTTAAGTTATTGAAAAAGCTATCATAAATTTTATTTTTCCCAAAGTAAGATGGAGATATTTGTTTCTATATAAACTGTTTGTGTATAGTGCATATTGTTTGAAATAAAAGTTGGATGGTTGTATTTAAAATTAAAAGCTATGTGATTTTATATAAACTTACCTTGGGGCATCCTCAGTTTTCAGATGGTTTTATTATGTTTAGTAGAGAATTCATGGAAAAATTTCAAGTTAGAGATATATGTTGCTAGACGATTAAATCCTTATAATTTGATTAACCAACATTTCTTTGTGTATTGGTTTTCAAAAAACGTTTATAATGAATGAGAATCATAGTTTTGAACAGGACCTGAATCTGATTTGGTTACTAATGTCCCTCATCAGATAAATCTAGGTGCAGCTTCAAAATCTCTCCAAGCCCATTAATGTTTTAACTCTTCCTGTTATATACATATTCCATGTTCTGTATTTTTAGGGGTTGAAGGTTAATTCTGTCGACCCTTACTTCAGCAATAACAGAAAAGATGGAATTGCTGTCACTTCAGAGGAGAGACTCTGCTCATCCTACCTCCTTTGAGTGAGATTAGCTTTCAGATTAAGGCAGACTCCACCTTGAAGCAGAGTGTGTAGGCTTCCTTTACAACCAATACAATTCTAGGCAGTATAGTCATCAAAATCTGGAGAGCTATTCAGGGGATCAAATGTGGATGATTTCTGTGGGATGAGAAGAATAATTCTTCCGCTCCTCATGAACTGCAGTGATGAAGGAAAAAAAAAAAAAAAATTCTTTATATGCCATTTGGTTATTCCACCTGGTTTTTGACTGCTTCTTCAGAAGGGTTCCAGTCTCTTCCAAGTCTTGTTGGCTGTCACTCAAGCATCATGTTATTGCTTCTGAGAGCTTAGGGCATCTCAAACAGAATGAGGTTAGGTGAATCTCATCTGCTATTTCTGCTAGAGTTGAATGGGAATCTAGAGAATCCAGAGGACGTGTAGCTGTAGATGTTTAAATATAGATGAACCGATTCCTGTTCAATTCAACTAAGATTTAACTGATCATCTTGATCTTGACTTACATGAGACTTTAATACATCTTAAAATGTCCAAGAATGTCTGCCAAGCCTAGCACGCTACTGGACTCTTTGTGGAGATGTCTAGAAGTGTTGATGGAAGCCAGAAGTATAGTCTAGGACATTGAAAAAGAAGTATGTGTGTAGCTGAATTGAGCTCTTTGCCTACCTTTGCATATGCGGAGAGAATATACACTCTGGAAGACACTGGTTTGAGAATCAATTTAGATAAACGTAAAAGAACCCAAAGAGCAAATACGTTTCACACACTAGCACTGAGGAACTGCCCTTCAGAGATGTCTGTTTGTCTTTAGTGGTTACAGCAGAAACACAGGGAAATCAACTTAAATGAAAACTAGACTTTCACATACCTCAAAGACTAGGTGAGATCAATCCTGTCTCTGTTTTATAAAATTTTCTTATCTTTCTCTATCACTACCTAGCTAGCTTTGTTTACTCTAGGGGTAAAAAAAAAAAAATAAATAAAATGTAAGGATATTTTCTTTCTGATTTTGTGTGGATAATCTTTTGCCTTTACATGGTAATCAATGAACTACCATAGAAAGTTCAGAGAAAAATACATAATTTTTTTAAACTTTCTGCATTGTGAAATAAGCCATCAGAATTAGTTGTGCTGTATAAATCACACATTAAACAAGTACATATAAGAGGTCAGAGTAGGCACAATGTAACAAACATATTTACTTTTTATTTCCTTTTTTCTCTATATAGCAATTGTGCAATTGCAGCTTGATTTGTCTTGAGTTTGTATTTGCCATTCAACTTTTATAATGAATAAGCTTAAACATAATATAATGTCATCTCACTCAGTCCATCAAACATTTAATATTGTAACAGTAACCAACATTAATTTTTCTAATTAGAAAAAAAAGGAGTTTATTTTCTGTGACATGTAGAATTTCAGGGGCTTTTAATCCATCACACAAAGCACATTATCATATTTGAGAAGAAAACTATATTTTTAATTAAATCACTGTACACAGAGTAGACTACTAATTTATTATACTTTTATGAATGGTAAAATATTCTTTCAACACTGACTAGTCTATTAATTTTTTTTTTCTCTAAGAATGATTAGAGGTTACCAAGGCAAAGCATCTTTGGCTGAAGCATTAGAATTTTTATTGTGTTTAACTTAAACTGTGTAATAGTTTTTAATAGTTTAATGTACGTTCAAACTCTATCTCTTAAAAAAAGCTAAAATTTTATTTCTAATAGAATATTGACTTTTAATAAAATCTTTATATTCTTTTTTTTTTTTTTTTTTAAAGTAGTGTATATAAACCAGAGAGATCTAGTAATCTGTTCCTTTTTCCTTAGACCAAATGATACACAGGAGCTAGGTTGAAGATAGAAACCCGAATACAAGATCCAGGCTGGCATATGTCATGAAATGAGGTAAACTGCAGGCATTAAAGCCATGTGATAGTGTTCATTCATGGAGTGACTATTAAATTAACCTGAATTTTTTAATCTTGTTGGAGACAGGAGCTATTTTTACTAAATATTGGAGTACAGAGATGCATACCCTTAAAGCCCTGTTGTCTGAAACCTGTGAACATTTAGTATGATCAAGGGTCTTTGTTGTGGGACTCTGCATCAGACAGTCCTCTCGTGGATTTATGGCACATTTCCTTTGAAATTAATGTCATAAGAGATAAAACGTTCCAAATCTATGTTTTATTACAATTAATATAAAAGTAAAATTAGTCTTTAGTTGAATAAAATCTAGTCTTCTGTGTAGGCAGGACACACCTTTCCCTTTCATCTTGCTTTCGCTGAGCTGCCCGAGGCAGTTAGCAACACTAGAACAATGCCTCCGAGTCAGATTGCAAAGTCTCCTTACCACCATGCTGGAAGCTGTTTTCTAATATAGCCTCTTTCTTTACAGCAGATTCACAGAGTCTTGTCCTGGCTAAAGTCTCATCCATTTGGCCACTAGAGTTCATCTTTTCACACTGCCTCAGAGGAGAAAACTCTATTATCAAAAGGTTCTGTTCTCAAATAGACTATGCAAAATGTGTTAGGGTTTTTGGTTCATAAACAGACCTCTAATTTCAATTACAATAACAACCATATAGGATCCAGACTGCTTGTTTCCAGCACCAATTTAATGGTTCTGACATTTAACAGAAGGTGACAGGTGCAAGATACGTTTATTCAGATTTTATAAATTGAGGGATTATGTTCTCTATGCAATCACTCCAAAGGAGTAAATGTTCCTGAGGCTGAGCAGGGTGTAGTCAATAAGACTAAACAATATAAAATCATATGTACAAAGACACATTTGCCATTTTGCCCTTCTCTGCAGGGTAGTAATCCAATAAAAGTTGTGCTTATATAGTGATGCAATTAAGTTCTTGATCCTAAGTTTAATCAGAGCAGACCTGCTAACACATCAAATTTATGTCCATGTTTGATATGTTAACATACACTAAGCCTGTCTACACATAGTCAGTTATGGAGTCAAAGCTGGGAGCTGGAATCTAATAGCTGAAACGCATCAAGGAACAGCTTCTTAAATTACTTTTAGTTCTGAAGGATTTTGTGAGCAATTCTAGTTAGTCCAAGGGAAAAAAAAAAAAAAAAAAAAAAAAAAAAGACAATAAAGCTCATAACTGAAAGCCTATTTTTAAAAAAATAAAAAAAAATTATCTGGAGTTTCAACCCATTAATTTCAGCATCTTAATTGGAAGTGGTGGCTAACCAAGTAAAAGTGTTCCTAAATAAAATAAGTAAAAAGCTTCCTAAATGCCACTCAGCTGGAAGTCTTTGAACTACAGACCTATTAGAGTCCTTTATCCCTCCAGCAGGAAGGGTGGATTTAATTTTGGATTCAGAGTGCTATCAGTTTACATTCAGTGCTATGCTTACTTTTCAGAGAAGCTCCAAATTGCACCGTGTTACATTTTATTAGGTTGATGGTTCAGCTGGTAAATCTCAAAGGGAAGATTTAGGGCCTTAGAGAATTAGCTACATAAATGTGTCTTTAGAGCTGTTTCCTCTTTCTGAGGACCAGGACCTTGGGGTTTTCATGTGAAGGCACATGATTAAATAATCAGACTTTTTCTGTGTCAGATGACAAGAGGTTTAAGATAGAAGTGCCCACCTTTTGTACAGTAGCTATGGAACTGATTCACAGCACCTACTAGCAGAAATTTGGGGATTCAAAGAGGCTAAGGGGCAACTTCCAACTATTCTGACAAAGCTGGGTCCTGGTGAAGGCAGAAGGTGAGAAAGGGACTGAGAGAAGAGAATGCAAAAGGAAAGTATCTCAGAAATTACTGTATTTCTTCAAGAAGGAAAAGTTGAGAATTCCTTTCATGTTGATTCTTCTTCCCTTTTATTCAGCAACTGTCTAATATTAAAATGAATATACATTTCAGGGAGCAGTAATTTTTATATCTAATATTTAATAATATAATTTATATTATTTTAATATATTTCATACACACATATATATGTATATATAAAACTGTATTTACATGTCATACTTTAGGCTGGGTAGAGTGCAACTGGTCCATGGAAGGTTTGTGTCAGGTCTTGCTGTCTGAGTATTTGAGAATTAATCAGTAACCAATTCACATAATGCTCCTGTTCTCTTGTAGGACTCACAAAGCAAATTTAACAATGTCAGCCTTTAGGTCTTGAATCACTAGTTTCAGCTAGCTTACTTCAAATGTTTAAATGTCCAAGTGTCTAAGTGGCCTTGGTGATAATATAATTACAAAGGACTATAAAGAAAGGGACAACAGGTCAATGTAACCCAGGATTTTTCTTCCACTTTGCTTGTGAAAGGGTACAGGAGCAAAGAAGCTACTTTATTGGCTAGCTTTCTTAACATACATGACTTTGGAAATTCTCAAACTCAAAAATGAAGTCATGCATGACAGTTTCAATAGTCCCAGACTTATATTCCATGAACTTGTCATATTTCTTTTTAAGCACTTAGACATTTGGCCTTCAGAACATCCTGTGTCATTGAATTGCTTAGTTTAATTACACATGATATCAAAAGAATATGTTTTGCAAAATTGTGTGTCTTTTACCAAATGGACATACTTTCTAAAGGAAGAAATTTTATAGTTAATATCTACCATAGATCGATAATCTATCCGGAAAAAATAAGCTGTCTATGTGATCGAAGTCCAGTCTTTTTATTAGTTCATTTGTTTACTTCTTGCCAAATATGTTGTCTGGTTCAGCTCCTTTTTCACAACCCTTAACTCGCATTTTTACTTAGACAATTGATTATATTTAACAGAAATGCAACTGTGGCTTTTAACAAGAGACACTTGAAAATACTCTTTTTCTGATGTCAATGTCCTGGTATTTCAGTAGATGAATGGAATTTGGTCTCCTGTTCCCTGAAGACTCCCAGCTTTAAATTGGCTTGATCAAGTGCTATTGGTTATGCAATATTAAATCATAGAATCAGAGAATGGTTTGAGTTGGAAGGGACCTTGTAGATCACTTAGTTCCAAGCCTCTGCCATGTGCAGGGGCACATTTCACTAGACCAGGTTGCTCAGGGCCTCATCCATCCTGGTCTTGAACACTTCGAGGGATGGGGCATCCACAACTTCTCTAGACTACCTATTTTAGTACCTTACTATTCACTCAGTGGAGAATTTCTTCAAAATATGTAATCTAAATCTACCCTCTTTCAGTTTGAATCCATTTCCTCTTGTCCTATCACTACAAGCCCTTCTTCCAACTGCTGGTAGGTCCCCTTCAAGTACTGTGTGGCTGCCATAAGCAACCTTCTCCCTGTGTTGAACTTCCCCATCTCTCAGTATGTTTTCAGAGGATATGTATTTTTTTTCTTTTATTATTAATAAGATGCATTTATTTTTTAATGCTGTGTAATTTTATAAATCAGAGTCTATTCTTCTTGAACCTGGGCCTTCATTGTCTCTCAGAAAATAATCATCATCGTGTTATTGTCAAAGGTCACATGGTGTTTTGTAACCAACCTCAGCCCACAGCTACTCATTCACTTATAAGAAAGCTGGATGTAGCCCTCATTTTTGAAAAGGCATGAGACATGTAATCAAATACATTTTGTAAACATCAGATATTTAATCCAGTTCTGCATATTTTGGACAGAAGATTTTGCTAATAAGACAACCTTGCTTAGAGACTAAAATTGAAAAGCACAGATCAGAAAGCCAACAGCTGTATAGTTTCTCCACACAGTCCATTATCTACTAAAGGAAAGGATTTTTAATGAGATTTCCTTGACACTGGTGTTCTTCTATCACAACCAGGACTGCTAATGTACCAGTCAGACCAGAGCAGTGTTACTGCCAGCATTCTTCCTTAAAGAATGCTTTTTTTCGTTATGCCCCGTTAAGTATTTAACAGGTTTGCATTGTACACAAATCCTTACAACACAGTTTAGTTTTTCATATTAAATAAATCAGCCTTCAGATATCAAACATGGTTCATTTTAATGAACATGCTTTTTTGTTTTTTTCTTCCAAATGTCAATATTAATGGAGATAGAGGTGAATGGGTGGCTCTAACAGAGTTCCTTTGTCACCCTTTAGGAAAAATTCTCTTAGCTATGGAGTAGTGCAACACAATACCTTACTTTCTCAAAGTTATAATCTCAGCCCAGGTAATTAGGATAGCTAGCACAGATGTATGTAGCACACAGAATGTCGTTTATACAAACCTGATTTTAGTTGCTGTGTTGGTAATTAGGAGTAGTGGGATGTTTAATTTATTTAGTTGTCTACAGAATTTAAGCTTTTTTTTAATTGTTACTTCCCAGTTCTGAAATTGAACACAGAGGATACTGTGCTGGGCATGTAACAATGAGAACTTACGCAGAACTGTCTTGAGAAAAAGAAATATTTTAATATTGTGCAATAGTGTAACTCTAGATGTAGCATAAATTCTATATTGAAGCCCATTTTAACAGGGTTTATGAAATACTTCCATTTGATTAGGTGAGTTCAGTTCAGTTTCAAGAATATTATAATAGAAGCATGGTCAGATGGTTAAAGAATTACAGTAGTACGAGGTGATACCAAATCCTATTTTGCTATACCTTCCTGCTAGGACCTTTGGCAAGTATGGAGAATCATGGGAGGAGTTTTGCAGAGTTTGGGTATCTACTTACATTAAACACACAGCAAAGAGTAGTTGTCTTAGGAATTGCAGTTGTGGCTTTCTTCCCATGTAGTTGTCATACAATATAAATAGAATACAAACCAAATCCAAACCAAATCAAAGCAAGAAAAAACAACAAAAACCCACCAACCTAACAACAGAAAAGCCCAACCAAACCCAAAATACCTGACAGTGTAGGCTTGCTCTCTACCTTTGTTCTGCTTTCAGTAACTTTTTATCTTTTTATGCTGCATAGTTTATCTACATGACTGAAAGAATTGAAAATGCCTCTGTCTGGTACAGCACAGTGGAAACATCATTTTCATAGGAGCAAGAAAATTTAATTTTGAACACTAAGAAAAGATGGAGACATTGTAGTCATGGCTCCACCTTATCAGGGAGTCTTTTACCTTACATTCTTTCTAGGATTGTGTATAACAATACATAACAGCTGTATAACAGTGATCCCCCAGAGTAAAAACTCAAGAAGATAGCAAAGACCTTAAAAATAGACAATACAAAAGGCCATAAAAATATAAACAGAGTTCATATATATGGTCATAGAAGAATGAAACTTTAAGAGCTAGGGAGAACTCACTTCCCAGTATAACATGGAGAAAACAAAATCCATGAATCTAACATCTATAATAAATCTCACATATGGTAAAACATGAAGGAGTTAATATAAATATACACTGAAGTCTGCCACAGCTTCTACCAACATGGAAAATGGAAGAAGAGAGAGAAATAGCTGAAGAATTGTTTCTCTCAGGTAAGGATGTTATGCCTTCTATCTGAATCACTACTTACCTGCAACAGGTTCTTGTTCCTCCTTAGCAGAAAGTATTACTCTCTCAATTGCAGTTGTGTTTTGTCTAAACATTAGAGATAATCAAGGGTCAGGGCTAAAACCTGTGCTTTTATCTTGTTTTGTTTGATAGTAGCTTGCGACTACATTCTCCATTCATGAAGTGTATAGACCGTACTTTGCTGACAGATTTCTTCCTCTGCCTAGACTGCCAAAAAATATTTAGAATACATTTTAGATATCCTTTATTTTCCTGAAATTCTGAGCTTCTAAATTATGTATATGACTAAAATATTTTTTTCATCCTAGAATTAGATTTGAAGAAAGCATTTTGATTAATGCCAATATTTAAATTCCCTCTTAGGTGATTTGACCCCTAACTTTGACTACCAGTTTCCCTCTCTTAAAAGATTCATTTATTTTCCGCTTTCTTCTGGGAATAGGCATCAAGACCCTCTCTTTGAGAGTTTGGCACTTCAGACCTCTCTTAAAGAAGGAAGGGTAGGTGGAAATGCCCCTTCCCCCCTCTCCCCCCCCCCCGCCCCCATTTTTTCCTAAGAACTAGTGCTTAGGACATTTACTTGGAAAAATTGGATTCTTTGCTTCAGTGAGTCTTACTTGATGCATAGCAGAGCAAATTGCACAAGCAGGAATGAGAAATGCCTGCTCCAGAAATCCTTGTAGCCTGTCTTTTATTGTGTTCACTTGGGACATGGTCTTACATCTCATCTTGTATAAGAAAGTCTTAGGCCTAGTTTTCCATTTTGGAAAAGTGTCCCAAACTTCTATAGGGAGAAATAATATTTGGGAATGACCTGCCAGTAGTGTTTTCAGGGGACTTAAAATCAGGACTCTGAGCATGTCTGTCAGTTCACATCTAGCACATGAGTTTGTGAGTGATGCTAAAATATTGCCATGAAGTTGAGCATCAGGGTTTGTCAGGACATAGCTGATGATAAAGGTGACTAGAAGCTAAGACTACAGGTTTACATCAGTATATATCAGTATTTTTATCAGCTAAATAAAGGACAACTAGTCCTCAAAAATAAAAACAAATAGCTTGTTAACTTGCATCCACTCTAATAGTAACTATATCTCTATGTAACAAAGAAAGCTCTTTGGAACAGACCAAAGTACGTACAAAGTAAAATCAAAGAATTAAGAAGTTGGGATGATCAGGATCCTGTCAAGAAGTTTATTTCCTCTGTACTTTTTCTTAGGACAAACTGTGGAGTAAACTTATTTAATTTAGCTATCTACCTACACTCCTTTCTTGATTTCTTGATCTTTTTTCTTATACAATATCAAATGCTTGTACTCTAGTGTGATGGTTACCAAGATGAGCTGTGGCAAAGGAGAAAACACAATGTGGTTAAGACAGCTGACTGCTAACATTGTGGGCAGGTTGTCTTTCATGCTGTAGACAGCTCTCTCTTCAAAATGGTGTCTAATGGGCTGTTCCTCACTTTTTTGGTGGCAGTTTTGTTTTCCAGAATGCTTGTTGACTCTGAAGTCAATGGGAGAAGTTCTTCAAACATTTAGGGTGGAAATTTGTGATTCTGTGATTCACTTCCACTAATGTAAGATGTCTAAACCTAAGCCACTTTGGTGAACAACCTAAAATAGATTTCATCTACTCCTTTAAATTCTAAGCGCTCTGACCATCAGGTGCATGGACATAAGGTGCAGCTCCACCTGGGCAGCCAAAATATCCTTTGGTCTTAATCTTTCCCTGTTAAAGTTGCTCATTTGTGAAATGAAGATGGTGACACCCCCCTCCGTTTCATTGAGCAACGTAGAAAGGTATTTCTGCCATCTCTAAAATTTTAAATGCCTTTCTGTGTAACCTTAACATTCTTCCAACATGGTGTTGTAATAACAGCGATAAAATGAAGGTTTTGCTACCATAAAATAGACTTTGAGGTCAAACTTCTGCTGCTTGATCTCTGTCTCTTAGAGATTTGTTTGTAATTTTGAACTGCCTACAGTTCACCTCATAAGCTCAAAGTAAAAAATAGAAAAGAAAGAAATTAAAAACTAAAGGGACTTATCACAGTCTTGAATCTTTGCTGTATGTTTGTATCTCTCCAGAAAATATTTACTGGATTTTTTAACCTATTTTTGAGGTGCTAAAGCTTCTGCTCATTAAGATATTATTTTTTTTCAGAGCCTAGATATAAAGCTTTAGTTATTCACTTTGTTTCACGCATTTGTTTACACATTTTGGCTAAAAGATTTTATTTACCTGAAGGAATAACCTTGTTCTGACATAAGACCTGTTCCATGCAGTTTTGATCTATTTCTTTGTATGCCTCTGTCTCCTCTTTTTGTGTCAATGTATTCTGAAATGTACTACTGATATGGTTAGGGGGAATCCATTATTTGATGCTGTATCTTTTCATTTTTTGAGAGCATGGGGGATTTTAAGAGGCTACATATTCAATCCAGCAGTAATAATGGTTCTGTTGAATATGATAATATTTTTTGATTGTTACATGTTAGACAGGTACTTGAACACACACGACCTATTCATGCCAAAAAGCCCCCATATCTATTATAATGCTACAGCTTTTCACACTCCCCCTGCTGAGTTTCTAATGCAAACTATCACAGTGTGTGGTCCCCACTACTGTAAACATGAATTCCCTTCTCATTGTGACTTTATATTTCTACACTGATTATAATGATTCTCTATCAGCTCAAAGCTGTCAATGTGCTCCTGAAAGAACTGCTAGTGGTAGAAAAGAAAAAGAAAAGACAAAAAAAAAAAAAAAAGCCTTGGATACCTAAAAAATATAAAGCGTGACCAGAATCAGGAAAAGTTAAAATTTCTTTTACTGCTTTTTTCATATAAATGAATGCATATTTTTTATATGCCGCTTCCTTTGCTTTTCTATTTTTTTTTTTTTTTAAAGTAATCTGAATAATTTAATGCAGGGAGTAGCTCTTCCCCTCCATTTCATATATTTTTGGAGACATAAAGATGCATACATCACACAGTCCATCTATTTCATCAGTTTCTGTCCTTGCCAACATCAGTTTGCATTCGTTATGTTCACCCACCCCACTGCAATGTTAGATGTGAAGCAGGTCTGCTTCCTTCTATTAGAAAACTTATCCATGGATAGTATCACTTAACTGTACCTATCAAAGGCAAAGCACTGATGAGGATGTCAAATTCTTTTTGTGCAGGAGAGGACACTTTATTATTGCAAGAAAGAAAATAATAATGTCACAATGTAAAGCTGCTGTGTGCCTCCTTCATCAGCCACAGCAGGAAGCAATACTGTATGTGGTAGTTTAAATCTTCTTCAGTGATTTGACAGCTTCCAACTGAGTAAAAGAGTCCACATCCTTAGAGGGATTTAGAGGACTTGGTGCACCAGCCTTAGACTTCCAGAACTTGGAGTTATATAGCAAAAGCACGTGATCTCATGAGTCTTTCACATAAACCTGGCAATAATGGTGAACTGTGTTATAACAGTGTTTCATGAGAAAGAAGCAGAAATATTGTTTTTTTATGAGACAGAAGCTGTGCTCTGATTATCTAAAATACGAGGAATTTCAGAGAATCAAAGTGCAGACAATCTTTTTTAAAAAATATTTTAATTTCTATATCAAAATTGAGGAAAATATGTAAGCAGTGATGAAATTCTACTACAAACCTGAACTATTTAGTTGTGAAAAGTTCTGAATCTACTGTCCACTCCTAGAACAAACTTGGTAATAACGTATCTCACACTTTCAAACAAGAAGTACAGGTGGTAGAGAAGCAGTTATTTTGTTCTAGCAACAGTTACTGTCTACTTTCATTAATTACAGCAAGGACGGGAATCAGACAGCTTATCTACCATTAATTGAAATAAGAAAGTGATCAATATGACTGTTAATTGCACAAAGGGCAACAAATGCCTTGGATTCTTTCCCACAGGGTACCAACTGAAGATAATTTTTGTGCTGCTGCATTCTTTGCACCAATCGTACTCATAGGAAAAGAAAACACAAGACTGATGTTCAATAAACTAAATTTAGTGGTGCTCAGTGATAATCAGGGCCTTCAGATACAATACTAATAATAATGTCAAACATGGTTATATTTTTAGATTTATGTGAAATTATTGAAATGCTATTTGCTATCATTTTTGTCCAAGGTTCATCCAGTTGTTTATGCAGTATGTCAATATTGATTCTACATAGTAAAATGTTTATAACAGGAGCCCAGTGGCTAGAACATCCAACATCTCCAGTGCCAGCAGCAAGTGATTTCTGCCAAGGATTGGTGGCAGCATGCCAAGCCATCCAGTGCACAGTTCATTTTTGCTATCCTATCTGGCTTTGTATTATTGTGAGGTTTTTTAATCACTTATGCTTCTCCTGAATATTTTTTTTTCCTTTTAGCTAACAGACCATGCAAAAAAAAAAAAAAAAAAAAAAAACAAACCAAAAAACAAAAAAGAAAAAAAACAACTTCCCCACCAAAAAAACATTAAAAAAAAAAAGGCAAGAAAAAATTTTTTTGAAAGTTATTTTTCAAAAAAAAAAAAAAAAAAAAAAAAAAAAAAGAGATACATCTAGTAAAGATACCACTCGAGTCATTAGAGTTGTTATATGTGATTGGTGCTGTGTCATTTAGCAAAGTGTTGCTCAGTGGGTACAGCAGCTGGTATATATGATTTTCTATACCACCTGCAAAAATACCCCATACCGTATAATCAACCACCTGGATAAAAAAGAAGGGTAGTGAGACACTGTTTATTATGTAGCAGCACCCATATTTTCCTTAAACTTATGACTACATAAACAGACTGATAGTACAGGACGTGTACAGGATAAGGTTTGTTAAAGCTTTTCTGTTCAATAAAGCATCTACTGCCTGCTGTTCACAGAGTATTGAACAGATTTGCTTATTTCTAATGAAGGTGTTTGGGCAATTTTCTGGCACAAATGAAGTAAAATTATGTACTTTAAATGTTCATTAAAAAAAAAAAAAAAAAGGTATTCAACCAGCCACCACCATTTTCCTGTAACAGATTGGAAACTACAAAACATACAAACGGAACCTCAGTGATAAATTGGTATCATTAGTACTGTTGGGATTACTCATTTGCTTAGAAAGATCCTGTCCAGTGGCAACATTTCAAACAACTGTTTTAACAACTTCTGATTAGCAAGCCGCCTTCAAACATACACAAGAGGTACCTCAGATCATCACTGCTCAGAAAGCTCCCTCTCCACAGTTCCCACTGCTATTACATTTGCAGCGGCCACTGTGATTCATTTCCATGAAGCTACAGCAGTTTAGTCCTGCTGGAAACCTGGCACTTGGTCTTGAGCATCTAATACTACACACCTTTTCACAGTCTAATAGTTCTCTGAGTAAGCCAGAAGTAGTTTTACTAAAGGCTTTGAAAGACATGTAATCTGGCTGCATGAGGACTTTATGTATCTGTGATTCATTACGAACACAAATTTTAGTACTGCATTACTGTCCAAATGAGGCTAAGGGTACCATACAGGAAATTCTTGGGTGATGTTAGTTATTTGACATTTGCAAACAACTTGTAGTTTTTGTTTACTTTTTTTTAATGCGTGAGTTCTCAGCATCCTTCACAACTGATGTTTTGGAGGCAACATCATTTATTAAGCCAATAAAATATGAAGTATATTTGTAAGTAGACCAATTTTTCTTTCATTTTTACTACTCTGAAGGTTAGATTTTTCATTCTTTTGCAAAAAACTATTTTTATGTTATAATAAAAAGATGAATTTAATTAGAAAACTATATGAAAAGAAAAAGTGTAGAATGATAAAGATTCTCAGCCTCAGGCCTCTAATGCATATCTGCTGAAGTACCTAGCTTGGATTTTTTTCCATCCATTGGTTTGTGTTCTGCAGAAAATGAGCAAAAAATCTGATTCTTAATTCTAGTGGACCAGTAAAATTATCATATGTGACACTGACTGATACTTTTGTCTGTTAAGGCAAAGACTAATCAGAAATTTTTAAATAAAGAGGAAGAAATTGTTCTGCCAAGATCAGTTTGGTCACAAGAGAAAAGAAATAAACTTAGAGAAAAGTCAGGAATGCAAAAATCATAAACTGAAATGAGGATAAAAGTTTTGGTGGAGAAAATAAAACATTTCCAGGACTATTAGCAGTCTTCCATTAGAACAATATACTTGTAAAAACTGCAAAACTTCATAAGCAGACTACAAGGAAAAAATGCTAAACATAGCTTATCATGGAAAGGAAAAGCATAAAAATACCTACTGTTATCCCACCCTTAGGAAAAATAGTCTATTCATTTAGAGCAGATAATGAAATCAAGTTGTTTGCCTGATTTGAGAGAGCTTAACAGGTTATTTTCCTGAAAGTTTTTGCTTAACAGCTAGTGGAGAATGTAGCCCAGATAGTCACACATGTAGGAACTTAGTACAAGATCTGTCATAGCAGATCAACAGAGAGATAGTAAAAATGACAATAAAACAAAAGCTAAAGAAACCCACACCCTGATCAGTAAAACTGTCTAGGTACTAGCCTTACACAGAATCATTGTATAGCTTCAAAGGGAGGTTGATTTTTCAGGGTTGTCAACTCAATATCTTACCCCATTGAAAAAATATCTCTTCAGGAATTAAAAAAAAATAAAAATAAAACAAAATGAATAGTGCTAAAACACTAATTAAGTCTGTTTTCAAATTATGTTAATGAAACTACAAAGAAAATGCAAATCTAGAAGTCTCCAGAAATTCTAACAGTTGTGGTGTAGCACCATGGCTGGTAGTCCCACAGCAATACTTCCACTGCCCCCAGGAGAATACCATATTAGTGGTTCACAAATGTTCATTAAATTAATCTGTTTGATCAGTAAGTGTTTTCAATTTTTTGGTGAGCGGGGATTTATTTTGAACTCCATTCTATGGGATTAAAAAATTGTGGAGTAATGCTGCCATTTGAGTCACAGAAGTAAAGTGAGCAAAAATCTATCACCATTCGTAGCACTAATATCACTTGTCAAGCCTCACGACATCAGCTAGCAAGATTCCCTTTATTTTAAGTAAGATATAAGTACACTTATAAGTAATGTTATTTCAGCCCACTAGAAGTCTAAGAGGTCCCACTACAGCAGTATAACAGTCACAAGGCTAGTGATGCAGCACTTTAGGAGAGCTTTGCCTGCCTAATCATATTATAAACATATTCATAGTAGTCCCAAGGAAGTCCAAGGCTGCTTTTGTAGTACAGTACTTATGCAGTACAAATGAAGCTCTCTTTGTCACTAAGGAGAGGCTTTTTAACATTTTCTTTGGCACATGGGACTCCTGTTACTACAAGTTTCCCATTATGTTTTTCCATACACAAACACCAACCATATACTTTGTCAGATTGACCTTTCTTTGATATTAATTGAACAACAAAACAAACAAGAACAAAGGAGAGCATATGTGAGAAAGCATGAGCGGGTGTATATCTTTGCATTATACTAAGCAGAAGTAAAAATAAACCAGCAGCAATCTCTAAACAGAAGGGGGACATTCTTTTTATGTAAAAATAAAGACAGAAAAATGGGTAATTTCTTATGCACATTGTAAAGGCCTCCATTGAACTCACATTAATTTTAATGGTTGTCTACAGCTCTGTTAAACCAGACTTAGCTTTATTCACTTATAAGCTCAAGACTTCAGTTTGTCTAAGGAAATCTGTTTGAAATGGATAGAAAGAATCAATGATCTATATATATCAGTTCTCTTCCCTTTGTGTTTCTTCATGACTTTTATAAGTAATGTAAATCTGGAATTTAAATGATCGTGGATGCAAGAAATGCAAGAAAGCTTCCTAAGGATATTCAAAAGTACATGAGGATACAAAATGCTGAAATTTTGTTAATTCAGGTCGCCTTCAGATAACCAGTCTTAAACTACTTTTAAAAAAGCTATTAATTACTTATTTAGGAACTTGTCATGATGTAAAGGAGGCTCTTAAATTTTCAAGGGACCTCTCTAAAACTCTAGTACCTGTTAAATCTACAGTGTGGTTAAAGCTTTCTTTGCCACTTGCAGAAGCAGTGGTTAGCCCTTGGATACTTTTCATGAGTCCTTTGCTAACTATAGGTTGCATTTTGTTCATTGATTACTACCCTGAGCACTGATTTTGTTTGTATTTACTTTTCAATTCTAGGCCTATAAGTCATCAAATGTTCGAGTTCTTTTAGATTTTAATTGTTTTTAATAGCTGTAATACATATTTCTATGTATATGTTATATATGGTATGTGTGCATTAAAAAGAGTAACAGTATGTACATAGAAGGTCATAAGAGAGAATGAAATAACTAATATGAAGTCTAAAGCTAACGTAAAGTACTTCTAAGAGTTATGAATTTCAAAGCTTGAGCATAAATACTGAGTTAAAACACAAGATTCTTTTAAGTATTAAAGTAAGGGATATTCTGGTCATTCTTTTCTATCTTTTTACTTTGATTTTTTTTTTCAAGCCTTTCATAGTAAGTGTCTGAATTCCATAAAATCAGGTATTTATTCTTCACATCACAGTGTTAAGGAAGATGAGATACATTCCAATTTTCTGCTTTGATTCTGTTTTATAATTTGAAGTAACCAAACACTGGTCATTGTTTTTTTTTAAATTGTACTCCAGGATCAGAACCACTGTAGTTTTCAAATTCAGTAAGCTAAGTGGTGAAAATGGACATTTCTTCACATGGGAGTAATTGCAGATTCTTCACAGTTATTTCTACATTGGAGGTATAAAAGTCAGTTCTATTTTTTTTTAAATGAGCATGTAATTAGTCCATTTATGGTGTACATATACCACAACATTCTTTTCTAGCAGCATGATGATTTCTCAGGTACTGGAAATCTGAAGATGGAATAGGAAGGTGGAAGTTGGAATAATTTAGTTTTTGAGGGCTTTTTCAATGAGTTCGCTTACATTCATATGTCACAGTAAAATGTTTTTGGAATACTTAAAGATTGTTGTCACATAATGATTCCTTTGAATATGCAGTAATATGAAGTTATCCCACTGTGCATCCTTTCAGCACTTGAAAGTTTACTTGTGAGAGTGTCAGATTGAGACTGGGAAAATGTTGCAAGAATCATAGAAGTTACAAATGGAAAGGGTATATTGTACACTCCCCCCTTCCCTCACAGTCCAGCCAGATTTCCTCTCTCCTCCATACAGATTTTATACTAGTCTGTTTAAAAAAAAAAAAAAAAAAAAAAAAAATCACTGAAGTAGTTATTTTTCCAATATTTCCTTTCAATCCCTCCAGATTAAAGGTTAGAAATATAACAGATGCTATGCATCAGAATTAATGTAAATGCAAACAAGATTGTGTGGCTAGACTGGGGAATGAGGTGGTGGAAAGAAGCACCACGGAAAGAAACCTGTGAGTTCTGGTCACTGGCAAGCTGAATGTGAGCCAGCAGTGCCCTGGCAGCCAGGAGGGCCAACTCTGTCCTGGGGGACATCAGGCACAGCATCACCAGCTGGGCAAGGGAGAGGATTGTCCTGCTCTGCTCTGAGCTGGAGCAGCCTCACCTTGAGTGCTGGGGGCTGGTTTGGGTGCCACAATATGAAAATGACATATGGCTATTAGACAGTGTCCAAAGGAGGGCAACCTTGCAGTCTACAACATCCTCATGAGTGGAGGGGCAAACATTGATCTTTTCTCTGTGCTGACCAGTGACAGAACCTGAGGGAATGGCTTGAAGTTGTGTCAGGGGAGGTTTATGTTGGATATTAGGAAAAGATTCAGAGGGTGGTTGGGCACTGGAACAGCCTCCCCAGAGAAGCAGTCACACCACAAAGCCTGATAGAGTTCAAGAAGCATTTGGGCAATTCTCTTGGGCACACCATGTGACTTTTGGGGATGGTGCTGTGCAGGGCTGGGAATTGGAGTCCTTGTGGATCCCTTCCGACTCAGCTGATTCTGTGCTGTGATTTGTATGACCAGAACAATCTGTCTTACCATCTAATTGTTTTTCTTTTTAACTCTTTCCTGGGTTAGAGGGACTCTGTTCTGTGTGCATCTGTGTATATATGGGAGCCAGAAAGCAGTGGATCAGTCCACTAGTTGGAGGGCTTGTGTGTTCGTGATGGCAGCAACTATCTATCTATCTATCTATCTATCTATCTATCTATCTATCTATCTATCTATCTATCTATCTATCTAT
>CM031857.1:64994150-65005468 GCA_018697195.1 Certhia americana | reverse complement strand
TATCTATCTATCTATCTATCTATCTATCTATCTATCTATCTATCTATTTATCTCTATACACCTATATCTATATAATTCGTTTCTATATCTATCTGTATGTGTGATACATGTGCATGTTCCTGATGGGATTACATCATCAACCTTGTTGCTGGTTGAATCTGGGAGCAGGGAGCAGCAGCAGTCTCGATTCTTGTATTGTTGAATCCAGCATGATACGTTTTGCTGAAACAATAAAGCACTATAATGCTATTTTTTTCAGATTACTAGTAAAGAAAAATAAAATGAAACAAAAAACTTTGATGCTAGATTTTGTCCTGAACCACCACCACTCTTCTTTTGGAGTCATTTAGTTCCCTGCAAAATAAAGAAAAGGCAATCACACGGAGCTAGCAGCCTTGCTATCTTCTTTTCATAATCACAAATGACTACTTAAGGTGCACCACAAGTAGATCTTCAAGAACACACTAAATGTGTGAGCATAATGAAACTTTGTTTAGCTAAATAGGGTGAATTTCCCTACTCATTTTTGGGACTATATCGGGATGAATCATTTCAGCCTGGTGCAATTTTTGTAGTAATGCTAGACCATAGGTCTAATTTGAAGAACCAATATTCTGCTGGAATTCTCTGATTCAGAGTCATTTACTTGACACATGGGATGATGCTCTGTGCCCATTGTGCTCTGTGCACCAGATTTGGTAACCGCCAGCTCACTGAGCATGAGCTCTTTCCTTCACTGTCTGGGGGGCTGCCTATGATAAATTTTAAACTCACAAAACATTTCTCTAATATAGTAAGGGACTAGCTCCAGTGTCCTGACTAGCCATTATCTTTCTCATTAAAATAATTATTGCATCCAGGGTTGAATGTGAACTATTGTGTGTTATGACTGTGCATTTGTCTACAAAGTCATTGCGCTCTTGGAAGCTATTGTGGCTCATTTCTATAGGAAACCTTCTTATTATCTTGACTGTGAAGGGGAGTGGGGAAGGAGGGAATTCTGCCTTTCCCATATTCTGCATTTATTAAACATCATCTAAAAGAAAACATTTTAAACACATAAAAGCTTTTACATGCACTCTGCATCCAAGGGAACACATTTATTTTTTCTGCTACTTTAGCAGTATGTATGTGGTGATGCTATTTAGCAAAAATAGGTCAGGACCATTTTCAGCCTTCGTGAAGACAGAACCATTTCACAATGTGCTGGGAAAAGTAGTGGCCTTGTGTTTTCTTGCATTCCTTAACTACAAAAAGGTGTCCATGTATTTAGAATCTCCAAACTGAATTATTTCCTAGAAATGTCAGTAGTGACTGGAGATACTTCAGATTGCTTTAATATCTCTCAACTAGTACAAAGTCAGTACCATAAAATCCTTTTTATAAAAAGGATTTTCTTATATATTGTACCACGCTGGTTAAATTAAATGACCATGGCAGTCACTTAAGGTCTTAATCTGTCTTCTGAAGCTTTTTTTTTTTTTTTTTTTTTTTTTTTTTTAAATTTTATTTTTGGATGTAAATAAAAACTTTCAGGCTAAACATCTGTGTATCTCCTTCTGTTGCAGGTAAAGTAAATTATTTGTACATGATAACAAAGTCCCCAACTTTTCCTTCCTTCACATCCTCGAAATTCCAACTTCGGCTATTTTGTTTATCAACTGCTTGTATGTATCCATAATTATTTCAGTCGCCCTCTGTTCTGGGAAATCTGTTTCAGTAGTCCACTAACTACATTGTAAAAAAAAAAAACCATTCACCATTGCTGCCTGTTCTATCACAACAGCTACTAAAGTTTGTCCCCATTTTTCTAAGAGCCCTTTAAATTCTAGAAGTCTACAACGAGGTGTCCCCAGAGCCTTCTATTCTCCAGGCTAAACTCCAGCTCTCTCTGTCTTTTTTCATAAGAGAGATATTCCATCCCTCCAATCATCTTCGTGGTCCTCCTCTGCACCCATTCCAACAGGTCTTTCCTGTTGTGAGGACTCCAGAGCTAGATCCAGTACTCCAGTTTGAGTCTCAAAAATGCAGAGCAGACAGAAAGGCAGACTCAACTCCCTCAACCTGTGGCCCATGTTTCTTTGGATGCAGTCCAGGATAAGACTAGCTTTCTGGGCTGCAATCACACCTTGCTGGCTCATGTCAAGTTTCTCACCCACTAGTATGCCCGAGTATGACAGGCTGCTATCAACGCTGTCGTTCCCTAGTCTATATGGATACTGGACCCTTTCCTGACCAAGGTGCAGGACCTTGCATTTGGTCTTTTTGAACCTTACAATGTCCCCAAAGGCCCATTTCTTGAGCTTTTCTACATTTTTCTCTGTGGCATCCCATCTCTTGGGCATGTTAACTGCACCATTCAGCTTGGTGTCTCCTGCAAACTTGCTGAGGGTGCAGCTGATCCCTCTGCCTATGTCATTGTTGAAGAAAACTGTAGTGGTCCCAGTGCAGGTGCCTGATGGACATCATTCATCACTGATCTCCATCTGGACATTGAGCATTGATCACCTCCATTTCAGTATAAAGGTACCTCACTCCTCTGAAGTTTTACTTCTGAACAGAGGATGTTGAGACAAAAATCAATGCAAATATCCAGTTTGGGATTGAATCTAACAGTAATGATATTACTGTCATAGAGAAACAAACCTGGCTAATGGTATTTGCATGAATGTCAAAAGGCCACAGGACACCCACTGCCTAATTAGCAGAAATAGAGGTTATAATGACCTGATCTAGGTTTCACTGCCCACTTCAAAGGTATTTTCATTTTGCAAGCTCGGTATTTAGGCATTTATAGTTAAAAGGATGAAAGACAAATCAAGATGAAAATAAAGAAAAACTATTTATACATCTAAAAAGAATATAACAATGCATGGTTATTTATTAATAAATATCAGTGACTTTTAAGACAAAAAACAAACTAACCTGTGCATATCCACTTATAGTGACAATTAGAATATAGATTTATCTAAGAATATTTTGTCATTTCTATACTGCTGTAGTGTCTTGCCAACTTTACATTGGACACAAGATGCCCAACTACTAGATGACAAATTTTGCATTATTTTTACTTTCATGTAAAATATAAATACATAATTTGTGTTATACACAATATGTATGTGAACATACATATATAGGTAACTGAAAAACACACTGCAAATGATGTTATGTATCAATTCACTGGAATGTTTGATTGAAATAGGCTTCTGAGTTTGGTTGGTCCAACCTCCTGTACTGAGGCAGGCTCAAAGATACCTGTAAAGATTTTCATGTATATTATTAAATAAAAATCAATAAAAATGCCTTTCCAATTAAATCAGAAATTATGACAGAAAATATATTGCCTAACTGAACAAAAAACTGCCAGAGTGATTTAAATTAAGCAAAAGAAATACTGCCCCTAATCTGTTAAAATGATGGAATACTGACTAAGTATTTAGAAAAAGTATTAGAAAAAGTGCATAGGAAATTTGCTAAGTTTTAAGAGCAATTCCTTTCCTCAAATGAAGAAAATATTTTCTTTGTAAGTTTAATGAAGAACTGATTGGAAGTTAAAGAGATGGGAGTTCTTTTTTTCCCCCATCTATTTTATGAGGGAAAAAATAAACAGGATATATAGGATGAGAGACAGGTATTATATGCTGATTGTAGGAAATCAATCACGCTCTGAAACACAGATAATACTTTGTCTTGTAATAAATATTTTTGTTCTTGAACACAAAATATTTTTATTTTTGAACACAATTAAGAGTTTTACTTAAGTAATAAAAACCATTAAAGTGGTATTTTAAATGTTTAATTTATTTTTACTTTGATTGCTAGAGTTCTTAAGTGAATTAAACTTTGCCAACATTTCTCAGAATATTAAAAAAATAAATTAGAAAATGGAATAAATTTTTGTGGGGTAATGCAACTACCTAATTGTGAATCAGCAAGATATATATTTCTGGGTAACCAGTAGGAATGTACTAACGTAAACATTCAGTAGGACAATCATTAAGGCATATAAGAATAGGATTTTTCTTGCCCAACCTAGACTTTTAAAGTTAACAGAAAACAATCAGCCTTTCTAAAATTCTGTTCTCTTTCAGAAATTCTCCATGCTCACTCTATGTGAAGGGGTTGAATTTATACAGGTTACTCTTAAATGTGTAAGGCAGTTGAGATGATTCCTACTTACATTTTGTTATTAGTATTGGGGGGGGTGGTGGGGGTGGTGGTGAGGCTTGTATCTTTAGAGAGCATTGAAAGTCATAGGTAAGTCTAATTCCCTGATGAAAATTAAGAGAAGACATGAAGTTTCTTTTGTATTTGCCCATCCAGTTCTCAAAAAGTAATTTTCAGAGCTCTTCCATCCTCTTGTGGTAAGATAATAAAATGGACTCATGCCTTCTCTTTCTCTCCGTCTTAACACCCGTAGTTTAGTTCACCCTCAAACGCTGCCTGTGGACAGGGTTTTCTTTCAGATTTTTGTGTCTTTTTTTTAAGTGTTATTATCTACAGTAATAAGGAAAAATCTTATTGGCACAGCAACTGAAAGGATCTTTTCTTATCATTCCTCAAAGTAACCAGTCCTGTAATTAAAGGTTACATTAATCAAAGCCACAGAAAAATAAGACTTTCCTCTTCTGTAGAACTCATGACACCTGGGCCAAAATTTGACTGTCATTTGACCCAAGCTGATATTAACATATATAGTGTAGAGGGGAAAAAGCAGACACTAGCAAGAGTTAATTCCAGAAACCTATAGCTTCTATAATATGTCATGCTAACAAATATAGCACATTTGCACACTTGAGTGGACACTTTCTGATGGCTGACAGAATCAAACACCCTTTTTCTTTGTCTGATTCATTGCTATTAAACTGATTAGTTCATGTGTCTTTGTGCACACACATAAATCCTCAATATTTTTTTGCTCCTTCTAGAAAAATTCTTATTTATTTGCTATAATTTTTAGTCAGTCTTATCATTAACACCATTTGTAAAAAACAAAACAAAACAAAACAAAAACCAAACAAACAATCTAATGAAATAGAGGGAACTAGTTTTCACTGCTATTTAGTCATAGTTAAAAGAGTAGAAGTTTTAAATAAAGACTGAGTGTCTTTCTTCAGAGGATAGATTTCTATGGCCTTTTCTTGTATCACTACTTGAATGTGGTGGACTAGCCTCATTGAAACTATTTAAAATATTCAAGTTAAGTCCAATACAAGATCAGCACTCTAGCCAGACTCTTGTATGTACATCAGTTCAGTCCAGGAAGCGGCTCTCTCTTTAAGTAAAGGCTAAGGAAGATTCTCAAAATCTGGTGTCAGAACTGTGGAAAAAGGCTAGGAAGATTCCCTCAACTAAAACTGAAGTGTATATTATTAGTGTGGCATGGTAGCTAGAAACATAACAAGAAAAGTTTTGCAAAAATTATATAGCCTTTTAGACAGAAAAGCATTCTTCCCTTGCCCCCTTTTTTACTCTGGTCTGTAAAACCTAACAGAAAATAAGATCCTCATTATGAACTCTGTTGCTGATCAAATAACCCCGTTGATAAACTAGTGTTTCTACTGTATGAAATGATTCTATAAAGAAAAGTTTATTTTTAATTTTACATACTCTTTCCCTATTATTTATGGAGTGGCAAAAGAAATAATCATGTTTACTCCTATGAATGGCAAATACTCTGTTTCATAATCAACGACTTGTTTCTAAACTCTCAATGGGAATTGACTTTATATGTGAATGCAACCTCTTCCTAAGAATATTTATAAATGTTTGTAATTCAGCTTAGAATGCTTCTTCCTGTTTTTTTTTTCCCCATAATTTTTTAAACAATAAAAAAATAGTCCTTGATACTGAAAGGAAAATGTTAACATCATTCACCATTAGTCAGAAGTGTAACTTCATTAAAGCAGAAGACCATATAATCCCTACAGGAGCTCTCTGCAGGAAATACTTTATTCTTACTTAGCATATCTGTGAATTCTATCAGCATTAGTGTCTTTCACAATGTTTGTTTCTCCTGAATATTTATGAAGGACTGTCCAGTGACCTGCTTAGAATCTCCAGGTTTGTTCTGCCTTAACAATCTCTCAAGTAGAATGCAATCAGAAGACTCATTCTCCCTCAACAGCAGCGATCAATATGGCAGAGGCCAAGGAAATGTCTGCAGAAAAGAGATTTCTATCAATGAAATGGAAGAAAGAAAACAAAATACAGGATTGGACTATAACTCATCAAAAAAAAGTCCTAATACCTACGTCATGGTAGTCTCTCCTTTGTTCATCTTTCTGTAATTGCATCACTACATTATAATGTTCACCAGAAAAAACCTCCACAGAAAAAAAGAGGTAGTTCTTTTTGTAATAAATTTGGAGAGCTTTTGAGATCAGAGAAACAGTGTTCCTTCATGACTTATTGATACATTTTAATTAATAATTTAAAAGTTTGGATTAATTTAACTGGGACCATAAGGTTTGAGGGATTTTAGCTGTTTTTTGGCATATTTAATTTTAATACTATGGCGAACCTTCATTAAACTTAAATACTCAGTCACTATGGGTTTGTAAGCTATGGGTTTTGTCATCCTCCTGAAAATTATGTCCCAAATTCCCAAATACATACATGTTGCAGACATTGTTTGAGAATGTTGATGTAACACTAAGCTACACATAACACTCTTAATATAACACAGTCATCTCATTGACTTTATAACCTCTCACCCCCAGTAGATTAATTTCCTTGTAATTATTAACATATAAAACCTTACCAGCTTTTCTCCTTTTAATTCCTCTGGAAGATTCTCCACCCACATTTGATTGCACATTTTTATAGTTGTTTGTGTTAACTGTCATGATGAAGAGCTATTCCCAGCATTATATGCAGATACTCTCTAGATATGTTAATATAAACCAAGAGATTACTTTTTTTTCATTTTCACAGAATCACAGAATAGGAAAGGCTGGAAGGAACTACAGTGGGTCATCTGAACCAACCTCTATGCTCAGGCAGGTTTATCCTAGAGTACCTTTCACAGGATTGCATCCAGATAGTTCTTGAATAACTCCAGTGAGGGAGACTCCACAACCTCTCTGGGCAGTCTGTTTCAGTGTGTGGTCACTTGCACAGTAATGTTCTTCCTTCCTTTCAGGTGGAACTTCCTGTGCACCATTTTCTGCCTGTTGCCTCTTGTCCTATTGGTTGGCACCACTGAGAAGAGCCTCAAAACATCCACTGGACCACTCTCCCTTCAGAAACTGAGAGACAATGAGGTCCCCTTTCAGTTGTCTCGTCTTAAGTCTGAACAGGCTCAGTTTTATCATCCTTTTCTTCTAAGAGAGTTTCCACAGACCCTTGATCAACTTTGTAGCTCTCCACTGGACACACTTCAGGAGCTTCATGTCTCTCTTGTCCTGAGGAGTCCAGAATTGGACACAGCACTCCAGATGTGCCTCACCAGGGCTGAGTAGAAAGGCAAGATCACCTCCCTTGACCTGCTGGCTCTTCCTAACACACCCCAGGATACCTTTGGCCTCCTTGACCCCCCAGGGTACTCTGCTGACTCATGGACAGTTTGTTGTCCACCAGGACTGCCAAATCCTTCTCTGCAGAGCTGCTTTCCAGCAGGTCAGCCCCTAGCCTGTACGGGTGGTTGTTCTTCCCCAGGTGCAGGACCCTGCATTTGCCTTTGTTGAATTTCAGACAGCTCCTCTCTGCCCATCTCTCCAGCCTGCCAAGATCCCTCTGAAGGGCTGCACAGCCCTCTGGGTCATTCCTCCCAGCTTTGTGTCACCAGTGAACTTGCTGAGGAAGCATCTGTCCCTTCATCCAAGCCACTGATGGGTGAGTCAAACAATACTGGTCCCAGTATTGAGCCTTAGGGGACACCACTTGTGACAGGACTCCAATTAGACTCTGTGGCACGGATAAAAACCACTTGGGATCTGCTATCAGCCAATTCTTAATCCACCTCACTGTCTACTCATCCAGTGCACACTTCCTCAAGTTGCCTGTGAGGATTTAATGAGAGAAAGAGTTGAAAGCCTTGCTGGAATCAAGGTAAACAATATTCACTCCTCTTCTCTCATCCATCCATTTTTTTTCGTCATAAAAGACAATCAGGTTGATCAAGCATGATTTATCTTAATGAATCCATGCTGTCTACCCTAGTCTTCTTCCTGTCCTCCATGTGGATAAAGATGGCCTCCAAAATGAGACTTTTCATCACCTTTCCAGAGATTGAGGTCAGGCTGACTGGCTGGTAGTCAGTCCCCCTTCTCACCCTTTTTAAAGACCAAGGTGAAATTTGCTTTCTTTCAGTCCTCAGGCACCTTCCCTGATCACTATGACCTCTCAAAGATGATCATGAGAGTCCTTGTTATGATGTCTGCCAGATCTTTCAGCGTTCATGGATGCATCTTGTCAAGGTCCATTTTGCAAATGAACTCTTAAGAAAATAGAACTAAATCTTCCAGAAAATATTTTGTAATGTGTAGAATAGCTAGCAGCATCTAGGCCCACAGGCTACAACTTCTGGAAACTAAAAGCCACTGCTGAAAATTTTTTATGGTACATTTCTAATGTAACCTGTATGAGCAGGAAACATAAACCAAATTTAGGATATCATAAAGTAAAGATACATTTAACAAGAAAAATCAGGAGAAAGGCAATTTTATTGAAAACAAATATGTTCTTTTAAGTTTCCTAGAAGAGAATAATAATCAAGTAAAAGTATGCTACTTCTTGTTTATAAACCCACTCCATTTTTACTTCAATTTAGTCCACATTTCTTTTGCTTTCTAATTTTTTTTGGTGGATAAAGTTGCCTTTTAAGGTGAAAAATTGATGTGGCTAGAGAGTGAATATTGTTATGTATTCTGTAAATTGTTATAAAAATCCTTTTACTTCAATAAAAATTTTGAAAAAAAATTATATTAAGTTATAAAATCATAAGGCTAAAACAATAGGGCTTTTTACTTAAAGCAGAGGCATACTATTAGATTTCAAAACAAATGTACATGGGTATGTGCAAGTTAAAAAAAAGGAAAATTATCAAATGCATGAGGGTGAGAAGTTTGCCTGAGAACTCTGAATAACATAGAAAGCTCAAAGTGAGAGATTGTTGAGATTAAAGTGTTTTTCTCTATTTGACTTTTGCTTTATTCAGAGACACTCAAGTTTGTTATTCTTTGTAAATAAGGACAGTTTTGACAGAAATAACTTGGCTTTATCTTGTTATTCTCCTGAGTATATTAGTTAGGTTTTTTTCCTTACACATGTGAACAACAGTGCTTGTTTTCTGAAAATACAGCCTGCACAAAACATCCATTCACTTATTCTGTGAATTTTAATATAACAAAGTTAAGCTTTTGAGTTGATACAAATCAACAAACTAAACTAGATCTGATTTATTTAGAACAAAAAGGATCATATACTGCTTCAAGAAAATAAAATTAAAAATACCCTCTTCATATCTAGTTGTGGTAAGAGCTTTGTTTTCTGTAACAACCTAAGACATTTAACATGTGATTTCAAAATTGGCTCAAGTTCTGGTCAGTCCTGCTGCTCCAACCAAAAATTTTGTGTAGGGAAGCTCTGCTATTTCTATTTCATCCAGACCACAGGTGTCTGTTGGTTTCCATTTTGACAGCTCTTGCTATCCATTATCTGACTCAGCTCAATTTCTAGATCACCTGTAAGGGGAAGAAGGATATGAAACAAATTGGCTGGGGTGAAGGAAGACAAATTTATTTCACCATCATCCTGCAACTATGAAGACTTACATTATTTTGGAAACACTGCCTAATATGGCTTTGAGATTGAGAATTTTAATGACTAGGAATATAAAGATCATTCTTTACTTCTGCAAGTAAGCATCTAAATAAAAAGAATGTTTTCAAAACCAGAGTAGAAAGTCCAGTCACTATAATTAAACCCTACAGGAGATTCCCTATGGGAGCCTCATAAAACATTTTGAAAATTGATCCAGCTGTTCATTTTCCTTCAGTTTTGAGCAGTATGCCTAATAAAAGCCTGACAAAATGCTGCAATGCTGGTTGAGTACTGACTCACAAGGATGCTTGATATGCAGAAGATGATTAACATACTTCCTACAGTAGCTCTTTTTCCTTTCCTTCCTTCTTTTTTTTTTTTAATGTTTGCCATCGAGGTATTGACAGCCTTCATACTGTTTAGCTTGTAAAGGCTAGCAAGAGCACAGCCTAAGGGTTGTATGGCTATATTTTGTAGAATTCCTTCAGACTTTAGGTGATGCTACAGCCAACCAGCCATTCTGACAGAAGCCCATCCTGTTCTTTACCTCTTGGAGAAGCAACATACTGGTTGAAACACAATTATTCAAGTTTATGTGGAAGGATAATACCACAGTGAATCCCAAACTTTGATAATACATAGAATTTATGTAATTTTAGGACTACTATATGAGGCGTTATCATTTCGAGTGACTGGTATATTCTAGCTTGTATACAAGGAGGTTTCCCCTTATAAAAGGTATCAGGCTTATAGCATCTAGCTACAATTACAACTACTATCCTTAAAGAACTTATGGTAATAGTTTTATGGTGAAGAGAAGGATGGCAAGAAGATGGCAATCGTTTTTTCTTTTTAATAAATTAATATTTGTTATTATAGTAATAATTAAAAGATTTTGGAGAGAAACTAAAAAATTAAATCCTGCCTTCTGTAGAGCCTAAGTAATTGCAAATAGGATCCTTTTTCTTGTTTTGGGTTGGTTTTTGTTTTGGGGAGTGGTTTTTTGTGTGTTCTGGGTTTTTTGGTTTTTGGTTTTTTATTTTTTATTTTTTGTCGTAATATAGATTAAGTTTAAGTTTTTGAACTTCCTCTTATCTCTTATCCCCCTTATCCAGCAGTTCAGTAGTTAAAATTTTCTTCCAGATTGTGAGAATCTTGAACTTAGCTCATTTTCTGCCTGATAATGGCTTACATTGTCCTCATCAGTTGTGAATACGCCATTTTCTTCAGGGAATTTTTAAATATATTGTGAAAAGTAAGAATTCACAGCTTAACCTAGTTATACTAATTCTAAAATAATTTCATATTATTTCAAATAAGTGTGTAGAAGTAGATACTATATTTAGGAAGGGAGACATGAATACTGGTAACTATAAAAGAACAGAGGAAGGATTCAAACATCAGCAGTATCTACTAAATAAGTAATAGAAATTGCATTTATTTCCTACCTAATGATTTTACTAAGAAATTTTTTTATCATTTTTAAAGGAGGACCTGTGAGAATCACTTTTTTTTTTTTTTTTTTTTTTTTTTTTTTTTTTTTTTTTTTTTTT
>CM031857.1:64930538-64992889 GCA_018697195.1 Certhia americana | reverse complement strand
AGGCAATTATTCTGCTGGAAATTTCTCAGTTGGAAACTGAAGCTGAGTTGAATATTTCAGCTATTATGACAACATGGACACTAAATCCTGATATGTTTTAGGAACACTGAGGTTACGTATTATACTGAGCTGTTGAGGCACTACATGGTTGGGGTATATAGGAGACAAGCAGCTGTCTCTAGATAGCAAGAAAGTTATGGGGGAAACTTCAATATCAAAATACTTGCTTGTCTAAAGTTTGAATAAAATTTTTAATTTAGTTGCTGAAATATTTTCATGGTCTCTAAAATGTGTTGAAGAATTTGCAGGCCTTTCTAGTTAAATTACTATGTGAAAACACCCATATTTTCAATGATTGATATAAAGAGGCTATGATTTTGAATTGTTTGATTTCAGAATATAAATAAAACTCATAAGGTGATAGCATTGTTTATTTACCTTAGAAGTGATTAACATTTATTTATACATAAATAAATCATCTCTATCACAAATATCACAAATCATATTTTATAAAACATTAGGCGAAACTTTAAATATTAGTAGTTAAATAATAATGTGAGAAAGAGATATTATGGAAGAACGTTGTATAGATGAATTAGAAGATAGTGTTTTAAATTGCACGTTACACCTGAGCTGGAACTTGCCATTTCAGGCATTTTACAACAGAAATGCACTCTTATTTCACGATTTTCCATCAGTTGTGTACTAAGGCATGAAGTGCTCCACTTAATACCATAGTTTACACAAATAAACATGTTTGATTTTGATGAATCCTGAGCTTGCTTTTTGATGAATACTATTGAGACAGCTCATTAAAAACTAGGCTTCTTTCTTTATTTTTTTTTTTTCCACTTTGGTCATATTACTATCTAGAACAAAGTCAGACTGCTCTGCAAGAAAAAAAAAGTTATATAGTGACTTGGATTTCACCTCTGCTTATTAAAACAACATCAGAGCCATGTGCTGCATTTCTAAGGGAAGGATTGATATAGTCATGACAGTCAATGCTGTTTAACACATATTGTCAGAAGTTTCACTGTATGCTTTTCTGTTATCTGGGAGAGCTGCAGACAATCAGCAATTTCTGTATGCAAAGCAGGGCTAACATTACCAGTATTAATGGCAAACAACCAGGTTTGGGATCAGGGGAAGCAGTACAGCCATGGACTTGGTACTAGGCTTAAACTCACAAACCTTGCAGCTCAGTATAAGTGATGAGGCTATGTGGAGCTCTGTGCTAGTGTGGCTATACCAGCTTCACTAAAAAAATGTTCTTAAAGTTTGCATGAATAGTTTTGCTGCATTGCATCCTTTGTGTGCCCTGAATTGACAGTTTTATAAAACAGAGGGTTTGATGAAAAAAGTTTGTTATTTTTTATTCTCTTTCTTATTGCAAATATAATCTGAAGTTTTGAAATATTTTTTAAAAGCCTTTATTGTCTGACTCTATTAATTATTTATGTTACAGAACTTTTCTTTAGAGGATTCAGTGGAGAAGGCCTAGGAGTTAGGAACAAAATTCCTTCCATTTAGTGTGTAACTGTGACAGAGACTTTGAGTAGCTTATTTATAAGTGGTGATAAAAGTGGAAAAAATGCTGCAATTTTTTTCTTAGTTGCTATGTCACAGGGTTTCTGATGAAAAAGAAAAATAACCAGTGATTAATGTATCAATGAAACTTGAAACTAAAATTGACGACTTCTGATTTCTCTCTTTTTTGGGCATATTTTATCCATAAATATGAATTATTACTCTTGAGTATCACAAATTAGGAAATGTGGTAAATGGAAAGACCAAGAGATATGCATATGTACCTTGAGGGAAACTTCTCAAGCCTGAAGATTATTTTGCTGTGGTCAGAAGACAGTTTTCCTGAAGACAGGACAGCACTTCCTTTTGAGTAAAACTTTGAGAATTTTTTCCTTCTTTATGAAACCCCAGTAATGAATTAAAAAGTTCAAAACCATTCAGATTTTAACTCTTCCACCTTTGCTGCTGCTCATTCTGATAGCCTGCGTGGAACAGAGCACTGAAATATATTTGGAGCTTATTTACTTAATTCAAAACCAGGTATTATTCTACCAGAAGGGTAAGTGAAAAGAAAATCTTTACATATAACTAAGTGTACTCATCGAGGAAAGAAAGAATCAATCCCACAATGTTGTGTCAAAACAACTGTAAAATTATTGATTTATAATTGGTTTTATTTTTCAACTCTAAATATCTATGTGAAAATTTGTATATATTGCTTTATCTAAATTGGATAATCTGTTTTCTTTGAAAAGTTGAATAAAGTGATGACTGCTGAGTTACTTATCTTGGTTTTCAGTTTGTGATGTGACAAGAACCACAGAAGGCTGAAACATGAAGTAGTACTGTTGGCTCAATTTTGATTTGACAGTACTGAAAAAATAATTTCTTCAGAGGAACATTCTTTCACAGACATTGCTGTAAGTGTGAAGCTTATGTTAGTCTGATTATATATCTTGTATCACTACAATGTCTAAGGAATTTGATCACTGAACACTTTAGAACTGAAAGCTATCCTCATTTGAGGAATGTTTTTTAAGATAATCAATATATAAAGGTATTGAACTACCCAAACCAGTTCATGGAGAATTATAAAGTAGGTCAGAGTAGAACTTCTGACAAACTGTGGCTCAGCTTCAAACATGTAACAAGCAAGTAGATTTTTGAGAAAACCAAATACTAAATATTGATAAAGAAATTGAACCTGCTTTTAAAAGTTTTGCTTTCAGGCAGAAATAGAAATGGATGCGCTAGATGCTGCTGGAAGTTTTTTTCTCACAAAATTATTATGTTTGGGAAAAGATAATTTAATGATGAATTCACAAAAACTACTTCTGTGTGATCTACAAATAAGTTAAGCTCATTTATATAACCAATGTTTATTTTACATTTTCAGTACAATGACATATGTTAATTTCTATCAATATTTCTATTAAGTACTTTCATGAAAATAAAACTTTTTCCTGCTTCTTTTCTATCCTAGGAAAGGACTGTGTTTACCATGTTGATAGGATTTGTTTGTTTTTTCACTTGTTCATTTGTTCGCATAGGTGCAGTTAAGAATGATGAGGTTGTTATTACCAAAGTAACACATAAGAAAAAAGCTTTGAGATGAAAACTGCAAATTTGTTAGTGGGCAAGGGAATCCACAGGTGAGGTTTATCGCTGAATTCCCCTTTATGGAGAGATTCACTACTCACACAGGATTTTCTTTGCAATATGTTATTTTATTGTTCCAGTGGGAAGCAACCTAACACAGTATTATGGGCCACAGGAAGGCAGGATATCTTAAGCAGGTCAGTCACAGAGGACTTTGAATTGCTTTCTTTAGTTAGTTAAGAGCAAGTGAAGAGTGACCTACATATCTGAGAGAATTCTGGTGTTTATTTGAAGTAATTGGAGCTTTTCAGGATATATGTCTCAGTTGCTAGAGGGAAACTAAAATAATTAATTCTAAATCTTGTGTCTAGAACTGTGTCCAAAAGCACAGACTATGGTAATCTTTTAAGAATGTGAAGGGTAGACACTTTGTGTTTGACTGCTTTTATTACAATGTTTGATACAACTCCTCATGGAAATAAGGAAACCAAAAAGACCACAAGATAGTAAACCAACCTAAAAATTCCCTCAGCTGTGAGGATTATTATGAAGTAGACAAATCATTTTCAAATGCTTTCCTACTTGCTTCTATGGTTACCTGGTTATCCTGTTGATTTTAGTGATAGGAATCACCAAAAAGCTGCAGTAGATATCTGAAACGAAGGAACACAGAGTTTGTGTTTCACCTCTGGACATCCCACATCTTTTTCTGTGTGTCCTGTGATAAGTAACATGAAGGTCTTGTGATTCTTGTGGGACAGTAAAAAACATACTTAATTGTATGTAATTTAAAGAGGGAGAAATGTAAAATTTCTAATATATTTTACAGTCAACAGGAGGAGTCAAATAAAAAATTGGGATGAAATACATTATGTAATAGAATATTACACAGAAATATGACTGCAGTTATCCCCTGCTCACAGACCAAAGCAGTCACCTATTGAAGATTATGTAGGTCTCTATTTCTTTAATTATAGCTGCATATCTAATGATTCAAGATTTTGTTAACTTGATTGTCATTTTTACTTGTTTCTCTATTTTCACATATTAGAAAAGAAAGACAGATACACTATTGCCCAATACTTTCCAAGAGATCTATATTATAAAACTGTGAGTGATTCAAAGCCTGTATTAAGAACTACTTTTATGATGAGTTAAAAAAAACCCAACAAGAGAGGATAATTAGTTACATATTTATAAAATATTTGATTTTAAGTGAAAATATTTTGGGAGCTTTACTAATGGTAAGCGCATTCCAATTTGAATGTTTCTTAAGTTCTGAGAACTGATTTGAACACATTTCTTTGAGATTTTTGTTACCTTTTCACATTGCCAGGCCTTTTTGTAACCTCTCTAATACCTATCTTTTAAAGAGCTACAAATAAGAAAAATAAAATAGGCATATCAATAAATGCTTGAAAATATAAAATATAATGAAATATTATAGATTATTTTGATTGAGATTAAAAACTGCGACATTAGTATTCTTTATTAGATTCCTTCTCCATTAAAAGTTGCATTCATTAAAATCTACATATGACTTCTTATTATTTTTATTCTTATAATTCTAATTGAAAAAGAAAAGAAAAATAAGACAGGTCACTGTTCGTTAATTCACGCCTTGAATGGTGGCTATTGTAGGAGTCTGGTTTTTGAGGATTACAGAGCTACTTGGCACAGCCAAGGAGCCAGGGTCATAATAAATGACCCTGACATTATCTCCACACTATTGATTTTCACATAGGACCATGAGTTTTGTGAGAAAGCTGAGCAATGTATAAGTGTGCTCAGAAGTTTCCTATAGTATAATTTTATCTTGAAAAAAATTCCCAAAGTATTTGCAGTCAGTCTTTCATGCTGGTTGAAACTGTAGATCAGGTGTCTTGGACTCATATTTTGCCAGAGATATGCAATTGTCAAAAATTGTTCTTGAAAACTTTGTGGGTGTGTGTTTTGTTCTGTTCTGTATTGTTTTGGTTTGTTCTGGTTTGTTTGAGGTTTTATTTTTTCCTTCCTCATTAAAATCTGTCTTCAGATTGGCTTTAGCAAAGAACTTGCCTCACTCATGTGGACTTGAAGAGTGAATAAAAAGGTTAATATAAGGAGCAATAGCTTTGAACAACCATAGATATTTCCAATTTATTAATGTAAGGTAAAGCGGCTGAATTTTACTCACTGTGAATGCATTTCAATTCTAAAAACTAACAAAAAACCCCAAACTAACAAACCCCAAAAAAATCCTCAAGAACTTTTAAAATTTGAAAGAGATATGCTTATGTTATAGTCTAAAAATAATATAAGATATAATATAAATTCTATAAATTTTCTATTATTTCTTAAAATTTATGCTATTCAGTAATCTATCCTACACATAATTAATAACATTTATGGGGACATAGCATGGATTCATATTCATTGATACCCAATGTGTATCAAATTAATTTTGGGAAGAGAAGAAGGAAGAAAATGGAAGTCAATATCCATTTCTACTCATGGATTCAGCCAGCTGTGCCATTTGAATTGTATTTTGGATCTAAGCAGGCCATTCCATGGTACTCATGAAATTTCTATGGCTCAGCCACTTTCAAAAGTCTCTTTAGTGCTGAAAGGAGTCCTTAAGCTTTACAATCCTGTTAAAGCCTTCATTTTCCACTCAGATTAACCTTTATACTTTGAATCATTGGGGTATTCATCCTTGCTTGAAAGAAAACTCAGGAAGCTATGGGAAGTAAGAGACAGGAGTTCATCGTTTTGAGGTTTGGCTTTTTTGTTTTTATGTGGGGGAAAAATAAACCTCTCTTTCTGAGCCCTACAAATAAAAATGCCTCATTCTAAGGAAGAGACATAAACTATCAAATGTAATGAAATGTTTTTGTTAAATAATAAGCAACAGAAGCATAAAGAAATAAATATTTTTCATAGAGGTAAAATATATACAACTATAAAATCATAAATATACGGGAGAATTATAATATGAATTTGTAAATTGTATGCAAATAGCTTGAAACCAGATCTACAGAGACATAAATAAAGCAACAAGACTGAAAGGTTTATATGTTGGCTTGTTTATAGAGTAGCACAAACATTTTTCTTTTTTAATTGGCAATTAATTTTCGGCAGCCATCTAGGTACTTTCATGTCAAATTACTTTCCCTATACTAAACAAGATTAGGCATCCAAGCAGCAAAGCACTTATGTGAAAAGTGAGAAACTGACTGTCAAGTAGATATTTTCCACATATA
Source organism: Certhia americana (assembly GCA_018697195.1). NCBI lineage: Eukaryota > Metazoa > Chordata > Aves > Passeriformes > Certhiidae > Certhia > Certhia americana. Next base: position 64,986,518 of record CM031857.1, on the reverse strand, counting down.
ACCAATTAAAATGTTTCTTTTGTGATGAATGGATGTTGTAATTCCACATCTTGTATTTCCACTTTGGTCTGCACACCTGCCTAACTTCGTGGTTCTAATGTCTGAAGATAGATAAAAGCAATGCTGAGTTCTCTTACTGTTCCTCTTGCTCTTTAACTCCAGGACAAATGTGGCATACAAACATCTGTTATGGAGGTCTGAGTCATAAATAATATATCCAACCAGTAATGCTGCCCATACATATTTTAGTTCAGATGAATACCCACAATACAATGGGTGAATGTAAGCTTTTTAGCAGGTCATTGCTTTGATGATTTTTTTCTTTTGCCTCACTTCAATATTTTTTCAAGATATCTGTACATTTAGAAGTAGAGCTACTGACACATAAGGTATAAAGTAATGTATTATTGATACTCTTCAAATGAATGACATAAAAAGGAAAATATTGATTTTAAAAAGATGTATCATTTTTCTTATTTCACAGAAGACTGATGCAGGTTCATGTGGCTATCAATATTATTTGAATTAATGCATATTCCTTACTATTGATTGCTTTAACAATGATTGTCATAACTGATTTATGGGCACTTAGGCATGTTAAATTTTTAAAAAGGAAAATATCAGATTTGTATATATAGATGGATTGACTTGAATAAACAAGATTGCAAAATGTTAATGACATGGTGTTTGATGGAATTTACATTATAATATATTATGTTCAATACTTTGTTTTTAAAGTGCTACTGAAAAACCTCAAAGATTTCTTCGAGAAATTTTACTGTAGGACAGATTCTGTTTTTCTCATTCATGGTATCTTATTCAACAAGTAAGACCTTTGATTTCAGTGGGATTTATTATAAGTAAATAAAATAAAGAGAAGAGGCTAAATGTACCTTAAAAGTCAAGGATGGCACCTATTCAACTGGAACCTAAAGAGAAAAAAATTGTGGGAAGGAGAAAACCCAAAACTTTTCATGTGGGGTGACTGTCTTTAAAACAAAAATAAACCCAGGTCAGAAAAAATGACCAGAACACAGTGGTGGAAGCAAGTATAAAGAATTTATGGTACATAGAAGAGAAAATCTATTTCAGAGGAAACACCTTGAATTACAGAGAAAAATCCTGGACAGCACAGTACAGCGAGTTGAACTACCCAAGTGCTCTGTTGTGAATAAATTGTTTGGGGGACCATCTAGAAGGTCCTGTGTGTATGTCTAAAGGACAAATATTGGCTAAAATTGGACTCAGAAGAGTGTGCTGGAGTAAAAAGTAGGGATGCATTTCACATCAAGTTCAGTATTGATAGGGTTGTTACTAGTTTTCTAAGATGAATCAATTCACCCACGCATTATAAAGGGGGAAAAACACCTGAAGGACAATGCATCTAAACTATAGATAGGTTTGCAAAATAGCTGCTACTTTTGAATGATTTTTTTTTCCCATTGGCTGGAAAGGGAAACCAAGATGATTACTTTAGCTTTACTAGACTGTGTGGTAAATATTTCAAGTTAGGTGAAATGCATTCCATTTATTTATTAGAGTGTTTATAAATGTCCCAGTAAGTAAAAATGCCTGAATTCTGTTAGGACCTAAAGAAACTAAGAATGATTAGGGTTTAAGTTAGAAACCAGCACAAGAGTCTGCACTATGTCCATCAAGGCCAATTTACTAGGATTCATATTTGCTTCACACCAGTTGACCAATCTTTCTGTCAAAAGAAATCTTGAACTAAGCAGAGGAGCATTTAAGAACTGTTTTGTTCCATCCAAACCCTAATTGCAAAAATAACTTTTGAGTTTATCTTTAATCATGTCAGTATCTTTCTGACTTAATTGTATCATACTGTATTTAGAGATAACCATGCACTTACATTGCTGTTTGTTTGGTTCATTTATTTGCTTTGGTTTCAGTGTTTTGGTTTCTTGAAGAGACATACACAAAAATTTGATCAAGGAAAAAGCATTAGGGTTAGGGAAAGAACATGTAAAGAGAACTTTTTAGCCATGCTTTTTTTAAAAGATAATACCTCACCTCAAAACCTTGGGGGGCAACTATCCCAAATTCACATGGGATTTAACTGTAAAAATATTTATTTCAATTACTAATACACAAAATGACTAGACTGCTTTTATATAAAAACCACTTTTATTTTCTTTTTTTTTTGTCAACATTTTTTTAATTTACAGTTATAACATTTCTAATATGTAATACTTCATATTTGGAGCTCAATTACATCCCACTCTTACCATAGTTGCAACAAAGCAACTGACATCTGATAATCCTTGAGATGCTCTGAGTTCTGTCACTCTTTTATGACCCAGATTTGGATTAAGCAGGTTAAAAAGAAACTTACAATTATTTTTTTGTTCACAGCTTATTTACTGTGTAATTGCATAGTAAGTGCAGCACAATTACAAGAAAATCAGGTTTGCTTATCAGTTAATAAAATAAGACATTCTGAAGCTAATATTGTGAGAATCATGGCAATTGCACAACAAAAATTATATATCCTATAATTAAAAGTATGTACTCTAGGTTTTATTTAGTAGAAGAACAGACTCACAACACTGTCACCTTAGTTTTTAAACTTCCACAACATTTCATTCTATGATTAAGAAAATGTTATATTCCTTTATATACTCATACCATACCTTTCCCATACAAAGGGATAAATTGATATTTGCAATGTATTCAAAGTCTACACCAGAAAAAAAGTATAATAGCCATTGCTAAAACATGTTTAGAAGATAGTCTTGGAAACTGGTGACGTGATTCAGAAAAGCAGTTTGTTTTCCAGTACATTCAGACTTTTTTCCTGTCTCTTATTATGCTTCTGTGTCAGCTTCTAGGCTAAGGAACCTGAAAGCATTTCTTATATCACACAACCATACATTCACACATGTTGTAGCCCAAATTTATGTTACGTGAGGCATGGGTGTATTTCACTATGTGTTGCAGCTGCTACTGTAAGGAGTTTTCAACCAGCTTCCACAAAGAATAAATTTTGAGAAGACCTTGATTAGGTAACATGCATAACCAGGTCTAAAACCTAGGAAGCCTCAACAATGAGAGGAATGGGACACTGGGGTAAAAAAAAGTCAGTCTAGATCTAGTCCAAGACCTTGAGACTGCTATGGCTTATCTTATCCTTGTGAAACAAGGACAAAAATTCTTTTCCTTTTTCACAACATGAAGACAGGAAGACAGCTGTATCAATACTAGTGGTACATACTCACAGGTTAGAAGTAAGCAAAGCTTGCTTATTTCAGCATGTCATTGCTCTAGTAATGTCCTAAATGGCTACAGTAATAAAAAACAGGCAAGTCTCCATGAGGTCTTCAGCATACCGTCTGAACAAATCTAATCTTTACATCTGATTCTTACCATGCAGTTTCACACAAAAATTACAAATGCAGTGCTACAGTGTTTCTATCATGATACAGAATATGCTGCAGTCTCTGGAGGACATTTTTTCCCATCTGCCACAGGAACTGATATTTGAGGAAGATTACAAAGTCCCATTGAAAAAGTTATTTCTCGATGGATAATGACTTATAAGGAAGAAGAGGAATGTTAGTCCTTCAAAAGAAAGTCTTCATTACTAGTGAGTGAAATGCAATTTACTATTGATTTTAATAATGCAAATGTGAAGTAAATGGGTTTGTTGAACTTCAACTGGGAGTCCTCCATGTATGCTGTAAAATTTCCTAAAAGTTATTATTCTGAAACCACATCAGTACAAGGTAAGAAAATACTGTGTCCCTCTTTCTGATGTGACTTTATCAGCAAAGCCTTCATACTTTCATGTGCAGGAGCAGTTTGGAGAAGGAAAAGAGTTATATGATTCCTTAAACTATAATTATTCACTGGGTCAGCGATGCTACATATTATGGTCTTTACTCTGTTGATATCTAAGCTACTATGCTTGGCTTTGCACTATTTTTGAAATAGGCCAAGATTATCTATTGGTCAACTAATACACTTCAAAGAAAAGGGAAATAACCAGTTTTTGAGGAGCCAAAATTTCTTAGATTTTATGAACTTGTCTGTGATGATAATTTGAGACGGTTTAGTTAGCCCATAGGAAATCCTGGACATAACTGATGAAAATCTGGAAAACAATATTTTGTTTCACGAACTGGAAATGCAAATCAAAAAGATGAAGAATAAATTTTCTGAGCTCCAGTTCAACAACAGTTCTGATAACAGTGATGTATGTTATGCTTACAATATGAATCCATTCTGATTTCTAAAATATGTGTCGTTTTGAATTACAGGTGGATTCAGGCACTGAATATACAACTGTCCCTTTTTTCATCAGAAAAAAACCCAAACATCTAAATCCATACAGACTTTAGAGCATAAAGAGACATCCAGATTGTCTTGAATGATGACAATAATATTTTTCTATTGCTCTTAGAACTTTGCTTAGTACACCCAACCTACCCTGTTTGCCTTTTTGTCACATTTACATTATGCTGATGTGTCTTGATAGGTTCTGTGAAGGTTCTTCTGTTCTCTGAAGGTCTGTGATTCTGATATCAGTCTAAAGACAGTTTTCATTGTATAAACGTTGAGAACAGTCATTTTTGTTTTGGGCTGGAGTCCATAGTTATTTTCAAACCTGCAAACACATTACACTTTGCCAGTCCAACTGAATCTTTCTCAGACATCCTGTACCAAATAATGCATGACCTTCTCGTTACACAACATAAGGATTTAACATATGTTGTTTACCGTTATATGTTACCTTCACAAGTATAACACTCAGGGGAGTGAGGGGGGTTTATAGTATGTTTTAGAAACACTGAAGTTTTCTGCAATTTCACCTTCTTAAGTAGCCTCTGACAAACCTCTCTGCCATGAGATTATAAGAAGCAAAGGACTCTGGATAAAGCTCAATTTTATATTGCATTGCTTTCACTTGCAAAGGATTTCAAATAATAACTTCTAAATTAAACAGCTGTGGAGATGTTAAGGTATTCTCCATGGACTCTGTGCTGTCGTCTGCAAGCTGATGATTCTGGAATTCTCAGGTATTGTCCCCATGAGGTGCTTTTTGCATTGACCTGTACATCTTTTCTATGTATGTCCCAGTTTCTTTGCACAGTGTTTGTCCTTGAAGTAACAATAATTGGCATCGTGAGACTGTGTTTCATAATAAAAATACACAATCTGTAATGTTCCCTACACTGTACTTCCTGCTCTTCTCCTGGTGTATTTGTTGCTAAACAAATTTTCTGATACTGTTGTGACCCTCTGCCATCTTCAGTAGAAGTCCAAATTAAAACAGTAATATCAAATATATATTTTATGAAAGCAACCACAATTAGTAGATCATTTGTAGAACATTTGCGTTTTCTAAATTTTGCATGCTATGTGAAATTAAGGCTTAAGAATTTCCCCTTAACTTTTCATTGAAATCACTTGTCTACTGCAAATGCGTTTCTTAAATTCAGCAACTTATTAATGGTTGGGCTTTTTGGTTCTGTCTTCTTTAACCAGTCTGTAAACATTCTACAATTGCTAGCAACTTCCGAATTAATGAAAATTTGTAGAATTTTTACAATTTCAGCACTGGTTTAGGACTGTGTTTTTGTGAAGCAGAAGATATGCAACAATGTTTAGGTACAACTCCTACTGCACTCCATAGAAGTGCTACCTTTTTTTCACCACTAATATAATTATTGACTGTATCCTGCTACATTCTTTCAGTATAGGTGCTTCAGTCCTCTACTGAGCCCTCAAATAAGAATGTTTTCCCCAGGAAGATAGTTTAAGTTCCTTTTCCTTCTTTATTTGAGCTGCACTGAACCATTGCTACAGGATGTGGTTTTAGCTCGACTTTTAATCTCCAAATAATCTGTCTTTTACTGTACATGTGGAATAGGGTCTTGTGTTTGTCAGTAGTTATTGTGCCTCGCTTGCTTGTGGCAGAGAATCTCAAATAATGGTATTTATTACTTGTGTAGGAGTGCATACAGTGTGTGGCTATCTCAGGGTTGTAATTCCTACAGCATGTCACAAGCAGATAACTCCATGGCTCTTGAAACAAGGCTGGTTCTTTGAAAATATGTTCATTTCATAGAAGGAGCTTATGTAATTCAAAGTGAATACCAAAGTTGTGTACCAGGTAGTAGACATCAACAAATAACACTCTCCTGCATCTAGCTTACAGAACGTGTGTGCTACAGTTTGCCTTTTTTATATTTACAACCCACCCAAGAGGTATTTTAATTGTAACTAGAAACCATTTTAAGGTTATAAGGATAAGCTATAAGGATGAAGCTCTACAGCAAAATAATAAACTGTTGTTTTATGTAGGCTTATATCTTAAAGGAAGAGAGAAATATCCTAGTCATATATTTTGCACTTATTTATTAATACTGAGAGATTATATATGAAGAATCATACTTACTCAATTCTCAACTTCTTCTGAGTGTGAAGGGATGCTTGGGTATACACTAACAGTCTTAATTTTCAGGAAAAAAAACTGGTTTTGTGGAATTGCTGTATTGCAAAGGATGTGTTAGCATGTCAGGTTTCTGAGAGAGGGAAGCATGTGAATAATTATTCAGACATTTAAGCATAAAGAACTTAACAGAAGAAAAACTAAAACCTCTCACAAAGTTAGCTTTTTTAAGAGAAGCACTTAGCTGCAAAAGCAAGATCTAAATAGATACTGCCATCAAGCAGCCAGGCTTTTTACTACTATCAAAAGTATTTTGGTCTCCATATTTAAACAAAACAGGCTAAAAAAGGAGAGAGCTTTTTATGGTAGTGAAGCCAAGCAACTGGGATCCCTGCCCCTGTATGCATGCAGGCATTGACAAGGAGGTTGGGAAAGGTACAGAAACAGCCTCTGGAGGTGGCTCCTATCAAGTGGGAGGGAAAGGTATTTTCTCTAAGATGATCTGTTATTGCATTGAGATGCATAGAGCACCATGGAGCAAGGTATCCAGTACTTGAGAGAATTAGCTATGCTGGAGGCACTCCATAAGGATCTAAAGAATGAGCAATCCCCTTATAAAGGCAGGTGAAGTCCAGTGCATACAAACCACATGGTGGAACTTCCTACGGAGTGTGCTATAGCTATAGGGCAACTCCTTGGCAATGATGTCTTGGAAAGGAGAACAAAGAGTAGATTGCTTGGTTGCTAAACTCAGCTATATGAAGGAAGCATCTCTTTCCTGATACAGGCCTGTGTCTTGTCCATGGAAAAACTGTTCAAGGATCTCCAGCAATTTAAAGAAGTGTCCCATACCCCACCAGTATTGAACAGATTCTCTGCTACTGGGACCAGGTGCCCCTGATGCCTTAAGTTATAGCTTTCATATTTTCCAGATTCTGTACTGCATTAGTGTGTAACTCTGAACTTCATATAAAGTGTTAGCAAGTTCTCTTCACAGTTTTGTGAGACAAAACAATCCTTTTCCAGCCTGAGAACCAAGGACATCACTGCAGCTTCAGACCCAAAAAAGACAAACAACAGTGAATTGAATTGAGGAGAGCAATCTGGGAGGATGGGACTTCATAACCTGAATCTGTAATTGGACAATTAACCCCAATATGTAAATGGACCAAAACTTATAAAAGTGTGAAAACCTGTAACTTGAGGTCCATCTTGGGTGGAGCCACAGCCAGACTCTTGTCCTGCCCAAGGTGTATCCTTTGAAGGCCTTTTAATAAATACCTACTTTATTCCTGTAACACTGTCTAGCCTCTGTTCTAGGCAGCCTCTCAAGGCATCACCCTCCTCCCTGTTTGAGATCACCAGAACATCTCTAATCATAGAGAGAAGTGAGATCCTCCAGATCACAAATTTGCTTTTAAAACATGTAGGAAGAATGGCTCTCCAATGGCTACAGAGAGAGCCAGGAAAACCAGCTTAAGCTACACACTTAAATTTCAGATGTCTTAATTTGGGTGAGATTAATCTGTTCCCATGAGTGAGAGATTTCTTAATGAGTCTTTTTAAATAGGGAAAAAACTGATATCTTTCTATGCCAGAGATATTATTAGGCCAAATTAATATTCTTCAAGTTATTTTCATCTTATTATCTTGAAGGTATTGTCAAAATCCAACCTGCACTTACAATGCCACAAATGTAATACTATTGTAAATTGGACAAATGTGTATTATTGAATAGCTTGTTAATATATTAATAAAGTAAAAATTTCATATTATATTCATATTATAAAGTTTATTCTCTTTCAAGAGAATTCTAGATATAAGGTAGGTGATAATGAACTATGAAGCTTAATAGAAAACTGTATCTATGTCAGCATTTTTATGAGTGGATTTATTCCCCTTTTATCCCTTCAAAATATCTAATAGACAAGTTAATTACAAAGTAATTTCTTTTTTTGTATAACAAATCCACACAGAACTGGCAGTTATGACACTACCTGCAGAGAGCCTGTACCTCTGCAAAATGGCAGCAAAAATTGAGGTAGGGCACTCTGGTGATCTTACACAGTACCTGTGTTTAAGAAACTGAACCATGCTATTATGAACTACCACATGACTGAAAATCATGGAAGAGCTGATGGAACTGTAAAACATTTTCTTAACATATAAAATGTGTTTTGGTTTTGCACAGTCAAGCTTAAATTTTTACTTTTCTTCTTTGATAATTCCATTATGAATTTTATATTGGCAATTAAAAGTTAAAATCCAAAAATATTTGTTTTATCTGATGAGCAATGAGCCTTTTGTGGGCCAGAATTATCAGAGTACAGATTATAAAATACAGCCTGAATTTACAGACACTTTTTGCAACAATCACATAGTTAATAAGGGTTCATGGTGAAGGAACATCCACCTTTGAAATCACTGATGAAATACGCCAGTAAGGTCAGTTGAGGAATTTTTGCAAATGTAATGTATTTATATGACAAACACACAGCTGCAGAGTGGTCTTTCCCACAGACTGGACAGAACAAATGCAGAGTCCTGCCTTTGATGCAGTAATTTTATCACCTGAAGGGATGAAAGAGAATTAGCTTTACCTGAGGAGGCATGCAAATGGTACAAATTCTAGTCCTAATTGCTAATGAATCAATTTTCATTGCAAAATTCAGAACAGAATGTTTGCAGTACATCCTCTGAAGTTTTGTCAAGTCATATTTTAACTTATTTAATATATTGTCCTGGGAAAATGATTTCATATGCTGGCATCTACAGCACAATGTGTAGCCACATGCTCTGTTAGTCAGGAGCTACTATTCAATCTTCTTATAAGCTCTTATACTGTATGTTGAAACACTAGTGCAGTCGACATGTTGCTTAATTGCTGTCTAAGTCCTAATAACCTCAAAGAGAATAAGAGCAGCTACTGGCAATTTAACAGCACTAACATCGCAAGATGAATCTAGGTAATGGATTTAACATGTGAGGGACCAGTGGGCTAATTTACTTAAAACAAAATGTGATTAAATGATCTGAATACAAAGTATCATCAGCAGGTCAGGTACTTCTATACTGCATGACAAACTGTTGGATGGATGCCCAAACCAGCTCTGGAAAGCTAGTATTTCTAAACTGTCAGTTCAGAAAACAAATGTATTATAGCCTGGAGCAAACTTCACATTTTCTGAGGCAAAGGTGATCAGAAGTACTGCATTAAATGTGCTGCTATGAAGCTCTGAGGAATGTGATCAAAATAAGTTCCTAGTGGAGAGACAGAGGAAATAGGAAACACAAAAGTATGATTTGTCTGACATATTTAGATGTCTGACTGAGAAGAGGTGGATTGTACCCTAGAGTGCCTATTTATTTCCTTGGAGTATAGGTGAACTATACATATATAAATATATATATCTACAGATAGATAGATAGATAGATAGATAGATAGATAGATAGATAGATAGATAGATAGATAGATAGATACAAATATAAAGATAAATCTGGCTTGATTCATTTGGATGCCACAACAGTTCAGAGATGTGACACACAGTCTTAGAAGGGCTGGTTCCCCTCTGCTGTGGTTGCAATGGGACAGATGGGAGATCTGGAACATCTCAGCTGGTATTACTAGCCTCTGTTGTAAAAGCAAACTCAACAGCACAGCGTGTGAGAAAATGAGAAATTGTATAAATCTATATTTCAATCACTAAATGTGAATATCTATCCAAGACCTCCATTTCCAAGCACTCATTATATTCTACTTCCTAATAGGAGAAGGGATTGTGTTGTCTAAGAATCTTGGTGTAATCTCTTTCCTAGATTAGTGTCAGGTGCTACTGTTGAATGTGTACTCATAGGTGTTTTATTTGAGAGAGTTGAGCGAGATAAATACACAAAAATCCAGTGCCTTTCACTGAGTCTTTCTTGACTCCTTCTTCCTGCAGTGATTTAGTGTCTGAAATTGAACTTCAGTGAAGCTGGAATTTAACACAGAGACAGGTCAGGCCTGAAACTATATGAAAACTAATACACTTTCTGGTAAATGTAGCACAAAGTAGCAGGTGAAGAGAAGGCTGCATTCTAGCTAACCTTATTATCTCCCACTTGGGACAGATCTTCTCCATTTTCTACTAGATTTTACTCAGTACAATGTGTTTTTCTGCATCGTGTTGTTGAGTGTTTTGATGGGATCATTTTTCAGACTGGAACAATGCTAAGATTGAATTATAAGCTTTCTCAATTGAATAAAGTGCCCAGAATTTAAGTGTAAAAGAACAGTCACGAAAAAAAGGGCTCAACTCCGGCCTGGAATATGCAAAACTGGAAAAACCTTCTCAGCTCTTTGTAGAAATCTAGATTGTCTCTTCACTAACTTCAGTTTAACAGGAAACACTTGTTTCTAGGAACTTTTTGCTGAAAAGCAGTGGCAAAAATGAAATAGGCTGCAACACACAACTGTATATGTTATCAGTCCCATGGTATACAAGGAATATACATCCTTTACCTCCATTTATTAAAGCTTAAAGACCTCTCAGACAATCATTAGTAACATATTTATAAACTCTGATTTAATTCCATGTGAATACAGTTCATTGGAGTAGACAGTGACAGTGAGCTGGGCAGTTGTATCATTACTATGAGCCCCCAATAATACGAAGTGTTTCGTGAGTTGATATTGCCTCTGTTCTCTGTAAAATGTGAATTATACTTACTTCTCTTCCACATGAGTTAAAACTGGAGATAAAGATTAAATTTGGGTTTTTTTTCAGCAAAAAAACAGAAAATGCTTGTATGTATAAAGAATTTCCCCTTGAATACAAACACAGAAGCTCTTCACTTGCTAGTAAATAATAAAGAAAACTTAAAAAAAAATATATAGAATATTCAAAAAAATCACATTTTTTCTCTTGAAAAAATTTTTCCATTAGTGGTCCTGCCATCTACGAATGAAGTGTAATCATTATCTGTTTATGTCAATCTTCATGTGGGTTGTATGTTCATAATACAGTATTTCAACCTCCTTGTGTTTTAATTGCCATGTGACAATGGCAATTCTCATGGTGTGAGAATACTGTGCAGGATTTTAGCTCAAGATCTACTGTGTGTTGCCAACATTTCCTTAATTTAGTAAGGCATATAAAAGTAAGACATAGTTAAGTTGGCATGATTTCTCTGCGACTACTATATGGTGGCTACGTTTTATCACCTTACTTTCCTCTAGGTGCTTACACACTGACTGCTTTAATAAATGCTCTAGCAATTTACTAGCTATTGAATTTAAACTTGCTGTTCTGTAATTTCCTAGATTGATTCCTCTGCTGTTTTAGTGGAGGCTGTCCAATATTTTAGGGAATCCATTTCCCAGAAAGGAAAATGTAACACTCTGAATGCTCTTCAGCATCACCTTTTTTATCCCAGGTGTACTCTCACGATTTTCTAATGTCACAGTATGAAGCACTGCTGTAGTTCTTGATCCTTGGTCCCTTTGAGTTACATTTTAATCCACAAAAATTCCATTCAAATGCCTTCAGTCCATATAAATTGCCTAAATATCTGAGAAGAAAATGAAGTCTTAGGAGCTCTGGGTATGAAATTCTTACTTCATGTAACTGAATAAAGTGGGGTCACAAACTCTGAAATATGACAGCATTTGTCATTCTTTGTGATGAACTTCTTGTTTAATTTGCTTCCACATAGAATACAAATAAATAATAAAAATTAAACAATATTTTTTGTATTAAAACTTTCTAATAGACAGAGTATTTCTCTACAATTAATATCAGAGAGAGAAAGTTGCGGTCCAGTTAAATGCATCTGTATTCCAAGTGCCTACTTTTTTTTACACCTCTGCTCCAGGGACAAGAGGCTTGTACCAGCTGCTGGGCAACAGAAGGTGATGAAAGGTTTAACTCCAATAAAATATTTGTGTAAGAACATAACCTTACAGGAAAAAAAAAAAACATTTAAAAAAAAAAAGGACATTTTGGGTACCTACTAATTTCTATATTCCACTACAGATGTCAGCTACTAGTTAGTACCAGAACGTGCCAAGTTTTTCCATATTTTCACACACTCAATAAATATTCAGTTCCTTACCTATGAGCTTCCTTGAACTACATCCTTGTTTGCTAAGTCTTATAGAGCTATTTTTTTATTTGGAAGGGGGCTCAAGAATCCAACAGATAATATAACCAAAAGCGCTCACTGTGAGAAAAGCTTCTTTCAGAAAATATTCCCTTTGCATAAAATCCTTCTTCTTACCTCTTTTTATCAAAAAATTCTAAAATGTTCAATTAGGAACAGGAAAGCATAATCTTTGAAAAAAACCAAAGAATTATTTATTAAGAGAAGTCATCTTGTGTTTAACTTGCATACATGGATGTATGCATAATCAGATAGAAAGGAAAATAAACCAGACCAAGTGCCTATAGATTAAACATCCTGCTGTAACTATTGATGTGTATTTTTAAAAGTTTTTATTTCTATTTTTTATATGAAAGCATCTTAAAAATGTAAGTTACAAATCTAGAATTCGTGTCCATTATAGACGTAGTAATAACTTTCTAGTTAGAGAATTCATTGCTACACTGCATAATCAGCTTGTTGAAGGCATGCGCTATAGTAAAAGAAAAAAATACAACCACTCAATAGTTACATAGCTGTCTCATTAAAGTCTTGATTAACTTTATAACAATAATGCAATATCATTATACTTTCATAAATTAGAAGACAAATTGTATGTATATCAACTAATGCACTTGTATCTGTTTATTTTTCAAAAGGATGCAAATTTAATTTAAAGTAAAACTACTCCAACAACATTAATTTTTTAAGTGGCAGGTGACATACATAAACTCTACACAAATATATAAACTAAATATTTCAATATCTTAATTATATTATCTAAGGGTTTCAAAGAAAACTGTAATATATAATATATATATATATATATATATATATATACATATATGTATAAATTACATAGACTAACATCAAAAGCAGTAAATATGAGCAATGACAATTGAGATTATCTACTACAGATTGGCTGACCTATGCAAGTTGAGTCCCACTGCTCCTGTTTGGTCAGCAGGCACCTTTTACCATCTGCTTTACTTATATTGGCTCAATCTTTCCTATCATTATATAACAGAGATATAGCCAGATGGCTATTTGGATCCAAAATGCAGTCTGGAAATCACAGAATTTTCAAGATCAGATTAAAAACTCAGATTAAATTTATGAGACTTTAAAACAAGACAGTACTGATAGCTAAGCATGCGATTTGTATGGATATTTATAAATAAGAAAACAAAGACTGGTTCCATATAGCAGAATTTTATATCTAATACCAAAATAACTGAATGAAGTGTTCATAGGTTAGCTGGAACCTAGGGAAAAAGTTCTCAAAGACAATCTCAATAAGACTATGTATATATCAATCACTTTTAGGATCAAAATTTCTCTCACTCCACAAAAAACCTCTACATAATTTCTCTGTAACTATTCCAGTAACATTTTTGAAACTATATTACATAATATCAACTCAGAAATTGAACAACAAAGTGGTTTCCATACAATCATTGGATAATCAAGAAGTCATTTAAAAGACTCTATACTGAAGTTCAGTCTCAAACGGGTATATGACCATAAGGCTGCAGATACAAAAAGAAGGCTGGTTCAATGCCCCAGTACATATCTGAGAGCCCATATGGCTGGCAATTTAAAATGTAGCTAATAAATAATTGTCCAAGCTTTCTTCTCTCCTAAAGAGAGCACAGAGTTCTAAAATTTGATATGCTTTCTATTGTGTTTATATGATACCTCATATGTAGGATAGAAGGAAGATTCCAACTTTCATCTTATATTAAAGTGAATCTTTTCAAAGTAGAAAATAAAACATTTTATCAACAATTTCTTCAAGAAGTTATCTATAAAACTTGAAATCTGAATCAAATTAGAGTAATAAAATATATCTGTTAACTATTTTTTTGTTGTACTTTTCCCAGATTGTTCTGCAATGCATTAATTCTTCCTTATCCTTGGAGAAATCATTTTGCTTTTTTCCCCCTTTCTTTCAGCTCATGGAGATATCTTTGGGAGAAATTTTGTTGTTATTTAGATTTTTTTGGAAGTGTTACAGAACAGAAACCATGAGCTAGCTAAAAGCAATGGGATTCTAGTGAATAAGACATCACATCAGTATACTAATCATTTCACAGCCTAAAGACAACTGCAGTGAAGCCAACAAAAGAGCAAGTAGAGCCTGCCAATAAGCCAGATGCTACTGTTGAAAAAGAAATTTCTACGGCTTAACATCTGGGCACTGTGAATACCTTTCAGAAATGAACTATTTTACACTGAGATACAGAGAATGTTTATTAAAACATGTTTCACCAGCAGATACTCTTATTACAAAGCTATCATTAGAACACATTTATTTTGTAGATGAATAGTTTAAAAATAAAAAGAAGTAGAAAAACCTCCTCTATACTTTAAAGCAGCTCTTAGGCTCAGTTTTGAGTTAGCAAAAGTGCTTGATTGGAATCGTGAAATCAATATGGCAGCTAATGCTCAGGTTTTACATATTTTTTTTTTTATTTGACTTACTGGTAAGCATGGCTTTACTTATGACGTTAATGCATCTTCTACAGGTCATCCGGAGATACTTTATTTCCTAACAGTCCCATATAAGAGGCAAGCTTTATCAAAGGTGTTGAATAAAACAGTGATTAAATGAATGCTGTACAATGTTTCGTTAAGGACTGTAACTTGAAGATTTTTTCCTTACCTGTGTAGGAAGAGAGGAAATAAAACTTTGGGCATAAAATAGATGTTACATTGCCTTAACCACCTTCTCCAACAAAAACAACAAGCAGATAGGGTGCCTGTATATTTGACACTTCCCAGTCTGTTAAAAGACCACTTCAAGAAAATTAATACAGGCTTTCCATTACCACAGTGGTATTCAAGCATATTTTGAATAAAACTTTTACAGAAACATGAAATCCTAACATGACACAAATTTGATCTGATAGAGAAAAAGTTATATGAAGTCCTTAACTAACTTTTCATTCACTACTGATTTTACGTGGGAAGCAGAATAGTGGCAATGGACACCATTATGAAATTCTGGTTTAGCTGAGCCATGCTCTCTTATCATTGCCGTTATGGCATCACCAGCATTACCATGATGTCTTAGGATGCACAAACCTGGAGTTATATCTTTTATGACTAGTTCTATGTCTAGAATACTAACACCTGGATTCTATATCTGTATCTAAAAAATAATAGTTTTTCAATTTATGTATTAATATTTTCAAATAAAGAGGGTGTCTGATAAAGCAAACAGTGCAGCATTACCAATTTTCAAATGGATAGAAATGTATCAAGGACAAATGATATCTAGTTTTTAAGTAAGAGTTTTATGAAATACTGACTAGGAAAAAGAAAATTTTCCACAGTTCAGGAATAGTGCTCATAGCCTTTATTTTCACATTATAGTCAGAATTACAAGTCTCAGTAATTTTTTTTTTTCCTCTCTTGGGTAATATTTACAGATACTGACTTTAGAACCAGTCACTGTTTATTTGCTGCTTTATTTTTTTTTTTCGTAGTGCAACATACACAATTTCTTGTTTCCTGTAGTGTGTTCAAGAACTGTAGAACCAAGTAGAAGAATAGGAAAATGGTTCCTAAATGCTGACAGAAGCTGAGTATTTTAAAAAAACCCTCAAGCCTTAAATGGGCTGCAGCAGCTTAAATATCTTGTGCTCAAAAATTTCTGGTTTAAGTCATAGAGCTCTTGTAAAACCATTGTTACATATTCAATATAGGAAAAACCCCCAACTTGAACAGCAAGCTGTGCTACAAAATTTTCTTTATTATTAATAATTCTTTAGGTTATGCAACCCTATGTCAGCCCATTGAATTTCACTTGGCTGTTAAGATGAAAGAAACTAGTCCCAAAATTTTGACCTTGATTACCACAGACCTTAGGTGAGAAACCTCACTGGTCCATATGAGGCAATTGCTTACTAGTCAAATTTTATACTTAGGCAATGTTTGTGGCTCTTAATTCAATTACAGATCTTCATTAAAGCCTCTTGGAAGTACCTGTGGTCAGCTGGAAAGACCAGGTAAGAACTACAAGATGCTACTTGTGTAAATATGAAAGAAAATCCAGCCATAAAGATTTAATAATTTCTATAAGATTTGTTGTTGCATAAAATAATATTTCAATGTACATTGTTTTTATTTTTAATAGAATTAAATTTTTATTCATTTACTTCTAAGTGCTGCTTCCATTTTGTAGGCTCTGTCATTTGCAGCAAATGAGTAAATATACTTCCATGACTTTGAAACTACCCTATTTCTGACTGCAGTTTTGTTACTACTATGAATGACTTTCACAACAGGAACGCAGGCCAATTTAAAGTCCAGGCACCAAGCAATTTGAGATCCACCAGCTTTATGCAGTAATATAATTATTCCCTCCGAGGCTCTTAATTGTATTCATCACACCATGATTTCTGCACAAATTAAGCATGCATTTACTGCTATATATAACTTGCTTTGCAGTTAACATCCTGGAAACAAATTTCAAGGAGATAGAATCTTGAACTTAGTCATCCCATGAAATCACTAGTTTCACTGCTTGGAAAAGTCACTTAGACTGTAAGGTCATTATATTTTTACATTACCAAATCATATACAGAGAAGCAGTGAAAAAGGAGTGTGATAAAAAGATCACAAAACTTATACAAATATGGTATTCAGACTTCAAATGTTAAAAGCAATACCTTTAGATGTGTTTTTAAGATGCATAGCAAAAAATCACCATCAAAAAACCTTGCAGTCCACAGAAGACAAAATGTCTGAAATTCAGATTCAGAACAATTATGATTATCTATATTATCTATATAGATAGATACATGTGCATATAGATTTATGAATGTTAGTGTGCATACCATTCTGACCTTTTACTTTGCTAATTTTACAAAAATCACACATTTCTATGAGTGTTTCAAGTAAAAAACCCCAAACCTTATAGGACTTCATATAATTGTCCAAGTAATGAATTATAATGAATGTATCATTTGTAGGAAGTTATTAAATGAAGAATATATTTATGTGTACATTTGAGCTTCCTTGTATAAAGGTAAATCTACTCTGTTAGCCAGGTAATTTTGAAATACATGCTTTTTTAATTACATCACAGCAGTGTTGATCTATGTGAAATCAGAATAAGACAGTATATTTTTTTCTTGCTAAACTATTTTCTTGGAGGGGGGGTGGGATAGGGGAATGGAAGGGAAAACAAAGTCTGATGCTATGCCTATCAAAATGTGATAGATACGAGAGCCTAGAAGGTATTTTTTTATTTTGCTTTCATATTGTTTTCTTTCTGTGGATATTTCTCTACACCTACAGTTGTAGAAAGCACTCGTCAAGAAAAGAAGGAATAAACAGGATTCAGAGCTTGTGATCCATTTCCACTTTTCCATACTCATTCTTCTGGGATTTTAAATTAGACTACCATTTTGACAAGTCTGTAAATTGTTATAATTTATATTTCTATTATTTAAATTTATATTATTTAATTATAATTTATAAAAATCATATATCACATAAATTGTCTTGTGTCTCACAGAATTAAGAATCAAGATTTTAGCAAGGTTCAAAATTGTTAAAATTGTTGTGGGTGGTAGAAATGTCGAGAATTAATGTTGGAGTTAGGGGATAGAAACAATAACAAAAAAAAAAGCCAAACCAAAACAAACAAAAAACCTCAATACTGGTTTAATATGATTAAGATGGCGACTCTTACATCCTTGCAATATTATTTTCTCATAGTTTCATCTTTTTTCCCCTACTTTTCCTTTATTGTTTTTAATCTGTTTACTGAGTAAACAAACCATAAAATCTTTTAGGGTTTATTGTATTTGTATTTAGTGAAATTGTAACCAATGATGGCCATAGTACAGTGTTTTCCTCCTGTTCTAATTGCTTGAAGTGCTGATAAATTAATGAAAATATCAAATATATTCATAATCAACACAGCTCAGTAAGGGCTTAACTTGCAGGTGTCTGACTATACTCAAAGTCTAAAGTCATAAGAATAATTTCTATGTTTGGAAGAAGCCCTAATCTCCAATGTCAATGAAAAATATCTATTGACTAATAAAATTAAATTGGATATTGTCATAGGTAATGTCAGCAGAATTGTACTTATGTACTGAGAGATCAGATATCTCATCTCACCATGAGTGCATGATAATTTAGAAACATTTCTGCATTTGTTGCATACATGAGGGAGGGAGAACCTTTGTTAGAAAACTGGGAAAATTCCCTTAAACATCTGTAAGACATTTGCCTGACTAAGGTCCTAAATTTGAAGTTTCAATAGCCTACGGGGAGCACCTCCCTCACAATTAATATACCTAAGAATTATGGGAACAGCATGGAAGTGACTTGGAATGTTATATCATGGCCAAGGGACTCTTTAATTTAATGATCTCTTTTAGTTGCAGTTCACATGTATGAATCCTCTACCCTTCAGTCTGATATGAGCAGTCTCTCAGAGCACTGCATAGTTGAATGAGCAGATAGCATTTATATATTTACAGCACAGAAATGGTCCTTCAAAACCCATATAAGATACTAGGCCACCAATTAATAAAAAAAAACCCATAATCTCTAAGCGTAGAGAAAAAGAAGGAGCAACAAATTTTTGCTAAAATATAGCCACCAGTCAGCAAACGTCTATTTATTGGAAATGAGAACTGTCAGCCCCTTACGCTCGCCAAATGAAGCCTCTTCCTCAACAAACCTCAACTCTCTGCATGCATCTGTTCAATATGACTTGCAAAAATCTGATAAGGGTAACAATTTTACATTATTCTTGAACAAGCTGATGTTTGTTTATGTAAAACAGATAGTCTGTATATCCGGACACCAAATCAGTAAGACCTGGCAAATGACAATGAGCCAGGAGGTGTTGCAGGGGACTTTCTTACTCAGAAAGGGAAAAGTGGTGGCCACATCCAGGTTTTATTCTTAGCATCCTAACTTGAAACAGAAACACACCAATGCATCCTAAACTGTACATAAGTATTAGGTTACACAATATTCCTTTACTGACTTTAACCTTAATATTTAACTTTATTTTAATCCAGTATTTTCATTCCCTGATGAAAAGGTTTTGTCTACTGTTTATTAACATGATAAAAACAAAACTCTAACATCCATGCATATATATATATATTTGGTTTGTGAGGTACATAAATGTTACTTGATTATTTGGATTCTGAGCTCAAATACACTGTAAGCCCTTATTGGTTTGCTTAGGGTACTGCCACTTCTGCCCAGTCCTTCCAATTTGGATAAAGAGCTGTTTCTCTCTGATAGTCAAGACTATTTCAAACCTTATCAGAGCCTCTTCGCATCATGGTGTAATATATGTTCATGTAGCAAAATGAAGACAAGATTGTAACATGTAGAGTAAATCTGTTTTTCCAATCTAATAATAGTATTTCAGGCATGGTGCCCAAGCTTTGACATCTATTATTGGCCAAAGTACAGGCTCCCTGTTCTATGTTTGATGTTATCCAAGTTTCTGCTACGTATTGAAGCAAATGTCCTCATTTTCATTTCTTTTGCTGCCCTTGTTGAGCAGATAATACCAGAACATTTTTACTTTGCTCCTTTGAAACTTTATCTACGTGGAGAAAACTAGACTTCTTTATTTTATACACCCGGATTCTTCAAAGTCCTGCCAGATTGAAAGGACAATGTATTTGATAGAAATCAAAATAGCAGTTTTAGTAACATATTAAAACAACTTTGGATCACATCTCTTGTAGAGTTCTATTCAGTGACCATTGAAGCTGGTAGAATTCAATAGCCACTAATCACAGAACTACAGGTTTTTCACATACACACCCCTATAAATGTAGCTGTACATTTGTCACCTAATCAGTGTAGATTTTATCTCAGCAATAAGAGCAATATGAAGCCAGCTACTTTTAATAGAAAATATGGCAGAAGTTCTGAGCAATCAGACAAAGCAGGACAATTAATGTAATAAAAAGCTTCAACAGAAAGTCTGTTGTGTCGGTTCCCCACTTAATCAGCTATAGCACTATAAAGGAATTACAGGCATTATAAAGTCATATAAGAAATATCTCACTGACATTTTCTTTGTTATTTTAGGAGAAAAAATAATGTGAAAAGATAAGTAATTTTCTCATGTGCTTCTGAATTTTTCAGTTTTGGGGAATGAAAATCTGGCTTTCATGCTGCTGTTTTTTCCATACCTGCATTCTGACATTAAAATAATAGAGCCAATGAAGTGAACATATTTCTAAATTTCTGTCACACACATCACTCTGTCAGTTAGTAATTGACATAATGACAAAGTGGCCAGGGAAAACATAAGAGGAAAAAAAGGGACTGGAACAAACAGGATGTGTAAAAGAAGCAGTCTAGAGAGTCTGCATACACTCGATGGCATGACTAGCTGCATTCCCATTGTATTGCTTAAAAAAAAAAAAAAACAAACAAATATTGTAATTCTTGTGGGTATAAGGTGAGTCTGATAAACAGAAACCTTCTAATTTTCTATTTCCAAAGAAAGGTCTGCCAAGGTTAATGCTGAAGGTTTCTGAAGAATTTTGATTGCCACTGAGCAGTAGTTTGGGAAGCATAACTGAGGAAAATGAAACAATAGGCTACTGAAATATCAAGGGAACTGAGAATGCTAGCAGTGTTCATACAGCATTGTACACCATGGCATCCTGGACGTGAATATTTATGCTGCTACAGTTACATATGCTCAAAAGCTTAAAAAGGTCCCTGAGATATTATTATGCTGTAACTATTAAACTCAGTTAATATGTCCTGAAAAGAGTAGGGTCTAGGGCTATCCAAAAGGAAACTTTTACTGACAATACTTGAATTAGATAGGAAACTTATTTGTTTGTACACATGGTTTTGAACTCTGGCATGAAGATATGAAAAGTGTTTGGTTGTTTCCTAGAGTAGGACTACGTAAGTTGTGTTCAATTCTCTTCCTTCACAAAACAATGATTTGTGAAAAGATTTGAGTTTGAGTTCTGACCCTACGCAATCTACAAATAGAGAATAGTTACACTCATAGTTCTAATGAAGATATGCATGGATATGCCTAGTTGTAACTGTTTTAACTTGCTATTTGGTTGAGTTTTTTTAATTAGCTCTCTGTTTGCTTATTTGTTTGTTTTACTTAGTTGTTGCTTTTGTCTTAGGGTTTTATTTGTTTGTTTTGGGTGACTCTTTTCAAAAAGAAACTGGTATAGAAGCTATCCATAAGCAGTGTCAGCCTGCAGATCACTGATTGATTCCTGCCCTTTTTATTTAAAAGCACATTTACAATAGAAAACACCGCTTGGTTAGAAACAGTCTGTAGTGGAAAAAGGGGAAAAGTAGCACAATCTCTAGAAGGCAGCTCAGAATCCTCCCTGTTCATAACACTTCCTAATGGCTATTCTCTTGATGACTTCAGTAATGTTTTGTGGGAGACACTTTAAGCACACTGCTTAATATATGAAGAGCATTACTATTTAGTTTATATAATCAAATACATTTTTTCAGGATTGTATGCAAAAAAGACAGATTTTGGCATTTGCAATTGTTACATATATAGACCCTTTCACTGCATATATGTAACTCATATTACTGATAATTTCCAAATGCATTATAAATACGTATGATATAAAATTATAAATCCTCACGAAGATATTTTAACCATTGCTGAACTAAATCTTATATAGGTCAGCAAAACACTAACTTAAAAATAAACCAGCTATTTGTAGGATGGAAAAGTGTCCAGTTTCCTATTTACGTCTATATAAAACATAGCCCCTCAAAAATTACCTATCTGATATGACATTCATAAATAATATGTAGTTACTTTAAAAGAGGTGTGTTTGTTTACAAAGTTGACATAATACATATTTATTCATAGTTAAAGAAGCCCAGGGATTCATTATTATAAAATAATATCTATAATCTTATTTGTAATAGAATCCTGCCATCATTTGAAAGACATTTTGATAGAAAATACTATTTAGTTCTACACAGTAATCCAAGTCCAGCAATAACTACATGAAAGACCCATTACAATTTTCTCCTACCTGCCTCATTAGGTTCAATGTGCAAAAGAGATCAATGACTCCAAGGTGAATTGACAAAGTGTGTATTTTATCATTTGCTTGTGCCCTGTCTTAAACAGAGTAAAAGATTTAGGGTTTATTTATTTTCTGAAATATTTCTACTTTAGTTTCTCTAAGTATACCACATTCAGCTGCTTTCACACTCTTTCTGTTTTGCTAGCAATCTGTTAGTGATATTTTCCTTTCATCTCTCCACATACATATCCTAATGAAATCATTATGGCTGAGCTGATAGTTTTCATCTTTCTCTATTTCTACAGTATATGGTGGTAACGATCTCATTTTATTTGGATACACTGACATTAAAACCATCCCTTTCATACCCCCAAATATTTTGGGAGTTTCTTTAAATACATATATTTAATTATTTAAATCACGCAGCTGTATAATCTCACTTGATGCTAAAACATTTGATTATCAGATATGGGATACTGACATGGCTGCTAACATTTGTTTTGCTGTATGAATTACAAGTTGTTAAACAATGACAACCTGAACTGCAGCACAAAAAATGGAAAAAAAAGCCAAACCCAAGAAAACCAGAAAAAGATTTATAGATGCTTGAGAAGGTTTTGCTGTTAAAGGGGTAGATATATCTCATTTTGCATCCTGTTGCATTGCCAACCTGCATTGCCTTACAATTTAACTTGGAGAACAATAAGTATTCTACTATGAATTTATTTTACATTTAGTCTAAGAACTGAACTGAAATGTGTAAGTCTTACCAAAAAAAGGATTTCAAAATTAGTCAAATATCTCCTAGCTGATCACTATGTGAACAGGGGAGCTTCACTAATTTATATCTGTTTCAGGGATGTGTTTTCTGGAACTTGGGAGCAAGTGTAAACTTGAATCACTTTTTCCTCCAGGTGTTTTTTTTTTTTTTTTTTTTGCTGCCCCCAGAAGTGCTGTTTTTGACTTTGTTGATATTACTGGATAGCTTTCCATCATTAACTACATATAGCAAGACCTAGGAAGAGGGGTCTTTATTGCTTTTGGTCTTCTCATTTTCCATGGTACATAAGGCACTGTTGAAATGTTTCCTAAAAATGTGTGGTTTCCCTGAAGGTAAATGATAAGGAAGAGGAATTTTCCACTTTTTCCCTCTTTCCCTTCTGTGCTTCTCCACATTGGATGATGGGAAGAGCCTTCTGCTTAATGGGAAATTTGCATGGGTTGGGCACATGGATGGGAATAACCCTTCAGCTGTCATTTGCTGGAAACTATCACTAACTGATTTGAAATAACATGTCTCATAGATTTGATCTGAAATATCTCAGCTGAGTCAGAAAAAAAACTGAACCAAACCATGTATTTCACCAAACAACATCAATAAACAAGAGTAAAAGAGTATCTTAATATCACAGAAATGCTGTATTTGATTAGCTCAATTTCCAGTATTACATTTGCCCAATGTTCCTCTTACAATAAAGAGGTTTCTTTGGAAAGTGACATGTTAAAAATATATATATTTGAATCCTTTTTTTCTGTAACACATTTTGAAATAAATTATGGTTTTGAGCTTTCCTGAAGAATAAAATTTGTAGTTTATGCTTGAAGAAACTAAATATCTTTATAAGCTACACATTGGAGACTTGCATCCTGCATAAGAAAAAAGGGGAATGATACATGACTAAAAAAAATTAAAATAAACTAAAATAATTTGAATCCTCAAAATAAAGAAAATGTTTCAGAGTTCAGGAGGTTTCATGAATTACAAAATTCTAAAACAAAGGTATGGGTGAGAATAAAGTACATGAACAGGGACAGTTGCATAGGGCAGCTACTCTCATTTCAGTCAGAACTTTCTCCAAATACTACTGTATTAGAGTACGGGAGAATTAAATAAGTGTTTGTAATTCAAGGGTCTTACTTTCTCAGATTCATACATTGTGTGAGAAATATCCATTTTTTCAGAGATCAGGGAAATGTTCACATAAGAAATATATGTCTTTTATTCTGAAAGATAGAAAGGATTTCATCAGTACCTGATGCTAGATGCCTTTTATGCTAGACTTCTACAAAAGAATAAAACTTATTCACTGACTAATTCAAATTGCTGCCTGAATAGATTACATGTGAATAAGCGGAACAGACCCAGGACTACGTTATTTTTCTATCAGTCAGAGATAGAACTTATAGCTTTGTAGCATCATCATATTTTAATAAGAGAAATCTGGTGAGAGGATTGGAGGAGAATGAGTAAAAAAGAAAATATATTGGGCATTGGAAAACAAATATGTTTCTGTGTTTGAACTTCATGAAGTATTTTATGTCTGCCAAAAAAACCAAACCAAAGCATTATTTTTTCTCATTTATGCAAACAGGAGGATGGCATATTCTGTAAATAAACTGGTCTCAGTTTTTGTTTGAGGTCAGAGATGTAAACATAATGAGTGTATGAATGATCAAATATGTTTTTTATATATAGCTTAAGATAAATATATAGATGATTGTGGTAGAGCAACATATTTCTATTTTATGTCTGATTTAGCTATGGTTGTTTTGTCATCATCTAAGCAAAATCTGTATCATCATCTAAAGTCTGGGAATGACATGACTAGAGCACTGTTGATCAGAACAAAATATTTTGCTGCATTTTCACTAAAGTGTGTGAATGTCTCAGTGCTATTGCTTGTATGGGGTCCCTTTCAGATATATTCCTCCTACATGTATTATTTCTCTCAATCTTTTCTGGTTTTATTCCATTTAATCTTTTCTTTGTCATTTTACTCATATCTATGGAACTTTTAGAGTAGAACCCCTTCCCATACCTGACATTTGTTAAACATGTGAGAAAAGATTACTCTTTGAGAAAGTGCCTGCCTTAATGAGTGGATGATGAGTGACTTTAAAAGTGATGTAAAATAAGTAATTTTCTTTCCTACAACTTTAATTTCCATATATAAGTATTTTTGATTCATCTTTACATTTTCTGCATTTTAATATTTTGCTTTATTTCTGGAATTTATGTTCAATTAGAATGGATTCATACAATTAAACTCTTCTCACTTCCAAAATTACGCACTTATGTACTCCATTTCCACAGCTCCTGAAAGTAAATGTTTAAAAAAAGATTATCTGGGTCCCTATGGCAAAGGCCAGCTGAATGGAACTCTTCAAATTCACAAAGAAGATGGAATTGAAATTCAAGAAATGATAACTAGAGTTGCACAAATATTTCAGTTTCTGAAAACTCTCTTATCCTGTGCTCATCAATTTGTTCTCCCCCTATTCAGACATACAATTTGCATTTAGATAATTTTTATTTTCTGTGTGAGTTTTTTAATCTGGAAGATGCTCGAACTTCTGCCAAAAAACCTCATAGTTCTTTACACCAACAGGTTTTAAATTACTTGCAATCAATAGTGTAAAGTGATGAATATAGGGCTCTTTGTTCAAAGGATTTCTTTTTTTTTTTTTTTTTTCTTGCAGTCTAGGACTCAGAAATGCAGTGATCATGGAACCTTCACCTTGATCTTAAAGTTTGCAACCTTTGGGTCTCACCTCTTTTACACAAATAGTTCACTGTGGTATTGTCTTCAGCAAAAGTATGTCCAAGACTATTCTTGAAATGCTTTGTGGAAAAATGTGTTTCCATTGGTGAACATAATAATAGGAGTCCTTGAAGAACTTTAGTGACTCCAGTTGCTAATAATCTGGCTTCAAATCTCTCTGAAGTTTGAAATAACCTTAAATTACTTTTCTTTTTTTTTTTTTAATTTTTTTTAATATTAAGATGCATTTTTTTTCTCCTTCCCCCCCCTTTCCCATTTCCCTTTGCCCTGGAATCACATGAGTTCTTTTTGCTTGAATTAAAGGAATTGAAGTCTCACAGGGTTGAGAAACAAGGCTGGTTTGGGGTTGATACGTTTGTTTGGGGAGTTTTGTTTGTTAGTGGGGTTTTTTTGACTCCTGCATTTCCTCTTTTGCTAGAAGTTCCTGACAGTTCTTCAGGCACCAAAGAAAAGGAGGCTGATGTTCATTCCTGTTGGGGGTTGGGTTTCTTATAGAATTTTTTTGCCAGAAGTTGCTAGGAAACTAATTACTGGATACTTAGTGGCATTTGTGGGTACTTGAAAAAACAAAGAGGTGTCCAAGCCCAGGGGGAAGGAGGGGATCTGGTGACATTTTCTCTGACTGGGGAGTTTTTCTCTCCAAGGGACAGATAGCACAGGGTTTTGAGGCAGGTAAAGGATGGGCTGGGCCAGCTGCTCTCTTGCTTTTGGCATTGGAGGGCACAGCCGGTCTGCCCCTTACTGTGAGGAGAATTCACTGGCACGGCTGCAGCTCAGCCCTGAGGGCCCTATCCCCATGTGCTGGTGTATCCCAGGAATTCTGAACCTGGTCTCTCCCTGCCCTGCTGGGAGCCACACCGCCACTGCCCCGTGCCTGCTGTTCCTTCGCTCCATTTCTGTATTTTGTTTCCCCATGCCGTGTCCCGCACCCCCTGCCTGCCTGCTGGGATGCTCCTACAGCTCCAGTTATCACTGCAGAGCTTTGGATACAGCTTGTTCACCATCCCGGGCCTCCTGCTCATTCCTGCTGGCTGTGATGGTAACTGCACCAAAGGGAAAGTGCCAGCAGCCAAGAAAACTGTGTCTGGGTCCCTGGTTCTGTTTGCTATTAATGCCATAGTTATTGTTCTGTTTCCCTTGTTATACACACTAATAAAGAACTGTTACTCCTATCCTCGTATCTTTGCCTGAGAGCCCCTTAATTTCAAAATTATAGCAATTCAGAGGGAGGGGGTTTACATTCTTCATTCCAAGGGAGGCTCCTGCCTTCCCTAGCAGACACCTGACTTTCAAACTAAGGCAATTCCTTTTTTTATCCTAGAGTATTTTAAAACTAGAACAACACTTACATTTTCTTAATCCATGGAAATTGCTTCGATCACACAGAAGTTGAACCACTTCAATTAAATAAGTATTAATTTAATTTCTTTAAATTGGCTCAACCCTATCATGGAATAGCCCTCCATTAATTTAGGATTTCCTTCTATCAGTTGACATTGCATTTCTTAAGCTATGTATCAAATAAATGATATACTTTTTAAAATACTTTTGCTATCAGTTTGATGATTTTATTCTTAACTCTTCTGATATTTCAGCCTTCGATCTCAGTGAATACTTGCTTGTCAAGGTATAGTTTTATTCAAATATAGTCTGTTTTGACACACTGGTATCTTCTTTTATTGACTCTTTAACACCTGAACAAGGTTTGTAGAAGGTGCATATATGTGAGCAACTTTACAGTAAAAAAAGGTACAAATAAAAATGGTTCATCTAATTTAATCTGGAAGGTCTTCATCTAAGGTATAATTTAATCCACACTTCATTTTATTACTAATACTTCATACTAATCTATACTTAATCTATACTTCATCTAAGGTATAATTTCATTTCCCATTCCAATTACTGCCTTTGGTTTCAGTGGACTTTCAGAGTTTGAGGTGTTTCTTCATGGTTTGTAACCCTTTTTCTAAAGTGTACTGTCTAAACTTAGGTAAAGCCCCTTCCCTGAAGATGCTTAATGTAGTCCTATTGTTCAGAAATGTATTCTTTTAAGTCTTCTTCCACTCGTGTATTTACCCAAGTACTATGAGATGAAGCTATCCAGCTTTTTATGTTCTATAGACAGTTCCATAATGGTCTTCATAGAAAAATTGTCTCAGCTGAGAAATTGATTTCTTTTTCCAATTAATACAACATTCATAGGCAGAATTTTGGTGAGATCTTACAGGATGAGTCAAAGGGTAATATCTGGTATTGATTTTCATTTTGGGTCATGCTCATAGAAATTAAAAGAATTGCTACTTCGCAATAGTGCAAAATACTTTCCTACAGTTTCATCAGTAATTTCATAAGCAATAACAGTCCTTTTAGTACTGTCAACAGGACAATACTCCACAGTTTGGGAAAAGAGGGAAAACAGGAGCAGTCTACGGTTTTGGGGTTTTTTTCTCCTTTTTTTAATGGCATTGAAGAGTCTGCTTGGGCTTCTGATCTGGAAATGAGTGAGAGAAAAGTCTTTGCAAAGTAGGCTCTTGAAAGTCTGATAGCTCTAACAAGAACAGAGTCTGATTAAATATTCTTTATTTTCCTCTGAACATAGATTTGGGTATTTTTGGGTTTTTTCTATGATAAAGACCTAGGCCAGAACTAGTACTTCTATTT
Organism: Certhia americana; assembly: GCA_018697195.1. Lineage (NCBI taxonomy): Eukaryota > Metazoa > Chordata > Aves > Passeriformes > Certhiidae > Certhia > Certhia americana. The sequence goes on along the minus strand of CM031857.1, from coordinate 64,957,719 downwards.
CTTTCCTGTAATAGAAATCCATGCCAGAAGATTATGATATACATATAGCCTCCCTCAAAAACGTTTTGAAGACCAAAGGCATTGGGAAGGATGCAATGCAAAAACCTGGTGTGTTTGTGGTAGAACTTGTGGTTTGTTATAGTTCCAGTGTGTTTCTATCCTGATGGAAGTAGAAAGTGTGAATTCCAGATTGTCCCATACCATTCATACAAAGCTAGACATAGAATGTTTTTGTGGAGAACTTTCTACTGCCTGTCTGTTAAAAGGGGCCCAGGATGTGATCAGATACAAGGTAACTGGCTGTTCACTTTTTTTAACTTAGAACTTTATATGCATGGGTTCTGGTTTTTCCTACTTAGGTATTTTTAAATTGTTACTGTAGTTGTCATTCTTATTGCCATTGAGAAAACTGATAGACTAGTGTGAAGAGTATTCATTGGTCAGAGATATGGGCTTTCCAGTTTGACTCCTCAGTGCTTCATGTTTGTATCTTAGGCAGCCTGAATTACATCAACAACACATAAAGATCAAACAGGGCAAGGTCAGCTGCTGAGCAGTGGGAAAACCTATAGACTTTGAGAAATTACTTCTGTGACTGAATAATGAGCCTTGGATTCCGCAACCTGGCACCTGCCATCAGTACTATATTAATGACAAGGAAAACCCTTAGAGCTGTTATGGAGGCATAAAAGCTGGTGTTACAGAGTGGTGAATCAAGCAGTAGCCTTTATGAATAGATACCGTGGTGTTTTACAATAATGATCAAAAGCACTGCAGCTTGTAAGACTATTACAGCACTCTTTATGGATAAGAAGCATTACTCTGCTAAGAATTTTTATAGAACTGAATCTACTATGTTTTGTCATAATTGGCCCTCTGTAAAAGTCTTTAAGTTAATACCAGTATTTTATGCTGTACTACCTTTGCTATGAAGCCAATGTCTCCATTCATTTCTGTTTATTATATTTTGATATGTGTAACTGTAGGGTTAGATCCAAGAAAAAGGATTTGAGTGAACTTTGGGTTTTATCTGGCAGTTGTGATCTAGGAAATCCCATCTGAGATTTTAGTTAAAGTACTTTTTGTCAAAATTGCAAGGTATCATTTCAATTAATTCTTCTTCAAGGCAGGTGTATAAGAAATATGACTTTGTCACCTAGTGGATGAATTGCTAAACTATGAGACCAAATACCTACAATCTATTTTTTGTCTATTTTCATCCATGGACTCTTAGTATAAAACACATTTTGGGCTTTAGCAGCCACTCAAGATTTTACCACCTACACTTTACAAACTAGCGTATCTAATCCTTTATTGCAAAGATCTTCATTGAATCTGGCCTTCACTAAATTCAGAGCTTTAGCAATTACTGTGAGCATACCAACCATTGAAAAGGTAATGTCATTTAATGTTGTATAAAGTACACACCATTCAGATATTTCTTCTCTGAAATTTCTGTGGTTCTAGAGTATTTCTTCCTATAGAGAAACTTTTTAAATGCAACTGATATGAAGGAGGTTATGGGATATAGCCTTAGGATTATGTCTATAGGAGTATATGTTTATATGGTTATAGTATCATGGCTACACATTAGGCTGCAAGTGGGAAAGATTAGGCTTTCTGCATTATTTTGGCACATAACCAGCCATTTGGTCATCTTTTGTTTGTTCCAATCTTTTTCTTACAAGAATGAAAATCTTTAATTCAATATCCTTCTGATAATACTGCAGTGATATACGCCATTTAAAAGACAGACAGTTGTGGATTTGGCAACATGCTACCTATAGCTACAGAGTAAATATATAACGAATAGAAGACTTCAGGAATTCTGTTGTCAACAATGAACTTGCCAGGCAAGAAATAATATATTAAATGGAGAACACCTATTTTAAAGTCTGTTAAATTATCATGAGGGGAATAAATCACAAGGATTCAAAAGACTATGAAAGGCTGACTTTTAATGCTTTGACTGTTTCAGGAAAGAAGTCCATTTATAGATTCACATTCACATTATCATGATTCCTTTAACTGGTGCTTCCCTGTTGGTTGTACTATCACCAGGAATTTCTTCTGAAACACAGGCTAATTTCTGTTGACAGGATTAACAAAACAACTTAATCTGGATCACTCAGTGAATAGTTGAAGGTAACAATGTCATTTCCCCAAATCCTTTCCCATCCTTAGATTCATGCAATCAACATTTTTGTTTCTTTTTTTTTTTACTCTAGGAAAACTCAATAAAATCAAATATAAAATATAACTCAGTAAACACTTCCCAAAGTAATTCTATTAATTTCCTATGACCACAGTACTCGTATGTCAATGCAATATGTATTTTCTATTCTGTGTGTGTCAGGACATATGAGGAATACATGAGCTAAAGATGGTATTAGTGCTATTTTGAAAGGGCTTTTGCTTATCTTTTTAGATAATTTTTTTTTCATATATATATGGATCCTTTGATATATTATAAAAATTCTGCAAATAGCCGAGAGTTCAAATGAATAAATGTACTGAATGTCACCAATGTTAACACAAGTTTGCTAAGAAACAACATAAATTAGTTGACAAATTTGTCTAATATCATATCTTCTCATGACATGCAATACTGAGAATGCAGTCTTCCATTAAGACACTGCAGTAACTTTCATTTTGCAAGCCTATATGTACAAATCGCACAGTTCTCTGACATTAGAGGACTCTCTGTTAGCAGGCAGAATGAGATATGAAATGTCAAATCTCTTTATCCAGCTCAAACTAGTTTCAAGTGTAAAAAATGCTTGGGATGTTTTCTGTATTGCTTGTAAATTTTGACACTACTTCAGTGAGACAGAAAGCATACCATGAATTTCTACAGTAATCAACACATAATTTATAATTTTTTTTCTCTGTTCATGGAACATACTTCAGGTATGTTACAAAGACTCATTTTGCCAGGTACCTTCAAAATAATATTGAATGGTGGCAGTGATTCCAGTGTTCAGTGCTGGACTTAACAAAGCTGTCCAGAGAGTCTTCAAATGCATTGTGAATTGCTTCATATTGCCAGCTGTGGACAGATTACAGAACCTCACTTACTGTCCCCAGATGAAACTCTTGTCTAAACAGCTGGTCTAGAAAATTAGTTACTAAGCCATGGAAACATTTATTTGTATCAAGGAGTTCCATGAAAATATATATGACAATATTTTTTCTTGGAAAGGTGTTGATGACAGCATTTAGGTAAAACTGAGGGAGATTCCTCAGAAAATAAAACATTCTTTGCTCTTCCATGCAGGTAAGGAATCCTTCCAGCTCTGTTTAGAAAGAAGGATTATTTCGGATCTTCCTATGACATGAGTATTCTTTCCTATATGTAGCAAAGTAGATATTAAAATGGTTTTAGAAATACTAAGGCATCAAAAACAAAGATACTGTAAAAGCAAAGTTAATTTAGGCAAGTGGTGACAGTATAATAGATACCAGACATAACTTACTTGAAAAACACTTTTTTTTTTTTTTTTTTTTTTTTAACTAAATTTTAGTTTTAAAATTTCAGGAACCATACTCACTGCAGTTCTTAAATAATAAGATTTCAAAGGCAGAAATATACACCAATATCAAACCATAAATGAGTATCCCTAAGATAAAACTAGAGAAAAAAATAAACCACAACATACTCAAATAACTCAAAAAACTTTATTTTTCAATAATATGCCTATATTTTGTGGTTGTTTTTTAGTCTTGGAACTGTCCCCTATAACAAATTCTTATTTTCTATTCACACTATAGGAGAGAATTAGTTTTAGAATGTTGCTTTTACAGTTACAAAATGGAAACAAAATACTAGTGTCAAAAGATGGAAGTACTTACATAGGACTGTTTCTTACTTGAGTTTTTACAGTCATTCTTTCTTTTCATTCTTATATTATTTTTCATTCTTATACTGAGATCCACATTACTACCAAGTAATGCACAGCTTCTAAAAAGTACATTTACTCACAGGAAAACAGGAAAAACAAATATTGACTTATCAGTGTTTATTAGGCAAGAAAAATAGCATCTGGAAACTATGACATTAAACAAATTATCAGGACACAACTGAATATTTTCTTCTGCACATAACTAACTGAAGTTTTAGGGTTTTGCAATAATTACTGTGTACATGCACAAAGTTGTTCAAAACATTTAACACTAGATATTTAACTTCAGAAGGTGTATTAGAGAACTGAACTGCCTATACAATCTATGAAACCCGTAAAGGAAAATTCATAGTATGTATGCTAGGAGCTGACTTGTCCCATTAACAAGAACTTGATGCTTTAACCTGCTGCTTAAATGCAATCAGTGTGTAACCCCTAGCAATGTGAGGCTGCTTCCATTTTGTGACTTGCCTGTGCTGGAAAGGTCTACACTGATAACCTTTTCTTTTGGCTATGCTGGGGAAATCTGTGCTGTAGTGCATGAGAACATGTAGTGCAGTGAACAGAGAAAATAATAAAAGAAAAAATGTTAGGATGTGTTACTTCTGTCTGGTCTGGGAGGCTTCAGAAGGAATCGCATGATATTATTTTGAGAAGATAAGTATATTGAGAGCACAGGTGAGACTTTTAACAGTTCATATATTCAAAAGCAGAAATTGTGATGGGTAGAAATAGGATAGCAACGTGTGCAGGAAAGGATCAGTTTCTAAGCTTCTAGGGTGTAAAGAAGTTCTTTTCCCCATGTAAGTAAGGAAAAGGACTGCTATATCATTAAATGTTTCATGGAGGCTTGTGATCAATTATGAGAAATTAATTTTTCCTTCCCTTAATTAGAAGCCCTGCACTGAGTTCCCTACATTGTTCAAAGTAATAGATCTTATACAGAAGCTACTGAAGCTTCTGAATTCACAGCTGAATTGTGTTAGAATATCTGTTTCCATCATCAGTTTCTCACACCATTGACAAAATTTCGAAGCATCTAGTCATGGCCAAACTGTGAAAACAAAAGAATTATAATTTTTTGGCTCTTAGTAACTTAACGATGACATATGCAAAATAAATACACAATGGTGTATACACAGTTCCAACTGGTAGATTTCTTTGTCATATCTGAGAAACTCTAAACTATATAATCACACCAAAGAAAATGTCCACATGGTATATATAAGTATTTTGGCATGCTGATTTTGTCCTGGATAAATTTTTGTGAAGCTAGTGAGTGTTTTAGCTTCTATTGTAAGATGAATCATAAAAGAACATTCAGATATTTGTGAAATATTTGGCTCAAACAAGAGTTGTTCCCAAAGATGCAGGCCATATGCCAGGCAGCATTGGGATCACATGAATTCTGGAGGGAAATCAAAGAGTTGAGTGCTTGTCATATAGAGCTTATGTATGTGTGAGATAGAAACAGATGAAATAACACAAAAGTATTGAGAGAAAGCAAACAAAGGAACTCTAGAAATATCCATAGAAACAGGAATTATTCTGTAATTGGATAGTCTGGAAAAGTATCCTGTATGCTCCCTCCTTATTGCTTTTGTCTAGTCTTTGCAGGAACTTGTGTGAGCCTTGTATAACATTACTGACAGAATGCTGAAGAAGATTGCTTTTGAAGAGAGTGGTAAGAAGATCAGATGCCTGAGCATGGTACCTAAACAAAACTAGCTTCATTTGGGGATAGCAGATGATCTACTTGGAAACAGCAGTTGAGGATGAGGAAAGATTTCTCAGGATATCTCAGATGGCATTGTTCAACAAGGCTTAGGTAATGGAAGAAATTAATTTGGCCTTTGGCTGTATTGATTTAACTACATAAAACTAGAGAGAAATTTGAAATAGTCTATATATCTGGAATTGTGATCCTGCCAGGTACCTATGAAAAGCAAAACCTTCAATATAGTGTTGTAGCAAACAGAAAGAAAATGGACAATAAGACATCTTCTACAATATCTCTGGTTTGACAAAACTTTCTAAAAGAGATAAAATAGGAAGAAATTTCTAGAGGAATTGTTCTTGCAATTTCTGATTGGACTTGGGTTTGGATGATTGTTCAGCTGAGATACTCAGTAAAATGAGTAGTCAGTAGGCAGTGGACACAGTGCACAGGTACAACGCAGCACCATAACCCAGAACCAAGAATCAGTTGTTAGTCAGCTGATGTTTTCTGTGCTCGTGTTTATGATTAGTGGACTCTGTTTCTTCTTGTTGGGCCCTTGTACATTTAATGGAAGCTATTTTGCAGCATCATGTTCACATATTTAAAAATGTCATTACTTATTATTAGCTGTATTGATTATATACTGCCAGCTGCATTCAGATCTTTATTTTCCACTGATGTTTTCTACTATTTATCCATTAGAAAGTGAAAGTAGAACTCCTCCCCCTGCCTTCATCAGCCTGAACTTTACTAGATCAGAGCCCCAGGGCTTTATGAGGAAACAGTCTGGGGTTTTTATAAACCAAATAACCTCAAGCTGTTCAATAAAATGTTTAAAATGTAAGTACTGTACCGCTAGTGTCATTAGACCTCAAATGTGCAGCTCTGTGGCTATCCTATTTCTAATACAATATGAAATTATAGATGTTTCTACATAATATTGATTTATGAGACCTAGCAATAAAATAACATATGCAGATGGTTTCTAGAATGCACTTGGAGCACCTCAGAAAGATTCTCACAGTAAGCAGCACCTTTGCATAGTGGGATAAACTCCAGAGACAAGTGTGCTACATTAGTATCAGTGTCAAGCTGACATTTCAGGGTCAGTGAATAAATATCCTAAAGCCCACGTGTTTATTTTTGAGAAATTTCATATATAATGACCTTGACTTTATATTGTTTTCTAGGTATGTATATGACCTCTATCTAAATCACAGTTTGCAGTGATTTACTCCAGAAATATTATTCCTGCACTATTAAAATGAATTAATCAAAGCTTGATACAGTGCTTTTTCTTTCACATTTGTGCCTTTATTTTTTTCTCATATTTTGATGAAATAGAGAAAGGACTTTGAATTATTAAAGCACATGCACCCACACAGATATACACACATATATATCCATATATATATATATATGATTTATTTCCCTGATCTCCAATTTGTAACCATATGATATATAAAAATGTATAAAAAAAAGGAAGATCCAGTTCACTATCAAACCAGTTGGTAATTTTTCATATAAGCACAGTGAGCTTACTTTCCTGGTTATTCTTCAGGGTGAAAGTAACTATATAAAGAGATTTCTATAGAATTTACCCTAGCAGAGTTGCTATGAAACTTGTATTTGACCATAGGAGATACATGGACTTAGTCACCAAATGCTTAGAGATCTACAGATTATGATCTTGCTTATCTTTATGCTTGAAAAGAGAGTTTCTCACTATTTTTCTGAAAACAGAACCCTGTTCTCCAGTGAAAAATAATCCCTTCCTTGGAACAGTCTAACATACAATAAGTCATGCACCTAGGCAATCACCAGCCATATGAAGTTGAACAAGACTTAAGTTCATACTCTTCTCTTTGGGCTGAGTAATACTGTCAGGTTATTCTGGGGAATGAGAGGATGAAGAGCAGTCCTGCAGAAAGACATGTGGGCGTCCTGGTCCATGGCAAGCTGAACATGAGTCTGCAGTGCCCTGGTAGCCAGGAGGGTGTCATGGGTTGCAGTGCAAAATGTAACCAAAACTCTGTATTCTATCACCATCTGTTGAAACTGGGCTGTGGGAGGGTGGTGTAATTGTCTGTCAATGGCCAACTGTCAAGAAATCTGCTGGGGCAGTTTTCTTATCTCTTCCACAACCCAGCCTCCCTCCAGGGAGAGATCTTCTGCTAATGGGCAGTTGAGTCTCACTCATCCCACTGGGAAATGCTCCAGCCAGGGGGAGGAGCCAAGTATTCCTACCTGGATAAAAATCTGGGAGTTGGAACACCAAGGCAGCTTTTTCCACTGGATTCCCAGAGGAAGACCAGGCTCATCTCTCACCACTGGACCTTCAGCAAAAACTCCACTTTTCTACAGGAGCATCACTTCAGCAGAGACACATCTGCCACTGGGACTGCATTCACCATGGAATGGGACTGCCACCAACACCCTGACCCACAGGGTATCAGGTTCTATCCTGACTCTGTCAGTGGGGTTCATTTGTTTATTTTTCTTACTGCATGTGTTTTTGTTTTATTGTTTATTTTAGTTCCCCTAATAAAGAACTGTTATTCCTATTCCCATATCTTCGCCTGAGAGCCCTTTAATTTCAAAGTTATAATAATTCAGAGGGAGGGGGTTTAAATTCTCCATTTCAAGGGAGGCTTCTGCCTTCCTTAGCAGACACCTGTGGTTCAAACCATGTCAAGGGCCAACCATGTGCTGGGGAGCATCAGGCACAGCATCACCAGGCAGGCAAGAAGGCAGGGAAAATTTCCATTCTTTTGATGGTGCTTTGTGATGGTCCACTCTCAACTTGAGTGGAGTTTTTGAACATCTCAATCTAAGAAAGACATCAAGAATTTCATTCCTTCTTATTTAGAAGTAGACATCTTTGTGCTACATCATAAATTATCTTACCAATTTAACCCTCAGGCTGAAACCCCAGTTCCGTAAAACTTGTGGGTATTTTCCCCAGGTTTCAGTGATATGCAATTTGATTTTGATATCTGTTTAGGACATGGCCTTTATGCTTCATGGCTAGTTCTTCCTTTGTTTTCATGAATTCATGATGCATGGAATTTTTGAGTCGGCATTTAATATATTAAAGGATTCTGTTATTCCATACTTTGATTTTTTTGCAGTGGGTGTTTTCAATTAATATCTTGAAAAACAATTTTAAATTTCAAATTGCATTTAAATTTTACATAGTAAAAACTTGTGTTCTGTGAGACTGATAAAGACTAAAGAATTTTCAGCAGGTGAAAGTTACAGATAATATACATTACTCTCATCTCTTATTTTTCCTTCATATAAAAATATCTCTAACAATATCCTTAAGTAGTGTACCAGTTCCATTAAATTGTCACTCCTTATTGCCATAATTTTGAGCATTTGAGTGGACTCTAGAATGAGGATTTTCCAACTGGCATTTTCCTTCTCTGTCAAACATGAGACCAAAGACCAAGTTTTAAATATTTTCATCTACCTTTCTTTTTATTTCTAATAAAATCTAATAGAAGTTTTTATTATAGTTGATACTTTTGAACATCAAAGATGAATAAGAACACTAACTCCCCTGATAACTGCTAGAGGTATCTAATTTTCCATGTTATGAGTCTATCAGCTTTCTCAGGGATGGTTACTGATGAACTGAACTGGAATATTTGGCTCTCAACTCCATTTTAAGCATTGGTAAATAGTTACCTCACAAAACCTCTCTTATTTATCCGTCTTTTCAGATGGGAAAACACTTTTCTCAGAATTGATGACTACTTATTTTTCAGCTAAAGTAAATACAGATCTATATCTCTTTTCATTTGTGCAAGTAGCTGACAGATTCTGTCACAACATAGCATGAGTAAATGGGAAAGTGACAGCTTCCTGGCAAAATTTTAAAGAGATAAACATCTATTTTTGTTTAAACAGCTACTAAAAAAATGAATAGAATCTTTCCAAGCTGAAAGGCTGTAGAATATATGAATGTTGGAAACTGGTAAATAAATGCACGAGATCTGTATACTTATTATTACCTCCACAGTTTTCACTGTATTTGTCCATTACCTAATACAAAAAGTTTAAGTAATGTACTTAACATTATTAGTTTACATATGTGAAACCGTACAGTAAACACTGCATCTTATTATTGTTTGAAAGAATCAGTAACCAAATTTAAAAGACCCAAACAACCTCTTTTAAGCAGGAATATATTTTTGCATTCAGTTTGTGTGGAAAGGTTTTGGTGGTGGGGAAATCAATGTAGAGGTTTGCATTCTGTGAAAATAGACCAGGAGCTGCCTCCTGGTTGGGCAGGGCTTCAGAATGGACCTGCTATTGCCCACAACAGCCAAAGACTGATGCTGGTGGTGCCCCTGTGATAAGATTTAGAAAGCTCTAAGACAGGAGTGAGAATATATGAGAGGAATAGCCCTTTAGACAGGCAGGTCAATGGAGAAGGAGGGGGAGGAGGTGCTCCAGGCACCTGAGCTGTTTTTCACCTGCAGCCCGTGGTGCAGATCATGATGAGGCAGCTGTGTCCCTGCAGTCCATGGAGGACCATAGTGGAGCAAATATCCATGCAGAAGCAGGTGGACATGCCCAGAAGGAAGTCCATATTGGAGTTGGAGCTGCAGCCTGCAGAGAGAAAGCCATGTAGAACAGGTATTCTGGCATGAACATTGGCCAGTGGGGACCCTTGCTGGAGTCGTCCATTCCTGAAGGACCGCAGTCCTTGGGAAGGATCCACATTGCAGCAGTTCATGAATGAATTTCTCCCATGGGAGACACACCACACTGGAGTAGAAGAATAAGAGAAGGCAGAGAGGAAGTGTTAGGGACTGACTGCAACCCTCATTTCCTCTCTCCCTGTTGTGGCTCTAGGTGAGGAGGCAGAGCAGAGTATGGGATAAAGAGAGAGTGAAGTTAAGGTGAGTTTAAATCTGATAATAAATTTAATTAACATTAGTGGGCACCTGGTAGTTGACCCACTACACACACTCAGAGTGCTTACAGATTCTAATACCCATGGATTCAAAATAGTTTGGATAGTTATTGGATCCTTTTTGCTTAAAATTAACAGGGTGATTAACAGAGAGATTAACATTTCTTTTGCTGTATTTCTGAATATAGAATTCAGACAGAGTAAGGAGAAAAAAAGAAGAGATAAATGAAAAGAAATCTCACAAGGAAGATAACTATGTGTCCAGAAAAAAAAAGCATGTGAATGTGAGACTGAGTAAAAGATAAATTTGGATAAGAAAAACAGCAGCAACTGAAAAAAGGTCAGAGGAAAGATGGAAAACTTATACTGTAGTGTGAAAGAAAAGCAGGGAAGATATTTGTCAAGGGAAGAAAGAAACTGAAAGGTATACAGACAAAAGGGAACTTCAGGAAAAGTGAAATGCTTTGAGTGGGGAAAAAGATTGTAAAAATCAAAAGAAAGATAAGATAGAGATCTAGAAAAAGGGAGAAGAATCATTGGTCCCTTCCAACCCAAGTCTTTCTATGAGTCTATGATCTAGTCAAAGATCACAGAGTTTAGTGGTGTGAGAAAACAACATGATAAAACAAAGTTGTTTTGATTTATGCTGCTGGCTTTATATTTTTCTAAGTCTTCATCTTTATCCTTGCAAAGCTAAAAGGAGAATTTTTGCAGGGATTATTGTATAGGACCTGTATGCATTTTCCTTCATTTAGAACACTATCTATCTCTGCAATTGACACAGTTTTGTTTAACTGTTGGCCAACACCTCTGAACAGGAAAGTGATTTTTTAAGCTCCTTTTTGCAAATGGGGAAATTGAGGTAAGGAGTAATATTTTTCCTGGGGCTTCAGCGCAGTTACAGTGATAAAACCAGTATAACCATATTCCAAACTAAAATGAAATTTCAGGCTCATAAGCTTTTCTTATGCTGCTTGTGCAGTTGTTGAAATTACACTTGTTGAGATCAGTGTAAAACTCACTGAAGGAGAGTTGGGCTTGGATTTAAATATAGTATATCTTCTAATTCCATCAGTGTTTCTCGCTTAACGGTAGAGGACAACTCTTCAGCAAGCATCTGCAGTGTCAGTAATTCCATTAACAAAGAAGCCACTGTATTATCAACATACTGTAGCTTCATTTTAATGTGTCATTTGCACTTCAAAGTCACATAACTTTTATTATGGTAAATCAATTAAAACTATTTCTCATGATAATTTATCTTCTACAGAGTTTATCATCTCAGAGAATGCAATATTTCCCAATTTAACTTCCAAGACAAAAGTGATGTAATTTGAATGCCTTTTACTGAGCTTATTAAGCATAAAGATCACAGAAATTTCAAACCCTGAAAGATAACTGTTTCATCTATGTGATAAAATGGAAGTCACATTTTAGTAGCTTACTGGAGGTAGTAGGAGACAGTATGCTAATTAGTAATATAACCTCATTTACTCATTTGGTATGTCTCTTGTTTTAAATGATAGTCTGTCTAGAATAGATATCCAGCTTGATACAAATATGAAAAGGAAATCAAGTGAAGCTACTGTATATTCAATAAAGCTGCATGTAGCATTCATTTGATTATGCTTTTCTTTGTGTATTTATAATTCAGGATTCACCTTGAAATAAAGTAAACATTCTCAAAGATCCTGCAGTGGAGAATAGAGGTTTGTATAGAAAAATTCCCCTTCAGAAGGGAGAGATGGGTCAGATCCTCAATTAACATAAATTGTCACAACTCTAGGGAAGTCAGGAGAAAAATGTCAATGTACATACAGGAGCTGCAAATCTGATGATGTACAAGTGTTGAAAAAGCTCACAACAAAGCATGAAAAACCCAACGAGTGTACAGCCACCATCCCCCTGAAATCTTGAAGCATTAATATGAGATGAAAAGTTCATCTGTGTCTTTAGTGAATGTATTTGAGTGTGACTGATTTTTTCTTTGGTGGCAGAAGGCTTGATTTTCATATACTTTTTTTTTTTTCCAATATGCTTGGGGCACCTGCCCCCTGATTTGTACTGCGATTTGTGCTCTTGGCTATTCAAAAGGTTTTAAAATGCTGACAGTGTCTTATTCCCATCTCTTCTCCATCTGAAAGTGCTGTGTTCACACATTACAACATAAGCAAAACTAACAAATAAGAAAATAATAACGCTTGACTATCTTAAAATAGACCATGCAGTTTTACACAGAGCAAGAGAAAAGATAATCCCAACAGCCAGTAAGGCCTCTGGTCCCCTTCCTTTTCAACTGCACTAGCAGCAAATAACTGCAGCCCGTAAGCCCTAGACCTTCGCTCAGCAGGGAAAGGGAGAGCTGTTCCTGGGCTGTGTGTGTCATTTGTCCTGTGGCTCCTGCCTCTTGTTTTGTACACATCAGTGCACAGCAGCTCTCAGCTAGAGTAAGTGTTTTTGGCTGGAGTAAGATAACTGAGAACACTGGGCTTCCCTTTGAACTAAACCTCAGTACATATTAACTGCTTAGAGGTCTGACACAAATTTAAAACTCTTGGTGTCTTTTTGATCTGTTTCTGAAATTGGAGTATAAAGAGGTGCTTCTACTATATGTGGAGTTTATGCTCATATTTCATGTGGTGAGGATGCTTCTTGCAAATTACTGTTTTGTACCCTGGAAGACTAAAATGCTAAAAATAGTATGTCTCAGTTACTCCATAGTACTTATTCTGGGAAAAAAAATTCTATGCCTTACTTTGCTGCTTTGCTCATAAAAGTACAGCAGTATCTTATCCATTCCCTCTTTTGGCTGTAATTTCTGGAGACCTAACTATGTGAAAGGATGATGTATAAATGTATATAAAAAGGAAATTTGGACTGAAAACCTGCCTTAATGGTGTGATTTATTGGACTACATTATGGTCTCCCAAGGGAGGGGGTAAAAGTCCCATTAAATAATGGAAAAACATCTCCTGAGGACCAGAACATATGGGAACTAAACACAGGGAAACTGAACAGATTTTGTCTAAGCTAGAACTGGCCAGTTTCTCCTGCCATTACCATATTCCCAAAGGAGCAGCAGAACAGATATACAAGATTTTCCTACCATTTGTATTTGTATGGCCTAAACAGTATAAAGTATGTTCTAAAATAATTACCCTTGATGATGATTATTTGGTCCTATGAAAAGTAACTGGGTTAACAGTATGAATACTTTTCTTAAATTAATAATTTCATGTTCTAGCCGTTCAAAGAAGTAAAGAATGAGTCATTAGTATAATTAGCCAGGAAACCACTCACCTAAGAGTCATGTATCTAGGATGTGCATTTGCACAAATTGAAGGGAGTTTTGCTGTTGACTTCACTGACAACAGTCAAAGTCTCATATTCTCCAGATATGCTGAGGTCTTTTTGGAATTGGTTGTATTTGATTTCACTCAATATATGGAAGAAAACACTTAGTATCTTGTTGACAAAATCCATTTGGTCTGAGCTTACTCACTGCTGAAGTCATTACTCATCTACTAACATTTTGAGAACAGAATTACATTTTTAAGGATCCAAATACCCCTTTGTATTTGGTTTAGTTCTTTGCATTTTTGAAAATGAATATAGAATCCTGCCCTATCACTGTTCTGGTGTTTACAATGCAATTGAGCTTCCTTTGTTTAGATAAAAGGGGAGTTTCATAAACATTCTGTATTTCAGCTATTGGAGAAGCACAGACCTGCTTGTGGAAGGTTACTTATAAGAATTCTTTTTTCATACACTAGAATTATGCATCAAGACATTTGGACTATAATGCAAAAAGCTGCCTACCTATTATATTGCCACCTGAATGTGTTATTAAAATGTTACTGGAGTGCTGCATTTTGATGGTTTCATGCAGTCAGAATCCAACGAACATCATTTTAGAATCCTATCTTTGCATTACTATTTTTAAAGGTATTGATTTTTTTCTAATAGCCTTTCTGAAGAGTTTCTTGAGTTCAATGAGGTTTCTTTATTCCCTAATTACAGAAAGCTTACTGAAGATAATACTTTTTTGAAAGAATTTTTTTTTTTCAGTTTAGTTTTGCTTTGATATGGTCACGTTTATGTAAATAAAGATCTGTTTACTCAGTTTCAATATACAGTAGTCTTAAATCAGAGAAAGCTCATAATAAATATGAAACTAGAGCATTCCTTTTTGTAAACACATCTGCAAGCCTGACTGCATCTCACTAAGCATTTTATAGGTTCATTACACTACTTGGCTCACATTGAATTCACCTCAAATTTTATTTTTATTTTTTTTTTCCTAACCATCATATGAATAAACTTTGGCTTCTGTTTAGACTGGAAAAGATCCAGTATCTGCCGATAATCTACAGATTCAGGAAAACATAATGGTTATTACTGGTATTAAGGCATTTCTCTACACCTGTATGTCACACTCTAAACTTTAGTGGGGTCAGCAGAGGTGCCACTTACTAGAACTGTATTGTAGATTTTATGTAAAATAAAATCCATTTCATTTGCAAATGTACAAAGTTTGGAACAAAGTTAGCTGACAGGCATAAATATAGAACCAGATGGTTATATACATATATGTATATATGGGTGTCCACAAACACACCTACACACACACCCACACATATCTAACCAACCCACAAGGGACGGTTTTAAAACATCCTGTTTCTATAGTTTGACCAAGACTCCACATAATTCCTTGTGTATTTTAGTGGAGTTTTTTTTCCCTATACAGCTTAGGTGCTTTTGAAGAGCTCATCATTATCTGTGTAGGATCCAGTTTCAGAAATATTTTAAAACAACCTAGATGATCTTCAAGTTCCCTTCTAAACCAACCCGTTCTATCACTCTATGATTCTAGGTACAGCATTTAAGAGTACATTAAGGCATCCTTAAGAATGCATGATCAGTATAATCAGACATATATACTATATGCTGAAGGGATTAGACTTTAAAGAACGCATTTTTCTTTTAACAGGATGCTATACTTTGCAAACCCATTGTCTCCTGTGTAAACTCACTGTTTGCAATGGTGGCAATGTCAAGTTCATTGATGACCATACCTGTATTGTAGCTCATGAGATTTTTTCATGCTTAAAAAATGATTAACATCTTATCAGCATGAGCAAAGTTCTACCTATGTTATTTAAATTTTATTATATTTATAATATTATTATTGATAGTCACTATAAGTTGTTACCTGCAACAGTAAGGTAGAAACAATTTTTGGAGGACAGTGTTATAAGAATTGCTTTTTCCAAGACTAATATAGAAACTTAGCTAGTTGGTCATCTGAATTGAAGAATTTTAATTCATCAGTGTGAAAAGTGTTGCAAGTAGTCAATATGCTTAAGATCAGTCGTGTCCTACTTTTGTTTGGTTGTATATAGAACTGTCTAAAAGCTTGAAAAAAGACATACAAATAATTTACTTAATCTTGGCACTGCTTGTAAGTCTTCAAGTAATAATTATTTATTAAATATTTACTTGAGGTGAAAATTAGACTTCATCAATGAAAAAAGATTCAAAGATGTTTGGATCTGTAAGGTTTTCTTTTTTAAATCTTAACTTTAAACCTTGAAAGTCTCTTGAGATTCATCTTGTTTCTGTGAGCCCTAGGGAGTAGCAGGAAATTCATACATATTTAATATTAGTCAAATCAACCAATGCAATAACCATGCTAAAAGAACAATTATGCAGACTATTTATGTAAATATGGAATAGGAATTACATGTTTTTATTTAGAACACTGGAAAGACTTGTAAATTATTTAATTTAAGAAGACATGCTTTGGAGTCATTTTGAGCAATTTATTTACAATACATATATCATAGAAAAATATTTTAATATATTTGTATTTTCATATTCATTTCAACCATAACTAGGTTAAGACTAGTATAATGTTCAGAGAACAGAATTGTTTTGTCTTTTATGGAACATGCATGCAAATATCTGTTTGTGCCAGAAAGAATTTAATATTTTAGTTAACAAGCTTTTTTTTTTTTTAAACTAAGGAGACATGCCAAAATTATTTAACTGTGTGTTTTCAATAATAATAATAAAAAAATAGTATTTATCATGCATATTATTAATTTTAAGAATCTGCAAATATGTTTTATATTTTCCTGATCTACTCTAGTCATGGAGATTGTTGCATATTCTAATGAGCCTGGAAACCAGTCTCCACTTTTTGCTTCCATCTCTTAGATGTGCTTCTAGAGGAGAATCAAAAGGCATCCACAGAAACCATGAATTCACCTCTTCAGAAATTACTTTTTTAGTGTCATAGTTAATCCTGAGTAATTCACGTGTCTCATGAAGTCTGTTATTAGTTGAAGAAATCATTGTATTCAGAGACATTTGCACTGAAACATGGTGAAGAAACAATGTCAGGAATTAGGGTCATAGAGAGACCTTTGGAGTCTCTGTGCTATTCAAAAAAAAAAAAAAAAAAAGAGAAGGGTCAGAAAATTCTTATTAATTTAGGTCAGTTCTGAACTTCGCAGCCATTCTATCTATTGCTTTACTGCAGAAAGGAGATAAGTGAATTGGCAGGAAACAAGTCTTTTATATCAGAATGTGGGGTTTTTTTTGACTATCAGTTGTTTTGACAAAGCCATTTTTGGCATTTATTCTGGCCAGGCATAGATGATGGTTTGAACCATGGACAGCCAGACTCTTTCACAGTCACTTTTCTGGCTCATTTGATAGGTATGTGTAGGCACAGGATGTATCTTACACTAAATACAGATGCTTTGCATTAACTGTAAGGTGAAGTCAGGACAACTGGCTCACCTGCTCACTCTACTAACTCCAGCAGAAAGGTCTGCAGTGTACACACGTATATTTACCCCTGCTAACTCTCCATGCAATCACCCTTCATCTTCTCTAGGTCTGCACTGATATTTTATCTGCCTGGCCTGGCACTTTGATTGATCATGATTTTGGTGTCAGCCAATACTTTGGGTTGATCCCAAAATAATGTAGCTGGACAGCAAAAAAAAAAAAAAAAAAAAAAAAGAAGTGCTTAATAGTATACTGTAGAAAAGGATATGGATGTCTGCAGTTAGGTAGACATTGAAAACCTAACTTGAAAGCTGAAAAATCTGAAAACTTAAGTGTATGGAAGTGCTATTTTTTTTGAGAGGTACGTACATGTTGCTGAAATCCCACCAGACTTCAGAAACTAGTCCGTTTCACATCTAATCAAAAGTAAGTCAGCTATTAAGGCTTTCTAGAGAAACTCCATGCACAGTTAAGTAGAATACAACTTACTGAACAGTGCAAGCATAGTTGCTTACATTAAGAGGTCAAAATAAAATTTTGATATAAAACCACATTTTCATATAAAAGCTCAATGATCAGAATCTTTTCTTGAGTTTCAGTCTCTCTGTGTAAAGGAAGATTTTATCCAAGTTCCTCTTTGAGAGTACTGCAGAAATAGCAGAGGGACAAGGGAAATGAAAAGGGAAAGAAAGGAATTCTCTTGTTCTTTTAAGAAATTATCTTTTAGCCTGTCTGGTCAGGAAGGTACACATAGAATCAAGACACTGTTCCCAGATTTTAGAAGCATAGCTGCATTTACCTTTTTTCATCTTTCTTCTGTATCTACTGTATTTTTCTGCACAAGAAAGCATTTGTATAAAGCAAATAAATAAATCTGAACACAAGGATGAAGAGATGTACCTTGAAATTCTTTCTTCATTATTTTTTTTTAAGTGGAAATTTTTTTTCTGTTTGTAAGATGGAAAATAACCCCAAATCAAAGGTATAAGATAAAAAGCAGTCTTAGGGACAAGGCCAGAATTTAGGAGCCATCTTTCTGAAGTCAGTTTAGCACTTAGCCTCACAGTTCCAACTGCTGGGTTGTGTTCATAAACTTCCAGTTTTTGAGAATTAAACTTACAAGTAACTGATTCCCTCCATAATTTCAGTGTTTGTCTTTACTTTCACAAAGAGAAATAATATTTTAAAAATTTGTATTACATAGAACAGGGGAAAAAAGTTGTCCCAACAGCTTTTACCTTTGCCTTTTTCTTATCAGGGAAAAATCAAAAAATGTGCTTGTAACTGACAGACATATTGTTATTAGTCTTGCAACGAATATCCCTGCTTTTACTGCCGTTTTCTGCCTCTGCTCTGTTTCCCATTCTAGAAAAGCCTACAGTGCTAAAGTTAAATTAAAGTGCAGTACTAATTAAAGATCAGCTGGAAGAAATCAATAAAGACATTACCACACATTAGCTGTTATCCTAAAATAAACATTGGTTCATTTGTACATTTCAGAAAGAATAAAATAGTAAATTGAGATGGTATATTCCTGAACTAAACAACACAAAACATGAAACTTCAGCAATTGCAAAAGGATTCAAGAACAATTTTACTCGTTGTGGACAAATTATTCATATTATAATCCTGAGAAAGTCATGCAGCAGTCTGGATTAATAATTACAATGATGTGGATTTCCAAATATAATTTAATAATTTCGTAGTCAGTAACTGACATTCATTTTTACACAGACACCCATAAGATTAGTACTATTGTTTTCATTGCTTACTTCCCAATATTAAAATCAGTTAATATTTAACTGATCTACAGTCCATGTTGTGAGATATTTTTATTTACAATGCATCTTTGACTTAAAATATATTATATCAGCATACCTGACATGACTTAATATTAAATTTTTTTTGCTGTTGCTCTGTTAGTAGGGTAATTATTACTTCTCAAACGTTTGCTCCACTCTTTAATTTCTAGCAACATGAGGTTCATAAATTTGAACTAGAAATATTTTTTGTCAGATCTTACTTAGAAAAAATTAATTACCATCTTATTCAAGTTGACAGAGTTATTTATACTGCTTTACTTGTGAACCTATTTAGTTATGATATTATTTATTTTTAAGTTTATGTAGGGAAAACAAGCCTTAATTTTTTTTCTGATTGACGACACTATCCATTAGAAAACACTTAAGAAATGCTGTAGGATTATCAGGATATTTCAGCACAATTTTTGCTTACTCATAATTAAGTTTGGTTTTGCAACAAATAAGAAAAACCCAACATCCTTACAATAGCTTTTGACATAAACTAAAATTATACTATCTAGATAACTGCATTATAGAGGGCAATTATTTTGGGGTTTTGTTTGTTTTAAATATAAATTATTAGTCATGTACCTTAAATAGTGAGTGTGTATATAGGCATACACTGTGGCAATTTGTGATTTGACCTTGGCTGGTTGCCAGGTGCTGACCCAGCTTCTCTTGTACTTCTCCTCAAGAGGACATGGCAGGGGGAAAGGATGGGTCAAGACAAAGTCTGAGGATCACTTACCAATGGCTGTCATAGGTAAAACAGATTCAACTTTGGGAAAATTAATTTAAATTACTGCCCATGTTTTAATAATATTGTTAGATGGGGAAAACCAAAGATTAGAAATACCTTTGGCTCTGCTCCTTTTCTTAGACTCAACTGCAGTCCTTCATTTGCAGTTCATGAGCCTTCTAACCCTCCAGCCATCATGTCACAGGGTGATGGGGTATGGAAGCTGTTGTCAGTTCAAAATAGTTCTTCTCTGCTGCTCCTTCCTCCTTATGGAGACCTTCTTCTTACGGTTGGCTTGGACAGGATTTCACAACATCCTGCAGCCAAGACTCTGATACCGTGGACAGGATGTTGAGCAACTCAGTCTACAGGATGGTGTCCCTGGCAGAGAAAATGGAACTAGGTGACCTTTAATGCCCCTTCCAAACCAAAAAATTCTCAGATTCTATGTTTTTCCTTTCTGCCAGCTTGGGCTTTCAGGCAGTCTTTCAGGAAAAATAGGCTTCACTACAGTCTCTCCCATGGGATCCAGAGGAATTTTTCCTCTATCCTGTGGGGCAATCTCTCTCCTCCTTCTCCTTCGTCTTCTTCGTCTCCTTCTTCCTCCTCCTCCTCCTCTTCAACCTTAGTGTTTGCAGGGCTGTGTCTCCTCCTTTTCCCCTAATTTATCCTCTGTCATTCAGCATTTTTCCCCTTCTTAAATATGTTTTCCCTGAGGTATCACAGTCTTGGCTGCAGGGCTCAGCTGTGCCCTGAGGTGGGTCCATTGGAACCATCTGGCATTATCTGGGACCAGCTCATATAGCGCCTGCAGCCCCCTTCTGCCAGGACTGGGACACCTGCACCCAACACAGTGCATAAATATAAATATACCACAAGATACACAGACTTTTTCTGATTTCCCCATTTCAGGGAGACGGGAAAATAAGAGGCTCCACAGCAGGGCAGGAATTAAACTTATGACCAATCAAACCAATCTCCTTTGGCTATACCTAAAGCTGCAGTGCTCATTCATTCAGTCAGTGCTGAAAGAATGACGTCCAAAGCAATTAAGAATTAATGGTCCAGATAGCTGCCTTATCTTGCTTTTACACTGGGTATCTATATTGTATTCATTGTATTGAATGAGTAGACCAGGAGAATATGATCTGCAAGTGTTAGTGGCAGATTGAGTTCCTCTCTTTCAAATGGAAGAAACTACATATTAAAGGTTTCAGGTTCAATCTCTTCAGGTGATCTCTGTTTAGGTATATTACATGTGAGAACAATAGAATGCAATGAAAGGTGATTTTTATTAAAAATCCTCTTGTATATTTATGCAATGTAAATACAGGAACTTTTAATAAACAAATTCATCATAGAGTCTACCACAGAGCGAGAAGTCACTTCTACAAACCCAAAGGGACTATTGAATCGTAAATGTTACACTGATGACTGAAGTTTGTGACATCAAACTTATAATCATTTGTCTTAAATCAGTTTAGTTATATTTTTCAATTAGGTTGTTATACTAGCTTTATTAGCCTCTGTGACCAAATACATAATGGTTTTCTGCTCTAAAGGCAAACTGCAAAGAGTGTTGCAGAAATTTTTGCCTATACAAGTTATTGAAAGATAGCTTCAAAGGTTCTGTTTAACTTTTGGTTTCATGCTTGTTTATATGTCTAGATTTTGCAGCAAAAGAACAAGGGAAAATCAAGAAGCAGAAAGCTGAAGCGGGTTAGTAATGGCACAAGGCCTGCAGATTTTCCAGTAACATCTAAATGAGAGTTGAATTAATCTGAAAATCTGGAAGAGGTTGCTGAGCTACTGTTCTAATGAACAGAAAACAGCAGTGAAGGGAATCTCTTTCCTGACCACAATAATATATTTATCACAGAATTTCCCATTATCATCAACATCTGTTTATTTGATAGCCAATGCCCTACATGTGATTACAGAAGCTTCCTGAAATGCTTAGTTTTCTGTTGACTGTTGAGCAGTTTCATATGGGTATTTATCCTTGGAAAGAATATATGTAACTGCCTTTTTTGTAAAAAAATGTACTCCATTGATCTTAAAAAAAAAAAAAAAATTAGTGATATGAATATAATAGCAGTTTCTTATGAAATTTACTTCACTCTAAGTCACTGTCAGACTAGGTTTCAGTTACATGGAAATGTGGAGTAGTTTGGGGAATCAATGCAAGTTTTAGTTTTCTAATGGTTGAATGTATCCACAGAAACTGTCAATCTTGCAGATGACCTAGGATGACTTTTAAGACAAAGTTGAAGCATTAGATTTTGTAATAAAATCAGGAGATTTTGTAATGTCAGGAGATTTCCCAGCTCCCATCCTACAAGCTCATATGCTGCTGAAGGAATGTACTCTTATCCCTAAGATGTCCTGTAGTTTCCTGTACTCATGAGCTCCTACTCTGTTTCAGACTAAACTTCAGTTTTTAAGCTGTAGGTCTGGGACTCTTAAACTTATACCGTAAAAAAATTTTTGTTCTTCAAAAGGGGAATTATCAATACCCCAGAATAGCTCATATTAAAACTTTGACAGATTAATTTATTTTTGTTTGGTTCATTTTTTTAAAATTTATTTGTTGTTGTATTTGGGGTGTTTTGTCATTTTGTCTTTTTTTTTTTTTTTTTCTTTTTTTTTTTTTAAAGCAAGCTTGTTTTCAACAGATAGCTATTAATACATAGATATTTAAAGTCAAAATAGACCTGTCTTAGGAATCTACTTTGAAGTACAAATACACAAAATGGAACTAGAAAGAAATTACTTAGACCAGGAATCTGCACCATTGAATTCTAGCATTTTCATTGATTTAAACTTCTGTACTGCTTTTCTCAAATTCAAAAGCACATATATATTAGTTTATAATGGCCCACAACATGCAGATACATGGCCTTATCCCAGCAAACACTCAATCTGTGAAACGTCTGTACAGGGGAATCTACATTGTACAGTGCATGCACAAGCTAATAATGAGATTGATGTCACAACAGCTGGGATAGATGGAGGTTACAAACAAATGTATGGCATAAGAAAATCTATTCTCAGATCTCAGAAGTTACAATAGCTCTCATAATTTTTTTGACTAAGGTTTTAAATTACAGCTAATTGGGAAATAAATGATATAGAGGTGTATCCATAGGTTTTCAAGAACTTCCATTCCCTAGAGCTAGCCACCTACATGAAAAAAATGGACAGAAATCCCACATGAGAAACAAAAATAATATTTGGATGAGATCACTCTCCTTTTTAGTTCTGTCATTCCTCAGACACTTAAAATTTGTTATCCTGAACTTTAAAACTGAGCCAGATAATATTGATTTTTCCCAGCCTTTTTGCTACAAAAATGGTTAAGACTGCCATATGAAGTTAGAAACCCAGCTTTCCTCATCTACTTTTCTCATGTACCAATATCATTAGGAGAATAATAAAATTCTTATTTAAATTTGTGATGATTGCTTTAAGTTGATGATGAGAAAATAGAGGATTGGAGAACTCAATATACTATGCAAATTATGAATGATAATCTGGACAGATTGATTAGATTCCAGTATGTGGAATAGTTTGAGAAATGAAGCCTGTCATCTAAGCTTTTTGACAGGTGTCAAGTAAACTGTAGAATTTTTAAGGGATACCTTTTAATTGAAGTAGAATTCTATAGGAATTATTTTTTTATTTTCTGTTCCCAGGGTCCAGTACCAGCTTGATCAGTTCTGGAAAAAACTCTTATCTACTTCTTCTCTCTTTTCTGAGGCATCATCCCTGAATTAGGATCACTTGGTATTATATTTTAAATACATGTGATTTTTAAAAAATTGATCTTTCTAGAATTAACTAAAAAGAAGTATTTTAAACAATATTGTTGAAGAAACTTGAATTCTGAGATATAAATTTACCCCTAGAAGGAACAACTAACATAAAAAATGGTTATAGTAACTTTTTATAGCAACTTTGAAATAACTCATGAAGTTTTAACCATCCAGCCTCTATAATGTCCAAGTGAATGGCATTGATAAAGTTCCAAAACTCTTGGAAAATGTATCCCCAAACACACAGTTAATCATTACTATTATGTTCAATATAGTGAAACAGTCATAATTTGCCTGGTAAATTACAGTATATTATGAAGTGCACTGTAAACATGCATATTCGTAAGAAATAATTATGTATTTTAAGAGATAAAACCAAGCATTTACTTGTAAATTGCAATTTCTTTTCCCATAGATATGATACAAAGACATATTTAACTAACACATGTTTGACTTTTAAATCAGTTTCCACAGATTTTAGAATTGTGATGTATTTGAGTTTCATATATTTGGCCAAATATACAGGTGTTAAGGAATAACTCTTAGTGGAAGCTTTGCTCAATGGAAATGTAAAAATAAAAAAAAAAAAAAATCAAATCCCCAATTAACCTGCTGTCTGCGTGTTTTTTGTTGTGTTTGTTTCTTTGTTTGAGAGAATTTCACCTTAGTGAATAAAATATTTCCTATAGTTCTAAATTTATCTATATGCTGTGGGGTAAACATATTAAGAAACAGCAAGGTCTGTGTATCTATCTGTTTATATTTGTTCTCCTGCTTGCAATGTCTTAATGACTGACAATAAGATCTGCTTAGAACCTGGTAATTAAGAAAAGTGAATCTGACCAGCCTCCTTTATTATCCAAGCCTAAAGCAATGCAATATTTTAACAAAAGGCAATATTAAGCAAACTTGCATTTAAACAAGCCATGTCAGCCTTAGAGTTTTTTGCTAGCTCATTTCTTTTCATCCATTATTTTTCATTGTACACAAAAGTCTATATGTTAGTAAGCTTTTGGTTACAGTATGTTTGGACTAGTTCCAAATTTAGCAAAGCAGCATATGAGAAGAATGGAGGTTTTGGGCCTGTAGAATCAGTATGCTGACAGCTGAGGATATCAGATGTGGTCCATTTTGGAAAAATGCTTCTGTATCTGCATAAATATGATTTCAACTCTGATGTATAGGACTTATTGAATCAGAGAATATGAAAAAAAATTAAACAGTAACTTGTGCTGGCTATTAGACAAGGAGTATATAAAACAAACATACAGGGAGCCTGATGAAGTCTCTGGAAAGGCTTCCCCCTGTTCTGCCTCAATGTTCCCTTCCTCTTCCCTTACTGTCCCATGGCAGTGTCTCTGCTCTCTAGTCACTACTAATCATCCTTACTGAAGACATTCTCCTGTTACAATCCTGTAGTGTTCAGGTGCTGAGAAATACTAATTAGAGACACAAATTATATAACATTCCCTCTAACTTCACAAGGTGCCAAAGAGCACATAGAGATGCTATGGAATGGACAAACATATTTTTTGGCTGGATTTAACTGAAGAGTTAATTAAAAGGTAGGAAGGCTATGGTTGGCATATAGAGTTGGCAAGATACATTTGCAGTAGTGATTTTAGGAAGCAAATTTCAAATCTAATATCATGTTTTCAAGTGTTTTGCTAGCAAACCTAGCAGTCTTACTTTATACATAATTTCAAGTTGCCCAGGAAGGTTATGGAGTCTCCATCCTTGAAAATAGCCAAAAGATACCTGGATATAATCCTGGGAAACTGTCTGTAGATGGCCCTGCTTAACAAGGAGATTGGACCAGCTGGCCTCCAAAGGTCCCATTCAGTGATTCTGTGATACATTTTTATAGTTTATAAATTTAAATTATTCTCTGGTCATCTTATAATTCTGTAAAAAATCTTTGCTTGCAAGAATTTGTAGGTCATTAACATGAATGCATTTTAAACTCTGGTAATGTAAGTATGCAGTGTGTAGAGCAAAACCATAGAATGAAGCTATTGACATCCACTACTCTAATTTGATAACCTTGGAAACCACCTGATCTTCACATTTGTGCTTTCCTTTATGTGGGACAACCTCCAGGGAGAGAATCACTCTCTTAGAAAGGAAACTGCTTTTACCTTCTAACTCCTGTTATTAATCAATGCAAAAGTCTTAGTTACGGCTGAAACTTCTTATCATGATATCATAATTTTGCTCTTGAAATGTAGTTTTCATTTTAAGATATTGATAACAGAAACTAGATAAGAAACTTTACTTTGCCTTCCAGCATTAGAAAATATCTTGCACTGCTAATCAATTATCTCTTTGCTTTTAAAATAACTCTACTCTGGGAATAATAGGATTCTGTATATGAATATACAATACACCCTTCTGAGCACATGGATGTGCGTAAATGAGTTTGTATTCTGCCCTGTTTTGTGAATGTAAGGCTGTTTTAAGTATGTCTCTGTTCTCTTATGATAAGACATCCCTTCCTCTCTAATGGAGACTAAGATGAAATCTGATGTAAAAATAGGTTTCACAGCTGAACCAGGCTTGAAGTTAAAATACTTTTTTACAATATTTTTTTCATGCTACAGTTAAATTAATGTATAGTTAAACAATAGGCAGTCTGATCACATATTTAAATGTCATTTTAATATATATATATATATAATATTTGGAAAATTCTTTTTTTTTCCACTATAGCAAGATGAAGAAAATTTAAAAAAAGATAAACTATACATTGTATTTTTTAATACCAAGAATTGTAATTATGTAGACAAATAGTTCCAACAATTGATTTTTTTTTTTTATTTATATGTTTAAAATTCTAATCAGATCAGAAGTAATGTGGCCACATCATAAAAGGTAATTTTCTTTGAAAGTGAGACCTCTTCTTATTTTAGGAAAAAAAAAAAAAATCAGTTAAGAACGATACCAGCCATAGGATCAAGTTTCTTATAATTTTGCAAAATATACATTTGTGCATCAAAGTCATTAATCCCATGATTCATGCTGCTTTGGTCATCTCTTGTGTAGAATTGCAAAAAACAGCCTATGCACTGACAAAAATTTCCGGTTTTTCCTAAGCAATGGAAGTTTTTAAAAAGTGATAAAAGTTTTTCAAAATCACTTCTGAAAACAGTTTGTCCGTAGAAGCTGCATGGGAGCTGAAGGCGATGAGAAAGGGGAAAAGCGCCACCTATTGATCCTGGCTCACAAACCTGCTCCGCGCTGCTCCGTACCTGGTGTGGCTGTGCCTCAGGAGCACAGCCGGCATTTTGGAGGCACATGTCTGCTGCAAGGTTCAACATTGTCAGGCTGCATGCTGAAGTGTTTAAAGAATATGTATTAAGACATAAACAAAGCCACATGAATATTTTACACAGTAGTAATGTTGTATCAGAAACAAAACTTCTTTCTTCTTCTCCTTCCTTCCTTCCTTCCTTCCTTCCTTCCTTCCTTCCTTCCTTCC
>CM031857.1:64844414-64930528 GCA_018697195.1 Certhia americana | reverse complement strand
TCCTTCCTTCCTTCCTTCCTTCCTTCCTTCCTTCCTTCCTTCCTTCCACCCCTCCCTCCTTCTGTGCCTCCTTCTTCTTCTCCTCTCTCTCCCCTCTCCCATGTCTTATTCTCTCCTGTACATCTTTTTCCTCTTCAAAAAGAGCTTTCTTTTGTGAGGTAGAGAGGATTTGGGGAACAACTCTAACAGAAGTTTTGTTGCAATGTGAATATGAGACTGTATACACGGCAATAGCTTTGCATCTGGTGGAGAACTTTGCATGCTGAACAGACAATCTCATATATCTTCCAGTACTTAAAGAAAGAAACAGCCAATTTTCCCTTCAGTGATGATGGGGATTGCTACAGATATTGTAAGGTTGGCAACAAAACAATTCTGATTTTTTGTTTGATTATTCTATATTTACTACAGTCTGATTTTAGCATATTTCAAATCCTACCAAGATTTCTGAAATGTGACTTTTTTCTTTTTTTTTTTTTTTTTTTTTACAAATGGGCATTAATGATGTACATATTGTGACTTTTAAATCACTGGGTTCAATAATGAATAGTTCATTGACTGCTGGTTCAATGAATTGTGTGGAAATTCATGGACCATGCAGGCAAAGAGAAAAGGTAACTGTTATTATTTCAAATGAAGATTTTATGTCTTAGTGGCATTGTGAAAGATTGACCTTCACATGAGATATTGCTGTTCTTGCATTACCACACTGATATCAATAGAAAACTGCTTTTAATCTACACAAAGGGTCCTGTTATCCTCTCAATGCATGGGGGATTATCATGCTTAACTCCCCAGAACATCGAGAGGCAAATAGACCCCACAGTATCTATCTATTGCTGTGAAGCAGTTTCTTGAACATAATTCATATGCATTTCAATGATGGGTTTGAAAACTTCTGTGGTTTGTTGTGTGTGTGGTTTGTTTTGCTTTGTTTTAAACTATGAAGTTGGCTTTTTGCTGTAAACTTGTACAAGAACGCTACTCCATATGAAGTAAGTAAGGATTTGCTGAGTTCTCGATATTAGTAATTAGGTTAAAATATTCATGATCATCTCACTTAACCATTTGATCTCCTCTCAGCAATGCTCATTCTAGAATCTAAACATTTGTGTTTCAATGGAAATGTAAATGTGAGATTTTTATAGGAATCAGGCACATCTCATTTACAAAGTAAACCACGTAATATAAAATAATAATAATAATAGTATCAGGCAGTATTTTTTTTTATCAACATTTATTTTGATAATCTGCAGTTGTGGCAATACTCTTCATTGCTAACATTCCATTGCATATTTGTCTTTTGCATTTCCAGATGGGTTTCTGTGTTCTTATATCTATTAACACATACACATACATACATACATACATACATACATCCATATACATATACGTATGTATGTAGGCATGTATGCACTGTGTCCACTCAGTGAAAACTTTTAAATATTAAAAAGAAGTATTGCACCCATATTTCATCTATTCTTACAAGACAAGAATGACAGTATTAAGATGCACATTCAGGATAGCACTCTTTCTACTTTGAACGCTGTCAAGAACAAAGTGCTTTACAGACTTAAAATAAATCTAGGTACTAATCCATTGAATTTCTGACAACAGGAGCCCAAGGTTTCCATGCACTTAGCTGAGTACTGCATAAGAGCTTGTGCATTATTTATGTCCACTAATGGTGTTGCAATGCTCTTTGTGTGAAGCAGTGACAGTGCAATCTACTAAGATAGCTGCTGCTGTGGACAAAGCCATACATTTTCCTGGGCTTGAATTTTTGACAGAATACTCTATTAATGCCAATTCTGCTTAAGTAAATGCTGAACAGGGGTCAGTTCCTCCCCTCCATTCCCCTTATTATTTAAGAAAACAGAGCCATAAAACTGAAAATGATGTTCTGGGCTTTGCTGAATTTTGCAACACAATAGTAGCTGATAAAGGTCAGTCTGCTTTTTTGTCTACTTTTATGATTTTGTGTGATGGTCCACAGACTAAATAGGAAAGCTCTTAGCATTGGAGAAGGGAGGTGCTATTAATTCCAGTTTCATTGCCATTATACTCTTCAGTGGATCAATAGAATTAAATGAGCTGAGATATTAGGAAAATATTGTGAAGAGAAGTAGGGTGGTATTATTTGACCAAGGTTAGGATGAATAGAAAATAAAGAACCATTTATATTGGGATGTCAATAAATCATAGGACCCATATATAAAATGGAATAGGGAATAACAATCATAAGCATTCAAATGACTATAATATCTCACTTTTTAAAATATGTTGATATTTGGCTGGCAACTTAAAGGGCCACTGCAAGTATTTTTTCTAATTGTATAATTTTTTTTTAAAGAATAATTCTCTTTGTATAGAAGTTCCTATTTAAATTAAGTATTCATAAGTTTATAATAATTTGTTAAAAATAACTGTCTTTATTTGCTTCTTAACTATTAGGGCCTGGAAGTTCTAACAGGGGCATGGCTGAGCCCTAGGTACCTTTCCCCACGTGCTTTCCTGTTTGTGATGCCTGCTGCCTCTGCAATCTCCATTTCAGCTTTGCTGTTACTGTTCCTAGGAAATGCTTTTCTTGAGGGCTTGTAAAACATTGTGTACATCAAATAAATCTGCGGAAATGACTAACCCAAATGACATGAAGTAGGTCCTTTGGAGTCAACATACACAGATTCCTATGGAAGAAAGGACTTTCAGGTATTTGAGAAAAAAAAAAAATCTTTGTTCTTTTTCAGAATTCACAGAACAGCAACAGTTCTCAGCATCTGAAGAACTCAGTGACTACAAAGCTTTTTTTCATAGTTTCCCTTCTACTGTTAAGAAAATTGTGGTTATACACAGGTTAAGTTTTCCTAAAGTAATTGACCTATAGGCAGAGGTGTAGTCTTGTCACAAGCCTAATGGTTACTTGTAAGTAATGTATATTAAGATTTATTTAATTCAGAAAGAAATCAAAACCAAATCAAACTAATATGCTTAATAACTTGAGATAAAACTGACAAACTGTAGAACCAAAGTGCTTTTGTTTAGCAGTAGAATGCTTCTATTTACTCCTCATGAGCCTAGTTTAACAAACTTAATCACTATTCATCCTGTGGAAATCTAAAGAAAATCTCATCTTCATGGCCAAGATTTTTTCCCCCCTATGCTAATCAGTTAATTTCACACTTTTTCTGCCTGTCCTGCCTCTGCCTTGTAATATAAACTGTCTTCAAACTTTAAGGTCTAAATGAAAAAAAAAAAAAAAAAAAAAAAAAAATTTGTTCTTTCTTAGAATCACACAGTATTATGGATTTTTTTTAAGGACTTCTAGAAATTTTTGGTCCAATGTCTCACTCAACGCATATTCAGGGGTATTAAATTGCTCTGGGCTGTCTCCAGCTGAGTTCTGAATCTCTGCAAGGATAGACATACAACAGTATCTCTGGGAAGCCTTTTTCAGAGTGTGCCCACATTCAGTATTTATTGTTCTTTTTGAGACAGAATTTCCAGTGTTCAAACCAGGTTCATGATTATGTTCAGGGCATTGTTGTACTGGGCTGTATCTTCTTTATAGTTTGTCATTAGTAGTTGTTGATTACTGTAAGATACAAGCCCTCTTTTGTTAAGGATGAACAAATACATCTCTCAGCCTTTTCTCTTGGCTTACTCTGCCAACTCCAGAATTGGTGCTGCCAGCCAGTTGTATTGGATTCATCAGCCAGCTCCTCCATTCAGTGCTCTATTTTCAGGAGTTCAAGGAATTCAAGAAACTCATGGAAGAAACCTTAGTTTCTCTCAGTTTGCATATTCTGTCCTCCACCTGCTTTCCTCCTGCGTACCCAGTTCTTTAAAACTTTCTTTGGACAAGTACAAATATCAGGAGTGTAACTTTTTGTGGGATTTCTACAGAGCCATCTTTCAGATCTGTTCCTTTTTTTACTTTTATCACTTGATGGAGTTATATCTTACACCTCTACAGCATGAAGATTTTCACCTGAGATCATTGTCTAGGCTACTTTCATTGACATTTATAACATGTGATTCATCTACTTTTTAATGATTTGTGCAGTTGGTTGGATGATAATTTTTTTCTCTCCCCAGTGCCATAATGGAGAACTGCTACTAAGTCTTCATTTTTATACAAGACGAACACTACAACTACAGAGAATATTTTGTAACATTGACTGTGATTTTTTTTCCCCTGTACAGATTAACCTACCTCCTTAAAACCTTATTTTTCCCTGTCACAGGCTCCTTTTATCTCTTCCATGATGGTAGCTTCACTTTCTTGCTTGTGCATTGGATAACATCACTAATTTACTTACAGGATGTATCTAAATTTTAAGGCTCTCCTTGCACATCAGCTCTGATTCATGGCCTGAGGTATGTCTCCACAAAACTACAGCACTTTTCAGACTCTCATAACTTTGTGTCACCAGAAATTTTTAGATCTTTATGAGTCTTGCCCTTTCTATCACATTAAATACCATCTCTTAACTTTCCTTTTCAAGACCATTCTTAAGCTACCCCTGACCTATATTCACTTCACATTAAGCACAGTTTTAAACACTAACCTTTGAGCAGTGTGTGACATGTGCCATCACTGTCCATTTGTCATTTTTTTGGAATCATAAATCATTGTAAGGCACGCATTTTATGCACATGTAGAAACATGTGTAAGCCTGCCTGCAGTCTTCAGTTCTCTCCCTTAAAACTCTGATGTCATTTCTTTGAGGGATGGGGGAGGAAAGGCAAAACAATCAGGCATCCTAGACAGCACTCATGTCAGATAAATATTTGGTAGCTTTATCAAATCTCTCATTGTGTCCTGGTTCTTAGATTTTTGTTTCTTAGCTCTTATGGCAGCCTTATACAGAGATCAGGCATTGTGCATTTGTTTCACATTTGTTGTGTGAAATCTAGCTGTTCCTTGACTAGCAGCTCTGAATGCCTATAATGGAATTCATCTCACCTAAGACTGATGACAGAGATACATAGACGCAAACTAACCAATTTACAATACCTGCAATCAGTGGGGAAAAACAAACATGATTCATCTGTTCTGTTTTTGATACCTTCATTTTGAAGGAATGTCCCACACTAAAATTATTTATTTAAATGATCTGGTTTTGGTGCAATTCCAGGTCTATCTGTCTGAGCCAGTGGAGAAAATATTGTTGAGATAGGGTTCTGAAACGGACAATTATAATCACAATGAGTAGTGGGAAAAGTGTACAACTCTCACAAATTGCTCAAATAGCATAAAAACCGGTCATGCTCCCTGTAAAGGATTAAGTTCAAAGGTCACTATTGAGAGACAAAGATTGAATCATCTCTCTATTTAAGCTTTTATATAATTTAGTTTGCAATCTGTATTCTGAAAATACAGCACTGAAAATCTGAAGTAGTTCAACAGCCTTGCGAGGAGTTTAAGTAGAAGTTGTTTCTGGTGTACCTGTCTGGCCTTATACAGATAAATGCCTGTCAGCAGTGTTTTAAATTTCTATTTCCCTGATTTCAGTGATCAATTTGCATCTGTTGAGAAGTTGATCCTTTATATGTATACGAAAAAGAAATAAAAGCAAGCTTATTCAGTGTCACTCTATAGCATATTCTCTATCTGTGCTAGAAAATCTGACACAAACCCTGGTTTCCAGTGGTTTGTTTCGGACATTAAAAAACCCAGATTTCATTTCTGAGAAAATCACATTATTTCAGTCTGTGCCAGTTTACTAGTTAATAAAGTGTCTTGTGCAAAGATTTAAACAGTGTACTAGAATTTTATAGAGGTAAATTGTGATTATGATCCCTGGCATCTTTTTAGGTCTGCATCAACTCATGCCTTATAGCAACGTTCCCATCACTTTTGTTTAGTAATGTAGGTGTAGTCCTGAGTGCCACTTTAATGAGGACTAATTCCTATTCTACATATCATAAGGAAGAATATAAAGGCACTTAGAGTTCTGGATTAGGGAATATCATATAAATCAATTAGGAGAGGACTAACAACAACACAGAATGTTTTCCAAGACTATTCTTTTAAAAGTATCCACAGCAAAAGTTAGACAGAAAATTTCAACCCCAAAGCAACCACTTTATGCAGTTTCTTAGTAAAAATCTCTCTTTAGCTATTGAATCACAGTGCCAAAGGTCAGCTATCCTTTTTTGTAATCCAGGTTCTACTATAATTTGGCAGTGATTTTAAGCAGATAATATCTAAACTTGTCATGAAAATTAATTTTTATATGTTCTGAATGATTTAAAAAATTTTCAGGGGCAAACAAAATTGTTTAAATAGTATAATACATAGAAAGTGGTCAGTGTATGTGGTCCACAAACATTGTGGTCCATTTATATGGCTATACAGATGGAACACAGTATTTGTAAACCACTTTTTACTATTTATAGTAGTTTAGAAAAGATGACTAAATATATTTTCTGGAAATGAAATCAACTAGCATCAAATGACTTACACCCATAATGTGCTGTTTTCTCTAAGCAGGATAGCCACAACCACCTGATGGGAATAGTTTCTGTCCCAGGCTTATTCCTGAAATGCATTCAGGATTATAGTAACTGCATGTAGTATTAAAAATTTATTTATATACATATGAAATTATATGAGCTTGAAAACACTGGAATTGTACATTTGGTATAGTTGAGTATATCACCAAAGAAAGAGGTTACCAAAGCCAGAGCAGTTATGACTTCCTACTTAATGATTTCATGGTGAGAATGATTGCAAATGCTTTGAGAACTATTGTTTGTGATTTAAACCTTTCTTACTTCCTGGAACTGTGTACCAATCACCAGGATATTGGGTGAACTACTGGCTTTCCCAAATTGTCCCGTTAAGTATATGAAGAACCAGAACTGCAAAAGCCAGAGTCAGAAGGCGAAAATGGGGAACAAAACCCAGTTTTGCTGACTCTGGAAATGTCAAGAGGATAACATGACAGTAGGAACAGGGAAAGCAGAAAAAATGTCGTTAATTTTAGATATGGTGTGACTCCTAGAGTTAAAAAACAGACTGGAAACTGGACTTCACAATTTCTTTAGGAAATCCTAATTTAATTTTGTAGATGTAAGAATTAATAGTGCTAAGAGTAAAGCTAAGAACATAGGATACGCCTTATGGGATCTGCCCTTGTCCAGATCTAGTTCAGCTCTAGCTAGCTTAATCCAGATTTTTAGCTTGTCTAGACTAGTCCATCTAGCACGCTAAGGTGTGCATGGTCAGAGAGGCTCTATAGGAACAGCACACTAGTCTCAGCACTTTTAGCTGTGAATTCAGCTTCCAGGGTATCCACATTTTTTATCTTAAGGGTTTTAGAACATAACCTCCCTGCTTGGGTCAGTACAGCGGTTCAGCTTTTGCCCACTTCTAAATACTTGCCTTTTCGTAGCATAGCTCTTCATAAAATGATTGCTATTCACTGGCTTGGATAAGCTTCTCTGTTGGCTCAATAGCAGGTTAGAAAGCTGGTAAGAAGGGACAATGCTGGGAACAACCACACAAAAAGTAAAGGAACTTTGAAGAAATGCCTGATTATAATGTGATACTTTTTGTACTGAAATCTGGACCTGTCTGGCTAATTCTCCTCTCCTATGTTTCTGATGCAGAATACCGAGTCTATAAACAAAACCTGCTTATGTTATTGAATGTTAGTTATACTATTAGATTAATTAGATAAAAAAATCTGATGTGGAAATATGTGGAAAATAGAAAGAAGGAAGCTGTTTAATATATCTTTAAGGTATATAAATTCAAAGATTTGCATTCTTTAAAAATGTCTGGCAGAAATCAGCACTGCTGGTAAATATGTAACAGATGTACCAATGTGCCTTGAGATGAATACATTATGGACAAAAAAATCATATTTATTCCCATCACAATAACAGTTTGTTTGGATCACCTGCTCTTTCTGGTTGCACCTGTGGCTTGTTCATTTGGTTGCAACAAGGGAAAATGCCAAGATCAATACAAGCTGTGGGCTCCTTCTCCCTTGTGTGGGTGTTTCTTTTAGTTGTTCCCCAGATGTTTTCTGTATACAGTCTTTAGATATAATGAATAGAAAAGAAAATAGAAAAAAAAAAAAAAAAAAAAAAAAAAAAAAAAAAAAAAGAAAATAAAAAGAAAGGCATTAGTACAATATTTAGGCTTGAGAAAATGAAGCAGCCAAAGCCCAGTGAATTCCAAATTCCAGAGTAAACTTCATCTCAATTTTACCTTAATTTTACCTTTAAAACATGGTGATGTCTCCTCTATGACTTTTGCTTGTAAGTCGGTTCAATTTCCTTGTTACATACACACAGAGTAACTTATACTGTACAGCCTTTATTCACAAACAGTTCCTCTCCTCTGCACAAAGTTTAAAGCTCTATTGACTTAAGTATTGTGTGTTGGATACCAAATATTCTTTAATAAATCCTGTTCGGTTTGATAGACTATCAACTTAGGCAGTATAACTTTATGTTTTCTCTATCAGAGAATTGTCTTGTGAAGTTTAATCTATGTTCACTGAAAATGCCATGCTTTCCTGAATTCCGAAGTAGTGACTGTTCTTCATGTTGGAGCCATAGAAAATCATAAAGGTTGGAAAAAGACCTCTAAGATCAGCAAATCCAAGAGTCAACCTTGCACCAGCACCATGTTCACCACTAAACCATATCCTCAGGTGATGCATCCACACATTTTTTGAACACAGAAACAACCACTTCCCTGTGCAGTCTCTTCCAGTGCTTGACAACCTTTTTCCATGAAGAAACTTCTCATACTATCTAATCTAAACCTCCCCGGTCACAACTTGTGGCCATCTCCTCTAATCCCTTCACTTGTTACCCCTGCTTCACTACAACCTCTTTTTCGGAATTTGTATAGAGCCCTAAGGTGTCCCCTCAGCCTCCCTGCCTCCAGGCTGTTAAAGGAAAATGTGACCTGCAAGAGGAGGCATTAATGTAGGAGTGTCATCATCAGAGACTTTAGGAAAGAGGTGAAATGTAGTGGGCACCTCCTCAGCATGAAGTGCCTTTGAAAAGACATATCTCTAATTATTCAACTTAGAAGATGCCTATACTGGCTATGTTTTTGAGTGACTTTAGTCAAGTTCCTAACATCAATGAAGATTAAACCTAGCTTAAAGGTTCCAGACATCCTAAGATATATGTACAGAATCAGATTCAATATAATTGAGCTATAACTTCTTCTGAGTTTTGTTTTATTAAGTACATGAAAAGCATTTTTTTTCCTAGAGAATCCAAATGTACCTGTAAAATATCCAAAACCAGTGAACAAAAATATATTAGAAATTATATGTAAATTCATGTACAATATGCTTTGAAAATATAAATTATTTGAACAGATTTGTTTTAACATATTTATATAATGAATTTCAACACATTTGTTTCCAGTCTTTTTTCTTCTTCAGGTTTGGTGGGAGAGAAGCAAGCAGGGAGTCATAAACAACCATTTCTGATATTGCTTTCTTATTTCAGACCGGGATTGCTTTGTTAAAATTGTTAAATTGTTACAATTGCTTTGTTAAAAATTACACCTAAAAAGGGGTTTTCATATGTTTTAATATCTTAGTTTATCAGGGTTTAAAGTGTCCAGTGCGTTTGGGTTTGTGTACTCATATCTGAGGTCACAAAAACATCAAAAAGTGAATCAAGATGTTGCTTAAAAGTTATCAGTTTAGGTAGTAGTATGTAGTAATATCAGGAAGCACCATGATAAATGGGCATTTCATGCCAACATTATGCCAGAGCTTTATTCTTAACTTGATGCCAGAGCTGACTCTAACCTATGAAAATGAGGGTTCAGCCAGTGCATAAATATTCTACTCTTCTGTGTGACAAACACTAACAGTGTTGCACTAACATTTTCAAACTATGGACTGTATCCAAATGCATCACTCTGAGCCAATTTCTTATTTATAAGACATCATACTTCTAAAGCAGAGGAACAAAATTCTCATTGATCAGAATAAAAAGAAGGCCTGAAATGGAATCAGAATCCCTGCACCTATTTGCATCTAGTATTACTGAACAAAGGAACATATCCTCTGCTTAGTAAAAGACATGGAACTGTGCCCAGTAAAAATAGCTGCTGTCAGAAAGTTCTGGAGATAAGCTTAGTTTTCTGTGCTGATGTGTTTTCTGTGCTGATATCTTTGCTGTCTGAATAAATACTGAAAGGGCATAGCAGTCCTTGTGATTTCCTTTCTTCATACTACTGAACTTGAAAGTTCACAGAAAGACTGTACTAATGGTATAGCACCATTCATGCACCAGGAATGCTGTTATGGCAGTGCAAAGTCATAACAAATTTTCCAACCAGAACTACTACTTACAGCTGTTTAAAGTAGTAATGTAATATAGTCTGAATATAGATGAACAGCATCTCCTTCTCCTGTAAAAGTCTTTTTGAGCTCTATCAATACTTGGAACTTTTCCATGGGTATACTTCTCCTTTAATCTGTTACAATTTTCTCAAAAACTAATTAACTAAGAGTAATTAATTAATTAACAGTAATGTTTTTCTATGTAAGATCTTCAGTTGAATTCAAAGGCCAAGACCCCCCAAAAAGAAGCATGAGTTTTTGCACATCTTCCTCTGCGTTAGAACTTTCAATGAATAAGTTGACCTCAATCAAAAGCAACCGTAGCAAAAAAAAAAAAAAACAAACCCAAAAAACCCCCAACCCCTCCCCATGTAGCTAAAAACTAATACTGGAAGTTAGAACAGGTAAATACACAGACAAACTTAGGGTGAATAATTAGGGGCTTTTATTGGCGGAGTTTTTTTTGTTTGTTTTCTTTCAATCTTTGAAAGAAGGAATAATTTTTCTCTAGCCTCACAAGGTGTCATTTCAAGCTTTTTAATTTTGTTGTTCAACTTCACATGAAACAGTATAAATTCCAGAACTCAAGAAAGATGTAAAAAATAGACAGATGTCTCTCCAATATTGTTGCATTTTTTCCACAAAGGATTTTTCAGAAGAGTGTACTTGAGATTTTAGTCATTCAACATAATCCAAAATTTCATTGTTTTTACTGGCAGAAAAGCTTAGGTTTGATTTCTTTTTCAAATAGAGTTCTTTTAATTATCATAATACATGGAGTGTAGGGTCAGTTCTGGACCTACTGAACCTTGCTTCAATGGGAGATTAGTGAAAACCTTTACCTGGATTGCAGTTTTCACATCTGTAATCTTTATTTTATTGCCATGCATGTTTTTTCTGTTGACTAAGCAGAATCTAAAAATAAAAATATGTTTCTGTAGGAAAAAATCATTAATTTATTCTTATCAAGTTTAAAACGAGGAAGAAGCTACTGGTACAGAAAGTCCTCTGCTATAGTTTGTTCATTGATAATACTATGAAGGGGGAATACATTTAAATAATTTGCTTATATCATTAAGAAGATTACATTCTAAGGGTAGCATATCTACTGGGTCATCTGTATTAGCTGGTTTTTAATTATTTTGGGTAAATATCACAACTTGTAGTCAACTTCATTTTTTTCCAAAACACTCTGACTTCCTATGCAAAAGGCCTAGTAATTCTCATAAATGTAGTATTTGATGCTGCTTACAGCATCCTGCATATAGCTTTACATAATCCATCTTGATAGAGATATTTTGGCAGGTAACTTTGCTAGAAGACATCACGTGTTTACAACATTGCTGCTCCATGAGGCTTCCAAAAAAGAATTATAAGCTTGTTGGAATCACAACCACCGGAAATTTATTTCCATTCTTTTCTGTAGTTTTAACTAATACTTATCCCACAGGGATGGATAGTAAAAGGCAAACTCATGTTCATTCTGCTCTCTTAATTTCCCTAGGTTGGCAGCTTTTAAAGATCGTGGCAGAAAAGCAATTCATAAAAAATAATATGACAAATGCCATTTTGAAATCCTGATTCCTCTTTTCTCTCATCATTCCCTCACTGAATGATGTCTTTTGAGTTATATAGATGTGTTATTGGATTCCAAAATTAACTGTTAGCAATCAGGAGGATAGCAATCAGTATGTTTTAATGCTTCTAAGTCCTAAGAATTCTCAGTTTTACAAAGAATATATAATTCATGGGAAATGATTTCCCAATTTTCTTCTCCCAGGCAAGCATAAAAAAAATCCCAGACCCAAACCCACCTACAAACATATAAGGGTGTGTGTGTGTATATATTTTTAAACCATAATTATAGATTTTACATTTTTTAAAGCTTTTTTTTTTTTTTGTTTTAGTTATGTGGTGTTCACAGGAAAATTAATTAATTTAGTTTTGGGTGGGTTTTTTCTGTAGGTATATGTTTAAGACTGCTAATTACTTTCAGGCAGAGCATATATCATTGAAAATATTTATTAGCTTAATATATTTATACACTATGACGTGAAATTCAATAAAAACATAATATGGAAGGACATAGCACAAATTTATCATAAAATATCCAAATATTTTAAAATGGCAGCAGTATGCCCACTATTTCACCACTGCATTATTTTATATTAGAATATTGCACAATTGGCATGCACAATACTTCCCACTTTTTTACAGAAAATGGAATAATGAATATTTTTCTAGTCACCAATGGGACTGCAACAGCTATTATAGATAGGTGATAGGTATTACTTAATTGATTACTTGCAAAGATTTAATAATTTAAAACTGTTTGATGTTTAATATTCAACACTAAAATTCTGCATATTGCGAAGTCTGAAGTTAACTGCACAGCTAAACCAGATTAAAATTATTGTGATCTATTGGGTCTCTTCCTCTTTGTGTTCTTTACATAGGTTTTTATCCATTTTTCACAATTGCATATACACCTGTAGAGCTCTAGGTACTAACCTTGCCTTGTTTGAACAAGCAGCAAGACACTGATTTATATGTCTCTTTTCAGTTAGAAGTTTAAGACGTTTAATTATTTTATAAGTTTTGCTTGTAATGAGAAAGACCTGCAGACTTCAGAGAGAAGTGCTTAGACCTCATGAGAAAGTAAATAACTCCTTCCCTTGGAAAGTTCTTTGGGACAAGCTTGCTTAGGACTTAAATGGTAATACGTGTGTGAATAGGTTCAGTGGGCATCTCCCAGATTCCACTGCCAATGTTGCACAGGTTGTACAGCTCCCCCCACAGAACACCTGCTGTTGTCTAGGGATGCCTGGCACTGCTGCACCAAGCATTGTAAAGAAACCATAGCATGCCTGACAATCAAGTGCTTACGTTCCTGCTGATGCACATACAAAAAGTAAGGAGTTGTCGCTGTTTGACAAGAAATGAACACACACACACACCCACCAACTTTCTTCACAGAGAAAGGAGGAAAAGAAGGAAGTTTATTGTGAGACCTCAACATATATATCATTTCAAAGGTGACCAAGGATTGGAGGGTGAAGTTTCACTTCTTTAAGCCCACAGGTCCAACTAAAAGTCCATCAAGTCTCGCTTCCTCTAGAGAGGAATGCAAAACAATTGTTGTTTACAAGAACGTGTGTGAGAACTTCATTACAAAAAAATCAGAAGGCTTAGAAAAACATGCAAAAACAGGGCAACAGGGGGTGTT
Organism: Certhia americana; assembly: GCA_018697195.1. Taxonomy (NCBI): domain Eukaryota; kingdom Metazoa; phylum Chordata; class Aves; order Passeriformes; family Certhiidae; genus Certhia; species Certhia americana. The sequence goes on along the minus strand of CM031857.1, from coordinate 64,916,965 downwards.
TTATTTCCTAAGGCTGTGTTTTTCCTATGTTTTTCAAGCTTTAGTTTGAGCTGATTCTAGAATATTGGCAACACTATAGGATATAGGAAGAATATACCAAATCCTGGAATGCTGAGATTGGCAGAAATCTGTGCATGTTATGTTAAACATAAGTGAATAATACAATGTTTCCTTTGCTTATAAATTTAAACTATTTACCACTTGTTACCCTGCTGAAATTAGATGCTCAGGTTAAACCACATGCTGGACAAAAAAGGAACTAGAGTCCAAATTCTCTAGGAAAACCTCCTTATAATTTTAATCTGCTGGACATCATGCCCTTCATGCATAATCAGAAATCAAAAACACGATTGCAATTATTTCCTTGAAATATAGTATACAAGGAGTTATAAAAGGGAAAGGGTTTCATTCCAAATGCTCATGTTTTCTATTTTTTCCAGTTTTAATTCAGGAATCATTTCAATATACAGTAACACATAGGGGAAAAAGATTCAACAAAATTTCTTGCAAGAAAATACAATATAACAGAATAAATGAAAAAGTTTCTGATCACATCCAAGCAGAACCTGGATAAGTACCTGTAGCTGTTGCCCTGATCTCTGTGGTTTAAGATTTTATCTAACTCTAACTAAATGGACTCTTAGATGTACGAGGATGCATACGATTGGGATATAAATAAAAGAAATGAAAAACAGAAATTGGCATATGGTTGATGGCACATGCATTGTATGATTTTTGTAACACCGTTTAAGAAAATATATATTTTGACATTCAAGAGCAGTAAAAACCTTAAAAGAGAAATAGAATTTTCTCACTGGATTTGGTACTTTGGCTTTTAGTGAAGGTTCTCTTTATGATTTTTTACATTTTAGAAAGTATATTAAAAAAACCACCGCTATAGGTCTTAATTGTCATATACACAATCAGCAATGTTTAAGTGGACCCTGTGGATTTTGGTCCAAAACCAAACCAATCAGTTACAAGGTATTTTTCTTTTCTGTTAGATGTTCTTCTGTAATATTTGCATAAATGTAACCATGCTGTCCATCTTTTAACTTTCACTCAATTAATTATGCTCCCAGCCCCCTGCTGATGGACAAAAATGAGGCTTCATCTGCAAATAGCTTCAGCAGTTTACAGCTTATTAAATGCCAAAATCTAGTTAAGACAGTTTGAGAATTCTCACGTCAGGCATTTCAACCTGCCAGTTTTAACACAAAACTTCTATTAAAAGGGTAAAAAAGTGAACCCAAGATAGAGAAATGTGGGTGGGAGGAGGGCGAATGAGAAAGAAAAAGGGTATTGGGCCGGTAAGAATCCTCTAAAAATCATATACTTAGCATACATGGCACAGAAAAAGTATGTTTTAATTGATTCCCTTAATAACAAAGAACATTTAAAAATATACCAGTTGACAACAAAATGGTCCCTACTAATAGCAAATAGGCTTAATCTACAGTATCCTCTTTTATAACCTTTATAAAAGTCTGAACAAGCCTAGGAATAAGCAAATTACACAATAAAGTACTCTTAAAGAATTACTTTTCTATGACACTCTTGACAGGTTTTGCATTTTGCATCAAGCAGCTGGTGCTTTCATTTTACAGTATAACATAATGTTCTGGTATACTTTATATCATGCTGGGTTTCTTCCTGATTTAAAACAGAAATAGAGAAGCAGTATGGGATACAGGAAAATTGAAGTGTGCCATGCTACAAGATAAATTCAATACATAGTTTTAGGCTATAACTTTGACCAGATCACTTAACATGCTTGAACTTTAAGCAGTCTCTTTAAAATTGGATATAATCAAGAGCTCATTGAAGAATAAATGTTTTGCCTGAATGTCAGCTTCTCATCTTGAATAGATTATGAAAAGACGACTAACAAAATTTCTTTTCCATAATGCAAGTTATGTTTAATGGTTTTCATTTATTTTTCCTGTTAGCTTATAAATGTTTCTTTAGCTGGCTATTTAGTGATATAGATAAAAAATTCCAGACTAAAAAGTAAAAAGAGCTAAATAGAAATTTTAATTTTTTTTTTTTTTTTTTTTTTTTTTTGGGGGGGGGGGGGGGTTGTGGGGAAAGGATAACGTCCAAGTTAAAAAAGAAAGCAATTTTTCCTAAAAAATTCTGACATATTATCTGGGTTATTGTGACATATTTTGTCATGTTTGTTGTCTGAAGTTATAAACAAAAGTGACTGAACTGAACATGACATAATGATTCATGACAGAAATGTCAGGAATTAAGATAAAGAAGCAAAATTCATGTCCAGTCATATAGCAATTAACAGTTCTCTTATAAAATGCTTAGATTTTTCATGTTTAATGTAATGGAAAAAAACCCCACAGTGTAAAATGTTGTATCAGTTTCCCATTAATATTATATTTAATTTCTGAATATTTATTTCAAAGTCATATTCACTAATGACCCTACCATGTAGAAGTGTACTGAAATTTGGTGATCTGTTTTAAGGAAAAAATTCCTCCACAAGCAGACACAACACTCAGGCTGTTCCAAATGAAATGCCCCTCTTGCATCTGCTCTCCGAGGTCTGACTTTCCACTGTACTGGTGAGAGTGCATCAGTCTTCTCCTTTGCATAAATAAATTCATCTTCAAGCAGATTCTTCTCACAGTCAGAATTAAGGGAACACATGAAATATGTTCCTATTTTGCATGATTCCGTTGTTGCTAAACTACCCAAAAGTGTTTAAAATATCAGAAAAGAAGAAATGTATAAAGATAATGGAGCATTTATCTTCCTTTATGCTATATCAATATATCTCCTTTATTATGTCTCTCAAACCTGATGTATGTTTTGGGCTTGTTTCTTTGTTTGTGTTCTTTTTTGTTTTCCTTTGGTTATGTTTGCCTTGGTTGCGATTTTTGTTTTTTGGATTTTTTTTTGTTAGATTCTTTTAGGTATAGTGATGGAAGCAAGTACTGAGAACTTTTAGATACAGCAATGGACTTAGAGCAGATCTGTAGGAGGGTGGCTGATAGTCACTGCTTCAAAACACTGTAGTAAAAAGGTACAGAAATAATTGTGGGAGAAATGGGCAAAAGAGAGATTGAGTCTAACATGGCTGGTGGAGTTGCTTCAGGCAACACAATAAAAAAACTGTACTCAGGATGTAATCAAGAGTGACAGAAGAAGAGTGGGGGTGGTGGTAGTGGTACAGAAGGCTTAGGAGGAAAGATAAAGTGGTCATTTTCCTGACATCTGTGTTAACTCACAACTGGCCTATAGATGAAAATTATATTTTTCCACTTTCAAATTTCAGTGGTTTAACATCATGGTGGAAAGAATGCCCTGGAGACCAAAGTTTTGTCATCCATGCTGGGTAGTAACATTGAGTTATTCTGCACACATTCCACCTCTTCTCGTTTGGTATTGACATAGCTGGACCACTTCTAGGCATGACATGGTAGGTTATGATCTGCCAATCAGTGTGCCAATTAATGCCAGTTACACAGATATGTTTTGTGAGATGAATACTCCTGGAACTGATGACTGGCACAAAATACTGGAGGGCAGTGCTGGAAATATTAGTGGGTTTGACAAAGTGTAAAAATTAGGATTATCTTGAATGCTTGGTAACCTGTTTTAAAGAAATTTGAAAAGATGGTATTTTTTTATTAAGTTGTTTTGGGTTATGAACAAAATTTTATTCAGAATAATGGTTGTGAATAAAATTCATTGAGGTTCATGAATGGAAATGAATATTCGAATGCTAAAAATACTTTCCAGTTGCCTTATATTGAGGTCCAATATAAAAAATAGCAATTTCTGTCAGATAAAGTGATTTATTTTAAAATGAAATCTAATATGATTGAGGTGATTTTCAGTTTGGGAAAATAGGAGGGACAATGCAAAATATAATAAAGCGAGATTTACCAAAAAGTTCTTTCAAAAACTTTTAGGAGAAAATTTGCAACACATTGCAATTTTCCTTATGTGATGTAGGCACAAGGCTTATCTCACACTGAAAGAGATTTTTCTCTATTCCATTCTATCTAATTATGGTAGTGTAAGACACACCTTGTTTTGTAGGGTAAATTATCATTTCATTTTTCCTACTCTTTCTGTTTGGGTTCATGAGAGAGTGTGTATGTATTTTCCTGGCAATCCAAATGCATATGAATTCTCTATTTTCCCCAGAATATTTTTATGCTCTTTAAGCAAGTAGTCAGCTATTACAAGTATTTTATTAGATGTGTTTTATAGTTTCTTTGCATCATTTGCTACTGCAGAACAAAATATGAACAATTCATTTTAACTTCGATAACTTTTCTCCTTATGTAGAGAAAAATGTATCTTATGTGTATTACCGGATAAAGTGAAATTCTTCATTTAATTGGAGAGAAAATGAAGTAGGATTTAGTCTATAATGGGGGGTGTGGGGGGTAGGCAGGGAGTTGAATACTTTTTCATTATTTGAGGATCCTATAAACTCTGGGATACAGAAAATTTATGCTATTAGAGAGAGAAATCTATTAATCTAAAAGAGATTTTTCTCCCTTGCATTTCAATTAGGTACAATAGTATAGAATTATGTAAACCAGGAAAACGTTTCCACCTGTAGCATGAATGTAGCAAACTTGATCATTATTACAGAGGAAACAAAGTTAAAACATATTAGAAGAGCAACACATGCTGTATTGCTGTTAAAAGTTCCCCAACTGCTCTTTCTCTAGTGCTATGACTATAATATATTCAAAGAAGAAATATATGCTTCATTAGTTGTAGAGGTGTTAGCACTTGCTGCTTTATAGCCAGCAAGAAATAATAGATCATAAAGAATGAGAATGTGTAAAGGAATGAAAAACAGTAATCAAATATATATATGTTTATATACAAACACAAACCACAATAAGTTTACATTTAAACCTGTTTTAAATATATGCATGCCCAACTTTTAGGTAGAAAGCCTTCAGAATGTGGATATGATTATTTTTAAATGTGCAGGTTTTGTGAAAATACTGAACATGGTAAGGATACAAGAGGTAAACACATGCCAATTTTATATTTTGAACAACATAACTGATTAACTATTCTGTGAATATAGTCTGGGGTGGATGATACAGAACTGAAATGGTTCAGACATTTATTATGCAGCACATTTTCAAAAAAGGGCAGCTTTCATTTATAAATCATTATAAACTCCCTACCTAACTGTAGTAAGGATAAAATATTTTGATTCTGCTCTTCTTGGGGCTGAAGTGGCAAGAACATATTCTTAGGCACTGAATGATACCATTTCCAGCAACTGTTAGCATACAGAATAGCTGGCTGTATCCTCTAGAAATCTGGGCAGACAGAATTTTTCCTTGTATTCCAACTCCAAATGATCGTTGTTTTTCCTTTGCATTTATGGAAGACTTCTCTAGAAGGGGCCCCACTTGCAAAATAATGTAGACATACAAATACATTGTTGGTTTCCCTCTGAGAAGCAGTGAGTGGTAACTCTGAACGAAACAAAAGAGAGAATGGGAGGAGGAGAGCAAGGAAGAGGATGAGAAATGGAAAACAAAGGCAAAACTAAAGGTGAAGGTGAAGGTGAGGCAGAGGAAGGAAAAAAAGAAGAACCACAGAAAAGTGGTGGTAAAATTCAGGGAGAAGAAGGTATGTGGGCCATGGAAGGAGAAAGATGAACAAATTAAGAAGTGGGAAATGCTTTTGTGAAGAGCTTAACTAAAAGTGTAGATAATCTGGACAAAACACTCAAATATTCTGAAGGAAATATTTCTCTACCTGAGCTTTAGACATTGTAGTGAAGTGGGCACATTTATGTGGGATTCAACTGATCTATGTCAGATTAGGTATTTTAAAATACAAACGTAAGGATGTACTTGTTGCCATATCAGCTGTCCTTCTGAATCAACAGTTCTTCTGAAAACCAGAGATTTTTCAACTTTACCACATAAGCAGCATTTTAAACTCAGGTTCTTTAAATTGCTCGTTGAAGACCTGGACTGAGGGTCTCAAAATACTCTTCACATATGCTTTTCTCTAAATCTCTACCAAAAAAAAGTTGACATATTTAATACTTTTATTTAATGCCTTCTTGAGTGGTCCTGTACTAAAAGTCATGAATGTGTAATACCCATTTGAAGACACAGCCTTTTCAGGAGGTCAATAAAAAAGTCAAAAGATACACCAATTTTTAGTTAAAACAAAAGCAGTTCCCACTCATAATCATAAGCATAAGCATAAGCATAAACTAGTATCTCTGGATACTCAGTGGAATTTACAGCTGGCAATTCAAAGTGTCCTGAAAGAAGTATCTGAATGACTAGGATTTCCCCCTCTCATGACACTTAACTCTTTTTTGTTGTTGTTTAAGAGTACAGTTTAGACTATAGGACTTTGACACTTACACTTGGGACTTAATTTTTTAGAAGTGAATCATATCCATAACTCTGTATCTACAAATACTGCTCAAATAATTTAAACTCACTTTGCACAAATAAAGGGATCAGATGAGCAAGGAAGCACAAAAGCAGGCCCAATAAAAAGCTGAAGGAATTATAATTTGGTTTCAGGTTAACATTAACATTTTTCTCTCTTTATTCTTTCCAGACAGTCTTTTCTATTTTCTCTGATCTTCTTGCTTGCCTGTTACATACTACGATGACTTCAGTGGTATATGACAATTGCAGCTGTAAAAAAGCCTAGTGAAGCATGTGTGAATGCAAATAGTCATCTTAGTGACACTAATAATGGAATATAATGCTAGTGAAACCAAAAATGTTCAACACATTTTTGTAATATACTTTGATTTTACATATGTGAATTAAGGACAGTGTGTATAATGAATGTACTGAACATTTATTTTTAAATTTTTTTCTTTTTTGCACTAAAAATGTTTCAGCTGCTGAAATCTGAAGCAGTGCTGGGTGTTCAGTGTTCTATTAAGCTTTCAATGAAAAATTTCAACATAATATTAAAGGTAGAATAACACTAGAGTAAAAATTTGTGGGAATTTTTGTATTATTTCATTTTATTTCAGCACCATTCTTTGACACCTGTGGCTAATAATAAAAAATATTTACATTTATTTTCTCTTCCAGCTACCAGCTATACAATTTTTTGAATATTACTCTAATTAAATATTTCTTTAAAGTGATTTCAATGTAGAAAAATGGATCAAAAGGGGGGCCTGAAAGAGGAATCCTCCTGACCAGGTCAAATGGTGATAATTCACAGTTTGAGCTGTGTTCAGTGACTCTTTTCATTGTTTCTGTAAGTATTGCCTGTGTCCATGCAAAGTCCAAGAAGTGAACCTCTTGCATTCTTTCTAGAACATTCCATCAGGGAATAGTCCTATAGGTTTGATCAAACTTGTTTGAGCAGCATGCACAAGTAGTTTTCATGTTATGAACCAGCATCAGGATCCCCTAAAATAGAAACTACTTTATATGATGGTCCTTTTTAGGTAGTTACACAACTAATTGAAATGTTAAACTTGAGCAAGCTCACTGAACTGAATAATAACAAACTAAAATTAGTGAAAGTATGCCTAGGGCAAAGTGTAGCTTCTTACATTTCTTTTGACTTTCAGTTTGGCTTTTTCTAAAAAATCACATTTACAAAACTATGTCAAATGCAGACTTGCAAGACTGGTTTTCTATAGTGGTGTTACTCTTTTTCAACACCCCCTCCTGACATTTATTACTGACTGATTACTGAGAGGTTGCCTGGGAATCTATAGCTGTATTCTGTAATCTATTGCTCTGTGTATGCAGAAAATGCCCCACTTGAAAACATACACACCTACACACAGTAATGGAACTGTTGTGGCAAGAGCTTATAATATAGATAGGTTAAGAAAAACAGAAAAAGCCTATGTCATAAGTAATTATGAGGAAATTAGAGTAGTGAGTAGTCACTCTCAACTGCAACTTCAAATACACTGATTTTATGTCTGTGTCTTAAGAGTTATGGTAGGTAGCTGATGATCAGGGAAAAAATGGAGAAATGTAAAAAAAACCCCAATGTTATAGCAAATAAACCAAAGGGAAAATGGTTTTCTAGAATTTATAGCTGAACCTGAAGCAGTGCCTAGGAAAGGACTAAAATGCAGCTGGTTTCCAGCATCGAGTCTATGTGGATTAAGACATCAGTGAAGCTGAAGTCCAACGATTAACCTAGTTAGTTCCTGCTTCATAGTTTTTGGTTCTTATCTTTTGACTTTCTAGTGCATAATATATGCAGTGGTAGTGGTGGCTTTTAATATCAAAGGTCCCATCCTGATAAGTTCAGGAATGCCTAGAAAACTGACCTTCACTAGGATATTGTGAGTTTGAGGCACAGAGTTATAAAGGAGTTTGAATTGGAAGGAACCTTTAAAGGTCATCTAGTCCTGAGACAAGCAGGGACATCAACAAGATCAGGTTGTTCAGTGCCCCAACCAATCTGACCTTGAGTGTTTCCAGTGACTGGGCATCTGCCACCTTTCTGAACAACCTGTTCCTATGGTTTAAAAGCTGTGTTTGGGAGACACTGAGTAGACTACTGAGTATGGTCAAAATAAATGAATCCAACAATGTTAGAGGGAATTGAATAGGTCAAGAAAACTGCCTAATTATCTGTACAGACTCAATAGGCGATGCCTGTGTGGCAAAGTAACAGGTTTAAACCATGCACATCCATGAATATCTGAAAGTGAGGAATCTGATTAAATCTAGTCTTCAAAATTGCATATTTATAGCTCAAATTGAAATCAAGTGTTTGAAGTCAGAATAGCGATATATGTTTTTGCATGTGCAGTCAAGTCACATTAAATAATGCCTTTACCTTATATTACTGGTGTGCTTCATTTTATCTACAGTAGCAAATAAAAGGAAGAAGACAGAAAATCTAGTAATTTCAAAATATTTTAATGATTTTTACTAGCAGACTTAAAGAAAGGTTATTTACTTATTAATCGTTGAAAGAGAAATCTGATTTTTCTAATTACTTTAGTGAACCATGAGATCAGAAATGAGCAGTAGCTGCTGCTTTCTGCAGCATTCTGTATTGATCATTTATTAATTGATACAGCCATGCTCCAATATGGATAAGCCTGCTGTGGAAGGCATCACAGTTGTGCATATGTGGCATGATGTGAAATCATCAATAATTTCTATGCAAAACAGAAAGCAGTGGACATATATTCATAGGACATTATGTTTGTGGTCACTGTCTTTCTCCTTAAATGTTGTTTGCTCAAGTATGAAAATTCCTTTAGCTTCAGGGCTACAGGAGATTGTTTCATTCTTCAGTTTAGTCCTGTGTTCACAACAACATCAAAAGGTTTTATCCTGGAAGATTTTAAAGTTTTACTTTTCTAACCATTTGTTTGCCTATTGGTTAAGAGAAGTTAAATGTAAAATTGCTATCTTTTAATTAGTAAAAAATAATATCTCTGTACTGGAGATGCAGGATGCCCTTATTCTACTTACTTTCATCAAAAATTGTAGTTATTCAAGAACACATAATTAGCTTGTTTTAATCTTATCATTTTCAGAGGCATACTACAGTAATTGGCTTTCTTTCCTCTCCTTTTTAGTTAGAAGATTGCTAAAGGATCAATGGAAAATACATTTTTCTATTCTACAGCATCAATTACAGTGACCCTGGGTGTAAATTTATTGATTTTTCTTATTAGAACATTATCACCAGTTATTCACAGCATGGTGTTTATTAATTAGTAAGGAAAATAAAGATTAATTTGTGAAAAATATTCCTTTTAAGTCCTCTACCTAGCACATTCATAGCTATATGAGATCTCCTAATTGTATTCTGCCTTCATGAATTAGCATGCAGTATTTCATTCCTTATTCTGTTTGTTTTTTCTTGTCATCTTGAAATAAAAGTTACAGAATTATGTCAGCTACAGTTCTGAGGTATAGAAATTGTCCATTTTGGCTACTGACCTGAAGAAGCTGTACAAGTCTCCTGCATTTTATGCTTATGATGAGTGCTTTATTCTGAGAGGAAATTAATTGGAGGGACTGGAATTCTAAAATCAAAGCATTTGGGAAAAAAAAAAAAAAAAGAAAAGAAAAAAGAGGAGGAAAGAGACATTTTATGATCTCCTAGGCAGTGCTCAGCATTGCAGCTGTCCCTGCAGAAAACATACCAAGTACATAGAAGGAAACCAGCTTTTATTTAAGTCTAACTAATCAGAATTATACAGGGCTTAGGAAGAAGAGATAAAATCAGTAGATTATTCTTTTTTTTCCATTGATATTTTCCCATGAATTTTATTCCTCCTCTTCTTCTTCTTCTTTTTTCTTTAATTAAATAGTATTCCATCTAAGATATATATTCTGGATGGGGAATCTTGTCAACCCAGTCCATGACACATTAGTTTGTGGGTGAATGAGAGTAGATGAAATATTTAAAAGAACATACAGTAATATTTTTTTTCCTGAGGAGTACATGACTAATAACACATTTAAGATGCGTGAATAGCATTTGTATTAATGTTTAATACCTCATTTGTAGGGCTCTGTTAATTTAAGGCAATTTTGAGTAACAAGACAGAATGTTCAGAGTATTTATCAATTTATAACAATTAAAACAAAGACATTATTTCTGAATTCAAGAATAGAGCACAAAAATATACTTGTTGGTCAAACTTTGTGTTTTTATTTTCATGTATGAAAGAACAATAATTTGCAAAAGAGGAATAAAATATTTTTAATAAGATACACATAAAATCTAGATATCCAAGGATTTATTATTAATTAAAATTTTTTTTTGGAGGGTGAAAATTCTATAACTATTAACATGAAAAATCTTTAGTGAGTTTTTTTTTGCAATGTGAATTCTAATAATAATAATGTAAATAAATAATTTCAGTTTCAAGAATTCAACCCTTTCCACCAAAAATACAGTATCTTTCTGCAGTTTTCCTTGAATAAACTCCGGAATGTATAGGACACAGAACATATAGGTATAAACAATATTTAATATAGAACCATAAATCTCTATTTGGTTGAATAATTGTATCTGAAACCTAGTAAAAAGTAGTTTTTATAAGTGAGAATACTGAAACTAAAATTCAGTCTTGAACCAGAAACATAGGGTGATACATTCAGCAGCAACAAAGAACTGCTGGAATAAATTATTATTTCTAAGTACTAAGACAGTAATTCTGTCCTGAAGGCAATGCATGGTATCAGCAGAACCTTCTGATGCAAGTTCCATAAATTATTGGACATGTTAACATTAGGGTTACAATTGTATATGTATTTTCTACATTGTGTTTTGCTTGGCTTACTAATCAGAATGAGCTGCTTGTGCAGAGCTCTGAGAGTCATAGCTAACCATATTCTGTTACAACATCATTACCAACATTATTGATTCTGGAAGTGGATTTTTATTCTTCTTCTCATTTAAATATGTTATTATTATTGATGATTATATGAAAAGCAAAAGGTAGATGTTGATTTCTGTCTAGCTTTATTCATGCAACATAGTCGGCAGAATTAACATTAAAATCTCCATTAACCTCAACAGCATAAATATTGATGGTTTCATAGAATGTAGTGATAGATGTTGATACACAAAGTACAGGGGTTTTTTTATAAAACATGCATGTGGAAAGACTATGATACCGCAACCTTCATAACACATCATAGAACTGTAGATTCATTAAGTTTGGAAAAGACCTCCAAGATCTAGCCTTTGACCAAAATTACCACACCAGCTAAACCATAGCACTCATTTGAGTGTTCATTTCTTGACAACTTCAGAGACAGTGACTTCACCACCTCTCTGGGCAGCCCATTCCAATGTTTAGTCACCCTTTCTGTGAATAAATTGTTCCTGATATCCAATTTGGTGCATTGTAAGATTATGTTCTCTCATCCTGTCAATGCTTGCCTGGGAGAAGAGACCAACCTCCACAAGGCTGCAGCCTCCTTTCAGGTAGCTGTAGGGAATGATAAGGTTAGTCCTGAGCATCATCTTCTCCAACGCCAGCTCCCTCAGCCATTCCTCATATGACTTGTTCTCCAGACCCTTCACCAAGCTTGTTCCTTCTCTGAACACTCTCCCGGACCTCCATGTCATTCTTGTAGTGAGGGGCCCAGCACTGGAACAGGATTCTTGGAGTGGCCTTGCCAGTGCCAGCTACAGGGGGACAGTCACTGCCTCGTCCTGCTGGCCACACTGCTGCTGATACTGGCCAAGATGCCATTGGCCCTCTTGACCACCTTGACACACCAATGGGTCACGTTCAGTTGCTGTAGACCAAGTTCTTTTCTACCAGGCATTTCCCACCACTCTGTCCCGTCTGTAGCACTTCATGAGGTTGTTGCTACTAACGGCGGAACCTGGTACCTGGCCTTGTTGAATCTCATACTCTTGGTCTTGGCCCATCAATCCAGCCTGTCCAGATCCCTCTGCAAAGCCTTTCTGTCCTCTCACACTCTTGCCCAGGCTGGTGACATCTGCAAACTTACTGAGGGTGCACATGATCCCCTCTCCCAAACAATCGATAAAGGTTTTAAACAAGACCTGCCCCAAAGCTGAGCCCTGGGGAACATCCCTAGTGACCAAGTGCCAGCTGGATGCAACTCCCTTCATTATCCGTCTCTGGGCCTGGCCATACAGCCAGTCAGCACGTAGCTGTATGTTCTAAAGAATTAGGACCTCAAATGGAAGGAATAGTCAAGTCCTGGAACAAGATGATTAGAAAGCGTGAAGATCAGAGAGATAGGTTAAAAAAATACCAGTGTACATGTGTTCTTGCTTCAGTTAAAAGAGATGAATATGATAACTTTATAAATCTTGAGGACTATTCCAATCCTACATCACTAGGTGACATATATTTTAGAGAAATCAGTTTCTAAGCCATCAGTAGTGCTAATGAAGCCTTTAATCCACTTCTCTGTCTTCATTTTAAAATAGCCTAGTGTTTTAAACTTCTTTCTTGAAGTCTAGAAAATAACATATTCAAAATGAATTTGAAATTGTTCCTGAACAGTACTCTATCTGGAACTATTACATCCATTTATTTATTAGGAACAAAGTTCTAGAAATATTATTTTCTGAGCTGCAGAAGGATAATATAGCATAAGTGATAATTGGAATCTCTCTATAATAGTTGCAGGCATTGCATGTTTCAAATTTATAGTATAATAAATACTTTATTTCAAGTAAGCATAGAAAGGTCTTGAAGTTACTGTAAATACTCAAGTCCTCTGAAGAATTTTCTCACTGACATTAAAGCCTGATGTCCAGAGAGGATCTACAGAATTACTTCAAATTGGCTTCAAAGACAATAAGAATACAAGGAAAGGAGTTTCAAACTCTTTTAACTTGGAAGTTTTATACACTTACTCTTATATAAAAGCAAAACCACCACTAATATTAAGAGGATATCTACTAAAAATTAAAAATAAGGATTAGTCTTCCTGAGCAGAGATGGATGCTGCAATATCTCAATATTTGGTAGAATATACTACGTATGCAAAACACTGTTATTTAGAATTATGAAGTTTGTAGTAGTTTGATAGATTTACCAAACTTACAGGCTTCTTAAAAAAAAAAGTACCTAAGAATACATGCAGATATTGACTACATTGTTCTTCCTTCTTTACAAATGAAATGAAGACCCCTTTAAAAGGCAGGAAAATTGGAAAACGGAATATATGAGAAAAGATACTTCACTTTATCACTGTCCTTGGAAATATAGATGTAATATTTTATTGTTTCATGTGCAGTAAGTGATTACAATTAATGCTTTCCTAAAGATGACTGCAGTGTAGATTACACTTACAAGCACACAGAACTTCTCAACAGCTTCATCTAACTCGAAATTAGGAAGCTCATAAAATCAATGACCATAAACTAAAAATACAGATAGTCTGCAAAAAGAGGTAATAAAATCACACAAAAAAGTCTATAAAATTGGACAGTTTTGAAGAGAGTATTCTTGTTAAAAAATCAGTTGAAATATTGAGGTATTTTATACACTTTTCCACTCACAAATTGCAGTATTTTAAGTAAAATCCCACTGAATGTAAGAAGGTTAGGCATCCTGTAAGGCAGAAAGGAAGACAAGTAAATCAGTGATGAATCATTTTGTGGACAAAGTAATATATATAATTATGATGATTTTCACCTACTGAGCCTCCATCTGAGGATGGAAGATTACTATAGAAATAATGGGAAAATTGTTAGACGTACATAGGCACTTAAGTCATTATTGTCAGCTACAATAAAGGGTTTAAATACCTATGAGAATCTGGGGTGAAGTGATAAGTTCTGATCAGATCTAGGAAAAATGTCCTCAGAAACTGAATTACTTAATATTATTTCTAATATTACTTACACTGATTTATATTTCAGAAGAACTAATGTGTTCTTCATCTGACAGCTTTTTTCACCTTCTTAAATAAATTGCCCCTGAGGTGCCACAACCTAGACCAGCCTACAACTTACAGTAGGACTACCATCCACACCCACCAGTTCGCTGGCTGGCTCTGAGGGTGGGGATACCTTAACAGCTGTAGGTAACAGCTGCACTGCATTCACTGAGAAACTCTTCTCCCAGCCACTTGGTCCTTTGGCCAAAAATTTCTGCTCTGACTGCACAATGGGGTTAGTTTGGCCCTGGAATTCCAACATATTTTCCTTTGAAATCAATTAACCCTTCTCATTGTCTTTCTCCTCTCTGTTCTCATTAAGTCCAGAGGTGCAGCCCTGTGCTTATCTTCCCTGCTTTCCTTTAAAGAAGACAGACCAGCTAACAGCCAGTACAGCCCTGGTTGCTGTCTCTGAGAGTTATCGCAGTCACATCTTCTCCATGGGCCAAAAAGAACAGTATCCCTGGTTTGTCCCTCTAGTGACTGAGAGGCTTGGGTAGTTGTCACCCTCATGGCACTGAGACTTTCAGGACACAAGTGTAAGCTTCTCTCTGAGAGCTAGCACAGATCAGGCAGGGTTCAGAACAGCTGCTTTAGACATTTTGCTGGTGTGATTTAGAACGTAAGAGAATGACACAGTGAGGATGTCAATTATTTCAAACATAGTCAAAAAATTAACGCTTTTGGGCAGTTACTTATTGGAACAGATTACTAAGATATTGTGGGTTTAGAGCAAATAGTAATGTTTTAGAACAAAAGTAATGCCATTCAAAAGTTTAAAAATGTCTAAATTTTCTTTCTCTAAATTTTTCTCCTGAAATGCTGTCTAATGAAGGCTTGATACATATACTGTCTCTAAAGGATTAAACTGGCACATAGACAAGAAAAGTATTTTCAGCTAAACTTAATTCCTAGAAAAGTAATTCTGTATAACAATAGGTGCTATTTTTACTGATGCCATCAAATTTTTGAAAGGCCAGGGTTTTTACCATTGAGCTTAGTGATAATTTTGCAGATTTAAACACAAATCTAGGAAATGTACCAGATTTGTAATTTTATAAAATATTATAATTTAAATAACTGGAAAAAAAATCAATTAATATGATGCTAATACCTAAATCTTTTGTCAAAAATATTCAAGTGTAGCTCCTCCCAGGAAAAATATCATTCCTGGACTGCTGCCAAGGTCAGTTCCAGTTTGGATTATCTACTGTACATGACCTGTAATTCATCATAGACTCATGCAGGGGTTGCTCTCACTTGCCCATTATCTTGCTCAGAAAAGGATGATTGCTCTTGAATCAGAGGTCTTTGTTCTCAGTGTGCACTTCTAATAGGAAACATATTGTGATTGAGAATTACTATTTGTTGAATTTTCCAGTAGGTATTGAATAATGATTATTACATAGAAAAAAAAAAAAAAAAAAGTACTGTCTGGATCGGTATCTGGAAAACTGTGAGCAAATAAGATTTGGGGAAGGAGAAATACAGAAAATCTTTTTTCATACTTCACATTCAGGACCAAGAACTTTTTATGAATGATTTCCAGTTGTAGAAAAAGAGTTTGCTTGCCCCTTGGCTTTTCCTGTTCGCATTCAAATCCAAGCATTGTTGGAAGAAACAAAGCAACAAGGGGGAACTTTTCCTAAGCATTAACTAAGCTTAAGCATTAGTTAAGAGAAGCACTGCTTTCTTTCTCTGGAAACATCCTCTCTAACGACTACAGCCTATGCAAGGTCAAGTCTGATAATGTTTTTTTTGGACCCCAATGGACGGGGAGTTCAGTAGCATTAAGATGCAGACAGCTGTCTGCAGTCCTTAAAAAGTTACCCTGTAACTTTTTAAACTACCCTGTAGTTTAAGTCTAAGCCATGGCACATATGACAATATCTTCTGTTTGATTTAACTCCATCTGAATGAGTTTTTTTCACAGAAACAATTGTCTATGTTACCTATGCCAGGGTAGCTCTTATTGTGAAGGCCACATTAGTAAAGGATGATGTAGAAGAAATTAGATGGCATGAATGGATGTCACATTTCAAAGGTCATTCTTTACTCTTGAAAAATGATTGAAAGGCACTCTGGGATTTACCCTGATAACATTCCTGTTTAATTTATGCTGTAAAAAATAATTTTGTCATTTCAGAAGATGGAAAGAGAGTTAGATGATCCATACATACACAGTTTTTAGTAAATACTTTTTTAAATGAAAAGTAAATGAGTTTAGGTGAGTCGCTTGTGGCTTGGTTTCCTTTTCACATTTTGTTAATCACACCATTTTTAATAAAAGAGCAGACACTGTGATTTTAGAGCAGCAATTAGTCTGTGCAAAAAATTGCTCACCTAAATTCCTGCTCTTTTGGCAAAAGTAATGCCCTCAGCTTGCAGGGGTACTGATATTCCCAGAAAAAATGGTTACAATAGATTGCTTTGCTTTGTAGGAAGAGGAGAATCTTTCCTTATTTTCCTGCCGAAAGAATAGTTTGTAAGAGTCTTCATTTGCCATCCTTTGAGTCTATTCAGACCTTGCATAAATGGAAAAATAGGAGTTAAGTTAATGTAATGAATAAACTGAAGGTAGTCACTGAATTAATGAGGTAGTTGTAATTTAATTAGCTGACAAGAGTTAGACAACTTAAACCGGGACTGAATTTAGCTTATTTTGTTTAAATAAATCTTGGAAATAAATTCAATTCAAAGGAAAGAAACAAACCAAATAACTAGTAAATAAATAAACTAACTAAAGAACTTTGATGATAGTAAATATCTATGGCAAGGGCCACATGTTTCCTTAATAGTTATTTTCTTGGCATTAATGTTTAAAGGTTTGGGGTTTTTTAATTAACCTAATTTATTTTCAGTCTCTGTACTCTAAACACCATCATTTCCAGAATGAATCTGCCTGAATTGATCCAAGATATCTCTGAACTTAGTTAAAGCATTCATTTGAAAAACAGGAGAGTAAAACTTTGTGTTTTACTCACTCAAAATGTTCCTTTTAACAAACAAAAACAAATGTTTAAAGTAGGATATGTACATTCCCTCAGAGGGAAATAAGATTAAAAAGGACTGCAGAAACTGAGGCACAAATGAGAAAAACAGTTTATGAATACATGCAACAGCTTTTCCTTCTCCAAGAAAATTTCATAATATTCAAATGTGCCTTTCAGCATTAGCAGTAGACTAATTCCATTATCATAATTTATTAACCAGATCTTTTGTTCTACGTAGTAATACATTGTGTTTCCATGCTGTGTATTTTTTATCCTGTGACCTAATTTGCGTAAAAGGAAACTCTTATAACTCCCTTGTTGTAATGAATAAAATGTTAATGAAGAACTACAGAGAAATCCCCTTTGCATTAGTTCCTTATTCCCAGGAACATCATCATAAATTTGTTTGCCTGGTTCTGACAATGGTAGTGATGTTCAAGCTGTGGAGAAGCAATAGTTACGCTAAATGGTTCTGATGGAAAAGTTAAAGATATTCAAGGCACTGTCATCAGGGATGGACTACTGGAATTTTTCTTTTGGAAGATGAACCTGATGGATTTGGCCAGAATCCAGGGGTTTTTTCCAGGGTTTTTTTTTAAACATTTGTTATCTGCATTGATAACTGCACTAGGAGATGCCTTTTCAGAAAATGTAAATTAACAACAGAATTGTGAAGAAAGACTTTTTTCTTTAATACATTGAAAACTGCAGATTAGCTCACTTCGCCACTGCATATTGGTTACATTATTCAGTAATTTCTGGCAATGATAACATGGGAGAAGTATTAAAGTTAAACAATACAAATCATTATGCATTTGAGTGACTGTAGATCACTTGTTAGTAACTATTCATTAGAAATAGTTAGTAACTACATCACTAGAAATTGCCAGGTTCTACTAGCCTCTACAAACTTTAAGACAAGATGGAATGTGAAATCATATAGGATGATAATATTCATAATTGCATTCCACTTAAATAATTCAACTTTTGTTAAGAAACAAAATATACATTACCTATAAATCGTATTCCAACTACTTTGTCAATATTAGTAGAGAACTTTGAAAGCATGTACATTCATTATAAAATGTATTAATTTATGGTCTCATTGTCT
This sequence comes from Certhia americana, assembly GCA_018697195.1. Lineage (NCBI taxonomy): Eukaryota > Metazoa > Chordata > Aves > Passeriformes > Certhiidae > Certhia > Certhia americana. Next base: position 64,898,486 of record CM031857.1, on the reverse strand, counting down.
GACACTTCTCGATTTGCTTCAGACAGCTCTTTGGAACTGAGGCATACTCCAATTGTGAGATATGAGTACTCATATCCCTAAATGTCAGATAATGTGTCATTTACCCTTCCCTGTAGATTAGCAAATTCATTTTAGCACCAAAGGGTTCTTTGTTTACAAAGATTTGACTTACAGGTCATGTCACTTGCATGACTGATATAATCATAAAAATACATGTGCAACAATCTTAACACATTCTAATTTTCTTTTTTTTTTTTTTTTTTTTTTAAATAAATACTCCCTAAGTTTTTCCAAGATGGATAATTATGGCTAAGAACTGTTAAGATTAACAGTTCACACAGATATAAAAGCTTCCGTGAGAAAAATTGCGTATATCTGTTGCAAGGTACTATTTCATGTTCCTAGCTTTTGTGTTAGATGAGAAGTACTTCAAACATAATAAGCACAATAAGTGACAAAATGAATCAGCTTGTAGGCAGCTGTTTGCCTGCCTCTGTTCTTCCCAGTACAGCATGACTTCAGTGGGTCATGGGTTTGCTTACTCAGCACAAGTGACTGGTCCTGTGCTTCTAAAATAGCTGTGTTGACACTCTCTTCAGGAAAAACGGTGGGGAATTTTCAGCTTTTCCTCTGTTTAACCCTTTCTTCATGAATCTCTTTTTATTATGTCAGAGTCAATAAATACTTAACACATCAGACTTTTAAAATAAAAATATATTTGAAATTTATAACGAATCAAATAGTAAATAAGCATATTTTTTAATGCTGTCATGAGCTTTAACTCTGTATGTTTATAAAAGCAAATTATATTCCATGCCTTTTGACAAATTCTTTACTCAGATTGGAATCACACTAAGTATAAAAATTAGGTGGGTCACAACTCCAGCTGGCAAGTAAGCACCATGCAAACACTTACTTACTCTGTCCCACCCTGGTAAGGAGGATAATCAGAAAGAAAAGGTAAATCTGGTGGATTAAAACAAGGGTTTAATTTAGTAGTATAAACAAAAGAATTAATAATAATAATAACAACAACAATAATAATAGCAACAAAAATAGTGATAGTAATGATAAGGAGAGGGAGAGACAGTAGAAAACCCCAAGAGAAACAAGAATACACAATAAAATTTTACACTACCCACTGATCAAAACCCAGCCCATTCCTAAACAGCAATCAGCACCTCCTGGTCAATGCTCCTCAGTTTATGTACTGGGCAAGTCCTTCAGTATGGAATATCTCTTTGGCCAGTTCAGGTCAGCTGTCCTGGCTGTGTTTTGTCAGGTGCTCTTGTGCACCTCCTCACTTGCAAAGCACGAGATGCTGAAAAGTCCTTGAGTTAAAGGAAAACTGCCGAGCAATAGCCAAAACATCATAATGGTATTAGCTTTAGTCTCTTACTAATTCCAAATAACCACAGCACTGCAGCAGCTACCAAGAATATAAACTGTGTCCGACACAAACCCAGTATAGAGTGTTGTATGAAAATCTGTAAAAAAGAACTCTCTTCATCTGCCTGTGAAACCCAAACACTCTTCTTGATTCAGTACCTGTTAAAAACCTGTGTTGTGTAAAGAGAAGTGCTCATCACACTATCAAAGGAGAAGAGATACTGCAGCAGTAATACGCATCCAAAACTGTTTGTCAAGTCATACCACTCCTCCCATAGTTGCTTAGGTATCCCTTTAATAAAAGTGCTTAGATTGTCCAGACTGATATGTTAGAAAAATAATTCAGATTCCTAGTTGGTGATTTACACTGGAGTCAGCAAAAATTGTGAAACAAAGCTCCAAATATAAAAACGGAATGAGCAAGAATTGAAGTCCTAATGCCTTAACTAACCTTTCTTTACTTTTTTTTCATGTGAAAAACCACAGCACTTGGAAAAACACTTAAAAAGACTTCTGGGTTTCCTCTTGTGTTTTGGTTTATACCTTGTTGAGTTTGAGAGATCAACATCTTGAGCTCAACCCACATTTGTTCTTGCTGCCACAGACTCTGCACAGGAGTTTGGCTTTGGCAGAGTGGAGCAGCAATTTCTACTTCCTTTATGATATAAAATAACAGAAGCAAGATCACATTTTATCAGTAATTTTGTATAGGGTTATTTACTTGCATCTGGGGAGTTACAAAACTAATTCACTTCTCTATTTGGAGGGTTCAGACCCTCCTTGGACTCTTTGTCCAGGCTGCTCTGGAATAGCTGACAGCTTCCCTGTGAAGATCAAGTGGAAAATTAATTTTTAACAAAATATAAGGGTTAAAGCAATCTAAGGGAGAGGAAGGGTTGAGTTTGTGTTGTGATCCAATTTTTTGAAATTAGCAATTTCAAATTTCAAAATTTTGAAATTAGCTATTTCAAATAGTGCTGAAGTTGCAGACTAATATGAAGACTAATCAATCACTTTGTTTTTTACTGTCCATATTATTTCAGGTTTGTTTAAGAGAGAGAGAGAGAGAGAGAGAGAGAGGGAGAGAGAGAGGGAAAGAGTGAAAGAGCAGAGAAATTTGAGTTTTGACCTTGCTGGGATCAGTTGGGCAAGAGGAAGTTCAGATTTTACATCAGGAAAAGGCTCTTTACTGAGAGAGTGGTCAGCCATCAGAATAGCTTCCACATGGAAGTGGTCATGGCCCCAAGCCTGCCAGAGTTCAGTGTCTGGGGGATGCTTTTAGTCAGATGGGGGTCTCATTTTACATAGTCATCTGAGGATCAGGGAGTTGCACTTGGTCCTTACAGCTTCCTTCCAATTCAAAATACTCTGTGATTCTGTAATGCAGCTGTAATGGATTAATGTTTTTGTTATGAAATAACTGATGTGACAACATGGAATTATTCAGAAGTATTTTATTTATTTAAAAAAAAAAAAAAAGAAAAATATTCCACTTATTAATAGTCTCCTTTTGAGTTTTCTAGAATAAACCTTTCATAATCTGGACCTTCACCTCCTATTTTTATTGGTGTGAGTAATGCCTGTATGCCTTACAGAAACAGCTATGTACCAACTATTTGTAGGAAAAAAATATGAAAAAAAATTTACTACAGCATAAGTTTTATCAACAACTATGAAACTGCAGATAGAGAAATTGTGTGGGGTGCTTATAGTTTCTGACAAGTCAGAACCCTTCCAGCTCAAACCATGCTATTATTCTATGAAACCTATTTATGAATTGATGCAACTGTTTCTGAAAATCATTTGGCGCTTTGTTTCTATCTGCCACTATTGAAAGACTGTATCTCTATAGTTGGTTAGAAGTCTTTACCTAACTGTCAGAACATCTTTGTGTGGTGAATTGATCCTGGCTGCATACCAGGTAACCATCAAGTCACTCTATCACTCCCCTTCCTCTACTGGACAAGGGAAAGAAAAATGTAGTTAATGGCTCAAGGGTAGTACCAAAACTTTGCCATGCTAGCCCAATACATCCTGTTTAAAATCATGCAGATAATCAGTTATTCTTGAGGCAACAAGAGATTTTATCTTAAAAAATTTCCTTCCCCCTATTTTTGTGTCCATTTCCATTTCCCTTCAGATGAGAAATTACCATATATATATATATCTGCACTATTTTCTTGCAGTAGGTTTTAGTTAGAACAATAATAATTCAATTGCATTATTTCTAAAGAAAGTGAACTAAACAAATATTCCAGAAGAATACTCACTTATATGATATACGAATAAATTTTCCTCATCTTTCTATGGAAAATTTTCCTTGGTGCATTTTGAGCTTAGCTAATACACCTAGAATTCAACGGCTGTATGTCCAGCATTAAAATTCCTCCTTCAAGAAATAAGCCCTAATGCCCAGGGTAAGGTTTCAGGGCTAATATGTTCTTTACTGGACTTTGCCCACACTTAAATCTCTTTAATGCAGTGTGTGTCTTTATTATTTCCTTGTTTAAGGATTGGGTGGGGGAGAGCATTTTTCCATCCCAAGACACCTGAGTATTACGGTTATGTGATTGTCAACAAGATTAATGTTTTCAAGAGGGAATATTGAATACATGCCACATGCCTCAAGAACTGATATGAAGGCACATGGAGTGCTTGACAGTGTCAGTGTGACACAAACGAGAAACATGTATAACATGAGATGAACATAACTCAGTGATCTTCTGTAACAGCTCCAGAGAACAGACTCTGGACTGAGATGAAAATATCTCAGCTCTTCATTTTCAGACTCTCATCTCTTTCTGAGAAAACCTAATTATTTTATGCCAAGCCAAAAACCATGTATTTTGTGATGTAGGTGAGCTTTATCAGCTGATGAACTTACTGCTTATGGCAGTCATTCTTGCTGTTAGTTTCTAAGTACTTTGAACTCTTCCATTCCATTTCTATTACTCCAATCTGATCTGTTATTATTTCCTGCCATATGATAATCTGATCCTATATCAGCAATATTTCCCAGCTTTATGCTGTTGGCACATTTCATTAGGAAGCTCTTAGTTTATATTGCAATGAAATGTACGTCAAAGTATGTGTCAGCCTGTCTGCAGCCTGGTACTTTAAAAGCTCACTCTATCTCATCACAGGAAGGATATTCTGTTTCACTGTTATTTCAAATGCCTTGCTGACTCCTGTAGTATTTCTGGCTTGAAAGTGTAACAAAGGCTCATGGGGAAATTTAGTGTGCTGGATTGTGTCCAGGTAGATTTGGCATAGTTACATACATCGACATTATCAGTTAATCCTTTACCTCCACACTGCACATCACTGCCACTTCTCTGAGCTGAGGTAATGCATTTGTCTTTGCAGCATAACTTACTTTAAGAGAACTCATGTTCTCTGCAAAGTGACCACATTTTCTGATTTCTTGTGTTTTATTATGCAATTTTGTTTTGTTCTTTTTCCAAAGATTTAATTCAGTTTGTCTTTTAGAAATTCTTTTTATCCTTTTATGTCTTATTCTCTGAAATGTTTCATTCTTAGTAATCAGTTCCATGTTCTGTTCTGCATAAGAAGATATTAAATTTACTTTTATAGATGATTTATTACCTGGTTATATCTAAAAGCCTTCACTACCATTTTTTTTTCTCATGGTTTGAAACCATGTTCACCTTTAAGTGTTTTGCTGTTATGCCCAGCTGATAATAGTCCTACAGGGTTCTCTATTTTTCATTTTTGTGAGACTATTAATTATAATTCTACATTTATTCAACCTTCTAATTTAAGCAAAACTAATACCTAAGTATGAATAAAAGATTTTATGCCTAAGTTCTCTGTAGTGTCCTTTCTTACTGTTAAAAGAAGTTTAAAATCATTTCACTTTCTGTTGGTTTAGTGATTATTTACTGAAGAAATGTTGGTTATCATCTCCAGATTACCTGAACCTGACTGCCACTCTCTTAGCATTTATTTTAGTTCTGTCTTCAGGTTTACACTGTTCATTATACCATTAACATTTACTGCTACCTCAATACTGATACCTTTATGGCTCCCTGATGTGGATATAGTAGATTTTTGATAGCTGTTTCATTTCTGCCAAATATTTCATCAATGTTTTGGTTTCACTATAGTCAAGATGGTTCTGCAGCATCAATTTTGTTGTAAATCTGTGTAAATAACAAGTTTAGGAAAAACAATCAAATGGATGTGAGCTTGAAGACTGAAATTTATAATGTTTAGTATTTATAAATTTTATTTCTCTATTTGAAAATATATGTAGTCTTCTAGTCGTATTGTTCAATTTTTATTACTATGCCACTCTTTTGCTAAATTTTTATCTAAAAATAAAAGAAAATAAGCTTCCTCCTCCAGAAAGCTTTACAACTTTTATAACATTCATGGAGCAGTTGAGTATTTTCTTTCTCCTTAACAGAAACTTTACTTTCAAAACCATGTACGTGTTAGTTTAACCTTGGTACATATGCTTAGCTAGAGGCTAAGAAAAGAAAGGTTCACTATTAAATGACTCATTAATCAGCTTTAAATCTGATGAATAATACTTTACAACCTCTTTGACATGTGGTAGGGTCTGCAGCAGGTTTGGCATAATGGTTTCACTTAATAAACACCTGATTAGCATTGTTTAACAGGTTTGGATTGCATGAAAACAGTGAAATGGCCACAGTCTATCTAGTTAATTCCTCATTAGCAGCCTTACATTCACTGTGTTTGACAGACTGTATACCAGCTTTGACACAAGGTGACCTCTTGCATGGGCCTGTTCATCACCTTCAGTCTGTCATAAATGGAGTCAGTATAAATGTCAATAAGAATGTGCCATCACCAGAGATCTTTGAGAATTAGAATCCATCTGGTATCATAAAGGTTATTTTTTCCAACCTTATCATTACAGACCTGATGAAATTATATTGAGTAACAGGTAAAAATGTAAGGGATAAAGCCATAGTAAAATGTCTGGGTGGAGGCTCTTATTTAATAGATGTTGTAAAAGCTGAAAATTTGCAGTATGTAATCCATTTCAGAAAATAGGGAAATGCATCACAGCTTAGAAACACATAGTTCTTAAATTTTAAACAAATATGAAAATATATTTTCTGGTCAAAAGCTTCGAGAAACTGTTTGCTACTTTAATTTGGATTAATGTATTTTTAAAATACATTAATTTTTTTTTTTTTTTTGAAGAGTGATCACGGTTTGACAGCTCATTCACTTTATTTCCTCACAGTGTGGACTATCCAGGACCTAGTGACATTCTGGTTCTGCCACGGGGACAAGAGGAAAATTTCAACTAAAATAATTGGAGAATCTGATGCAGTCAAGTTATTCTCCAATATTAATTAATCCCAACTTCTTCCCTGATGTGTACTCCATCTAACAAAGCGTAATGTAATACCAGACAGTGCAGTGGTCATAGAGGATTAGTCACCATCACATTACACAAATTACATCTACAAGGTAGGAAATATCCCCTGCAGATCTTCTACTGATTGAAAGTCCTGTGAATTTGGTGAATGAGAAAATCTTTACCAGTACTAGTTTTTATCACAAAAACTCTAATTAAAAATTCTGTATGTTAGAAGTTATTTCTAAACTAAACATAACAAGTCCTGGAAATATGATGGTAAAATACATAGTTCAGCCTACTATGCCTGCAGAGCAAAGTGTAACAGTAATGGAAATTTCTTATACAGATTATGGTCAACTGGTAAATTGAAACTGATACAGTAAAAAGTGGAAGTAAAAGAAAGCACATGGGAAATCAAAGGATGAATTCTGAGCTCTCACTGGCTGTGAAACACAGTCACCATGGGGCACCACTACCTTCTATTCTATTGCTGTCTTCTCTGCTGTCTTTCCTGAACCAGAGGAGGCACCAAAGAGAGAGACAGAAAAAAGAAACTTGATGTATAAAACAGGGGGATTGAAGACAGTTTCAGACTGAAGACTGGGGTGTGTGTGGGGGGGAAGTGGTAAGTGTCTTAAGACTTAAAAGCCTTAATCAACATTTACTTAAATATTCAGTTACACTGACATAAATATTCTAATTCTTCCATAAGATACATTCAGGCTCCTATCCAAGAAAGTACTCAAATCTATGCCATTGTCTCACTTTCTCAATTGCCTGTGTAGAAACCTCAAACAGCTGTACATAATCTAAAACGGGGGAAAAATTATCCAGTGCAGAAGTAAAGATGAGCTCCACATGGTATGAGGATTTCTTGCGTTCTCTGATGAAATGCTCTGTGTTCCAGAAGAGGCCTGGAAATTCAGTACACAAGATCATGTTGTCCAAATTTAGAGTAGACAATTTCCTTACACAACAATGACTGTGTCAGCCCTGAGGAGCTTTGGTATCATCAATAATCTTCAGGAATTTTGCTTAACTAAGAGAGACAGTGTCAAGAATGGTCACTAAATCTTGCTTATCTTTGTCCACATGATTATTTTAATTAATTTGATTGAGATTAATTATCCTAGTAAGGTGGTTATCTTCCCCCTCTACTCTGCTCTGGTTAGGCCATGTCAGGAATGCTTTGTCCAGTTCTGGGCTCCTGAGTTCAGGAAGGACAAGGAACTACTTTAAAGGTTCCAGTGGAGGGCTACAGAAATAATTAGGGGACTGAACCATCTCTCTTATGAGGAAAGACTGAGGCAGATGGGCTGATTTAGCCCGGAGAAAACTGAGAGGGGATGCATAAAAATATCTTAAGGGGGTACATCAAGAGTTGGGCTTTTTTCAGTGGTGCTCACTGATGGGGTAGTGGGCAATGAGCACAAACTACAACTCTGGATCTGAATATTAATGAACACTGGAACAGGATGCCCAGAGGGTTTGTAGAGTCTCCTTCTCTGGGGACATTCAAAATATGCCTGGACACAATTCTGTGCAACCTGCTGTAGGTGACCCTCGTTTTAGCAGGGGGTGTGATGGTTTTACTTCGAAGCCAGGCGGAAACATCAATTTCATGTAGTGGTTTTGGTTCACTAATTCGAGATTTCCCGGCCAATGCACCAATTTATGTGGTGGGTTTATTTTCTGTTGTGAGATAGGGTTAGGAGAAAAGCAAAGCAGGCTCAAACTTTGAAAGGTATAAAGAAAATTTTGTTAACAGAACTAAAAGAATCATAAGAATCAGAATAAAACCTTCAGAACACTTTTCCTCTTCCCCCCACACTTTTTGTCTTTCTCACTGACAATGTACAGAAACAACACCCAGAATTCTCAGTCAGTTTTCCACTTCTAGAACAGCCTTTCTTCAGTTCACTTAGGGAGAGGAGCATCTCTTGTTATGATATGGAGAACTCTCCACGAGAAAACAGTTCTCTCATGGCTTCAATTTCCACAAACAGCAGCTGCCTGGGAATCTGCCTTTGTGAAGATGGGAGTATCATTTCAAGGATAAACTGTTCAAAATACAAAGGTTCTTTTCATCTATCTCTAAGATCATCTTCATCTCTGGGAACAGAGGTTCTTCTTCTTTTGGGGCGAAAGTGGTCTTCATCATTCATTTCTCCCTGTTTAAATTTCTCATGGGATCATGAGTAGTGACAGCTACTTCACCATCTACTTGTTCAGCATGGATGCTTTTGCTCAGGTCTACAATTTGAATGTTCTTCTCCCCACACCTTTTTCCATGATTTAAAGGTATAGTCAATATAACATAGTCTATTACCATGGCTTACAAGAGAATTTCAGCCTAAATATAAGGCATCACCTCTCATCTGGAACCTGACTCCTTCTTTACTGATCTCAGTGTCTTCATGTTGTTTCTCCTACATGTTTTTACGTGTCTTCACTGCTCTTATTTCTCCCACTTGAGAGAGGATTTAAGGTCATGCAGGTCTCATCTGTGCACTGAAAGTGTCAATCCCTCACCCAGGGCCTGCAGAGGGAAGGGCAGTGGCCGATCTAAGCACTCATGGTGATGGATTTCAGGCTGTGCTGGGGGCTGATGTCCTTCCCTCCTGCTGCCTGGGAGCCGCCGGGCCGCGGTGGAGCCGGGCTCATGTCGGCAGGATGGCAGCAGCTGTGGTGGAGCGGGGCTGGGCTGTGGCTGCTCCTGGGGCCCGGCAGAGCCCGGTTTGCCCCAGCCAGCAGAGCAGGGCTCATGTCGGCAGCATGGCAGCAGCTGCGGCCCGGCCCAGCCTTGGCCCGGCTGTGCGGAGGGGCTGGGCCCGCCTCTCACCTGTACTCAGACCGGAAAAGAAAGAGAGCTGTTCTAGCGTTTTTCAACCTAAAATGTGTGATCTCAAAGGTGTATCCACCCCTTTCATTGGTTTAATCATGTGTCAATATTTAAAATTAGCCACTAATTGGTTCCCTGTCAGGTCCACCAGAAGCTGCCAAGGCCCCAAGCAGGGAACCACTCCATACCAAAAAAATGAATCAATGCCAAACCAGGACAGGGGGATTGGACTAGATCTCCCGATGTTCCTTACAACCCCAATCATTCCATGATTCTGTGATTCTTCAGAGTGCTGAGCTTACAATTCAGCAGTTTAAATGTGGGGTTTATTAATATTTCGCAATTAAAGTGGAATTATTCACAAACTCAAATATAAGTTCCTAAATATGCATTGAAAGACTCAGAAAAAAATAACACAAAGCCTTCAGGCATTTATGCCTTTGGAAGTACTCCTGAAGACAACTTTCCTGCAGTGCTAGCAAGAGTGCAAAGAAAGTTGCTGTGCCTACAGAAACATTATTGTTGAACACAGCCTTATAATTTAAGCAATTGTTTTTGACAGGTCATAGTAATGTAGAAGTCACTTGAGGCATAAGTTCATTTTGTCATGTCCAGTTTATATACATCAGACAAGATGACCTACAAAACCAACATTTCAATGGGGCTGCGCTGATTTCCACAAGCTGAGGACTGGACAATTGATTTTTAAGGCTGTTTTGTGATTATGTTTAGCAATGACAAAGGTTAATTCAATGATGTAATTTTAAGAGCAGAGATTTGATCTTACATAGTAAAAGTTATGTGATGAAAACGAGATGTGTTGTTTATCATACTTTATCACAATCATTGGAAGCCAAAGCTCTTTTTAGTACACTTCTTAGTGATGATAATAAAGACGTGAACTCACAATAGAGTATTGCAGCTGTTGTTTAAGCAGAGATGAAACAATTGAATCTCCTTCAAGTAGACTGCTTGTGCAGTTGATAAAAGTAGGTGGTTACATGTTCATAAACCAGAATTCATTCTGTTTAAAGCCTTAATATTCCATACAAATTTATTTTTGTGCAATTGCTGTTTCCAGAATTTTTCAATTTAATTTTCCACCAGTTAAAAATTGTAATGAAAAGCTCTAAAAAACCAATTTTCATAATTTTGTTTATATTTTAATATCTACATTATTAATATAATGTATTATGACATTATTATAATTTTAAGTAAATTTACAGACTAATGGGTTTAATTTTAGTCTTACTGTTGCTCATATTTCTATTTTCATTTCCTCTTTATTTTCCCATGCAGGTATAGAACACTAACTAAAAAGGAAAAACAGAGTTAGGTGAATATTCAGTTTAGATTTTGGACTACACATCAAAAGTTCAGAGATTTTAAAAATAATTTTGGGAAGATTTTTTAAAAATTATATTTTATTTTAATTTTTCTGTACTCTGTTATGCTTTCCATCATCTGCTTATCAATATAAGAAACCACCATTGTTATACCTAAAAATAATTGCATTCACAAGGAACTATCACTACAAACGGTAATATTTGCATATCTGATTAAATCATATCTATCTAATAAATCATATCTCATAAATCACACATTTAGCAAAATGTTCCCATATACACTAACAATTCTGCAACTATTTGTAGGAATAGCATTGCTTTTCTGGTACTGCAGAATACTAAATATATAGTATATATATACACTATATAGTATATATATATACTATAAAAGTATTTCAGTATGTATAAATGTAAAATCTTAAAAAGACCTATTAATGGGAAATAGAATATCTTAACTATTGTCTAAAACTTATACCAGTGAATGCTAACTGTATCAGGCAGAAGTCTTAAACAATTTTATACATTTATTTTTGTGTTTTTTCCTACAAAATTGAAATGTGATTTTATATACTTATTTTCTTTCTTTATATTGGTTGACTAATATTTATTCAATGTAGAGAGGAATAGCAGAAAGTGATTTAAAATCTTTGGGCCAAATATATTCAGCATTTAATTCATGTTGCTCATGCATTTTGTCTTCCCTGAGATGCTGTTATTGTATGCAAACACATTCATAAAATAGGAAATCCCAATGGTCTGATGTTTCTTCAATCAGGCATGAAGAGAATGGAAAGAAAGTACTAGCAAATACTAATATGAATAAGGACACTTTTATTTTGAGGATTCCTATTAAAATGTTAGAAGTATGAAAATTCTTCACAGAAATTATTTTTTCCATCTTGATATTCCTTTACATTTACTATTTTCATATCTTTAGCATGTGTCATTCAATATCTCTCCACTCCTTCAACCAAAGTATAAACCTGGCGTACAAGCTAAGTATGTTCTTCCTCTATTTTTACATATGCACAGGATATTCTTCCGTGTGTTTTGAGTTTAGATCTCGCTTTTTTGGTTTGGTTTGGGAGGTCTGTGTCTATGTGTGTTTTGTTTATTTTTCTTTTCCCTGTCATTGCTTATTTCCTCTTCTAAATCTTCCTTCAGACAACTTTTCTTTTAAAAGTTCTTGTTTCAACCACAGTATTTAAAGGAGATAACTTACTCAAAATTATAAGTAGCTGCTGTTCCAGCACCTATCAAAAATACTTTTGAAAGTGTTTTTATTTCATAGTTATATTTCTATTCACGCCTTAATATACTGTGGAAGTGCATGATGTCAAATGATTTTTAGCATGCAAAGTCTATTTAAGTAAAAGGCAATTGCTAGGATGTTAAACTTCAACAACAGAATAAAACCCATCAATCTAATGCTTAAAGAAAATATAGATAGGTAATTTTAAAAAATTTATATCTTGCCAGATTCTAAGTACCAACAGCAACTTATGATGCAGAAAGAGTTCTTGTAAGTGTTTGAAACTTTTTGCATTTTTAATTCCGGCATAGCATATCATTGATTTATCAGTTTTGCTATAATTTACAGAATAGTTATATATAACATAATCAACATTTAATAAGAGTAGATTTCAGGTTCTTACAGATGTGATACATTTTTTTCCATGAAGTCCATAGTCATCCATATTGAACCCAAACATGTAGGAAGACGTAGGTGGAAGTATATTAAATCTGACAAATGACCTCCCATGTGCAAAGGAGGAAATAAAGATTCATTCTCCATGTTTGTGAGATCATTTTGATGAAGGGAAGGCTAATTGAGGATGACATATATTCTAAATCTAATTCAAATCAGCATTTTTACATGAAGACTCATCACATTTCCAATGGTATGCTCTACCATAAAACAGCTTAGTAAAGACATTGTGAATTAGATTCTGGATTTTTTTAAAAATGCTTCAAAAGAATTGACATTTTTAGTAGCAATGAGTTTCCAGTCTTAATATTAGTACAAACAGGGTACTTATGGTATTTCACATATTCTATGAGAAGATGCCGTTGGAGTTAATTCAGAAGACAGCCAAAAATATATGATCAGAGATATGGAACACCTCTCCAATGAAAACAGACTGCGAGAGCTGGGGTTGTTCAACTTGGAAAAGAGAAGGCTCCAAGGACACCTCATTGAAGCCTTCCAGTACCTAAAAAGGGCCTACAAGAAAGCTGGAGAGAGACTGTTGACAAGGGCATGACGTGATAAGGCAAAGGTTAATGGCTCTAAACTGAAAGAGGACAGATTTAGAAGAGATATCAGGAAGAAATTCTTAACTATGAAGGTCATGAGGCACCTTCACAGGTTGCCCTGAGAAGCTGTGGATGCCCCATTCCTGGGAGTGTTCAAGGCCAGGCTGGATGGAGCACTCTGAGGAGCCTGATCTAGTGGGGCATATCCCTGCCCACAGCAGGGGGGCTAGAACAAGATGATCTTTAAGCTCCCTTCCAACCCAAGCCATTTCCCAATTCTATTTCTTCTTAATGCAATTAAATCTCATATTTCTGAGAAAATTGCAGCTAATATGGGATTATGTTTAGCAAATGTGGGAGAATACAGGATTTCTTCCTGTAAAAACATTACCATTGCAATGTTAAATTACAGACTTTTTTTCCTCCGGCATTAATTATGGTAATCATATTAAAGGTAATCATATTTAAGAAGAAATGGTGTTATTTTGTCTTTAAAAATGAGAAGGACTACCATTAAATCCTGCTGCTTCTCTTTTTAAATGGTAAAAAAAAATCTGGAGATCATTAATTTAACACAAAATTAATAATTCAGTTCCTTAAAAATATTCATATCATCTTACACTACTAATTTTACTTTGTTAATACAAAAGATTGCAAATTGTCTAGGTAATACATACTATGAAAAATCATGATCACTTCTCGCAGAAAGATAAAATTGCATTTTGAAGGCATATATGAAAATTATGGTATAAAACTCTGTGTAACTCTCTGTAGTGCAGTGAATGAACAGGACAGAACATTTAGGAGATATTCTACCTAAATGCATGTGTAATTCTTTTCAACCACTTAAATTAAATTTACATGCAAATATTTTTGTGCAAGGAAAGATAGTGCAAACAAAGCTGATAATTTTATTTATAATAGTTAATTTCCACTCTCACAATTGTCTTTCAGCCTTCTCTCCATCATGAAAACACCCACTAAACTTCAGGTTTCTCCAACATAGCAATATTTTAGAAATAGACAAGTACTAACATGTGGGAATTTCATTATTCTTCTGGAATTTTTTTTCTCTTAAATATTCTACAACTTTAAAGCTTCACCATAAAATCTGGTAAATTTAATGTTCATACATTTACAATAAAGCTGACAATAGCTATTAGAAGTTCTGATTTGCCATTTCAGACATTAGATACTCAGCAAAAAATACTACTTAAATGTTAAAGGAAGATTGCTTTTCGTGGAGTGGCCTCTTCAACTGAAAATTATAGTGAAAATTATATGTGACTGTAGCCTTATGAAAACCATTAAAAAAACCCCAAACAAAATAGGAATGAGACACATAAATTTAAAAGAAAAGGTTTTTAAAAAGCACAATTAAGCCTACACCTTGCCAGCAGTGAATGATGACTATAATGGGACTGTTGCCCAGAAGAAGGGGCTACAAGCCTTATTAAAGCAACAATCTCCTCAATAAAAAACCAGGAAGACTCCAGGGAGATGAGGATGTATTGACATATGTCATCATCCATTCATATATGAAAAGATGATCTCCATCTGGTGGGTGCATAGTAACCTCTGTGAAGTACTACTTCTACTTTGGAATCAATTATATATGTTATATGTTGTACAAAACATGAAGATCTGAGATTATGCCTTTGGGTCTTTAAACAGTGTTATTCCCTTTATTTTTAGTGAAGGAAATGCTCCTTTATTTCCTGAAAGTGGAAAAAGAGCACAGATATGTCTAAGTCAGAAAAGCATATCCAAAAAACCAAAAAACGCTGTGGATTTTTATCTTAAATGAACAGCAGTATTTGCTTAAAAATCATGTTACTTGACTTCTGGATCTCTTCCTGGCTTAGCCTCTGCTTAGCCTGTGCAGTGTGCTTCCACTCATGCTGAACAAATTAAATGGAAAGAAACGCCATTCAGTGAATAGTAACAGGAAAAAATTCAAATTACATTGAGTAGTTTACCCATGTAGGTATTTTCCTGTGTAATAATTTACAACTTCTGTCACCTTCCCAATCTACTATTAGCAACTTTGGATATAAGGAGAGCAAAAGGAACACTGTAGTGTATAACTCAGGCTCTGTTGCTTGTAATGATTGTGTTCTTCTTTTAAGGCTTCATTTATTCTTGACAGAAACAATTATGTAGAATTATGTGGAATAATTATATCGAAGGCAGGTGGTATGCAGTGTTCAAATTAGAAAGTGTAGAGCATTGTTTGGCTGCTATCTAGAATATCCTGGACATTGAAGAAAAGTTTATATCAAGAGGAAACAATATTACACCTTGTTAATTTATTATTTAATTCAAATATCACAATATTCACAGTGTAATTCAACAATACTCAGAAATAATCCGAGCATAACTTCACAGCTAGGGGTTACTTTAGATTGAAATGCATACTCTTATCTATAGAAAAACAATTGAGTTTATGCAATAAACAATTGACTTATATATATATATAAATGTACTAGAGAAATGGTTTGTTTTGAATTTGAAAAAAAATTAAAAAAAAAAAAAGAAAATTGTTCAATGTACCACCTTATTATTATTCAATGTTATTTAACAATTTTTCATGTGCTTTAACTTGAATAATTGTAGATAGAATAATTGTAATATAAAAACAGTGAACTTTCCCAAAAGTGATGCTACTGGTAAGTAATTTCATATAATCATAAAACGGGTATAGGTTAAAGTGGACTCTTAAGGTCATATCTTTCCAACCCCACTGCTGTTAGCACTGCATTTCACTAGATGAGGTTGCTCAGAGCCCCATCCAACCTGGCTTTGAAGACTTCCAGTGATGGGATATCCACAGCATCTCTGGGCAACCTGTTAGAGTGCCTCATGATCCTCACAGTGAAGGATTTCTTCTTAATATCTAAACTAAATCTGCCTCATTTCAGTTTAATACCACTCACCTTTGTTGTATCATTAATTGCCCTTGTTATATTGTGTCTGTCTTGGGTTTAGATGGGCAGATTTTGGTAGTGGGAGGGCTCCAGGGTTCTGTGAGAATGTGCTAGAAACTTCCTCCAAGTCTGGCAGAGCCAATGCCAGGTGGCTGCAGGAGAGCTGTACCTCTGGCAAGGCTGAGGCCAATTAGAGATGATTTAAGAAGGTATAATTCTCTGTGATATTTAAGAAGGGAAAGAAAAAAAGGGGTTGCTTAGTTGTAATTGTGACCAGAGAAGAGTGGGGTGAGAACACGTGAGAGGGACAACCCTGCAGACATCAAGGTCAGTGCAGAAGGATGGAAAGGAGGTGGTTCAGGAACTGGAGCTGAAGCCTGTGGTGAAGACCATGGCGAAGCAGCTGAGCCCCTGCTCAGCTGGAGGACCACAGGGATGTAGAGATCCACCACCACAGCAGGGGCATGCCTGAGAGGAGGCTGTGAACCCATGCCCATGCTGGAGCAGGTTTCCTGGTAGGTCTTGTGCCACCCATGCTGAAACAGTCCACCCTTGAAGGACTGCATCCTGTGGAAGAGTGACCAGGAACACTGGAAGGACTGTTGCCTGTGGAATGTGCTCACGTTTGAAGAAGTTCATGGAGAACTCTCTCCTGTGAGAGGGAACTCATGCTGTAGCAGGGAAAGACTCTTCTCCCTGAGCAGTGTGTGAGGCACCAACTGTAGCCCCCAATCCCTGTCTCCTTGTACTCCCTGGTACCACTGGGGTAGGAGGTGGAGCTGGAGAGGAGGGAATAATGTGGGGAAAGGTGTTTTTAAGGTCTTATTTTACTTCTCATTATCCTGGTCTGGTTCTGCTAGCAATAAATTTAATTAGTATCTGTAATTTCTTTGCCCATGACAATATTTGGTAGTGATCTCTCTCTGTCCTTACCTCAACCCCTTGTCCTCAATCCTGCTGTCCATTTCACCAATGGAAATGTTAAACAGTGCTGGTCCCGATACCGGCCTCTCAGGCACTCCACTTGTCACTGGTCTCCACTTGCAGCTATTGACCATAACTTCTTGAGTGCAACCATACAGCCAGGTCCCTATCTGCTGAGTGGTCCATCCATCAAACTAATATCTCTCTAGTTTAAACACAAAGATGTGTTGTGGGACAGTGTCGGTGCTTTGCACAAGTCTAGGAGTTTGATGTCGGTTGTGGTTGCCCCATCCAACCTATTTTTTTAATGCATGAGAAACCAAATAAATGGTAGGATTGCTAACATTCAGCAGAACTAAATAGTAGCAACCAAATTTAATTTTAATTTAAGGAAGAAAATTCCATTTGCTTTGACTTTATTGATGTAATGGTAGTACAAGAAATAAGTCCCTATCTCTTGTGCATTTTCACTCTAAGTAGAAAAGGGAGTAAGGCAGAGATTGCATAAAAGGGGAAGTATTATCTCTTTTTTGATTTCTATCAAAAGCAGAAAAGTAGAAATCTCATTTATGAAATTGAATTTCCTTTCTTTATAGCTTTCCAATAATTTTATGCATCTCATGAATGTTCTTGGCAGGATGTTGGATCCTGGGAGGGAAAAGAAAATAAAAGAATTGGTAAAATAAAACCATTTTTTAAAAATACCAAGTAAAATTTTATGGCTTTTCTAGAGTCCTCTGTGAAATCAGGACAATTAATATCTACTTTTTGCTGATATCTCAGTTTGAAAGTTAAAAGTTTCTTGCTATTTATGTGGTCAGATTGTCAAAATATTAGAAAGTATTAGAAAGAATACTTTCTTTCTGGGTTAGAAAGTACAATTTTTGAGTTACTTTCTCACACTGAAGAATGCCTGTTTCTGTTAAGAAAAGAAGAATATTCTTTGCCCCTTCCCAGTAATTCTTTTGTTACTGTGACTTTTTTCAATGCCAAAATCCTTTTTTGACATCATCATTTATAGTTATTAACTGACTATCCCCTTCTCTGCCTGCCAACAAAAAAAAAAGAAGTTCAGAAGTTAATATTTTCCATTATCTACACAGCCATATTTACAAATTTTTTCAGGCATTTTAAAAGCCAAGTATTCAGGAAAGGTAAAGAGGTTGTTTATGCTTTTATAGGCAAAATTTAATGACAATAAAGTTTGCCAAGGGTTGATTTATTGCTCTGATTCTCAAAACCATGCCAATGGGTACTGCTTTAACCCACAGATGCTCATAGGTACCTGTATGAGGAGTAACAGAAGTTAGTTAGGTAGCCCATTTGTGCTTATTTTGGTGGAAATTTAGGCAAATTTTAGTGGATATTTCACTTTATTACAATGAAATTTTAGAAGAATCTATTCTATTCTTTTGATATCTTTCTCAGTCTCTTTGTTTACCTCACAATATTTTTAGCTTTATGTTTCCTTACTATTTTGCTATATTTATTATTCTCATCATTACTGCAAATGGAAATACAGCAGTAAAGATGGTTTTTTTGAATGATGTTACTTTTCTAACACTTTACTGCACAGGATATTATTCCAATTGTTACACTTTTCTTCAAATTCATGTTTTAAATTACAAATATACTATGGTTTTTAGACATGTAAACAAAAGCGCTGTGCAATTTCAATAATCACACAATCAGTTTCAACATCAGTGAGTGATGTTAACATACGTAAATCTTATCTCACTTAATTTAAACATCTTACCTGTTTTTAAATTTCACTGTATCTAGGTCCACAAGAATGAAATTGGTTTATTCTCCAACAATTTACTGGATGACACCCATTTCTTTTCTCTTCATTGGAGGAAAAATGCACCATCCATAAGCACAGGGTATGTTTTGCGAGATCAAATTTATAAGATCAATTTCCTCTAATATTGCTCTCTAATAATAGTTCATCAAATTTTAGAATATCCTGAGCTGGAAGCTGCCTACAAGGATCGAGTCCAACTCCTGACTTCACACATGGCAACTTAAAAGTTCAATCATGTGAGAGTTGTCCAAATGTCATTTGAACACCAACAGACTTGGGGCCATGACCAGATCCCCAGAGAACTTGCTCTAGTGTTTGCCCATCCTCTGTGGTGATTTTTTCCTGCTATGCAAACTGAACTTCCTCTTACATAATTTTAAATAGTCACTTGTGTCTTATCTTCAGGCACTAGAGAGAAGAGATCATCACCTTCCTGCTCGCTCTTTCTCATAAGGAAGTTGTTGACAGCCTTATTCTCTAAGCTGAGCAAGCTCAGTCTTCTCAGCAGCTCTTCCTATCTTCTAGTCTTTTCACTATCATTTTTGCTCTCTTCTGGACACATTATAATATTTTAGATTGTTATAATGTTTTATATTTTATATAAAAATATATTTAATAATGTTTATATTGTTAAATTTATATTATTTCTTATGTTGTAAATTCCAATCCTGCACTCAGAACTCAAGGGGAGGCCAACCAGTGTTTAGTATTGTGGGACAATTGCTTCTTTTGCCAGTTGTCTGTGCTGTTCTTGGTGCACCACAGAATACAGATGTCCCTTTTGGCCTCCAGAACACTGTGATGACACATATGGAGCCTATGATCAACCAAAACCCCTAGATCCATTTTCTACAGAGGACTCCAGTACTTTGCCTTACAGTCTACATGTACATCCAGAATTACACCATTCCAGGGGCAGAATCCACTATTTGTTCTTGTTTAATGTCAACACATACCTGTTTATTACTTATTTAATGAATATATATATGACATATTGTAACTTATCTCTGAGTACACCTAGATGGTCACTTTTGAAGAAGCGAAGGAAGAAATTTTTTTTTTTTCTTATCACTGAAACTGCCACAAAAAAATTGATTGAGGAGAGAACCTGGAATTCTTTGCAGATTAATCTGGAATTTTCCAATAGTGATGTTTCCCAAAAGATATTTCTAAGGAAAGCTTTTATTTCCTGTATTCTTAAAAGTATAACATGCAATTCCAGTCAACTTTCTCTAAAACATGTTGTGATTCTTACTATTATTAGTAATAATGTAGTATATAATAATGCCAGTAATAATAACAATATTGAAGAAGTAGAAAATATATTTATTCTCAGGTGACATTTATAAGGCAAATGATGGCTATATGAAAATTTAAGAATCAATTACATTTTTGAAACTTTACATTGCTCTTCTTTTTTTTTTTTTGAGAATTCTATTATTTCAAGTCAAGACTACAAAACACAGAAAATAAAATTCATAATGAAGTGTTTGCCCAGGCATACAATCCCACTTTTGTCACCTGCAATCTTAACAGAACTGTTTTGAATCAAAAACTGAATGTTGCTTATGCTTCAAATATACTTTTGTGTGCATGTGTATGTAGCGTTTCTCTTTCCTCCCACATGTTCTCCACCTACATGTCTGTTAGTCTTTTCCAGGCAGCACTAAACTATAGATCTTTTTTAGAACTGAACTCTCAAACATGCAATTTGATGTGATGCCTTACACAACATAAAAAAAATGCTATAAGTAATTCCTTATATGAAGAGTGAAACAATATGAGGGAAATGAATTGCAGCAGTATGGAAGTGTTGCTATAGTTTAGAAGTATGTGTTTCCAGAATTAAGATCTTTGACTCCTCACTCCTGTTGCACTATGTCAAAGCTTTTAAGGTCTTTCATCATTTCCCCATAGCTTTCGGTTTCATTACCCTGTCTCTACGTTTATTTGGTCACTTCCCCATTAATTACTGCAGCGAGCAAGTTCATTATAATTTTTTCTGCAGTTTTGCCTCTGTTGCTTTTTTATTACCTTTTCCAGGAAAATGGACAAAAGACCAAAGGCAAAAAGGCACAGAGTATTAGACTGTATGAAGTGTTAAATAATACCACTGTTTTGCAGATGTGCTTTGAATTGTAGAAGCTTTATTAATGCATGCTTTCATTTTGTTATTTTCTTAGGAGCTTCTTAGAAGATTGTGTCTACCTTGCATCTTAAAATAGTTTCAAGTTCAACTAGGAACTAGATCTAGGAATATTTTAGGAAGACCTGCAGAATTGGGGAAAAATTAACTTATCTTCATATATTAATGACAGAATACTTCATTTAAATAAATTGTATTGAGTGCTACAGTTAAGCATATCTATATTAATTTTACAAATAAATTTAATTTTAAAAATCCACATAATGCTTCCTTGACTAAAAAAATGTTTTATAGCACATTACAACTATATAGATCTACTAAATTGCTGAAATATTATGCTCATCCTGTTTTGAAAGATTGATCTTTTTTAAGCTACTGCTTCACGGACTACCATTTTATCGTAAATATTTATATTGTAGTGGCATCTAAAATGTGCTGTACACTGTGTAAACAATTAAATATTCACTTCTTATTTAATAACATATTCTGCCATCATTACATGTGCAGACCAGATCAATGTCAGGATATAGTTTCACAGTACTATGGGGAATTACGTTACAGTATGCAAAGTGCTAATTTCCTAACATTGTAATTAAAGTTTCTGAGTGACAAACTTTGGAAATTAGATGTAAGTCTCCAGTGTTTAAGAATGTCTGAATCATTTGCCATCATGCTTGAGTACCTTTTCTCCTTAAAGTATTCACTAAACTGACTCGCAGGTAAGGGAGGGAAATTGCTGTTGATATTTCTTAGCTTCTGCTTTGGCAAGTTAGAAGTACTTACATCACATGTCTCAAAGGCAGAAAATTTGCTGCCATCTCCTGTGTGTGCTGCTGAAGGTATATCTACATGTTTTAAAGGGAGAAAGAACTGGGAAAGACCTCTATGAGAACAGGAGAATTTTTTTTTTTTATGCTTTACCCCCCAACATTTTCATGAGAGTCTTACCAGCTGCATTATTCTTCTAAGGCTTTTGAAATTTTAAGGTTGAATCTGAAATTTCCTGAAATAAATTTACTTATTTGCTTCAAACAGTTTTCAGTGTGTGTGGCAGAGAACTGAAGAGTCTAGATTTTCTTTTTTTCTCCTCCATATTTATTTATTTATTTGTTTGTCTGTTTCCAATTCATAAGAGCTAGCCATATGTTACACCAGAGAGGTTGTTTGGAAACAGAATATTTATTCTTATCCAGAACTGAGTTTTTGAGCACAGTGCTTATTTTATCAAACTTGCATGCCAGTCAGCTAGGTCAGTTCTTTGATAGCTTGGACAATCAATGTGCTGCCTAGGAAAGGAAATAGTTTGCATTTTTATTGTTTTAGAAAGTAAATTATCTTACACACCTCTGTTATCAGTGACATCAAAACAGTTAATATCCTAGAATATTAGGCATATATTTTTTTTTCATTAGTAGTACAAGAAAGAATAATTATTGCTACTACAAACTTCCATGTACTTAGATGAAGTCAGAATCTTTGGCATCTATTTACAGATGGCAAAATTTTTATCTACTTGTAATTGTAATGATTTTTAAAGGTTAGAGGAGGAAACTTCAGCAGTGGAACCTCTGATCTTGGCCAGGGGCCTGCTACTTATGAGGACATATTGTGTGTTTTGTAAAGCCCTTGCAAATCAGAAAGTCCCTTCTGTTTTAATAGTGCCTTAGACTTCAGTATATAAAATACATGTCTCTGTAGAAAACTCTCTCAGGGAACTTAATTACAAAAAGAAGAGCTATACTCATTCTCCAGGAACCATTAACCCAGAACCCTTCATGTTTTCCGCTTGATTTCTGTAAGGTAAAAACTTTTATCTTGTTTTTCTAAATTTTCTTCTTCATTAGTTATTTTATGGTAGGAACAAAGACTATCCTGATAGAACAAAAGCATTATTTTTACTTGATTTGAGAATTTTTCACTTTAGAATGCAGAACTCTAAAAAATTTCTATTAAGGCCTAAATACGGTAGGGAAACTGTTTCTTTGCTGCCCAGTGTCTTTTTTATATTTATAGTTAGAAGAAAAAAATTGAGAATAGCAAATAAGATGCATATTTACAAGAGATATTTCAATTTCCTGTCTAAAAAATTAGTTATATACAATCAGATACACTCTCACCTCTTCCTAACATAGGTCATTGTATTGCCATTCATTCACAAGTCCTTATAAGAGAGATCAGAATAACTAAATGCCTAACCTGGGGCAGATGCCCCAATGATTTATGGTGAAAAGGAATATTTGAATGAATTCCATCTAGGTCACTAATGTTTAATCTAGCTTCTCTCTTTTCCCTTTCTAACTTATCCCTGAACTTCAGCTACTTTCACTGCTTTGTCTGATTTCAACTTAGAATAGTTGTTCTTAAATTATATTAAGTTTGAAGTTATCTGCTGCTAAAAGAGTTTTGAGTACTCAAAACTTTTACAAAGGTTTCATAAAGAAGGTCTTGTGTACCCAAAGTTTTTTCAAAGTTCTACATCTTCTGCTCCAAAAATATTGGCTGATGATACAAAACCTTGATTCACTCGATAAAATCCAAAATGTGGTAGGAATGCAAAGAAACATGGATGGACATTCTAATTAAAGCTAAAAATCTATACAGTCTAGTGTCCTGCTTTTATCATACCCAAAAGAAAAACTAAGGCTAAAGAGAACAAATAGTGCTCCTCTTCTTGAAGAATAAACCAGCTCATGTCCAATCTCCCATTTTGCCTTCCTATGCTTTTTACAGAAAATGAAGCCCAAATATTTTAAGAGTTAATTAATTTTTTTTTAATATTTTAATAATACCCAGCATTTATTTTTCTTTGTTGCTTCGGGTCTTCTGTGGGTTTTCTATTGTTGTTGCTTTGGGGTTTTTGTTTGCTTTTTTGTTTGTTTTGTCATAGCTGTGCAATATTTAGATTTGAGGTATCATAAAATTTGGGGAATATGTAAATTCAGTCATCAACAGCCTTAACACTTTCCTGGAAAATATAAGCTAAAAAACATTAAACATTTATAAGTTTTTTTCCCCTGTTAAAGTCTCAAAACAGCTTCTTGAAACTTTGTTAATCTTTAAAAGATCCTGGTAAGATTAACTATGTTTCTAAGATGAGCAGCTCTCATCAGAATGCTTCACCTGCAGATAGTTGTAGTGCCTAAGCACTTATAACATTTATTTTAATTTATAGTACGTGTTTTGTAAATTAAATTTCTTGGCATGCTTTTATCTATTGTGCAGTTTTAGTCTTTCATATACTTCAGTACCAATTTAGCAAGACTTTCATTGTGCAAATTAGTTCTATATTGCCTAAGAGAAAACTCAAATATTTTCTCATAACACTAAGTTATATGACATTGGAATTTTTAGTTATAGCTCTTTGTTATGTTTCACATGGTGGAATTACACTGAGGTGAAAAGATATGTTAAGCTACAAAACAGCAACACTTTTAATTTAAGAGGCTTTCCTGTTTCATTATTTTACTCTTCAATGGAGCTACAGAAGATTGGAAATGAAGCTGTAGGAACTGAGTGTTAACTTTATGCATCGTATATTTAGAGTCTTACCATATTTTCATAAAGACCATCTGTAGGGGAAAAAAAGCAACCAACAAACCAGAACCATACAATCTGTACAATAAAAGACCTATATTCCACACTAAACAGTGATTTTCACAAAAAGAATTTTCATTTTACGATAGAGGCTCTTATTTGAACCTTTTAGAAGTCTAGGAATATGTTTGTATTTCACCACTCACTTTTTGCCATTCTGTCACCTGGAATGCACAGCCAGGTGATGTGAAATAAGTTTAGTGCTACATTCCTTTGCAAATGCATAACAGGGAAAATAGACGTTTTTATATGGGATCAAGCTTTGATACTTCTAATCTATAGCATAAACCTGCTAAATTATTTGAAACTTTTGATAATCATAAACTAATAAAGGTTTATTTTCTGTTGGCTTTTTTAAAAAGAAATATGTGATTATCATTAATTTGAACAGCGAAATAAGCACAATTTATCTTAGGTGATGTGTTAAAAAAAATTTTTTTTTCCTTTTCTTCAGGTAGATATTTTGAATATAGATATCTTCCATACTTACTGTATTTATACATTATCTATGCAGAAATATAAAACATATATAATTTGGGTCCCATATGCATGTTAGGTTTTGCTTTAAAAAATGATGAATAAAAATTATGGTCACGTTGAGTCATAAAGTTTTAATTAATTAAGTAGAGAATACACTACCATAAATTAACTAACAAAAATATTTTTTTCTTAGTTTTCATCATATTTTTACATATCCATGCTTGCTTTCAAATTTTCTGATTATAGGTGATCTTTTCAAATCATCATCTATATGAATTTACTTTTTCAAGAAAAATCTAAAACCAAAATAATAATACATTAATAAAATATACATTTCATGGTAAATAATATCAACTTTCTACTGTTTCTCTTTTTTTTAATGAATTGCCAAATTATTTTTAATTATATTGACATTGATTTACATCTAGAATGCCAAAGAGTTTGCTCTGATCTTGCTTGTGACTTAAAGCCTTACTGCTGCAGCAGCTTTACTTCAGAGACAGATTTTTGGCTACTTTTCATTAGTCCTAAATTTAAAAATCTCCAGTTTGGCGTGAGATTGAGAGGTCTTGTTCATACAAATGTGTTCCATATAACTGTATATAGAGTAATGGTTGCAGTTCATGTATTTGCTACAATGGGCATTCATAATAGGAACGATGAAAAAAGACCCTCCAAATCAATATAGGCTGTTTTTGAGAAGAAGACAGTTTGGTCATTGAAAGTTAGGTGAGAAAAATTCCATTCTTGCTGCTTCGGTGGGCAGGCCTATATAAAATAAAGGCTGTCTGAAACAAATAATTTTGGTTTGGATAGTTTCCTGAAGGACATGGTGCAGATAGCTTGAGGAGCATCACATCAATTTAAAGATAAGGATCTGCAGTTCTGATTTGTCTGCTTTGTACATTATATTAAATGAATGTGTAAACAGCATTTACAGTAACTCAGGTCTGAATTTAGGACTAAGCTAACAACCAATACACAGTGAATTAACAAAGACAAGTTACACATATTGGGAGGGAAAGGAAGATCAATGACCCACTCCATTGAAGGGAATGACAATTAAGATAAATCATATGCTATGTTATTTAGCATATTTTCAACAAAGTGCATTATACACAAACTTACATGCATTTTTTTTTCTTTTTGTCAGTTTGTGACTGAGTGCTTTGTGAAGCCATGAACACTGTTGGCACAGATTCTCTGGATCTCCCCTGGGTTATTCTTAGTTTTTTATCACATTGCTACTGAAGCACTGACACTAAGTGCTGAATATATAACTTGTTTCTAATTAGATACTCTCTGTTTGCAAAATCTGTGACAAAAAAAGAGTGTTTTTCTAAATCTAATCTGGATAAAGACAACTCATTATGAGTAGCATGTGATATGTCTAAAGGTTCTATCAAACAAAAGGAGGTGTTTTCAAGCATTCCCCTGGAGCCCTGCTACCCTGATGGTAATTTTAAATTTGAAATATATTATCATTTAGAGAGCCTGAAAGATGTAAAGAATTAATTCTCTCTACTAAAGTCAACAAATAATTATGAGTGCAGGATTAGATTGATAGATTAGTGGCATGGTAAATTAAAAGTAAAAGAGTAAGGGATATATTAAATCAATCTACCTACTTTGAAATTATTTTTTAATAGTCTATTTGGGAATTTTAAGAGACTGATACTGAAGGCACAGTCACAGTGTCTGTGGGGATCCAAGTTGAAGAGATTTGAAAATACCCCACTTTTTTCTCCCCTTGCTCTTTGTGACCTTTAGCCTTTTGAATACTATGAATGTGCCTTCATCACCTTTTTGCTTTTGATGAAGATGCATTTCTGAAAAGAATATTACACTTATGGATTTAGTTCAGTCCAAAATATAGTAACACCTTACACGACTGCCTTCCTTTAGGATTAAAGTAAACCAAGAATTGCACATTAAAGCTTAGCTTGATTAACTTGATCCAAGCACTAAAGGGTATTTAGTCTGTAGGGCTTTGCTATAGCTAATTGGAAGTAAAACCTCCGAAGATGTATACAGAATGTATACTAGCTCCTCAGTGTATTCTATTTTCCTTAGTGATAAACTCTTGATGTGCCACACTGATAGCCTGGCACAACTGTGGACCTCAGGGAAGGAAGAATGAAACCTATTCCTACATGTTTATGACCTCTGTTATCCTTGTGGCTAAAAAAAGTGCTTCAACTAAGGTGCATCTCAGTGCATCTCATGTTAGCATTTAACTGTTATTTGACATAACAGAAGCAAAATTATGTGGTACAAGAACATGATTGGCATTGCTGATAGGGATTTCATACAGATTCACTGACCTCTAGTTCCCTTTGCATATTGCTGCTCTTGAGTGAGTCTACCCTGCCTCTTATCATGTCTTTACTGAAACAAGGAAAAAAAAAATCTCCCAAACAAACATTTGGATTTTGAACCCATGTTTTTTGTTTTATGAATTATGAGCCTATGCAAGAACCAAATCTATATCCATAACTCTGGTTTTTAGGTGACTAGATTTTTTTAGTTATTACAGTATGAATAAGGTGTGGGATTGACAGAGCAGTCTCTCACTTTACTCAGTCAAATGTAAACCTTATTCATTCCCATGAAGTACTGTTGGCAGCTGCTAAAAGAGACATTACCCTTTTAGTAGTTTTAGGTAAGCTGCAGCACGAGTATGGGGTGGATTAACAAAATATGGGGGATAAAATACAGCACTGCTCAACCAAAGGCTTTCTTCTGAGCTCTCAGATGCTAGGAAAAGGCTGTGACAAAGACAGGGTGAGCCTGAAAGGGTTGCTGAATGCTTGAGTGGCAGCTCTCTGTATGACAAGTCTTGGGGGATTGGGTACTTAAATCTTAATTACAAAAAACAATCATCATCAGGTATTAAAATTCTATTGGGAAATTGAAAGACTCAGAGAAGAGAATCCCAATAGTGGAGATCTGCTCTACGCAAATTTAATTGACTCATATTATACAAATAAACCTGATAAATTAAGAAAAAAGTACCTGTAAGAAATTGTTGAGTGGTTCTACTATAGACCAGATGCTGGGAGAAAGATAGGGGGTGGGATTTTCTACCTGAAGAAACTCAGTGTCTGCTTAATGAAGAGCCAAATGCCAGAGCTGACCAACTTTCTTGGAACAATTTTTAATGCACCTGGAAGCAGAAAATCTGTTAGATCATTCAATGTCAAACATTTGCAAAATAAAAATGGATGCATTTATATGTTATTTAGGGTTTGTCATGCCTGTATTATGAAAGCATGTAAAAAAATAATTTTGAAAATCTATATTGGTGGAAATGAAAGTGTATGTAAAAATGAGAGGGTTTTATTGTAAAGTTGTAATAAAAAGAATGGGGTTTTCTATCACTCTCTGGAACTGAGAGAGAGTGGCAGCCATTGTCAGTGATGGATTTTGTGGCAGCAGTGAGCAGGAGTGTAAAGCAGGTCTCAGTTTGGGGGAAATTACTTTCTAGTTAAACAGTGGCCAATTTTAGATCTTTTCAGAAACAATGAGATAGCTCTGTCATACTCAAATCACAGTATAGTTAACAATGGAATTTTTTTTCTTTCATATTTACTAACCAATTTTGTTATTGTAAATGACTGACCTAGGAGGAAAAATAAAGTTTATAAACAAAAAAGTTTTGCTTATAGTGTACTGCATTTGTTCTGTACTTTCTTTCTTGTTCTAATGACAATAGCACTAGCCATAGTGTCAAAAACACTGTGTAGGTGGAGCTGGAGGTAGTAGGTAGCTTCTTCATAATCTTTGAAGAGAAAATTTTTTAAGTCTACTTCTATGGCCTGGAAAGACATGGCACTGTATGCTTCTCATGTCAAGTTATGATTCAGCTCTACATTTCTCTAGTGAACGAAGGCAGCCTTAGAAGTTCCCAGATATCTTGGACTGTCCTGGTTTTTCTACTATGATTCAAAGCTTCAGGTGAATTAAATGTATGTCCAAGCATGATGTAAAATGAACTAAGAGTGATGAAAGTTATAAGTAAAAGCCAACTTCCCTGTGAATACTCCCCTAATACTTCATTGAACACAATTCTGGGGACTAGAAATGACTGTGTGGAGCCAGGACTAAGCATATATGAGAGAGGGCTAGCTTTGCAATTAGTATAATAAAATAGCATGGAGCTATTCCCTCAGATATAAGTATTATGCTAGCTTTTCTAAGGCATTTTAGCAGGGGGTCAGTCTCTTTCCACAAACAGAAGAAATTTAAATCTGATACTTAAACTAGATTGTTAACTTTTGGACACTTAGGTGTTGGGGTCAGCGGGGGAACAGACAGCTCTCAATATGAGAGATCAGTAAATCTCATCTTTATTCTGTTAGTCATGTCTTTTATACAATTAGTAATTAAACTCATATGTAGTGCAAAGGCAAGCTCATCATTGGCTACTTACAGAAATGTTAGCTCCTCTTAGTTTCTCATTCTTGTGGTTCAGTGTTAGCATTCTGTTCTCTCTTTATCAGTTACAATATTCCATTGTTGTTATAACACTTACAAGGACACAGTGTCTTTGTCAGCCAAGCTAAGTCCTAAATTTTGCTAACTCTACACCTGCAAACTGATGTAGATTCACATGTCCCTTATTCTCTAACTATTCTTCCACACTTAGGGGCACAAATGATAAATGACTAATGAACTTAGCAATATTCAGCAATATTCAACATATGTCACGTTTCCTTTAAAATATTGTCTGCTGTTGTTTCCCCTCCCTTTCATACATACCTCCAGCTTCAGGAACATATGACTTTAGTTGCAGACTTTTTGCTTGTAGAATTCATTTTAAACTCAGTGGGAACTCAGATTGTGGAATCTGTCAGATCAAATCCTCTCTTCTGTGGAAATGCAAAAAGACATGACTGAATAGGGAGTAAGATACCATACTATCAGTCCAACAAGACTGCTGGTTTTTTCCTAACATTGAGCTTATTTAAAATGGCTATGATGCTTATAATAACATTTTGTTTAGAAAAAATCCAAACAAACAAACAAGAAACCCAAACCTTCCTCACCGTATTTTTCGCTAAAGCAAAATAATTAATTCTTCACAAGCTGACGTGTAAATCTATAAATTGTTTAGTTGTTCTCATATCCAAATACCCAAATGAAAAAACAAGAAAAAAAGACTAAGTAACTAGAAAACATGTTGATAAATGAAATTTCTGCCATTAGAAGCTGGAAAATTGTAGTCATTAAAAAGCCACCTGCTAATACAAATTCTGTAAAAAGAAGTTGGAATTTCAGTCTTTAGGGCACCTTTAAAAACATATACTGACAGTATAAATTATAATGAAGTTGTAATATATTATAAAATGTACTTAGCCAAAGTTTGCAAACAATAGAATAAATTTTGAAGAACAAGTAAACAAACAAAATCCTGATCTTTTTTGTTGCCTTTGCATCTTTGCAAAATGCAGAGGTAATACTTGAGTTGCAGTAATAATGTTTCATAGTACAAATTTTCCTCATAAAACATTCCTTAAACATACTTTTATGAAATTGTTGGAAAGAGGCCATAGACTTCTGTAAAACAAATCCTTGCAATTTCTCTCATAAAATGGAAGGGACGGATAGTCAACTTAGACATAGTTCTGATCAATGATTTACTTTCTGCAAAACTGTTTGTCAACTTTTAGTGATAACCAGTATGTATGGGCTAACTCTTGTGTGTTCTCCTTCACTGCCATGATAGCTCTGTAGTATTAATGGGTGAAGGCTAAGAATGTTTTTCTATGAAAAACATATAAGCACATGTTCACGAGTTTACCACGCACTCCTTACTCTTATAAGTACTATCCTAATAAAAATTTATAGGCATGAATATTCTCAATCTTTTCAGTACTTCACCCTGCAGCTGACCATTACATACTAAGAATTCTTAATGATCCAATAAAAAATTACCTTATTTAATGGAAATCTTTCCTGTTGTGATTCACAAAAGAAATGGAATATCAAAATTGTGATCTTGCTGAGTTAGATTGCATAAGCGTTAAAGTTGCTCAGAGGAATGCATACTACAGAGATATGTCTCAATCACCCTGTTGGCTGCTTGTTGTTGTTCTGCCTGAGTCAGCTAAGAGGGGAGGAATAAAAGTAAGAAAAAGCCCGTAGCACTTTGCCATTTCCTAGGCACGCTGTATTTGGCATCTTCAACCTAAAACTAAGAAGTTCTGTTAAGTACTTGATTGACCTCATAGTGCTGCCTCATTGCTAACTTAATAACTATGCCTGCTTGATAACATTTTTGATGGAAATCTTCCATCAGGAAACTCATTTTCAATGGGATCTGAATAACCTGCAGGGGGTTGTTAATTTAGAGGAATTTTTCCAACACAAAGTCAAAATATGATGCTTTGATCAAACCAAAACGCTACATTTTGACAGTTCTATTTTTATTTATTTCCTAATGATGATGTATGTGCACATTATATTTGATATTATGTTCCTATACAATATTGGTTATACTACTATTATATTAGAACTTCATTTCAGATATAAAACTCAATGAATTAAAATGATAATATTTAAAAGAAATGCTTAAATAACTCGAACTAAAGCAAAAGTGCTGCATTTCTCTTCAGAAAAATATATTTCTCATCTGAATGAGAAGAAAATTTGAAGGAAAATGGTCTCCTGATATTAAAATTTTGTAGAGTATGGAAATGTATAGGTTTTGAATGCTACTATTCTTGATTGTACCAGAAGTCTCAAATGCTCAAATTTACTGAAACACATTCTACCCTAATCAAGAAACTAACATAAATTCTACCGCTGTTATGTATTCTGGTACTGTCACCCAGCAGAAGAGAAGACAATGTTAGAGAGAGCCTTGCAGTATGTAGGAATGGGAAATGCTGAAAAATCTGAATAGCAAAGATAAATACTGATACAAGGAACAGGAATATCCTGAGAAGAATTCTTTCTCTACTTTCAAAGCATCATTTTCTCTGTGCCTAGGACAGCCAACATTACTCTTTAACATTATCCCAGCTCTGAATTTACCCAGGAGGAAGAATGTCATTTACTGAATCATCACTAATGTAGTTTAGAGCTGATTCTAATTCAAATGTGGTTTTCAGGTTTGAAATGAACTGATAAAATGCTCCAAAGTGACTTAGAAAGAAAAGCAGAGATTTGTTCTGTCCCTGGATTTCCTTCTTTATATATTTCTTCTTTAGAGACTTTTTAATAATGACAATTATAAAGGAAGGTTTCTGTTCTGTGAATTTCTGTCATTATTTTGTTCATTTGTTTTGTTAACTCTAAAGGGTTGGGGTTTGGCTTTTTGGGGGTAGGGGGTATTTTAAAAATCTGTTTGCAGTCATAATTAAGAAAATGGTTAAACCTGCTGTCAATTAACTTAATTGATTTAAAAAGTTGATGGGTGCCTGGAATGGAAGTATTTTGCCTGGAGCTGAGCTGAATACAACAGTAATTTATTTTAATAATGAATGGTGAAGGAAGAATTGAGCAGAAATACCATGTAGGAAACTCTTAGAGGGTTAAAATAAATATGTACAATGGTTAGTTCCAATGTTTCTGATAATGGACTGAGATTTATTAAACCTGTAAATATTAGTGCTATAGAAGGAGTTTAAAAAGAGTTGGGCAAATACATTTTAGAGTAAGAGTTCATCTTCTGTAGAACTGAGTCAAATTTAGTGGTGATGTGAAGAGTGTCAGTTTATGCACTAAATGTCAGTTGATCAGTAAAACATTATTTAATACAGGAAAAATAACCTAATTGGCATAAATATGACATTCTGTGAGTGTGAAATTCTAAAGTGAATATAATTCACTTGACTTGAGTCAAGTGTGGGACTGCAGTAAGGGCAATCTTTCCAGTTCCCACGACTTATACAAATGATTTGTGATAAATTGTGTTTTGAATATCTGGGGGCTCATGTTTCATTCAGTTGTGACCAGTAAGAGTTGTTTTTAACAAAGACCAGATTTCTATGGATTACCCTAAATTTCTAATGAATATTGATTTAATGTTTTTTTTTACAAACAACACAACTGAGCAGCCATTTTTTATCTAGCAAATATTACAGTATCTTTTACTATTTTTTTTTTTTAATCTTTACAAATGAAAAAGTTCCCTTTTGGGGAAGGGAACATTCTGTGTTTGGTTATAAGTTCAGGCTGATAATAAAGTCTAAGAACCAGTTCATGAAGGAAGAATTTTAAATAAAATGGGGAAGAGAATATTAGACCCAAATATGTTGTGATTGAATTTTATATCTAGTTTAAAGGGCTTTAAAGCTTTTTGAAATACTGTGTTCCATAAGAGACAGGACTATGGATCAAGAATTCAAGCTAATTGCTTATCTAAAAATGTGAAAAGGAAAGGAAACATTCATGTTATGTAGGTTCAAGTAATTTAGTATTGACATAAATGCTATAGACACTTATTAATAGAAAATTTCATTATATATTAGGAAAGATAAGCAGAGAGTGAGCTCAACTAAAAAGTGTATAGTAGTACCCTAGAAATTTACCCTAGTAGTACCCATGGCCACTATATTTCTTTTCAAGGTATTAGAATGGAAAAAACCTGTGATTTTCTCTGTGTGATATATTTACAGAATTCTGCTTTAGTAAATTTGATCAGATATGTTTTAACTACAGATTAATAAACTCAGATTAATATGCTTCAAACTTCTGAAGCCAAACATTGGTCTCTTAGCAGTTCTGAAACACATTATATTCAGGTTGTGATGCTTACTGTTCCTAATATACTAGGAAGTCTTCAATACACTTTATTCTCAGTAAGACTTTATGACTATTAGCTATTTCTCCTACCATTTCTTATTTCAAATATTTATTTAGATGTTTCCATTCATAGTTATTTATCTCAGGTGTCTAGAGATGCTGTATGTTCAAGAGTAAAAACAAGACAACTAATTTTAAAGAATTGTTATACTACTAAGGCAACATTTCTTTCTTGAATATAAGAGCAACAGTTTTGAATCTTTCAACACCACCAAACAGGCCCATTGTGAAAATACTTTATCCAAACCATATCTTAGTATAATGATGCAAAATGCACTGAGAGAAGGGAGCATTACCAGGCCAAATGGGTTGGCTTAAACATTTTCGACACATGCCACAAGTTCACATAATCAGCCTGAGGCTGTAGGAAACTTAAAAGCTAGTTTGATAATGTTTCTTACAAATATTCTTTGAATTTTATTACTTGTCTCCCACATGAGGCGTAATAGTTTCAATGTTCTAATTAGTACTTGTGTATATTGCTATTACTTTGTCTCTTTAATCAGGTTATTAAGTCTGTTATGGAGATTCCTTATAGAATCACACTTTATAATAGTGTTTCTAATTTGAATATGTCCTTTTTTATGTTGTCTGAATCTGAAACATCATAAACTCTTTTTATGGGTCCTTTGATAGTAGTCACTTTCCTGTTTTATGCTTGATTAGAACATACAGTACTAAGTAATAAAGAAACTTCCTGAAGCTTTGGAGTTTTAGTACCAGAAAGCATTTTAACTTCCTCAGGCTTTTTTTGTCTCTTTGACATTAGGTCAAACAAAGATATGTTCTTGTCCATATTAAAGTATTGAACAGGAAATACATAGAAGAGAAAAACACTTTTGTAAGATTATAATAGATTTTATGTAATTTCAGAGATTGATTTGCAGTCTTGTTTTAAACAAGATATATAATAAAAATTATCTAAAATCAAAAAAGAATTCTGATAACTTTCTCAAATAGTAAATATAGATAAATATAGTTATAAACATCAATTTAATATATTAACTTATGTTTAAATGCCAATGAAAGGAAATAACACAGAAATATGTTTCCCTCATTCTCTCTTTCTATCACTCACCCTTTCTGAGGAGTTAACACACCATCAAATTCAGGGGGAAATCTGTTCAGTTTTAAGAAAATTCATTGTAGTAACTGTCCTAATCCTGATACTGAATTTGATAAAACAGGAGATTAAGTTGGATTTTTATTTAAAAAAACTCAAAAAAACCCCAACCAACCAGAAAATAACACCTTGGGTAAAACATAAAATCAGTTGAACAGATTGAAAATTGTAAGAGATAAACACAATGTCATAAGGATTAAAAATTACCTAAAAGGATTCATGTGAGTGAATTACAGCAAAATAAGGTAAACTGGTTTACATAAAAAGACAGAGATTTCAATAAATCTTAAGCAAACAATAGTTTCATTTGGTGTCCTCACTGGAAGCCTCTGAAGTCATGGTGATTTCCAGCTTCAGTGGGGTTTGTATCAGAACCCAGCAGTCATTTGACTTCAAAGACTACTCACAGCTCCTTTTGTAAATTCCCTTCATCTCAAGAATACAAGGAAGATGGTGAAATTCGAGGACCAAGGATTTATCAGTGGAGATTAAAATATTCAAAATATCTGTTTTCTGAAAATATGTTGATAATGGGGGAAAGATGCAAGAATTTATATTTGCTGACAATCAGCTGCAATTTAGAAAAGGAATTATTACCTCAATTCAAAACTAAATGCTGTTTAAAGGAAAATAATAAGAAATAATGCCCACCACCAAATCTTGTACATTCTGCAATTTTCTTCTCAAGTGAAGTTGGAATTCACTTACAAGCAGTTTAAAAACAGGAACAAAAATCCTTTTCCAGCACAGACACAAACTGTAGTTATTGGTAGGGTTTATGTGCAATATCTAAATAACCAGGAGTTATTTAATATTAAAATTTATACATATTGAAAGTCCACACCTTAAAGTTTCTAGTGGAACTTCATAAATGCAGGTTCACTCTCTGGTAAAATTTCACAGGTACTGTATTTTTGGCACTGTTTTCTGTTTTGTTTTGGTGTGGGGTTTTTTTGTTTTCGTTTTTGGGTTTTTTTGTTTGTTTTGTTTTGTTTTGTTTTGTTTTGTTTTGTTCCTCTTTAGTGCTATCAGTAGCACCACAATGAAAAGTAAGTCAGTTGTCAGCAATTGTTTTCTTACAGAGTTCAAATTTGGCATGAAACTCACTTCTTCACATCATCCTCTCACAAAGTAACTTTTTTGCCCTTAAAGGAAGAAAAAAAAAAAAAAAAAAAAAAAAAAAATACAATCTAACTTTAAGGCTGTTTGGGAAATGCTGGCCTTTTTAAGGAATCTTTGGGGATTTTCTAATTTTTTTCCAAAATAGAAAAGCTTGGAAAACAAAAGACCATAAAATTGTTCTAAAGTTTCTCCTCTCTTTCTGTCCAATCTTTGAATGGTTTCTGAGAAAAACACTTGAGTCTTGTTCTGGAGTTTTCTTCTGATTTTCTCTATTTATTAGAAACATGGAGCTTCCACTGAAGCATCTCAAATCAGCAGTTTTGGTGGA
Organism: Certhia americana; assembly: GCA_018697195.1. NCBI lineage: Eukaryota > Metazoa > Chordata > Aves > Passeriformes > Certhiidae > Certhia > Certhia americana. The sequence goes on along the minus strand of CM031857.1, from coordinate 64,862,032 downwards.
GTGAATACATAAAACACATTTTGTGCTGCATCCTCCTACCCTGAATATAATACAGTTTTCTTTGGGATTTTTTTGCTGGCTTTGCATGTGTAGAAACTTAAGCAATGCAAATAAGGGTTTAAGTGTGAGAATATATTTTGAAGCATTACCTACAAGTACTAAAGAATTAAATTCAATTCCTAGGTGTTTTCTAAAATGTTCTTCTAAGGAAAATATATATTAACTTGTAACCTGGAAAGTGAAATTTATTCACACTTTTTTATTCTTTGTGTTGTATTACATACAGTAGTTAAATGATGAACTTGCAAGTTTGAAGAAAGAAAAGATTAAAAATACTTTGATTATATACTGTCACTGCCATTTAATTGCTATACTTACAATAGTCTCCCAAAAAAGAAACAACACTCTAACAATTGATGTCAGTTTACATTGGTTCTGGTAACTTCCGTGGAGAGAAGTGAATAAAGAGAACAGTTTAGCTTCTCTGCTAAACAGTGGTCAGTTCAGGAATTCACTGAAGATATGTATGTGCAAACTATTGCTGCTTATGCTTCATTTTTTCTAAAGATTTTAAGTGATTTCCTAGCTTATGGGTCCTGAGGGTCTCCTTACGAAAAGTAATAATCTTTAGAAAAATCAGTATTTCTTATCTGGAGATTTTAGAAGCTTAAGTACTCAAAGTGAATACTGAGACATTCTTATCTAGAGTAAACTTGTCTGTCTATCCGAAAACAGTATGTCTCTCTCATGTGTTTTAATTGTAAAGTTTCTAAATGTATTCACACATGGATTAGTTTCATTTGCAGGCACAGCAACAGTAATTGAGAAAAATCTTGTAATTGTTCCATGTGTTTTAGCTGTGGTACTAGGATAAGACCTTTTATGAAGTCTTTTTGAAAAATAAGTGTTAAGGACGTGGGACAGACCTCTAGAATTTGGAACTTTTGACTTGTTTTGCACAATTTCTATTGAATGGAAATATACTTGCCAGTTTCAAACATATTTAGAATCTTTCACAGTTATCGCTGTGTTTGTGTACAAGATAGAAAAGCCTGATAAACTGTGAAGCCACTAGCATCTATTATAATTCCACAGCAGAAGCAGAAAGATTAGCATGTGCATAAATAATCTGAAGCAAGAACACACTACATATAATGAGAAAATAAAATATTTGCCAATTTTTCCATAGTAAAAAAAAAAAAGGGGGGGGGGGGAGAATTGGCAATATACTTGCTTTAATGTGTAGCAGCAAAAAGGAAGGCTTCTGCTAAGAAAAGTGACAATTTTGTTGCAAAATTTTAACTATAAGAAAAAACCCCCAAACCAAACAAGAAAAACCAAGTCCAAGCCAAGCATTTAAATAATCATGGAAATAGGGTATTGTCTTATGCTGTCTAAGTATTTAAGATCTGTGTGCTTTCTCACTGCAATTTATGATTAACTCAATAGAAAGTCACTTAAGCAACAGGACTGAGGTAAAGGAGAAATAAACAGATTCAAGTAGTATTAAAAATAAAAGAAAAAAAGAAACTGTTTCAAGTGTATTATGTCTTCGGTAAGTGCTGGCTTAAAATAAATATAAAAAATCAAATCTATCTGAATAAATATTTAGATTCAAATTTTAGGGAATGAATTCAGGTTGTTATGTAGCTCCAAAGTATAAACACCTAAATTTATACTGTAACTAATGAGATCGGTGCCTAAGTTCCCATGGTAGAAAGTAAAGAACCAGGTTTAAATTCACAAATGTAAAAACAGGCTTCCAATCACAACTGAGATGTCTGGGACATTGAGCGTATTCACATACTATTCAGAGTGGTATATTTAAGTTTTTCTTCAGATATTTTCTTTGTTTAGATTAGGCAGATGACATTAAAACATCAAGGCATATATGTAATAGAATTGATAGGAGGAATCAGGTGAAATGAAGTATTCTTTTACTCTACTTGCAACAAATAATATGAGCTGGAAACTGAGAAATTACAGGGAGAAAGGCATGCAAAAGGAAACTAGAGGTTCTTAATGGAGTACAGCTGTCACCAGAACTATTTGAATGGCATATAAGATGATTTACTCACTCACTTATTCTATGTCTCCATAGTACTTTGGAACACTAGAACAGAGAATAAAATTCTGAAGATCAAAATGAGCATCTCAGGATTTAAAATTTAAACTAACAGAAAAAATCCCATGGAAGAAAGCTTATGTTCCATTTGTTTCATCATTGACTGTTAATAATTTCCAATTGCAGAAGCTGATGCATTCCAATTTACCCAAATATGTTGGCTCAATACACTGTTTTGTTTGATGGAAGATGATTTTTAGCACAGTACTCTAAGAGTAAATTTATTCCTTTGAGGATATCAGAAAAAATTCTAGGTTGTTAAAAGAATATATGTGTTCATTTCAACGTGGATGTGACTGCCAGGAAATGTTATTGACCCATGGTAGTTCATAGGTAATTTCTCTAAGACAAAAATAAAGTAGTTCTTATTTTGGCTAATCTGTTTTTTTTTAACCAGCAGATCATTTTGTTGCAATATCCCTATGAATAAAGGACTGCTGCACTATAAATCTGTGTATTTATAGTTATTTTATTCCATAGAATATTTTTCTTGTTGGGGTTTTTGGTTGGTTGGTTGGTTGGTTGTTGGTTCTTTTATGGTTTTAGGGATGGTTTTTTGTATGTTTTTGTTTCAGTCTCTACTAAAATGTATATTCTGACTAAGGAATGCAGCTAGGAAAGATAAAACTGTAGATAGTGTCCTAGTAGCTAATGTTCAAAGGAGATGGAAAGCAAAGTGTAAGAAAGCCCAGGCAATAAAAGATCTAGGCAATGACCAGACACAGAAAAAATGCATTCAAGAAAAGTGAAGAAAGGAAAAAATTGGAGCAGCTATTCCAAAAGTAATGTATCCTCCAAAAACAGGAGAGCTCGGAAGCTATAATCAAGGTGATATGAAGATTGTGCTTACATTTACCAGAGACCCTTTTTCACTGTGGATACCATTGGCAAGTCAGAAGCTGAAAAGAGGCTCCAAATGTTGATCTGATCAAACAGTTTATGTGAGATGAAATGTACCTTTTGTTTGAGAAAATGTATCGGTCATGCTATCATGTTCTACCAACTTGCTCACTCTTTTGTCTTCAGGAAATAGATGGACTTGCCTATGGTATCTGAGCAGTACTACCAACAATCTAATTTTGCATCAAAAAGAATTAACAGTAGAAAAGCAGTTGACACTGGCAGATGACTTATGTCCTAGAATTTTAGCAATGTAAAACTTCTTATTTTAAACTTCTAAAACTTTGGGAGAATGAATGGGAATTTGGGGCTCTTGTGAAACTCCACTGAAACTGTGCTTCCATCCTTAGGTTAAAGGTAAATCTTAAATTTCAATTTAAATCTAAATCTATCACCATGAAAAACTCACTTCACGTACTTTGAAAGTAAAAGAAGTTGCTGTCTTGCCAAACCAAGTTGCAAGAGAGAGATTTCTTCTCCTGTGTCTCATCAGATGGGAAAATATTTCTTCAAAATACCTCGTGATATTCCATTTGCATATTTCACTATATGTTATTTCAGTGAACATATAGTAATATCTAATGTTTGACAGTGTTAGATATTAGTACTGAATTAAAAATACAAATAACATAAAGCATTCAGTACTTTTCACATAACATTAATTCTAAATTTCATATCAGTTTTGCTATTATGGTCCCTATGTCAATTTATTTTCATATTCTGTGTTAATCAGAACTAGGGGTGGGATCTGTTGCCCATTTAGATTAAATGGATCTAATTTTAGTCAAATAAGAAAAAGCCACACAACTATTTAGCAGCTGATGTTCAATTGCTGCAGAGAAGGACTGAAAGCATAGAATAAAAGAAGAGGGACAGTGAGACAGGAATTTTTTCTCAGAATTTGATGTAATCTGGGCTGAATTCAGCCTCCACTCCTCTTTTGACTGCAGAAATGGTGTTCAGCCTTGATTCAGTCCAGTTGGGTCTGACTCTGTTTAGGAATAGAGAGTGGTAGGAGATGGCAATCATACTGAATAATCCTGTTATTACTGGCAGCTGAACTACATCTCCTGTGTACTCCTTATTCCCTCTGGCAACATAGATACCTGGGAGTAACTCAGTGGATATGGGTGTGAATAGTGGAGATTTTAATGCAGTGCAGATATATGTCCCAGAAACACAGCCTTCCATGGGTATTTAGGAGATATGTTTGCACTAGTTCTTGAAATTGTGGCTCTAACATCTTCTGAAGTGCAAGTACAGACTTCACTATTATAAGGCAACTTGCATAAGGCTCATTTAGCATTGTGATTTATGAAATTAAATTGTATTTAACTAATGTTTGGGCCTTCTCTTGGGGGAATACCTCTCTGGCTGGTGAATAATTCACTCAGAGACCCAAGATAAAGCTGATCAGTGCATGGGCTAGACCTTGGGAGATTCTAGAAAGCAGTAGCTATTTTACAAGGATTCCTTCAATAGAGCAGCTATGATTTAGCCATGTGGATTTATTTATATAGCTTTTGTTTGTGTAGTCACCTTATTGAACATATAAAACATTGGATTAAGCCATAACAGGGCTAAATTATTAGAACATGAGCTAGCCACAGAGGTTAATGAAAATATAATTAGTACTAGTTGTGCTACATGCAGCTGAAAAGAGGGTCATAAATCCTATTAATCCTTCTTAGTTCGGGAATTATTGACCTGAAATACCATAATGGGTATGGTCTGCAGTGTCAGTGAAGTACGAGTTGATGATATGCTACTGATCTTCATCCATTTCATTTTGAAAATCAGGATGGGAAAACTGAAGTAGTTTTGCATCATCATGTTGCAGCATCATTGTGATGCAGTGATGAAGAAAAGGAAGTGGTGAACAATGAATGTTTAGTAATCATTCTGTAGTGCCTTGCATATGATTCGTAGTTGTAGATATGAAGATGTAGAGCTGTGGATAAATATCCTGCATATCATTCATGATAGGCATCTGTTTTAGAGATATCTTATGCGGTTCTGTAGTATCATATGAAGGTAGTAATACCTTTATAAAAACTTCTCTCTCACACTCAAAAAAGAAAAAATTAAAACAATAAACACAAACCCCAGTAGCCCATGTCATGAAATATGAGCCTGCTGGGTGCATCTAAGGACATTTTCCATGCCTAGTTATGGGATTAGAACTGGCAAAAAGCAATGCTTAGATAAATTTTTTTTACATTAAAAAAAAAAAAAAAAAAAAAGCGCAAATAAAAATAACCCCCAAACCAAGTCACACCAATATAACTCTAACTACACATAAATTAAAAATTAAAATTTAAATATATTAGTGTGAATTAATAGTTAAATATATTAATACATGCAAGCTTTCTTCCTGCCTCATTTGCAATTTAAGAGCATTAAGACTTCTCTTCCTTTAGATTTCTTCTGCCAGCTTGCACCTCTTTCTGGTTTTGATATTTTTTTTCAATTTGTCTCCCTTATTGTTCACTACCAGCTAATCTGAGAAGGCTAATCCATTGTAAAGGCTAATTTAGGCACTACACTAGTATTCATTAGAAGCAATTGTAGAAAATAAGGTGTACCTGAAAATAAGTTTTTGAAGTCCACTCTTTTGCAGGTCTCCTAGGCAGCAGTGGTTCTCCTTAGTTCGCTCCTGGAGAAAACAAAAATCTCTAATATGAAGCCATGATGCCCTTTGGAACATCATACATTTTTTAGAGGATTTCAGGTTTGCTTGGGTCAACTGTTTTAGGTATTTTATGCAATTTATGAAACTTTGTCCCATTCCTGGAGAGAGATGGTTGTCTCCCCAAAAACATCAGCTAGTGTTTTAATATATCAAGAATCACAATGTCATTAATGGATTTGCAGGAGTTAAGAAATACATTAGACAATGCATTCAACTAACACACTGAAACACCAGTGTATTGGTTTTGTGCCTTTAAGGATATTTGGTTGCTGTGCTCAGCCCTAGGGGAAAATAAATATTTAGTGAACAAAATTGCCCCTATGAAATTTAATAAAATGTTAAACATATCCCCAGATAGTAATGAAGTGTTAAGCTAAAAGTTAATGTCCTGCTGTATTGCACTGCTCAGCAGGACAAGAGCAGTTCTCTGGTATGACAAACTGCAGCAAAATAGAGCACCATACACACTAGTAACTTCTCCTTTTCTCAGACCCCTATCCTTGGCTGTGCTTGGAATAAATAATGAAATAATAACAACTCAAATCATTCTCTTTCATATGCAGATCATATGAAATTGATATGATGAGGAAAACAAATGCATCAATTCCTTTTTATGACTGCATCCCTACTGCAGATGAGAATTCTTAGGAGTGTACATTCCACTAAACCAAAGAGAAGTTTAAAATCAAATTTATAATTTAAAACAAAGATTAATACATTTCTCTTGCTATGAAGGATGTTTTATCTTCTTATAATCATAAAAATCAGACCAAATGATTCCAGAAATCATTCTGCACACTGAGTCTTGGTTGAGTGGAGAAGAACAAGAATTTTACATAGAGTTTTAGAGTGGATATTGACTCTACAGGGGAAAATTGATAGTCTTAAAAATACTAGCCAGTGCTTTCATTCTTGACTCTATAACTGGTCTTTTATGGAAAAATGATCCTGTGTCATGTTTGAAAGCTGGACCTTTGTTCAGCCAAAAACTGCAATATGCTATTGATCTCTTGAAAAGAAAAGAAAAAACTTAGTTTTTTTTAAACCATCCAAAAAATAAACAAATTCATCAAGCAGAAACAATGACGGGTTTTGGTGAGAAGAAAAATACAGGGTATTCAAAAATACCTTGAGAGAAATCTTGGGCAATTACTTTGCAGCTATGCATGAGTTCCATTCATCCCAGCAGAGTTCCAAGGGAGCAGAGCACATGTGAATAGAGCCACAGGATTGAGTCTTTCTGAGGGAGAGTTCATCTTCATTCCTGTAGTTCAGCACAGTCTTACTGTACCTAAAAAAAAAATTATATTGGTAAGACATAGAAAAAGGAAATATATGAACCTGGCAGAACCTGACATAATACTTTTCAAACATAAAACCATCAACTTAATTAAACTAGTTCTCGGTGTAAAATCAGTGTAAGTGTAAGCTTAAAAACACTTTAGTGTAAGAAAACCAGTATCTCATGTTTTATTAATAGAATGAGACATTTATAATTCATCTTTTCCTTCTATTTTGCATAATAATTCTAATGGTAAACTTGTGAAAATTATCTTCTAAAAGGGAATTTAATATTCAATATCTCTGTCATCTTATGCAGTCCAGTATTTTCTCTAACAAATATAATAATACTCTTTATACCTGTATATTATAAACTTATGATTTTCTTATTGCTTAGATAATGCACTTTAAAAAGGAAAAAAAAATGGTACAGAATTAATTCATTCAGAACTGAACTTTATGCTTGAGTGAGCTTTGAAAATTTTGAAGACAGCTTTAATGGTCTTGTTAAATGATCTTTACCCAAAATAAATTTTAGGTGAGCTCACAATATTTCACTTTGTCAGAGAACAGTTTCAGTGTATAGTAAAATATAATTAACTCTCTTAACAAAACATTGTGCTAAGATCCATTTTACAATACAGACGATTTAAGACTTCTGAAAAAAAATTTCTTCATAGAATGGGAGGTGGGCTCATTCTAAATTTTGACCAGGTTTGAGGGCTTGAATGCATGTAAGTTTCTTTTCCCCCCTGGATTTTCTCCTTCAGGTCCCTGTCCTTCCCGTGCTGTTGCCCCAGAGCTGGATGCAGCCCTGCAGGTGGGGTCTCAGCAGAGTAGAGCAGAGGGGCAGAATCCCCTCCCTCCCCTGCTGCCCACACTGCTCTGGATGCAGCCCAGGACACGTTTGGTTTCTGGGCTGTGAGTGCCCATGGCTGGGTCATGTCCAGCCTCTCACCCACCAGCACCCCCAAGTCCTTTCCCATCAGGGCTGCTCTCCATCTGCTCTTTCCCCAGCCTGTGTTGATGCCAGGGGTTGCCCTGACCCAATGTGCAGCTTCTTGCACCTTAACTTTTTAAATCTCATGAAAATCCAATTTCTTAAGTTTGTCCAGGTCCTTCTGGATGGTATCCCATCCTTTAGATGTGTCAAACTCACCACTCAGCTTCACATCATTGACAAACCTGCTGAGGGTGCACTTGGTCTCACTGTCTCTGTCATTGATGAAGGCATTGAGCATTGCTGTTCTTCATACAGACACCGGAGGGACACTACTGTCCACCAATGTCCTTTGGGACAGCAACCCCTTGACCACTATTCTCTGATGCAACCATATGATGCTCCAACCAAGTGTTTGGAGTCACCATTGATGAGTCTATGGTAGGTTCTTATAAAACAGAAGAGGCAACTGCGAACGGAGACAAACACTGCAGTAAGTATAAAGTGTCATACAGAATCCCCAGGCAGCTAGATATGGTGTTCTATTACTTCCCTATATTCATTACAGGAACAGTTTTCTGAGCTGGGAGAAAGGTGAGGAAACAGCTGCTGATTAGTATTGAGTTTTGCCTTGGAGTTATTTCCAGTCTAATACTTGGTTTGTATTTGGATTCCCCACCTACACCACCACCACCACCACCCCCCCCCCCCCCCCCCCCCCCCCTTCTTATTTTAAATCACATTAATTATAAAGCAAAGATTTGTTCTTAAAGAGATATTGTAATTGATCTTTGGAGTGTTTATATACATGCATATATGCAGACATGCATATGTGAGTTCTATATGTAGGCGTGTGAAATAGATATATATCTATGTATGAGATACATGTAATGGCCCTCCTGGCTGCCAGGGCACTGCTGATTCATGTTCAATTTTCCATTAAGCAGGACCCCCAAGTCCCTTCCTGCAACACTTCTTTTCAACGTATCATTCCCCAACACAGTATATCAGTGTAGCCCCATCCCAGGTGCAGAATCTAGCACTTTCCCTTGTTAAACTTTAGATGATTAGTGATTTCTCAGTCCTCTTATTTGTCAGGTCTCCATGCAGGCAGTTTGACTCCCTGTAACCGACAGAGTGTATGAAAGATGATTATGATAGACTTTGAGGAATCTCCACATTTGATACAGCATCTGTATTGGACAATGTAGGTGACTATTGAGAGCATAGGGAAAGTGTTAATTTTCTTTGGTTAAACTTAAGGTTTCTGTGTCTGCTACACAGGAGTGCAAGTTGCAACCTAAACATATTTTGTTCTTAGTCTGTAATAAATGCATGAGCAGCCAATTTTGTGTGTATATAGTTTTCTCAATAGTGTTAGATAAAAGTTTACCCAGCCTATGTGGAATCCTCAAAAGTATGATCAGCAGATTCTGCAGTCACTTCTTTTTCAATACATTATGCAAACTCTTTGGAAAGGAGATTAGTTTCTTCTCAAATAGCAATGAGATGTTGTTTCATTAAAACAAGTTAATGAATTACTGAGGCAGCATTTTGTGGGCAAAGTTTGAAAAGACTTTATTCATACCATTAGTGATTACAGACTAATATCTAAAGTAGCTTCTCAGTTAAAAAATGCTGACTTTCCACATTTCTTCCACAATCTATTGAAATACTGCAGGTCTAAGTCATAGAAATACCACCTAAAAGGCAGCATTACCAGAAAGTGAAGTTGAGTTTAGATTATGCTCTAAACATATGAAACTCCAAACACACTCAAGTTTTCAGGCTTAGCTCCAGACAACACTAGAAAATATAGGCCCATACTCAGCTTGCATCATCCAGAATAGGACAGAATTATTGTATTCACACATTCTCATAATGTTCCATTAAATTATCTTTCTTTTTTTTTCCTTCTGACAATATGTTTCTTTAGCTATCCAAGCTTTGCTACTCAGTATTGCTCTGAATCAAATCTGTTTAGGCATTTCAAAAGAAATTGTTGAAACTGAAATTACGCCATTAGCTTATTCCAAAGGCTGATTGCACCCAGGGCTTCAGTGATTGCAAGACAGAGGTTTCCAATTATTTCTTGGAATTCTCTGGTCCTCTTCATATGAAGTTGATTTGATAAATATATCAAAAAATAATGTTAATATATTAATGTTTTGGCCTCCAGAGAGAATGGTCCATAAATTTTTGGTGTTAAGATTTTCCCTTAAAGCACATACTACGCACTGTGGAAGATCAAGACTTGCTGTGATCCATGAGTCTGCTTTGTATTTTAAGGACCAATTGCATTCTGCTTTTTTGTTAGAACAAAATTCTTGTTTGTAATAGTTTCTTATATATGCTACACACTAGACTGTTTATCTGTCCTCTATTAAATAATTGCATCAATTGGCTTTTATCTCCTAACTCCAGAGATAAGAAAGAACACATTCACTTTTAATTGTAAGTAAACTTTCATCCTTTCTGTAATTGTCAATTAGAAAGTACTATAACCACACACTATCAGAAACCAAGTATTCCATTAAATATACATCAGACAGACTAAAATATAGTTTTTAAGCTTCTAGAATCTACAGCAGTTTAGATTATGTAAATATAAAATGTGTAGAGCACACACTTGTAGTTGGTAATTTACCTGCAAAATATTTGGAGAAATTTGAGAAATGTGAAATTAACTCTCTTCTCCATTACACTGATAAAACACCTTTACACTCTCAGTGTATATATATATTTATATATATATATATATATAAAAATTACAGCTCTGCCTTAATTCCTTAATTAAACTCCTTGACTATTAGAACACAATGCTTATATATTATTCATATAAGCAATATGAAATATATTGGCATACATGATTTTTTAGAAAAAAAGTTCCTTAAAAATAAAAAATATTCTTGCAGTCGTAAAATCTGTAATAACTGGGCATATCTCTTTATCCCTTTGATTAAGTGTAGATTTGAAGAGTAATGTCAGAAGTTTGTGCATATCCCAGGATGTTTTCATATGACCTGGTGTGAACAACTTCTAAGGACCACTGCAGGATTCAGTGTACTGATGTAGAACTGCAATTTAAAGCAGTAGCAAGGTCATTAAGGGTTATTCGTCAATCTTCCCTAATGAGTTGCTCAGCCTTTTCAGCATTCATGTGTGTTGCTGCTGACACAGGTCTCCCAGATCATGGTTTGTCACAATTGCTAGTCTCACCTGACTTGAAATGTTTCAGCCATCTGTACACATTTCTGTTTCATGGCTTCAACCTTGTACAGCTTGCATATTCTTATAAGTATCTTTACTGCCTGAGCTCTCACTCAGTAAAATTCCTTTCCTTATGCATTGCTGTATATGATGTATACAGTTATGTCCCTTACAATATTCGGTTCACTGGCACTCAAACCACTGCTTTAGAGACCCTCGAGAGCTGAGAAGATATGCATGCAGAGTTCCGCAAATGCTTAACTCTTTGAACACATTGAGAAGATTTTTTTGCCTCATTTTAATGTTAAAAGGCTTATGACACTCAAATCTTAATAGATCTGTTGGCAGCCAAATACCACAGCGCCACTTGCGCTCTCATTTCTCTCCCTGCATACTTCCCAGGTTGGATGGGGAGGGGAACTGGAAAAGAAAACAATAAAACTCCTGGGCTGAGATAGAAAAAAAAATTAAAAAAGAAAAAAAAACAATTGCTGTAATGAAAAGCAGGGCAGAGAGAGAAAGAAATAAAATCCAAGAGAAACAAGTGATGCACAATACGATTGTGCTCTCTACCTGCTGACCAATACTCAGTCCCTGAGTATTGTCCCTGAGCCACAGTTGATGCCTCTAAGTCCTCCAAGTTTATATACTGGGCTTGTTGTCCTATGGTGTGGAATATTCTTTTGTCCAGTTCAGGTCAGCTGTCCTGGCTATGGTCCCTCCCCAGCTTCTTGTGCCCCTGCTCAGCGATAGAGCATGGGGAACTGAAAAAGTCCTTGGCTCAGGGTAAGCCCTGCTGAGCAACCACTGTTGCATCAGCATGTTATTGACATCCTTCTCCTACTGAATCCCAAACTCAGCACTGTACAGGCTACTAAGAAGAAGAAGAGAATGAACTCTATCCCAGTCCAGACCAGGGAACATGATTGAGCTGAGTGACCCATGGTGCAACTGCACCATTTTCCTACAAATCAAATTCTATGCAAATTGACCATCACAACACTTTAAATTAAAACTAATATTAAAAAGGAACACATGCCAAATTGTTAATCAACTTTTTTTTTTGGTGGGTAAAAGGATCAAGAGGTTGTTAGAAACAAAGTAAAAAATGCTAAAGAAAATAGTTCTTCTGGTAACCAAAACTTAATAAATTAATGAAAAAATATAATATACAAAACAGATAAATAAACTTAAAAAAGTATGCCAATTACTGCCTCATGAAGACAAAAAATACATTGAAGAGAAAGATTTCTGGATCTTGATTTGTTTCAAATTTTCACTCAAAGAGAAGACAAGGGAGAGAGGAGGGACAAAACTTCTTAAGGGGGCTGGAGATAGAGAACCTGACATTATATATACGTGTCAGCTCATATGTTTCCTTTTTATTTTTTACTATTGGTGTTATACATGAAGAATAGCACTGTTTTAATTTTATTAGTGAAAATAGAACAGATTTTATATTTCCCTAGTGAAATGCAATATCAATTAAAAAAAAAAAAAATGGAGAATAAAAAACTTCCATCCTTACATTCCTCATCCATCTCCAACTGTTTAAATCCTGTGACCAAGGCACCAGTAATTCAGATATTTCTATATGCTTCCACAGATGTATACTGGTTTTATTGGTATGCATTCCATTAATAGTATAATCTAAATGCATTTTACTTGATAAGTTTTTATGCAGATCTTACAACACATTTTTCTACCACATGTTGGAACATTTGCGCAAAAAAAAATCCCATCTTTATGTTTGAAATTTATGGGAACACAATTAAAATGAGAGGGGTCCAAAGGTATCAAGATAATTACATTTTTCTAATCTTACTAAACAAGATAAATTACCTGCAGGCCCTCTTATAAAAGATGAAATCTTCATAATAAGTGAATTAATCAAGCAGCAGCTTGCTACTGCACATGCATTTATAACAGGAATGATTCAAAGACTTATTTTATGGGGAAATTAATGGAAACAGGCTTTTCATTCTTCTGCACCAATTGAAAACCTCAGCAACCAGCTGCCCACTTGTCAAGAAAACAGAAAGAAGCTGGAAACAAAGATAAATAAAAACACCTTTTTCCTGGCACTTTTGAAGAGAAAAAGCAGCTCTCATTTACAGCAGCCATCTGTTTGTTATTTAATATGGGTGAATTACATGCTGTAATGAGTTTGTTTCTGCATCACTCAGTGCAATGGAACACAAGTTCACTCTCATAATGTGCAGCAGTTTTTAAAAGCTAATCATTTAATTGGACACAATAGTCAATGACAAATGGAGATGTAAAAACTCAGCCAGCTGTAGAGTGAATATGTAATCATTGTGAAATCATATTATTTTACATGCATGAAGACTCTTTAATAGTGGCTGATGTTGGTCAGCGCTACAGGCTGAAGAATGGAAGAAACATGATGAAAAGCAGCATTTCAAAACCATTCTCAATATAATTGGGCTGTATTCAGGCACATGCTGCTATCTGCCATTAAGTTTAGGTACTTTATCATCTCCAAATCTTTTAGTGGCCTCTCCCAGTTTTTGTTTACATTTGCTTTCAACATTTATGGTTCAGTAGGCATGATCTACAGTTTGCTGGGAGTCATCTGACTAGTTCTCTTCAGACTGTCTTATAGTTCCCACTGACTTGCTGCTTGTTTTATTTATAATGTTACAATGAAATAAATACAGAAAAGTGGAAGAAATGAATCTCAGAGACAAAAATGGATTCAGGTAATCTAGACTTTGGTTTAGATGGTTTTTATCTTGTGGTATGGGATTTATCTGTTTTCAGAACTTTTTGAGGACACAAAGAAATAATTTTTCTTTAGTTGTGTCATAGATTCATCCAGTCTGTGAGCTAAAGCTCATGTGAGCTCAAATTCAGTAGAATGTAACCTTTTTCTGATGTACTAAATTTAAAAATTCTTCATTTCTGAAGACTGAGTAAGAATAATATTTTGGCTTCAAAATACAGCAAGAAAAGCAAGTTTAATGCTGATGTATACCTCTGGATGAGGCAGGACAAATCTGTTGGTTTTTTTTAACTATTATGAGAAGCCATCTTGAACAAGAATTCAATTTTTGTTAAAAGATTCAAAGCTCTATAGAGATCAGAAGGCTCAAAAGAGCTTTCTGATAGCATTTTTGCATGTGTACTGCTGTCCAGTGCCTTGTTGCATAATGGCCTGTGTACTGTAAGGTAATATAAACAGATACACACACTGAGTTTTAAAATATGAAGAGGTAAGGAGTGAGAAACCAAGCAATTCAATTTCCTTCCTCACTCAAAATTTTAAGGAGTTCAAGACAGAGAAAAAAATCCCTCAAGGAATGAAAAGATATAACCTCAGTGCTTGGGGTGAGGGTACTGAAAATAAAAGGGGCTTAAGTACCCAGAAAAGAAGGAAGAAGGTGAAGCTACAGAGCAGAAAAGTGACACATCTCCTTAGACATAGAGAAAATGTGGAAAAACAGCTTACTCATGCCAAAACATCCACTCAGAACATACCATAAAAAGAAATAGAAATACAGCAGATTGGAAAAGCTTTTGAAGTACATGTCACAAACACGATTAATAGGGAGGAAATGTCACGTGGTTCCTAGTGGATGACTAAAAAAAGGTAGAAATCAGAGTAAATTACCAAGTATTTTCAAATACAAGATATGGAACTCATGCTAACAAGAGTCAAATGTGTTAAACTTATTAATGATGCACACAGGGTGGAAGGTACAATCACTTGGATAGAGCAAGTACCAGTTAGAATTAGCTGAATCTGTTGTAAGCTCCCATGTGGCTGGCTCTTTCTTTAAAGACAGCAAGGAGAAGTTCTTAATTTAGTGCAGACTAGATGAACAGTTATACCACTTCGCCCCCAACTTCTACAAGTCCCAAGTGCTACATGGCTTCTGTTGCTTCTAAAGCTCAATTCCTTCATCTGTAATTGTATTATCTCCAGTAACAGCAGTAACAAGAGCCTAAATATAGCACTTTTACTGGAGGGTGGATGGAGCATAAAAGTAAGTTGTATCTGTATAAAAGGAATATGGGTTTGAAGTTTAATGTGAAAGGAGAATAATGATTGCATGAATATGGAGTGAAGGAAAAGGCTGTGTGTTTTGTACAGAGCAACCTGACCTTTAGATCTGAATCTACAGGTGTTGTGTTCCCCCCAGCTCTGGAGAGAAACTCTGTAAACCATATTCACAAGAGCAAAATAACCAGTTTCGAGAAACTCATGTCCCTTATGTTTTGTTTTTAATTCTAGATTCCAATTTTTGAGGAAATTGATGATGAAATAAACAGAAATCTTAATAACTATCTTTTTTTTCCTCCAAGAGAAATAAAGTTGTAACACAGCGTTATCTGAGCTGATGCCCTCACAAACTCCACTATGATACAAAAACTGTGTATTACTTAGACGGTTTACCTGAAGATTGAAATAAACAGAATGCATCTACATGTCTTATGGGAATTTCATTTTAGGAAAAAAAAACCAAAAACCAAAACAACAACACCAATCATAGTAGAAAAATTCTTGAGAAGAGGAATAGCAACAGCTCTATTAGGATTATCCATTTTACTTTTAAGGAATACCACTTATTGGAGAAATTATAAGGAATCACTGTTCATCAAATATGGAACTGAACTTTTACTGACAAGCTATCTGCATATAATGAAAAAATGGTAAATGGTGGCAGATATCACTAGGCTTTATTTTATATTGACAGAACAAAAATGCATCTGGGAGTACACGATTTTTCAAAAGAAAATGGCAATAATAGAATTGTGTTACTTTTAAGTTATAAGACTTTGTATCATTATGTCCTTACTTTGCTTTGTTCAGAGTCATGTAAGACTTTTAAAGCAATGCCCATTTTTCATAAGGCAATGTATTTCAGCAGATTAATTTAGACTTTATCAGATAAATTTAATCTTTGAACTTGTTTCTGAGAATTTCATGCTGAAGAGAATATCCTATAAAAAGATTCCTATGTCAAATAAAATATTATATCTATTAATTTCCCCACTTCTTTAAAAATGATTTTCAAATCAAAACACATACTTTACATAATTGTAAATTATGGTACTTTATCATCTCCACTTTTGAATTTTTCATCTCTCCTTTTCTCCACTTTCCCCTCTTTTTTTTCTGTCACTTCTGTATGGACAAGAAGTCACTAATAAAGTGCTTTACTCCCACATACTTCCTAACTTCTGCTGGTTGCTATTATATTTGATATCAAAGAATGTAAAAACAACACGGTAATCTTCCCTGAAATGCAATCTTAGAACACCAAGATGTACAAAGTCTCTGCAAGTTGTCAAGAGCTGAGCACCCATGAGCCTCAAATATTTCAATGATCTCCATCATGAACCTAAATAGGTTCTCTTGAGGTAACAAAAGGCATTAAGATTTCCTCACATATCCTGATGGAAATCTTGCACACTAACAATAGAGATTCCTCTGCTTACTGATCGTACACACTTTTGGAAGTAGTAGTGATGACTGCCAGTCACTTTCTGAAGTTATCCGTAGGTAGTGGAGCTGACGGTAATGTTTTGTCAAAGCCGTGGAGAGATGCTTGTGAGCCTCTGCCCTCTCAGAAACCAACTTGCATTTATCAGCATCTAAGTAAAGAAGCTTTTACGTTTTGTCTCTATCACTCAACTTTAGCAGAGATATACAGGGAGAATGATGAGAATACAGAGATATACAAAGACTGTTCCATTTGTGAAGCCTCAGGTACAAGTCAATGGTAGGTAGCACGGCCTCTATACAAACGTCAGATTTGACTATTATACTATTGGGTCCAACTCAGTGCAGTTCTAAGAAGTGGTAAGATATGAGCTGATCTTGGTGTTCATTTCTGACACTTGATAGTGTTTAAGTGGCTTGATTTATACTCATGACAAAAATATCTTTAAAACTTAACAACATTTAAAAAATGTTTGTGCATACACTCGTGCTCTTGAGGAAAGTAAAAAGAATGAAGAAAGCTGGCAAAACAAGAAAGAAGCACAGGTTGATACACTGAGAAGAGAAAACCAAAACAAAAATATAATCTGCAAAAGTGGAAGCATCTATTAATTACTAGAATATGGAGACATTTACCCACTAGGAAGTTTAAACATGCATCCAAGTATTGCAAATGATCCACTATATGTTTTTTTTTTAAAGCCCCTGGGAATTTAATTCTTCTGACCAAATATGGTCATTGGAAATGCAGACATTGGCATTGCAAACAGGGTTTTTTTATAATCAATGAGTGATTAGTGCTTATCATTACTATTTGCTGTTTAAGATCTTCCCAAAAATTCCAAGTTTTTAAAAAATAGAGGCTTTTAAAGTGGATGCTATAGGTATGAATGAGAAAATCCTTTTTCCTGAGTGCCTGAAAGCTAATTAAAAAAAAGCTCCAAAATAAGACTAAGTAAAAGAAAGGTAACTATCCTCTTGTTTTTTTTTTTTTTTTTTT
>CM031857.1:64703589-64844314 GCA_018697195.1 Certhia americana | reverse complement strand
GCACCAACATCTCAACCATTTATGCTAAGTTTTGTTTTTGCAGTCAGTGAAGAGGAACTTCCACAGCTAAGGAGTGATTTATCTCGATCCGATGTAAACATCTAAAATGTCAGCTGAATTGACCCAAAAAGTGCCTGTTTCTTTTGCCTATCTATAAAAGCAGTATATACTAACTTAGAGGCAGATGTGTCTCCTGTAGATATCTCAAGCTCTTTTAGAGAAATACACACTGTAGAAATTATATACCCCAGCTCTAACTTTGCAGTAGTGTTTAAATAACTCAACTAAAGTGACAAAGAAGTGCTGGTCTTTTCCTAATCAGTGTAGATTTAAGTTCAAATTGTAAACTGCACTGGCAGGTTAGAAGCAGAGATTATTTGAATTAAATGCAAGGATCTTTCTCCATTTCTCCACATTCTCTGCTTTTCTTTTAGCATCTCTGTGGCTAAGACGTAAATGTTCATTCTACCAAATGCAAGGAGTTACAGAAAGCAAGCTTTCTAGCTTCGTGAGGAAGACATTAGGCTAGAATGATCAGAAACCTAAAATTTGATCTGCAAATCTTATCATAGCTCTAATATTGTATACTTCTTTTACCCCAAAATGCAAAATACAGGGCCAGTTTCTTTATGGATCTGGGCCTTATAATTAAAACCCAAACAAGCTGTGACAGGCAAATTTCAATACAAGAGTGAAAAAGACACAGTGATGGGAATTCAACCTTTTGTAATCTCCAAAGATTAGTTGCTGCTGAAATACTTTTTTCAGTTTTGAGAAAATGTGATACTGATGTATCACCAAAAAGAAGCTTGTCTAGAAAGAGTGCTGCTTCTTAAGACTTGTTTGAACAATAAAAAAATAATCAGAAGAGAGTTTTATGTACGTAGTAAAATATGTATCATGTTATATTACAGTTGATGTTACTGCTTATTATGAATCTGTAAAAAACAGAGCAAGCCTGTTCTAGATAAGTCAGTAGTAATGCTTTATGATATTTGAACTGACATTTTGCAGGCACCACAGATTCAATTAGATTAGCTATTTCAGTATCTTTTCAAAATTGCAAACATTCCCCCAGAATGTTTTCTATATATTGTGCACTGTATGATGTGTTGTTACCTTGTAAATTCTGGTAAAATTCTAAACAAATGCAATCCTTTGTTTAGACAACTGTACGTGCTGCCTATAAACTTTCATGCCACCTGCATGAATCTGAGAGCAGAATTCATAATGACACGGACACTGCCTAATCTAGGGTAAATCTTTTACTCCCTTCTAGCAGGATCTTTATCAGCAATGACCCAGAATGACAAGCAATCATTGGAACAAAAAGCTTGTATAGAGAGACTAAAACGTTCAGTGAGTCTGCCCTCCTCCCACTTGATGGCTACATCTCTATTCTCAAAATGTTTCCAACTGAGTGTTTGGGCACATTATGTTTAAGGCTTACACAGATGCAGAGAAAAGGGAGGCATTGTATTTCCTTCTTCTCTGTCTTTATGTTTCTCTCCTTAGAACTACACAGACAGAATCTTAGCTAGTGTGAATATCTGCAGTCCTAAGCAGCTCACTTGGATGCATCTTTCTTGCTGTTATCTTCACACAGGAATGCAGAGTTTTTGCATGCCAATTATTTGTACAAGATTTTTTTTCATAAACCAGACTGCTGTATACATACACCTATTTGTGTTCATATCTATCTTGACAAAATATATTTTATAAAACCGTTTCAGGGCTGTAACAGAAAATTGTCATCAAGTCATCTCACAGTATTTTATTTCAACATAATTTATACCTCTGATCTCTGCCTTCAAATAATGTTCTTTTATTATGAATTTGGTTTAGTCTCTTCATTGTTTAATGTGTTCTGAAAACATCCTGAATTACATCATAATGATTTGTTCTCTTTCTTGCAATTATTATGTTTCAGGTGAAACTGTGACTGACCATATGTAAGATTAAAGAATAAATGAATAACCATATACCCTCTGTCCTTCAGTGCCAGCATAATGAACCTTAAAACTTAGAAAAGAACATGGTGTGGCAAGTCAGATTTTCACTTGGGGTGAGTAATTCTAGGGGGTATTGAAAGGACATGCATGAGGCATATATGGAACCTTAATTCTGCTGTCTATAATATGTGAAACATGGCAATTCACAAGGGGGAGGATAAGCCATGTATTATAGCAGAAGCAGTAAAATGACTTCACCCTATAGCAAAGGGAAAGCAAAAGAAGAATTGCTTTTGTATGTCCCTGGGCTCATCCTAGCACAGGGCTAAGTTTAAAAGCTTGGTCTTACTCTCTTTGAGTAGAGTTTTTAATATGTTTTAGCTGCTTTGCCCTTGGAGTGAATTAATAAATTTTTCTGATGGAAATAGAGTATCCAAGGATCTGACTGACTTATGTCATTACTATAAACAGCAGTTAAATTTTGTATCAATAGTTGTTTTCAAAAAAATAGGAATTAAATAAAGCAAATAAAAATGAGACTAAAATTATTAAAATAATACAGAAGCTAAAGGAAAGCAGGAATAAAAAAAAAGTAGAATCAATAGACATGCTGATCTACTCAGTTTTATGATGGAACTTCGGGGGTTTGGGCTGCGCAAGGGCTATTTCATGTCTGTAGTTATAATGGAGAGATGATATAGACTACAGTAACTTATGGGGTTTATCTCATACATGTGAGTGCCTCATAAGTTATTAGTACCAGAAGCCATAATGAGTAATGTCACACTACTCTTATATAGCCTCCAAAAACTGTACGTCTCTCTAAGCCATGAGCAATATCATTAACTCAGCAGGTTTTCAGTCTTAGAGATTGTATCCAGATTTTGAGAATTTCTCTTATACTTCACCAGTAATGCATGAAAACTAGTAATGAATATGAGAACGTAAGGCTGATGCAAATACCCTGACGTACAAAACTCTATACATAGCGAAGAAAATATTTCTCTTTCTCTTCATTTTAATTCAACCAAGGACTAAGTTGAACTCCAAGAAGTTTACAAGATCCATTATTAGAAGTGTATATTTTTCAAGATGTAAGGCATCCACTGTTTCTCAGTGGCTTTCATAAGGCCTGGATATGCTCTGCAACTAAAATATTGTCTTAATTCTTTCAGCAGCATGAACTTATCATCCACTCTGAAATCTAAAAACCTTTGATATCAGTGTACCCTACCTCTGGGTGTCTTTTTCTGTTTGTTCTGTTTATAGTATTTTAAGGCTACAGTTGAAGACCAAACTGATACATTACATTTCTTCTGTGGAGATAACACTATATATTTAAATACAATTGAAACAGATTTTAAAATACTTATAAGGAAATGAGTTGACCCAATTTTCATTAACACTCACTGTACATTACTGTATGTATTTAGTCTCCTCAGCTAGCTGCTAAAGAATAGCCTCAGTGGAATAATTAATGATTTATAAAGATTTATAAAGAAGTAAATAAGTCTTTCAGTATGGTGGAAGGAAATCTAAAGCTTTTATTGAATCACACAGGTAGTTAATGTTATTGTTGTTGGGAGAAGACAAGATTTTATATGTGACAGTCTAGTTATCAGTTCCTAGTTATCCTTTGTTGGGTTGGGTTTTTTTTTTTTTTTTTGCTTGTTTCACTTCGGAAGTATAATTTAGAAAACCAAGGAATGCCAAATTATATAACTAAATCAGTAGAAAACCTTCCTAGCATTTAAAAAAACATCTTGTGTTACTTGAAATATCTTACCCTTCTCATTTTTATTTTAGTTGTGGTCATTTGCCCTACATTTTAAAGAACAGGCACTTAGGATTGGTTTCTTGCACTGTTATCAAGCACATTTCAAAGGATTTGCATGTTTTAAAAAAATGTATTGACAAAGGAATAAAGAAGTTTTATTTCAACACCTCTAAAAAAAAGGAATACGTGACCCAGACAATACAATGTGAAGCTCAGAAGTGGGGCTTTTAATTTTTAGCATGCCTTGCTGAGGCAAGGCAGACATGCAATCTAGTAAGGATCCACATAACAGGCCAAAAGGGTGGGTATTATTCACAGAGCATCTGAAAAGAGCCAAATATAATTTAATGAATCAGACACCAAGCATGGGACATTTCTATCCAGTCTTCCATGTTTTCTCCAGAAAACAAGAGGGAACCCATCTGAGTTGAGGTGCTGTTCTTGGCTCAGAGTAATCCTTCACATTGTTCTTGCTTCTACTGAAAAATAAGTGAAGTCCCATCCCTCAGGAAACAAGGATACTACCAGGTTTTACTGAGAAACCAGGGACAATAACTAAAAGATTTGGGTTGCATTTTTTACTATTTATAAACTCTTAGGGAGGTAGGAGATTTCAGAAAAAAATATATAGATGAAAAAGCAAAATTTGTAACACTGTTAGCTTGAAGAGAATCTAGCATGCAGCTCTCTTAAGTCAATACATAGGCTAGTTTAATGTATAGGACTAGCTGACATTATTAGCAACAATATTTCCCAAGAACCTTCAAGAAGTTTTTTACAGTATAATCTAAAGCAAATGAGATGAGAAAATAAAGGGCTTTCACAGATGCATTTTTTAATAAGCCAGTAAATAATTCAACAGGTAAAATTTAAATACCAAGGAACCTGGAGAATCCAAGTAGATATTTATAAGACCAAATTCATTTGGTTTCTAAACAAAATAATTTATGTCATATTTAATAGACTTTTTGTTTAAATGTAAGTAAATTTAAAGATAAGTATAAGAAAAGGAAAAATATCAAAGAAGGTTGAAATAGATATATGGGAAGAAGTGCACTCTTCTGTTGTTTAACAGTTTTAGGGAGGAATTCAACTTTTTGATTCAGAGTAAATGTTAAATATTTGAATATGCACAATCTAGTTTCATCTAGTTTATGTTTATACACAGTACATTTTCTGTGTTTAAAAAAAAAAAAAGATAAATTTTTAACTTTCCATGCTAGAAAAAGAAGTCTAAATCAATCTATTTATCCCATTTTTTGTTTTGGTAGCTCTCTTATGCAAGACATCAATGGAAGTAATAGAATTTTTATAGAGTTAGAAAACTTGGGTCATCTTACTGGGTGAGCAGATATATATATATACATATGAAGCTTGCCAAACCTGTGAGCCGTGATGAAGGAGCTTAATTAAAGTTCATGGACAAATTAAAAGTGAAAAAAATAGAACAGCAAGAAAGGCATTAATTAAGAAAACCTGTATCTTAAAAAGAGCAGACCCAAGGGTATCAGTACAGTAATAAGTAACAGCAGGGGTGACCATCAGACAGAAGATAAAATAGAGTAATATGGGGTAAGAGAGCAAGCTGTCCAGGTGTAAAGTTGTTATGAAGTCCATGACTATGGCTCAAGAACAGCGCTGAAGTGCTCAGTTGGAGCACTGGAGTTGTGTGGGAAAATCTATCCTTCACCTGTGCCAAGAAAAGGTCCCATGAAAGTATCTGTTTGAACTCAGAAAGATTTTTGTTTATATTTTTCACAGCACTACTCTTGCATGCCTTTTCTTAGATTTTCAGATTCATTTAATAAACAAAACCCAAGGTTTATATTTCATACAAAACAAATAAACAGTATCCTGTTACGCAGAAGAGAATACATTTCTGAAACTGTGAGATTTTTCTTTAGGGTTCATTAGACAATATGCTTTGCAGGATACTTTTATATTTTAGTCTTCACAAAAACTGCTCTGATTTGTACCTTCTAGATTCTCTACATTTTCTTAAGAAGTTTTTGAAGGTTATCTCATTTTCTTAGGAGTTGGTCAGGTTTTTCCCTGCTTCCCCTCCAGCCCTCCACACTGTTCCCCTCAGCCCTGACAGGTTCATAGAATTCTTTAGATTGTAAAAGACCTTTAAGATCATCAAATTCAAACATTGACCTAGCATTGCCAAGTCCATTACTGAACCATGTCTCTAAGTAGCACATGTACATGTCTCTTAAATATTTTTAGGGATAGAAACTAAACTGCTTCCCTGGGCAGCCTATGCTAACACTTGGCAACTCTTTCAGTGAAGAGATTTTCTCTAGTAGACAATCTAAGCTTGACTTGTCATAACTTGCAATTTTCTCCCTTTGTCCTGTCCAGCAAGATGAAGTTTGTTAGCTCTATAAAAATTCTGTTGACTGGGAGAAGAGTCCAATCGTCACCACTATAACCTTCTTCCAGCAAGTCCTAGAGAGGAATAAGGTTTCTCCTGAGCCTCCTTTCCTCCAGGCTAAACCACTCCAGCTCCCTCAGCTGCTCCTCCTAATGCTTGTGGTCCAGACCTTCCTCCAGCTTAGCTGCCCTTCTCTGGACATGCTCCAACATCTCCATGTCCTTCTTGTACTGAAGGGTCCAGAACTCTGCCAAGTACAGAGGGAAAATCCCTTCCCTAGTCCCTCTGGACACACTACCTCTGATACAAGTCAGGATGCCATTAGTACATTCCTGGTGTTGCCCAACACCCTGAGTGTCCTTTTCCCCTGGGCAGCTTTCTAGACACTGTTCCCCAAGCCTGCAGTGCTGCATGGGCACCCAAGTTCAGCACCTGGCACTAGTCATGAGTGACTTGACTATATTGATTCATTACTGTAGAATACACAGATATTCACCATAATTTCTCTCTAGAGGAGAAATATACTATATATTTCGGTCATTTAATTTTCATGTATACATATTTCTGTCTGTAATAGGTGGTTCATTAGAGATGTTTACACTGTTCCTGATGCTCATTGAGAGGAATCTCATGCTGTTTCATGCTAATGGAAAACTGATGAAACTTAACTGTTTCAAGCAATTAATATTAACAATTTTTTATCACCACTGTAGTTGTCATTCTGTTCTGTGACGACAGCAGCTGTAGTGAGACTGTGGTAAAGACAAAATAGGCAGTGAGTCAGAAACCATTTTGTAGTCTCGGTTAAATTCTTGCCCTTAATACAACTGCTTTGTTTTTGCAAATAGATGGCTTTGATTCAATACAAGACATAGATATTTTCAGAAATCACTTGAAATGGATATTAATCAAATCAGGACAAAAAAATAATTTTTAACTGCGACACTTTTAATAAGCTGTTTGATTTTAGACAATTAGCCCTCTATCTAGTTAGAATTAATTAAGACAATTTATGTTAAAATGATAATAAGCATGTGTCACATGTTTCTTTTCCTCACATTCTTTCATAGTAGAGACCATACTGGAGAAGATGGGAAATGTCCCTCAATACCACCTATAGACATTTTTCAGTATTTTGTCTGATTCTGCTTTCACTTCTTGCCAATTCTAAAGCAGTTGAAAATCCAGCTATTACAATGGTAAAGGTATAATATTCTTCTTAGGATATCCAAGAATCTTTCTTAGTGGGTTTATGTAACATTTTACTTCATTATATAGTTAAAATAAACAACACTAAGATTGCAGATCTAAGAGAACTTATTTTCTAGAGTTTTATTTTCTCATGGACAGCACAAAAATTAACTCATTTTTTAAGGTGATATGACATATATACAAATGGGATTTCTTTTTCAATTTATTCCTAAACCTTTTCCCCTTGTTACCTAAATCCAGTATTTATTCTAACCTTGAGCTTCTTGAGACCTGAAGCAGAAAGCTTCAAAGTGTTATAAAAACTATATCCTCTTTAAATCTAACTCATTTGAATGCAAGTTCCTTACAAGCTCAAAGAGTGTTGGTTGTTCTCATTGAAGTTTATAATGCCTTAGATATTCAAATTAGCTTTATGCCTTCCATTTGTTATGCAGATTTGCAAACTTTATATATCACATGGTTTATCTACATTAATACAGCTTTCACTAACAGGACTTAAAGGAATAGTTGTATACTCTAAAGATGTACATTTTTAGTACCTTGAATTATCATAACATGAAAATGGTGTGTATTGCTCTACTCTAATCAGACTCATTTTTATGTGCTTGTTGAAAGCCCTTTTGCATTCCATTCTGTGTCTGGAGGTCTGTATAAAACCGATTGAGAAAAAAACTAAAGTGAAGACACCTGCTGGCTTATAACACAAATACGAAAATATCTTAGAGCCTGCTGAAAGGAGAATTGGAACAATATGTCATTACTGAAGGCTCACTTGCAAGTTCTAATGTATTATAATGAAAACAGTATGACAAACCTAATGAGACAGTGAAGATTTGGGTAATTGTTCCTACAATGTGTGGTAACTTTTCCAGCCGTTATTGGCAAACATAAAACCTAATGAGATTTTATTAATTTAAATGCAGTACATCTGCAAAACATTTCCTTAGTTGCAGTCTCCTCTGCTAATCTCCCTTCCCACACGTACTTGATCCTTTTAAGTTAATTGTTCTGCATAGTACACTTTCTAAACAAAATATACAAAGCACTTACCATAAATGTGCATTAACTTATTTTGCCAAGGCTTACTTTTTGTGGGTACACATCCACATTGGTTAGATAGATTACAGCTTCTTTCCTATCTGTGAAAATGTGTATAATGAAACTTTTATTTTTACTTGGAATTTGATTAAGGCATCATCTTCACACAGATCCCAATTTTGTCACTGTTCTTCACATTACTCTTCCAGGAGTCCTATGGAAGCAATTCACATTTTGAAAGAGTGATATTTACTATGACTGAATAAGGTCAATATAGTCATACTTTAGAACTTCAATTATTTTTTTTTATACAAGCTTGTTGATAGCTAAAACATATGTCATGTTTATTATCTGTCTGTTTATTTCCTTAACTTAATAAATCCAAAAAGTTTAAAGAAAGATTTCATAAATAATATGCCATCTGATGTAAAGTTTAATTGTGTACTTAACATTTCTAACAGTAACCAAGCATGAAAACACCAATAACTAAATTTTGTTATTATCATTTCTTTAAGTATCTGCTGATTAAAATGTGTGTGTAACTGTGATCTATATCAGTATTTTCCTTGAAATGTTGATCTCGGATCATTCTGTAAGTTTTGGGTTTGAAATTCTAGTACCTTCTTGTGGCAACTTCATCAGTAGCTCAGGTTTAATGTTTTGGAAAAAGAGGTCATTTCATTCCTTCCAGATCTCCCTTTTGCTGTATTTGAGCTATCAAAACATTTCAGGTCCAGGAACAGAATGTTGTCTTTGATCAGAACTCCTTTGCAGACATTTATATTTGGTCAATATATTCTTTCTGCTCATTAGTCATCAAAAAACTACAATTTTTATGCATCTATGTGTCCGATTAATTTTTTAAATGTCCAGATGATATTTCTTAATGGTTGCTTTGATAATTTAAAACACCCACAAACCTACACCACTACCTTCCTGGAAATATTTTCAATTGGAATTAAACAAGGCACCAGCAAAGATTTTCTATGCTTACTATGTGGTAACAAACATCAAGGATGACAATACCCTTTGGTACCCTTTGCTTGCTTGGTTATTTAAGGAGAGTGTTGGGTGGGGTTTGTTTGTTTTTCTGTATTTCTGTCATCTTCTGTCTAATTTTGGGGATTGCAGTTTCCTTGGAGTACAGGCTGTCTGCCTGTCTCAAGTTTTTGTTATGCATGTACGTAAGTGATATATGTGAATTCATCTGTCATAAATAACCCTAAACACAAATATATAAATTAGTAATAGATATATAGATAGGTGTATTTATAAATCCCAAAGTAGATATATGTTACTTCTGCTGTGTACTCAATGGGAAGCAATAGATATCTCATTACAGAGGCATCTATCGAAGATCAGATAGATGAGTTGCCTTCTGATACCACTATTTCTCTCTACTACTTATAAAAACAGTCAATAGTAGCTAAATCTTGATATTCCATCTCATATCTATCTATTTGTATTTCCAGTGTGGTAAATCCCAAACACAACATTACAAAAAGCTTCACTTTCTTCCTTTTCTTTGTATACAGTTAATTTATTTCTGTATCCAAAAAAAATCTTTTAAATAAATTAGTTTCATCTTTTAGCATAAAATCCTTCTTTAAAAAGTGTAAAAAACAGTCTGATTTTAATATTTTCATGAAAAACAAATATATATAAAAGTGTTGCCCTTGCCATAATGTCTAATTTGTTATGTAGTCACTCAGAATTAAATGCACTTCAGATAGTGCTGATTTCTGGTTCATTCTCTCTGTTGTATTTAGTGCTGGATCTTTTTCAAGTTACAATGTCATAAAAGGATGACAAGAAAAGTCTTGACTTTGCAGTCTCGGATGAAAGAGCATTTCTGGATGAAGGTACCCATAACACACTGCCAAATCATGGCACAAAAAGCAATAGAGCTGTCATGAAGTTCAAAAATTATATTGTCTCTGCTAGAATAACTGGGAAGAGATCATATTCAGTTTTCCCCTGAGTTTTACAGGTCATTTTGGATTTATAGCATGGCTTTTTATTATAGTTTGTAGAACTTTTAGGGACTGCAGTCATTTTTATCAATTATTCTTTCACTTGGTCAGAATGTCCTGCATTATGATATCACAAAATGTGACAAAATTAATTAAATAATTTATCTTAATTGTGCATCATGCTTTTTCATGCCCTTGACACATATTCTAAGAAGCAGGACCCAGACAGGACTCAAATCCAAAGTGAGTTGCAGACTTAGAAAGCACACAGCATTTGTGTGTACAGGAGGCACTAGCATGAGATATCTTTCTTGTAGCCTAATTCTTGTTGGAACCATACTTGGCCATAGCTATACTCCAATCTGAACCCCTCACTCATCTGGTAAAACAATGGGAAATAAACTGTTCTGCTCTGACTAATACATTCTCTTAGCCTATTAAAAAAAAAAAAAAAAAAAAATTCAAAATTTCTACAGTGCCTGACTTTCCTAAGGAGGAACTCTGCAGATGGAATTGGGAGTATTTGGGGATCTGACAGTCAGTGAGACTAGGGAGTGTCTTTCTACCTATGCTACTAATAAGCATAACTCCTAAAGATTATACAGTATAGTAACTTACTGCTGTCAGGAACTTCCTAATAGAGGTGAGAACATCTGAAGAGGGATACTACTAAAACTCTCTCAGCCAAAGTACATAAATGCAGCATCTTGTTTGCTAGCTAATTCTTTCCTTTTTTTTTTTTTTTTTTTTTTGAGTGTTAAGGTAAAATGCTGAATATTTTTACAACAATTAGATCAATTCATTTTTGTTATAATGATTCTCCTTAGTTCTAGCAGCACTGCATCTGAAATGGCATCTTTAGGCAAAAAACTCCAGCAGAAGCTCATATGCATAGCTTCTCAGTGAACTACTCTGGATAACTCAGTTTGTAATCTAAGTTTGCACCATTTGTATGACTGCATGCAGCCAAAGGCAGGAAGAGGAGTGTCTGCCTTTAGCAAGCCCCTGTAGACTAATTGTAGAGTAAAGTATATTAAATAACCAGTAGGAAAAAAAAATAAAAAAAAAGAGAGAGTCTGCCAGGCAGGACAACAGCCAAGGGAGACTTTAATCAGCAACCAGCAGCCTCCTTTTTACCCTGAAGACTGCATAAATGAGAAAGGTTTTGGAGGCCTGCCAGGGAAAAGGAGTGCTGAGGTTAGTAGAAGCATGACAGTTTCCATTTTTCTCAATCCCTCCCCCTCACAGATTCACAAGTTTTCCCTCCTATATTATTATTTATTATTATTATTATTATTATTATTATTATCATTATCATTTTACTTTTATTACTATTATTATTGTTTTTGTTGATAATATTATTATCATAGACTGTCTGGAGTTGGAAGGGACCTACAGGGATCATTAAAAATTCATTATTATTATTATTATTAATAATAATAATAATTATTATTATTATTATTTTTATTTTACTACATAAAGGGTAGTAGTTGTAAGTCGTGCCTGAAAAGTTTGATTCCTGAAAACTGAAAGAATTGAAAACAGAAGAAATTCCCAAGAAAATATATTCTTGTTGGATTCTATGGAAAAGACTTGTTACTTCCAGAGCATCATTTTAGTTTCTGTTGGGAACATTTCTGGAGGTCTTAAAGCAAGACCAAATTCATTTTTAGATCAGGTTTTTCAAGGCTTTTTTCACCAGTATAATACTCTCATTTCTGCTTTCATTTAAAAGGGCAATTCCCATAGTCCCCTTCACCTGAGAGATGAATTTTACTTTCCTATGGTTCTTCCTGTGCCTTGGCTGTACATTTTATTATATAATGTTTAGCATTTTAATAATAGTGAATATACATATGTTTTTGCATGATTGCATGTTAAAATCTAATTAATACTGTCCCAGGCCTTAACGTAGCCTGTCTTCACTGCATGCTTCATGATTGCAAACATGGGACACAGTCTGTTTTAATTCACCGATTTTCCAGTGAGAGAAATCCCAACAGACTAGAACCAGGTGCTGCAAAATGTCCCACACCCATATAAAGGTTAGATGTGAACAGACAACCCTATTTTTCCCCTCTCCCAGCCATGCCAAGCCAGCTGCCCAAGTGACAAATGTACACCTTATGCAAGTCAGGCTAAATATGACCAGTCTGACTTTACCTATTTGCATCCAAATGTAGTAAAAGTAGTCCCAGTGGCAATCAATTAGTAGAGGGATTGCAGGTGAGATGATCTTAAGAGCATGATAAATGCAATTTGACTCTAAGCTCTTCAATTTATCACATAGATATCACCATCACATAATGTGTAGATGATAGCACAACCTCTTAGTGTAACCTTATTTTAAACACCAGGGATGCAATGATTCTACTGTACTCTCATTTTTGACTGTATTTGTAGTAGAGAAATCAGATATATTTAACAACTGATCTGGTTAGTTTTTTCTTTCCTTTCTAGATTTTAGTGAGCATTTTGACCAAGACACTATCTGGTATCTGGCTCTTATTAAAATCATCATGTTGCTATAAACTGCTGAATGCAAAGGACTGTGTTTTTTCTCCAATTCAGACAAAATTTTGGTTGTTATATATGTGTCTTTCTATCTGTGTCCCCATTTTTATATCAATCTAACTAAATTATATGTATATATTTTACATTGAGTTGTATTATAAGCCAAGCCTGATTTACCTTTTAAGCA
The DNA here is from genome assembly GCA_018697195.1 of Certhia americana. Classification (NCBI taxonomy): domain Eukaryota; kingdom Metazoa; phylum Chordata; class Aves; order Passeriformes; family Certhiidae; genus Certhia; species Certhia americana. The sequence continues at coordinate 64,831,284 of CM031857.1, read as the reverse complement.
AAATCCCACTGCCAAAATCTGAAAAGCACAACCTTACCTATATGTACCATATATTCTGGTTTAGCTTGTGAGATTTTGTAGCTCTTACTACTTAAAAATCTGACCTTTATTAGAAAGTAATTTACTTTTATACTTAACAGAAATGACCTGCAAAATGAAGAGCAGATGATCACATGATGCGAACCAAGACTTCAAAAGGGAAACTAAATTTTCTATCCATTTACTATGATGCATGTCATACCTAATTCACACAGTGTTTTTATAGATGTAGAATAATGTGCAATAAATTAATGGTTTAAGCACCACTCTATTCCAGAATAATCAATCAAAAATGACAGCTGATTGATTTCTTCTTTTAGATGAAAATTTATCCATTGCTCAATTGATTTTAATATTTTTCAAAAGGTGATTTTAAAGTCATATGTTTATAGAAAGCTAATATTTTAAAGTACATACAGAAGGATGACTGATTTTGGCTACTAGTATCTCTTCCCTTTTTCCTAGTATAATGTGAGAAAAATCTGCAATCTCAAATTCACAGCCAGAAAATTCACCAATAAAATTAGGAGGATTTTCCAAGAAGTTTCAGTTTTAAAAGTTTGCAAATATTTTCCTGTTGACTACAACTTCTGAACTTCAGTTGACATATTTCTTTTGAATGCAATAGTGCATGTCTGCTGTACTATGAAGGAATATAGGCGAAAAACTCCCTTGACTATGATTGTAGAACTCAGGTACTATAACTAGAAAGAACCATATGGTTCCACAGCACAGAAGCATTTTAAAATAAACATTAATACAAGTTGGGATAAAATTCTTATTAGGAATGCAGTTTTAATCATATTAACTGTTGTTGACATTGGTACTTAAAACTGTTTCATAGATCCTAACAAAAAGAAAAAAAATCTATTTAATGTGAGGTATGATGAATGTATGCCATTAACTGTATTATTTACAGTAAAAAGTCATCTCCTGGAAAAATGAATATTATTTTGGTTTCGTGATACATAGTCTATAAATATTTTTAATTGCTTTCATGATAGTTTCAGTCTGCTTGTTACTAATGTCTAGTCATTCACTTGTTCTAAAATATGGTTTATGATTTATAGGTCATACTAACTTCCAGTTTCTTCTGTAAGGAAATCTGTGATTCTTTGGCTATGTAATCATAAGTGCTTAATTGACCATTAAAAAAGGCAGCCATTTCTTTATAGTCAACTTGACCAGACACAGAAAACCAGAATTTTTTATTAGAATATTCTAATAACTATGCTACAGTACTGAAGCGTTATACTATAAGGGATGCCAACAGTACACCACCTAGAAGGTAAACTTTAAAATAGTCTTTCAATCTGATGTTTCCTCTGGGTGAGCAGCTTTGTCATGAATTCACAAATACCACACGAAATGTATTAATCAGTCTCTTTTCATAGGCTATGAAGCATAAGATTTTTGAAGATTGCATTTCTTCTTAGATTTTTTTTTCATTCTATGTACAAAAACAATATCTAGCATGATTGAATCATGGAGATGATATTCAAGTTCCCAAGTACTGTTTTCAAACTTATATTTTAGTTTAGGCATATCCAACAGAACAATGGCAAATAATAAAAAAATGTCCAGGCTCACCTATCAAATAAATTTATTTATGTATTTAATGAACACTGTTAAACTCAGTTTGAATTTTAGAGCTGGACAATAAGAGAATAAATCTTATCTTCACAATGGAAGATACTGGTGTATTTGTGTGTTTCACGTGCTGGGGAGGTTTAGCTTAGATGTTAGGAAAAAAAATTATTGGTGGGAAGGGTTGTAAAATATTGGAACAGACTGCCCAGGGTAGTGCTGCAGTTGGTACCTCCTGAATTGTTCAAAAAATATGTGGATATGGCACTTGGAGATGTGGTATACTGTTGAACATGGTGGTGTTGGGTTGACTGTTGGACATGATAATCTTAAAGATCTTTTCCAACCTTGACAATTCTATGATTCAATGATTCATTTAGTTCCTGCTACCTTTGAATTTGCCATTCATTCCATGTTTTATTTTACTCTATGTTGAGTCACATATACTTGAATTCAGTGAACACCTGCTTACAACGACATTTTATTTCTGTTGCCAGTCCAGTTCAATATCCAGAGCTTAGAAGCAATCCTTCCATGATACTTCCATACTGAGAGAAAAAATGCTTAAGTGTGTGTGATCAATGTGCCTGACTTTAGTATAACTTCATTATTTGGTTTGGGAAAAGTTTAGTCACTTGGGCTCTCAGCTCACCCATGAATTTAAAACTTCAAGATAGCCAATAGGGAGACCTTCAAGCTGTGAGATTTGAAACACCAGACAACTGGAAGCCCATGTGCCAGACTCAGAAAAATAATTAGATATTTCAGCTTTAGAGAATCATTTTTATCTGGCAGACTCATTTTGCCAGAAGATTCCTCCACTCTGCTGACATGAGTCCTATTCATCTGAGTACATGCTGATGTCTACAATATAGATGTCCAAATCTCAGCTAATCATGTTAGATACCATTATATTTAAAAGATGCCTTTAGGGCATGGTTCATCTCATACTAGAGTAGACATAGACATTCAGTCAGATAAATTAGGCTCTTGAAGTACTTATTGCTCTCCATTGACTAGAAAATGACCCTGTAATGACTAGCTGGAATGTAAAAGTCTGTGTTGCAGGTGTCTACATTTAGATGAAATTAATTTCTTCCCAAGGATGGCTTTCAGCTGCCTCATCATAGTGCCATGTGTGATTTCTTTTTTTTGCTGAGGCACCAGGAAGGGCTGCTAGATATGAAATAGGATGGCCTAAAGAATGATATTATGTAACCTCTGTTTAAGTAACTGAATTCCTCCCCAAAATCTTGAATATCTACTTAAACCTCTAGATTGATTCATAGTCTAGAAGGAGTATAAGGAAATTGAATTTTACACAACCGTTCACAAACTGGAACATTTCTGAAAGCCAGGAAAATTCTAGTATACACATTATCTTTGTCATCTGGCAAATGGAGTAACTTTTTACAAACTCAAAGGTAATGATTTTCTGGAGCTGCCTTTTAATCTACAAAGAAAAAGAAGGTTTCTATATATCATCTCAAGACAGTTGAGAGTTTATAACAAGATTAATTAAAAGTTTTTTCTCAAATTTCATGTAGAAAAATCTTTTCAGTTAACTATTCTCCTGTAATTTAAGGCTTGTGCGCCTGATATTACCTTGGCACCCAGAAAATATTTCAAGCCATTTACTTTAGAGGTCAACTCAGTTGTCTTCCTGATATAAAATCAGATAGTATGGCTGGAATTGGACAAGACCTTAAAGATGATATAGCTCCAACCCTCCTGCCATGGACAAGGAAAGCTTTCTAGAAAGCTTACTAGACCAGGGTGCTCAGAGCCTCATCCAATCTGGCCTTGAAAATTTCCAAGGATGGGGCACCCACAACTTTGGGAAACCTGTTACAATGTCTCATTAACCTCATAGAAAAGAATATTTTTCTAAAATCTAACCCAAATCTCCCCTCTTTCATTTTAAAACCATTTCCCTTTATTTTATCAGTATACTGATAAAATAAATATATATATTACTGATAAATATATACTGATAAAATATATTTTATCAACTTCCTATGTACAAATTCCCTCTCCAACCTTCTTGTAGACCCTTTTAGGTACTGGAAGGCTGCTATAAGGTGCCCCAGGATCTTTCTCTTCTCCAGCCACAACTCTTTCTCAGCTTGCCTTCATGTTTCTGAAGGCCATCATTTATGGCCCAGAGTTGGACACTAAATTCCCCACATGTGTGATGTCTCACATGGGCAGAGGATGGTGGGAGAATCATCTCCCTTGATCTGATGTCCACACATATTTTATGCAGCCCAGGATGCAGTTGGCCTCCTGAGCTGTGAGGGCATGCTGTTGGATTACATCATCCATAGGACCCCCAGCTCCATTCCATAGGGCTGCTCTCAGTGAAATCTTCTCCCAGCACTCATGTCTGGGATTGACCCGAGCCAGGTAGTGCACCTTGCACTTGGCCTTATTAAACCTCATGGGCCCATTTCTCAAGCTTGCCCATATCCTTCCGGATGGCATCCCCACCTTCTGTTGTATCAACAGCACCACAGCTTCGTGCCATCTTCCAGCTTGCACTCAACCTTAATGTCTATGTCACTGATAAAGATATTAAAGAGCTCTGGTCCCAAAAGAAAGCCTTGAGGGACACAACTAACCACTGGTCTCTCCATCTAGACACAGAGCCATTAAACACGACAATCCATCTGGATCCAGACAGCCAACTCCAGTCCATGCTTCCAATCCATGTCTCTCCAGTTTGGAGATAAGTATGTTGCTCAGCACCATGTCAAAGGCGTTATAGAAGCCTAGGTAGATGACATCAGTCACTCTTCCCTTGTCAAACGCAGATGAGTGTTGGAAGGGAAGAACAAATGCAGAACAGACCCAGATTGAAAAGGCAAGTACAAGAAATTATCTAGTTGAAAAACTGAGAATAAAATTAGCAATCAAATGGGAAAAACCTGTCTGAAGTGTATAATACCAAATTTGAACAAAAAGCTACTCCAAGTAGTAACAAAACAGAAACTTGAGGGGGAAAGAAGCCAGGTGAAAAGAAACTTCAGGAGCTGTAGAGCAGATAAGAGGCCGTTGCAGAACAGGAAAGGCTAGGCATGCCTAGGAAACAAAACTAAGAGAAGAACAGGGGTATTGCAGAGATGATGGTAAACTTTTTAAAAGCTTCTGCTTTTCTGTAAGAGTAAATAAAATCACTATGAATCCAGGTGTTAGAATTTCAAAATCAAAGTGAACTTGTTTTGTAACTAAAAAAATAACACACATGCCCATCTGTCTTACAGGAACATTATATGTAACTGTGTTACATTTGCAAAGTTGAACAGTAAAATTTAAGGAAATGCTGTAAAAACATTTACTAATTTAACACATCTGTCTTTCTACAGGCATAATGGATAGTATTTCTAACTACATGATGCATTTTAATGCTGATATTGTTACTACTATTGAAAACTTTCATTAGATTCAATAGGTGGAAAACTGATGAAATGTTGGACATGTATGTACAAAGTTTGTTCTTCTTACTTGAACACATTTTAACTTTTTCATTGTAGATAAACCCAAGGAATACAAAGATGTTCTCACAGTCCAATCAAGTAAATACTACTCCAGAGAAGTAGATCCTTTCACTCTCTCTCATTCATGTCTTCTGAGTGATAAAGAGAAATTACATCAATGTTTTAATGTTTTACCACTAATTATGTAATCCCATTTTCCGTAGTGGTGGACTTCTGAGTTGGTGTTTGTCTCATTTATAAAAATGTATATGGCCTAGAATCTTGACTGAGACTATAGAAAATGAACTTTAAATGCATCATGTACCACATGATTTTTCAAAACCTGTCATTTTAGGTGAAAAATCAGAAAAAAAGATTTTAAACTTTCTCTATATGCTTCAGTTTTCACTCACAAGGTGTGAAAGCAAACATTAATATTTTGGAAGTGCCATCATTACAACCTCACAGTAAAACTTAGATGAAAATTTATAATACTGTCTTCAGAACAAAATATTTACCAAGAAATTTCTAGGTCTTAAGACCATGCATTGAATGATGTAGGGAAAGAGAATATTGAGTAGGTGCTAATAAATTAATGCCATCTGTTATCTGCATTACATGAGGAAAGGCTCCATTAAAAAGTAATATATAATTACATAATTATATATTGTCTGTTGCCAATTGTGTTTATGACAGAAAGAGAAGAAATTTAAGGTATGGTAGACCCTTACTCCTGGCATTCCTTAATTTTCAGTTGTTCAGCTTCACAATATCAATACTATGCTATTAACAAAACTTCTAATTCTAGGTGATGATATAAACCTTTAGATGTTTTTCTTTGATTTGAATTAATGGCATAAATGAAAATCATCATATTGATTATTTTGCAGATGTATTTTGTAGAAATACTACAATGGCATGTCTTTGAATTGAGAAAAATATACGTCTAGGAAAAAACTTGTTCTTGAAATAATTTAATATATATGTGTGTAAGCATATGTTATATTCACATCATATGTTTATATATAAAATTGTATATAATTCCAGATAATTATGTAATTATGTTATTGTCATTAATATTCATTAACAATTATATATGTAATCCTGTATAGCAATGTTATATTTAAAAACTTTACAACTCATATAGTGATACTCTTTTTATGGGTGCATATTCTCCTTTGAACCAGAAAAATATCCATGGAGCTATGTGTCTCTTCCAAAGTTCAACGTCTATTTTTACTCAACTCAGTTTTTGACATCTAGATATCCCAATTTTGATGTTATAAACTTTTTTTACAATATTCAGGTGGGAAAACAATACCTGTAATTTACTTGAAAAAAGTTAAGATTAGAATGCATGTATCAGTATGTATTTTATTTTGCCAGGACATTCTCCTAACATGATAATATAATAAAACTTATTCCAAAATATAACAATGTAATATGTGACATATCTATATGTGTTTATGTAGAATGGAAAAACATTGAGTACCCTTCTAACTGGCAAATAATCAGGCATTTATTAAGTAACTGCTAATCCTTTCTTGTGAATCTTCCATTTCTACCACTGCAGGTGATCAGGTTACATGACTTTAAAACTATGACAACACTCAATATCTAAAAATGAAATAGTTTTCTATTAGTTATAGCAGAGACTCTTAATTACATCAATTTTCAATTAAATATGTTAATTTGTGATATATATTTGACTAGACTGGTAATTGAACACAGTCTTTGCCATAGTGTCATTTTCATTTTCATTTTTTCAAAATTATGCTTTTCCTGCATTTTACAAGAGAAGTAAAGACACTAGGAAAGAAAATATCACCTTTCACCATTATTCACAGATTTGTGGATGTGGCAATTCAACTTCCTCTGAGCCTTTTTTCTCCACCATTTTCTGAAGACCAGTCTTGAAAGTAATTACATCTAAGTAGAGAAAACTTGAGAAAAATTTAAAGAGGTCATTCAGCCTCAGTAGAAAGGAGAATACATAAGCTGGGAAAGTTGCAAGGGTAGAATCTATTGTCAAACTGTTGTATTCTATAATATCAACAGATATTACAGATTTTTCTCCCAACAGAGAGATGATAATTTTCTGTGATTTCTAATGACTACAAGAGAAAGTTTAGATAGAAATGTTCACACAAAGTTTTCATGTGTTTTTCTAAAGAGCTTTGACCCCCAAAAAGCTGATACAAAATTTGGCATATTTTTCTGATATAGCTCTGAGGTTACAGCTTTGTGGAAAGTAGAACATGTACTATGTTTTTCCTCTGTGTTGGCTAAATAGCTTGCCTACAAATACTTCCAGCTACTAAGGTACATTCTTATCTTGTCTCCTTTCAATGATTCATCCAGAAAACCTATTAGAAAACCTGTGTTGCAAAGGAATTACGAGTTTTTTCTTAAATTTGTACAGTTGGTCAAATGTCAGATTGAACATGCTCAGTTGTTATGGTGTGAATTTTAATTGTCTCAGTAAGTTCCCACAGATAATTCATGCAGACAATACCAGTAGTAAGAATTTCTGAACATTTAAATGTATTGCTTTATAACAAGAAAAGCAATTCTAGAAAAATAGGAAAATCAAATTTTTGTGTAGAATATTTTAAGATCCAATCAAAGGGGAGAGAAAGAGAATTGTGATTATCTGCTTCCTTCAATCACCCTTATTCCATTAACAAAATTACGGAACAGTTCTACTCTTCAAACTCAAAACTCTACAAAATTATTTGCATAATCAGGATGGAGAGATAGAACAGCAGTCAGGTGCATTATTTATGTTGTACTCTTTAAAACACTATTTTTCCTATAGCCCAGCCTAGAACAAGAACTGAATGGCAATTGAACCATCTGGATGCAATTCTGTGCAATGGGCTCCAGGACAACCCTGCCTGAGCAGGGAGGTTGGACCAGAACACCTCCCTATGATACCTTCAAACCTTACTCATTCTGTGATTCTGTGAAATGCTTGAAACTGCAAATCTTTTCCACCTTCCACTTTATGGTTATATTGGTTTATTTATTTGTGTGTGACAGGACCATCCTGGGCCTATCTGGAAAAATCCAAAAGCTATTTTTCCTTTGCACCTTAGAATGAAACATATAGTTGAAGAAGAAAGGTTTCCTAGAAACAGTTATTCAAATATTTCTGTTTAGGAGAGCAGAATATGTAAGTATAATTTCAATTTAGGATTGATTACTCTGACATCTTTTAAATAAGCAGTTAATCTGTTGCCTATTTGCTTGAGTACTACAGCCAAGTTTTCCTTTCACTGCCTAAGAGAAGGCACACATTTGCTTAAAACACGTTTGCTAATAAGTTATTTATATTGAATGAACAATGCATATTATCCCTTGAAATATTCTTTTCATATTTTTAGAAACAATAAGGGATAAAGGAAACCAGGAGGGAAAGCCAGGAAGTATCATTCCTTATATTTCTATGTTCAGTCCTTAGTCCTCAAACTGTCAATAATGTAATGACAAAAGTTTGGAAAAGACATCAAAGTTTTTATATATATATATATATATAAAATATATGTACATATATATTTACACATACACACATATAGTGATGCAGTGATAAAGTTTGAGTTTTCATTCATAGAGTTATCTCTGTCATGGGTTTTACTATACTGAGATGCATGTTAGGTTTTGCTTCAATATTTTTAATGAACAGTGGTTTTTATGTGAAGCACAGCAAATATTGCAGAATCCCATTTATTATAAGACAACACAAAACATAATAAAACTAGCATTTTTTGTGCAAAGCACTTGATTTTCATCAGAGGTAATTCAGACAACTGTGCTGTTGTCTTATCCTGGTTGTGTAGAGTCTTTTCACAAAATACATACTAACAAATACAAACTATCAAAGTTTTAAGGAAGTACCACACAGGTGGAAACATGTTGGAACTTCCATGAAAGACAAAATCCTCAGCTGGTATACACTTAAGTGTTTATTTTCAATGATTTTTAATTTGTAAAAGAATACATGGTTTGCAGATAGACAGGTTGACTGATATAGCAATATTGTGTTAGTATGTTTATGCTAGTCCTATGTTCTTGCAATTAATTCCTTCTTCTAAAAATATTTCTGATTCATTCTATTATAAAGAGTGAATAAAATGGTTTGTGTCACTAGATGAGGAAGTCAAATACTCAAGAATTTTTTCCTGTACGCTTTTCAGCAAAGTATAAGAAGTCAGTACTGGTTAACTGTTCTCATTAAGAGATTTGTCACTAATAGCTTTTGTAGACTTATGGTAGATGTATTTAGTATATATAAGATAGGTTATATGATGTTTGTGATGTTTAATATTGAACATGAAGTGAAGCAATAAATTTATGCCACAAGAGCTACAAGAAAATAATTTCTGGTAATCTTTGTGGTATGAGATTAAGATCACAATTTTCACAACACATTGGAGGCTTTTTCAGTCATTTTTGGACAATGGAGAGTTAAAAATAGGCACATGTTTTTGCATTCTTTAAAAAAAAAAAAATCTGTGTACATCTCAGGGTGACAGATACGTTTATATTGTGCAGAAATGTACTTCTGAGTGACAGGAGCCTTGAAATGTTGTTTATGTGTTTAGCTCTGAATATCAAGGACATGATTTAGTAGGAAGCCATCATGTTAACACCATTAATAGCATTTTGCCGACATTTATAATCCAAAACTGAATAAGACCATTTACCTCTAAAACAGACTGTTCAGAGTTTCTATATCTGAGTCACTAGTTTTTCATATGCTATCAAAAGCTAAAAGTTTCTTATTAAAATAGTCATCCCCTAGTAAAGAAGTACATTAATTGATAAGTTCTGTATCGTAAACATGAAAGCATATACTTTGTTGTTGTTGTTGTCATTGCCAGAAATTCTCCTTGCTTTTTCTATTATTAAAATGAATGTCAACACAGAGGAAAGTATGTTCCTGCTGTCACAGGGTGTATGCTTAGACTACATCTGAACATTGTTTTTCAGGGAGAAGTGTTCGATGATTTGATCACCTGTCAGACATGTCTCTGTGAAATGTCTTGCAGAGCCTTCAGTTCTCTTTCTCTTACCATCTGTGTAGCAAAGAACAAAGCCCCTTTTCCTATAAGCTGTGCTGGCGTAGAAAAAAAATCACAGGCATCCATTTGGGGCTTTTGTTGTCCAGGTGGAATTCTTGTTTCTTCCACAGAAACATAGAAAACCAGTATCACAATGGTTTTTTTCTGTGTATTTTCAAGCCAATATCTAATAATGTACTTCTATAATCTGTCACACTCTGTCTTTTTTTTTTCTGCAGAACTTCTAGAATTCTTTCACAGACATATCACTACAATAACATATAATGCATGTTTCTACAATGTGATGTTTATCATTAAATCACTACAGATGAAACATTCCAATAGTTCTTAAAATAGTGATTACTAGTTGAATTCTTTCAGCAATAGAAAAAACTAGGATAGGCTTTTTCTTTTTAAAATTAACAATGACATCCATTCTTGCTGGATCAAGACGTAATATCCTACTGTTATTCATCCTAATGCTCCATGCACCTGTATCATATTGCAGCTTGTTCAACTTCCTGGCCAGAAGAACATACTTTAACTATACTCTCTTATAGTTTACAAAAATGTCTCATATTCTCTATATAAGGGGGAAAAAATAAATGGTTTTGCCAATGCAGAAAAAATTCTCTGGGGCTGTAAGATTCTGCACTTGCTCTTATAGTACTAAAGGCTGTCTTGTTACTTTGTTAATATTAATCATAGGCTAATTTTAAATTTGCTTCAAATCAGTCACAAAAAGGATATAGATCCTGACCAGAACATTATCTAAGTCAGTGGGTAAAGATAACAAGCTCCTTTTGCAGAAATTTCATTATACAATGGATGACCTAATAACCAGATTCTGAAGATTTTAGTGACTGTTACATAGGCAAGACCACTTGGCTATCAAGGGCTTTTGCAACAGACAATGTCTTTTTTTCAGAATTTTCACTAGTCTGTATGAGTTAGGTTGACACAGCCAAATATTGAGGGTAAACAAAACTGGAGCAAGATATGGAGACATGTTTGTTTTATTTTTGGTGGGGAAAGGAAATGCAACCGTCTGGGAGACTCCAAAGGCTCCAGGATTAGGGTGAAAGAGAATTCATGGAGCACTAGTAATGTTCATTAGCCTTTGTTGTCTTGCCATTGACACACTGATGTTTAGAGATCTTTCTGTGGAATTCTCTCAGTTTTTAGCAAGGGATGTTACACCAAATACCACAAAACTACATTTTCTGAATAGAGAACCCTTCAGGATTTTCAAACATAAAATCAGCATCCCAATAGACTTCTCTTTATTTAAATAGACTTATTAAAATTTTAAAACAGATGAAAATAGTTTCAACGAAATAAATAAATAATTAAGGCAAATCTGTATGCTTGTCAGAAACTTCATATTAAGAATTAAGAGAAGGTAGACAGGTTTCTGACACATCTGTCCTTTTTTATAGTTAAAGGTAAAGATATTTTTTATGCTTGATATTCTTTTCAAGTTTACCTGATCAAACCACAAACTAAAAAATGTTGCCAGATAACTTACACTGGTAATAATCATAACCTTTAATCACAGTTAAAAAGAATGATACAATACTGGGTTGCTTTTTTTTTTTTTAAATCGTGGGCTTGCTAGAAGAAGCAAGTTATTGTGCTTCAAGCAATTTTAAACATTGATTTGCCTGTGAAATAAAATAACAGATTGCACTTTGAAAACTGGTCACTAGCAGTGCGTTGTCAGCAGGCCTAGACAGTAATCCCTGAGTGTTGTAAGACTGCTGCCATTAATAACTGAGCTTGTTAGTTGAAAGCTGGCAAAGACTCGAGTGTTTAAGAGGATTACTGCTATAAATCATATTAATTTTTTTTTAAACATTCAAGGTCTTATTCATTAAGGGCTTTTGCAACAGAAACAGCTACACGAGGATATGATTCTATTTTGATAAATGACTAGGACTTTGATTTTGCAAATGCTTGCAGCAGACTCTTTGAAGAGTACTTAAATGAATCAGTTATTCAATTTCTGTATATGAGGTCCATTTTCTTTGTAGGAAGTCAACACACTAGTCGTCCATCCTCAAAAAATGAAGAAATGATGGATTGAGATTCCATAGTTAGAGATCTTGGCAAGAGGCATGTTTCCAACACTATGCTTGTTAGGTACTCATATATGTAATTCTACTTTAAGCAGTGTACTTTCATCTATAGCAGCAGCATTATTTTAGATCTGATCTTAATGAAATAAGACCATGAGGAGTCAGAAAGATGATCAAAGGGCTGGGGAATCTGCCCTATGATGAAATGTTGAAGAATGATAGGATCATGAAATGGTTTGGGTTGGAAGGGACCTTAAAGATCCTCTAGTTCCACTTCTTCACCATGGGCAGGGGCAGCTTTCACTAGACAAGGTTGACATGTCCATAACTTCTCTGGACAAGCTGTTCAAGTGCCTTATCACCATCATAGTGAAGAATTTCTTCCTAATATCTAATCTGAACCTGCTATTTTTTAGTTTAAAGCCATTAACTTTTTTTCTCTCGAGAAGGCACTGTATTACATTACAAAAAAATTAGCTGCAAAGAAGATGGAGGCTCTCTCTTCACAAGGAATCACATGGAAAAGACAAGGAAATACAGGTAAAAGATGCTTTGAGAGAGGTTTCATCTCAATTCAAGAAGGAATTTTTTTACAATGAAAACTGTCAATCAGGAACAACCTTCCCAGGAACACGGTAGATTCACCATCCCTAGCAGTTTTTTAGATGCAATTAAACAGTTTGCTTATTCTCTTTCAGGATTTCTTTCCCTATGAAAGATTGGATCAGATGATCAGGAGTAGGTTTTGACTTTTGAATTTCTTAACCCTTGTGTTATGATCACTTTTTGGCACGTGTTTTTCAAGGTGAGAAGAAAATATTTTTATGTCTTCCTGTATTCAATATATTTCTGTAGACTGAATAGCACATAGAGTACTAGAATCTGTATTTTAAGTACTCCCAACCAGTGCTTAACAATGAGCTATTGAAGTTTTGCAATCTTCTAGGAAGAGTATAAATGAATTTTTCTGTAGGTTCCTTACTCATCCAAGACAGATTACCAGTGGATAGTGATATCTAATTACTTGGCTTGACCATTTATTTACTGCATATCTACAAGACAAATGGAGGATATTATAATCTGGAAATTAATTAAATATGAAATGAAGAAGAAATGAAATGCAATAGATAAATGAGGCCTAACAGAAGAAGTTCTGGATTTTTTTTCCACCTGAAGTGTGAATTTCAGTCTTTAATTTTCAGAGCTTCGGTGATCCAGAAGATGCTTTATTGTATATATTATTTGGCTGTACATTTCTTATACCTATGACCATATCTAAATCAATTGGAAAGAATGTTTTCTTTAAGAAACCCCAAATCACATGAAATCCCAGCAAAACTTTTAAAATATATGCACGCACATTCACTTAAGCATGCTCAGCTGTCATTTGGTAATAATGTAAAATAACACCATGTTTAGCTTTACAGTCAAATATTTCCTGGAAAGAAACTAATTGCCGCTCATGTGTACTGGAAGCCAAGCTCAGAGAAAACTTTTCATACTTTGTATCTTTTCCTGTTGATATTACATGCTGCTTATCAGTAAGGATGTCAGAAATGGAAGTACATCAGCATCTGCATCATGTGCTTTTCATTCATCCTCAGAAGGGTGTTGATCCTTCTTTCCAGGGCATCAAACTTATCTATCACTACGTCTTTTTCTTTCCCAATCTTCTGTTTTCTGTTCCAGGAATACAATATCAGGAAATGAAACACTGACTGATGTTACATTATGAATCAGCTGAAGTAACAGTACAGTCGCAAAACTAGCAGCATTTTAAAGTCTTGTATTCCAGCTTTATGGGCGTTTTCTGACAAAGTAATCCTAAGAATTTATAACTGACCTGTGTGTGACCATCTAAATGCCACAAGGAAGAGAGGTCCCATCAATGTTTCTTGCAATTTAACACCTTGAACCTGTTAAAAAGGAAAAAAAAAAAAAAGTAGAAATGCCTAATTATATATGTCAACTCAACAAATCAACAGAAGAACTTGAATATTTATTGTATATGGATTAGATATACTTTTGATGGTAGTTACAGTGAGACATTCCTGCCTATATTATACAGAAAATTTGGGACTAAACATGAAAGAATGTCTGAAGATACACTTTAATTCTCCTTTTATACATAAAAATGAATGATATGAGAAATGAAATGATAAGTGAAATGAGAAAGAGAAAACTTCCAATTTGTTCCTTAGCAAAATAGCTTTACAACTACAAACAAGCAAGAAATATTTTATTTATCTTTAAATAAAATATATTCTTCTATATGGATGTATATACATTTAAATATTGTAGATGTATTTGATATAATAAATATTGAATTTAAATTTCTTTCATATTTTACTGAATGTTTCAGTCCTTGTGTAAGTCATGTATTCAGTCAGTAATAATAAAGGTAAAATAATCTTTTGTTACCTGGGTCTGAAAAAAAATGCAAAAATGAAACCTCAAAAAAATAGATCTAATAAAAATCATAAATGTGGATTTGCTTAAAATTCTTCAGAAACATTAATTGGCTTTCTTCAATATGACTTTATGGGATTTCGTTCATGAATTCCGGGTAATGAGAGCTCAGCTTTTGGAGTTATCTTAAAGACTCCGGCAGATCGGTGAGTCTTTAATACATAAAGTCAGTCTAATTCTGTATAAATTCAATTCTTGAGTACCTAAAATGGACAGAACAAAATGTCTGAGACATAAAAATAATTTTCAGAATTGTCAGTTATTTAAAAAATCCTGTAACTGGAATATCCTTATGAACTTTGAAGTCTCATTGACCTCATTAAATTACAGAGGAAGAAGAAGATAATTTTTACTAAATTTGAAAAGGAAAAAAAATGAGCAAAATGAAAAATTTTAAATTATATACAGTGGTAGTGCTAGTTTTGGTTTATGATTTCATTCTCTACTGCACTTCAATATCTGATATCTTTATAATTGTCAGAATTTTCTGGTCAATCTTCATGACAAATATAATAAGTAAGTATCAGTCAGAAATGTTTGTGCTACTTTTAAGACACTGAAATGTTCACTGAACTTCTAATCTTTTTTCCTAAAGATTCTTCAAGTCAATCTTCATTCATAGCTGTGTGATAGAAAGGTTCATAAAGCCTGGGTTTTTTTCACCTGCAAAAATCAAGTCTATAACAGCATATTGATAAATTTATTTGGATACATATTGCAAATGCAGCTGGATATTTTCTCAAAAATCTAATTTCAAAACTCATCAATACCTCAATTTAAAATAATTTTATATTCAACTGGAGCCAAAAAGAAGCGTGAACAATGTGAAGAGAGAGAGAAATTGTGCATTAATAATGTGATCTTTCATTCCTTTGTTTGAGATCAAAACTGATTGAAGCAAAGCTTGAATAAGACATATGGCTACAATCAATTTTCATCTAAAATGTTAAATTTTACTTTTAATAATGACAGAAATAATATTTTGATCTGATTGTCTCCTCTTCCTGCAATAGTTCAGGAATGTGTTTTCTTTTACTAGAGTGGAACCATATTCACTGAAAATCCATTCCCAAAGAAATCATATAGAAATATCCAGAGAAAATAAAATTACAGAGAACCAGACTAATATGAGCATGTAAATTCTTGCTTCCATGAAATGATTACAGATTATTTAGAAAGAACCAAGGGGAGAATCTAGAAGACACAGTTTGCTATTTGAATTACAACAATGTTTTTTTATTTTTTCTTTAACTGTTTGTTGAAATACTCTTCTTTGGGTGTGTATTCAAGACTTTATGCAATGTTGATTCATACTTTAGGGGTTACTGGGTGACATTCACATGAATTTCTATAAGGAACAAATTTTTTTCTTTCTGCATTGTGAGAGTAAATAAAACTGAACAAAAATTAAGTATTCTTAAATTAAATTAATTTTCATGGTTGCTTTTCATAAGCAATCTCTTTATACAGAAATGTTGGACCATAGGAAAAATATTTAAAAGCTATTTGCTTAGACAATACCCAATTATATCTACAAACTGACTAGAAGACAGCTAAATCTTCTTGTTTCAGGTAGAACATGAGCAACTTTTATTACATAAACTTCCTCCCAAGAAACAGAAAATTGTTGTAAGAGAGACTTCTGATGGTAAGTTTCATGATTGCTCTGGTTAGGGAAACTCATTTATTTTGCTGTATGTGTGTCTGGTACATGAGCATTGACTTTTTAATGCAAGTTTTAAAATTCATTGGTACACATGTATGCACATCGTACTAGACCCATTAGCTTTATTACATATTTTCAAAAGGCACGGGTCTTCTGAACAAAAGCAGAATGGTAGATTTTGTCTTTTATGGTACCAGGAATACTGACTGCATTTTACACATGCATGAGATCAGGAACCTGCTAGGTGATGGTTAACAGCAGTTGGTAAACTTACCAACTTGTTGGTATGTTATACTTCTGCACATAATTATAAGTATATATTATAAAGCCTGTATAAATGAAACTTGGTGAAATATTAAGTGTGATCAGAATTCTTCAGGCTGTATATATTTTGTAATTTCCATTTAGAAAATCATAATAATTAATAATATAGGATTTATATACCACTGATATAGCATAGAATTAAAAAGTACTTTCAGTGCAAAAAGGTTGTATGCTTCATTTTTAATTGAACATAAAGATAAGTACTGTTTATAAGTGTCAGAAAAAAACATCCAAAAGCCTTCTCAGTTGCTTCTCAGACTCTTTAATGCTCATAAATAGATGAGACCTTGAATTAACATGTTCTTTGACAGGATGCACCTTTACCAGCAATTTCCGCTAACCATGGATCTGAAACAAAAGCCATTAAAGGCTTTTTTGTCCTTTCTTTTCCTATTTTTCTATTGATTTAAATTGGCTATCTGCCAAGGTGTAGAATCGGCGTGCTAAAATCTGGCAGGACAGGAAGATGAATTAAACAATACACAATTTAAACAGATCCACTCTGCTGAATCAGTTCTGATTCAGAAGGAATAGTACTGAGTCACCAGTATCAGTGTGTTATATTGCAGGAAGTTTCTAATTTTGAATATTGGCAATATCCAAGCTTGCACAGAGTTTAAAACATGGAAAGAACAAAGGGCTATGTAATGCAGCTGCAAGTCAAAAATATCAATATATATTAATATAAACTGAGAAAAGCTAACAATCTGGGAAAGACATTTAGAACCTCAGAGTGGTTTGAAAAAGCTGATATCTGAAAGCTAAATCTTCAAGGAGGTGACTCATTTCTTGTACTACACATATGAGAAATTATCTGGTAATTATTTTCATAATAAAATAATGAACTTCAGTGTTTCTTCTTCAGCTGTTTCACTGATGGGTCTACTTCACACAGATCTGCATACATACATTTTCTCTCTCTCATGCACACTCACACGTGTAAAAGCAAGTCATTCATAATGTCCACAGATTCACAGAATCACAGAATTATTCAGGTTGGGGAAGACGTCAGATATCAAGTTCAATCTGTGCTCACACACTACCATGTTAAATAGACCATGGCACATCTGTCTAATGGATGTGGGAATGGAGACCAGTCCTCACCTGGATACAGTCTCCTTTCAGGGAGTCATTGAGCGTGATAAGATCACCCCTAAACCTCATGTTCCCCAGGCTGAGCAGCACCATCTCCCTCAGCAGCTCCACATAGGAAGTACTCTCCAGACCCTTCATCAGCTCTGTTGCTTCTCTGAACACTCCAGAACCTCAGTGTCCTTCTTGCACTGAGGGACACAGAACTGGACACAGGATTTGAGGTGTGGCCTCACCAGTGCCGAGTACAGGGGGACAGTCACTGCCCTGGTCCTGCTGGCCACACTGCTGCTGATACTGGCCAGGATAACACTGGCCTTCTTGGCCACCTGAGTATGCTGATGGCTCATGTTCAGCTGCCCCAGGTGCTTTTCTGCTGTGAAGCTTTCCAGTCACTCTGGCCCCAGCCTGTAGCACTGCATGGGGTTGCTGTGGCCAGGACCCATTAATGTTCAGGTATCTGATGGGCTAGCGTTAGTGAAGAAAGGAAAGAAATAAAGCAATTGGCTAATATAATTACCCTCCAAAACCTCCAAAATACATTTAACCTCCTTCTAGTTAACTAACATAATAGGTCACAATGCCTGCTATCAAAACACTCCCACAGACATCAGAAAAACTTTTGTTCACATTCTTGAGACACATTTAAGAAATGTATACAATGAAAAATCTGTTGCATAAAGTAGAAACAAATGAGGAAAGTTGGACAATATAAAAGA
This sequence comes from Certhia americana, assembly GCA_018697195.1. NCBI lineage: Eukaryota > Metazoa > Chordata > Aves > Passeriformes > Certhiidae > Certhia > Certhia americana. Next base: position 64,812,771 of record CM031857.1, on the reverse strand, counting down.
GAAAACTGATTCTTCAATAAAATTAAAGCAATTATGAGTAGTACAGAAACAAACTTTGGAAAAGGAGGGAGAAATAGAAAATTTGGAATATTTTAATTCTTGAACAGAAAAAAAGCAACAGAAGCATCTAGTATGATCAAAATAAAATGAACAGGAAGTGACATATGTTTTATGATCCTGGATTGCACAAGATGAGTTCATATGAAATGTTTTCCTTTGGCCAGATACTTTGCCCTATAGTGATTTTACATTCTTTACTACTGAAATTTTCCTTTTCCATTTGTGGAATTGGAGGGTTGAGTATTTCACATAATTAGTAAGTGCTGTCAAGCCAGAGCAAAGCAGTGCAGTAGCTGGCTGACTGCCCAGAAGTAGAAACAGAATAGTAAAATCTTTCAAACAGGACATGAAGAGAAGTTAAACAAGAGACAAATCCTCTCTTTCTTGGCATATACTCAACTTGGCAAACTGGGAAATTACAGATGGAAAGTGAAAAAAAAAAAAAAAAAAAAGAAAGTTATGAAAAAATAAAAGTAAGACATACAGTTGGATAATTTTGCAAAATTCATCATTCTATCAATCTTTGGATAGCAGATACAACATATGACATAGAACATACTAAAAAAAATGAATACCTTCTAACTGAAAATTCCTGAGATAAGTAAGCCAAAAATATCAGGGAACTCATTACATTCATACTAATTCAACCTATTCAAGAGAAACAGGAGTAAATTTGATTCAAGCTTGATAGAACAGCAAAGGAGGAAGCAGAGGTATGCCAGCTCAAAGATATAGTTGGAGAAATCTTTATGATAAATTATGCAAAGAAAGGTAAGATTTGGGATTTGATTTAGTTTTTTTGTTTTTAATTTTTTTTTAACCTGGACATTAATATAGAGATTAACATTTAAAATAATATTGAAAATTTTTGGGGAAAAAAAAATCATCTAATTTTGTCTATTTTTTCTTGCCTCTGATTTTCTCCCTCGTCTGTAAGGTTGTGAACTTTTTATTTCACTTACTTCTGATAAGAAACTATATTATAGGTCTGCAACTTTCTTCTAATTTATATCCAGATGCAGCCAAGCCCCACCAGCAGGCTAGGGGAGGCAATCAGGATAAAATTGAGAAAATTGTTGGGTAGAGATAAAGAAAGTTAAATAGGTAAAACCAAAGTTGTGCACACCAGCAGTGTAAGGAATGAATTCCCTAGTTCCCATGGGCAGTCAGGTGTTCAGCAGTCTCCAGGAAAGGAGTGCAGGATGACATGTAATGGTGACTTGAGAAGACAAACCCCATCACTCCAAACATCCCCCTCCTCCTCCTGTTTCCTCAGATGTGTGTGCTGAACATGATGTCATATGATATGGGATATCCCTTTGGTCGGTTGGGGACAGCTGTCCCAGCTGTGTCCCTACACAAATTCATGTGCACCACCAGCCTCCTCACTGGGGAGAGGTGAGAGGGAGAGGTCTTGACTCTGCATAAGCACTGCCCAGAAACAGCTAAACCATGGCTGGGTTATTGACACAATTTTCACCATAAATCTAAAACATGGCCCCATACTAGCCACTGTGAAGAAAATTATCTCTTGAACAGTAAAAAACAGCAGGTGTTTATTTTTCAGATCACAGAATTATTGAAGAGTTAGAGCAGGAAGGGACCTCTGGAGATAATACTTAAAACTTTGAGAGTCTTGCCATTGTTGTATTTTATCTGACTGTCTAGAAATCTAGGGATAAACATAAAGTGTAACAGCTCTGGAAAGTATTAATGCAAAGAAAATGTAGGAGGAAAGCATATTTTAGTAGCCTGATTTATACAATCCAAACATAGAAGTATATCAGAGATAAGAGCCAATGTGTTGACAATAAAAGAGTTCTTAGTCCATAACCTATGATGCCACTGTGAATGTCATCAATAAAGCTTTAATAGTTGAAAGAAATAGATCAAGGAATTTGCAATTTGCTGTACAGGACATGTACAATATGGGAATTTTTTCTCTTATTTTTTTTCTCCAACTTGTTAACTTTCCAATAAATATATCATCCAAAAGTCACATGTACCTGACCCAACAACACTATACATTTATGTTGGGTTATTCAGGCTAGGTCTGCATTTAGATGACTTCCATAAATACACTAGATGTTTACTAAATAAACTTACCCATGTGATATATTTTAAAAGATTACAAATTAAAAAAACCACAAAAAACAACAACCAAAAAAAATCCACCCAAGTTAGATTTGTGTGACCTTTTCTGTGCTTGCTTGTAATACAAAGGATCTCTGTGTCAGTACTCTGTTTTAATAACCTCAAAAATTTTTGGGAGCTACTTTTATATGTTTACAGGCTAAATACTTTTATATGTTTACAGCTACTTTTATATGTTTACATCAGGCTATAACACAAATAATGATATGAATAAACTCATTTGATTCAGAAGCTATCCCAAACACCTGACAATTTATTGAAAAAACTCCATCTGTGTCTGAAATTTGTGATTGAATTAAATCATGCATGTTGTAACTTTACAGCCTCCCGTGCTGTGAGTTGTATATTATCTGATTAGACAAACAACTAGCCAATAGAGCATGAGAAGGGCCACTCATATTGTTCCTAAATTCCTTAATAGCTACTATAAATTGTGAAAATAGTTTCACTTTTTTTATTTGCATCTTTTTTTGTTGGTTTGTTTGTTTAATTAAAAAAAATCCAAGATCACCAGCAACTTCAGAGAAAGGCATTTCTGAAACACTTGCAGAATCTTGGCATATGTTTTGATTCTACTCTGTCTGGTTACATTAGACTGTGTAATAGGGTGAAGGTTTTACCTACTATCACACTCAGGAGATTAAGCACAATATGGTCCTTCCATATGGTATTTTTGCCTAAAAACCAATGAGATTAGAATGCCTATGCTGAACACCACTCCATATGTTCATCAGAATAGAGACCATAGGTCTTGATAGAACTAGGCATTTTTTTAAGATTTAAATTATTATCTTTAACAGTGCCTCAGAAACATCTCAAACACTACCAATAATTATTGTGTATCATCCTCTCCCTCTTCATAATTATGCTGTTATGTGTTACATTAATAGCTATTTTGTTTGTTTCCAGTAAGAATTTTCCTAAGTTAACATAATTATTTTCCTTCCATACTGAAAAATTTATACTCTATTCAGGTAAAATATCTGGTTTGCACTTAAACATACTGTACACTTAAAGCAGAAAGAAAATATTAAGTCAACATTTTGCACCTAGTTTTTTGCTAGGTATTTCAGTGATTTAGTAAGTTGAATCTTTGCAGACATATCTAATTTCCTGCCTAATATTTTTCACATTTGATAGTGATACTAAAGTCATATGACAACATCAACTTTATCCCTATAATTTATGGAATTAGAGAACAAAGAAATCACAGGTTTTGGAAAACATGTGTACAACCCCAGCAGTAATATTCACAGTTCTTCCACATAGGAAAATTCTTTCACATCCTCACAGCCTTGCAAATCCTAGAATGTGAAAATTATTTTCTTAGCATTTTTGATTGTCCAATAGTTTAAGAAAAATCTCCAACAAACTCATCTCTTTTCTTCTGTCTTAGATGTTTTTCTTTTCCAACTGGAGTTGGGGTGAAACCATACCCCAAAGGCAAGGAGTCTGAAAAACAAGATAGGAAAACAATGGTCAAAGAAGACAGTCATATACTTTGCTCAAGAAAGATAATCTTTACTGACCTTTATCTTTGAATAGCTTATGTAAGGTTTCAACTTAAAGCAATTTGTATTGTTATATTTTCCAAGAGTTTGGGGTTTTGGTTTTTGTAACTTTTTTGTGAGGAAAGTTTTCTTGTTGGTCATGATTATTGATCGTTTTTCCTTTAGTTGGTCTTTTCTCTGACTAGATATTGGATAGAGTAGTGGCTTCTCTTCCACTATGTCTTATTCACCAAGATTGTTTAGGATTCAGTTGGCTAATATTCTATCATCTCATTTAACAAGGAGAATAAATATAAAAGAACATAAGAAGCCACTGCTATTATTAATGATGACTGTCACTCCAAAAGCCTTTAGACATTTTAAATCAGATATTTAATGGTTCCTTGAAAGAAAAAAACAAAACAAAACAAAACAAACTGATATTTAATTTAGCTTATGGTTTTCTGAATTACTATATTGCAGAAGGAAATATCTCCATTCCATTGGATTAAGCTATTCCTACTTTACACTACAAATCTTACCTAAAAAGGGATTATTTTACACATCATTGCAGTCTTTATAACAACCTAAACAGACTTCTTTTCAATGCTGCTTGCAGCTATCATTTAGGAGTAATAATAGAGTGGGTTTAGGAGAGAACATCCCATCATACAGGATCTATCTAGTAATTTTCCTCCTCTCTCTTGTATCTTAAGAAGGATTTTCTTTTTTCAATTGACTGTTTCAACTATGAGGATTCAAACTTAAATTTCTTTTATTCACTCTAGCCTGATGCCAGAAAATTGGAGTTATTCATGATTCTGTCCAGCAACATGGTCATTTTATGATATTTTTCTAGCTCTGATGTGTTTTTAATAGTGATATCAGTAGAAAGAGATTGAAAGTAACACAAAATAACAGGGCAGTTGAAAACAAATGCAAAATCAATATAAAAGATTCTCACAGAGTATTTAAATAGAAGACAATTCTTTGTGTAAATAAAACAAACAAGCAAACTATTGAGACTTCATTTTTGCACAAGTTTTTGGTTAGTCTATTTTTTAAAAAAGATAAATAATGTCTGGCCCTGCTTTAGCAAGCTCAAATTATGGCAATCCTTCTTTGAGACCATTTCTAATACTGTAGTAGAATAACCCAGATTAATTAGTGCTATTTATTGCAGTCAATTTATGCCTAAATTCACACTGTTCAAAGTGTAACCATACCTATTGGACCAAGAAAAAAAAAGTGCCACAAAGGTACTATATTTAAAAATCATATTCATACTTCCTTAATTACCTCAGTAAATCAGAAATTCCACCACTTACTTACAAAATACATTTAGACCTGTAGGTAGAAATAATAGTAGATGTAGCTAGAAATAGTAGTAAAGATATAATGAAAAACTTTGTAGTTTGGGCTCAAACTATTTTGTGGTGTAATTATCATATTCTTGCCACATGATAGGGAGATAGGCATTGGAATTTTACCAGTTAAACTTAACAACATGATTTTTTCCTAATGTGCAGAATCATTTTGCCTCCTACCTTGGTTTACAAACCATAACTGTGGAAATGATATTTCAGACTTTTAGGACTGAGGTTCACAGATTTAGAATCTCAGTTAGTATCTAAGGATTAGTATTTTGCTTTAATTCAGCAAAATGTTTAATCATTATTTTAGCTTCAGAGACTTTGAGATCTCACTGTGTCTTTCTGTGTATAATTTTACGCATGTTATCTTAAAAATATAAATAAAAATAGAAAATTGGAAAGACTTGTAAAATAAGGTTTCAGGACCTGCTTTTGATCCTAACAGGAAGAATTTTGGGGTTTAACTGCATCTGAACTGTTAAAACTATTTCACCCCTTATGTAAATTATATACCAAAATAAAATATGAGGGTTGTGGTGCAGAGAAGTTCCATCAATTTAAAAGATAATTTTGGATGTTATATACACAAAAGGACCTTTACTGTTACTTTATGCAAAGCGCCTGTCAGCAGTTCAAGAGCTCAAGTGCTCCCATAAAACCTCAGTCTGTTAAGGAAATAGGGTCAGCAAAACTATTATAAAGAAAAATATCTTAGAAAAACCTTCCTAGCTGGAAGTCAACTAGTCAAGCTTGTACATGTACACTTTCAAAAAATAAAAAAAATCTTTTAGCTCATCTGATGTGTTTAAGACTAATGACATATGTTTAGAACATGCAGAACAGATTAACATAAATGGCATGTCCAGAGTACATTTTCCCGACTAAAGACCATGAACAAATCAACTAGTTGTATACAACAGCTTTTAAGACTGTTTGTACCATGTGTACATTCATAAATTGCCCTGAGTCTGTTCTAGCTGTAGGTATTGACAACTCCATGCTTGCAGATAGATCCTCTTTGTCTCATCCTTGTCAACATACACACCTACATACCATACTTATCAACAGACGAGAGGTTGGGATTGGCACGTGCTAGGACTCTTTCTTGTTGATATAGAAAGCATTTTCTTAATGGAATCATACAAAAATAAAGCTGCAGGGGAACTCTGAAGTCATCTAGTCCTGCTCCTGCTTAGAGGATGGCAAATTTTGAAATCAAATTGACCTGCTAAGTGGTTTGTCCAGCTGAATTGTGGTTGTCTCTAAGGACTGCACATGTGCGCAACCTGCAACAGTACTCATTGAGTAGCTCCTTTTTTTCCCTTGTGCTTGAACCTGTATCTTTTTGTCCTTCCTCTGAGCATCTCTGAAAGGACACTGAATCTGTGTTCTGTAGTACTGCTTTTTGGAAGTGTAAAACTCCAATTAAGACTAATCTTTGTCTTCCCTCTCCAGCCCAGACAACCCATCTATCTTAGCCTCTCTTCATGTTACATACTCCATAACTCCATCATCTCCATGATTTCCTTCAGTATTTTAACATATCTTTCCTCTTTTTCTCTGTTCATGAAATATCAGTTGGAAGGTTTCTGAATGCTTCTTTTTTATGAAATCTGATTCAAAACAGCAGTGGAAAAGGACTTACAGGTTATGAGTACAATCCAGAGGGAGTTGTTCCCTCACCCACCCACATACCCCTCTCCCCACCACTGCATGCATGCCCACAGATACACACAAACATGAACAAATCCATTGGCTTGGTTCCAGTTCTTTTCATGGAGTATCACACACAGGAACTTGACAATTTGTGATCCAGACTGTTTTGGGGTGGAGGGGAGGAGGGAATAGTCATCTGTTTATGCATCCATTTTTCTCTGACAGAGAATGAAGACTAATTTATTCTCAAGTGAAACTCAGTATTTGGATCAATTTGCAGCAAAGTTACTGTCTTTTCTGTGCCAGATTTAGTGAGATAATATATTTCAATATTTAAAGTAGGTAACACTTTGCATCATCTATTTAGTTTGACATATTTATTTGTTGATGTAACTTCTGTATAAAAATATGTAGTTACAAAAGGTTACAATGCTGCTGTTGTAGGATCTGTTGAAATTTTATGAAGCATATTTCACACTCAGTGCTCAATTAAAAAAAAAAAAAAAAAAAAAAGATTTTGGAAAAAGCGTTTAAATAGTAACTACTTATGCCATAACTGGAGATCTAGTGATTTCTCTACTGAAGAATGTTGTCTTGGTGGCCAATGAGTTAACTTCCAATCCTGTATATATAAAATGTAGAATAGGATTGCAAGGAGAAAACAGAAATAAGATTTAAATGTCTTTCTGCCTGCTCCGTAGAAGCTTTGTTTTGCAGTTTGAGGGTCCAAAACCCAAAAGTTTAGATTTAATCTATCCCTTCTGGGGCACAGTAGAAGCCAGGCCTTCTTTCTGGGCTGCTGTGCATGGTACTACAGACTGCATTTGCCAAAACCTAAAAAGGTCTTCTGTCATGAAAAGTTCTTATCAGAATGCCTTGGAAACTTTACATCCATGGGCACTTTCTGTTTTCATCACAGTTTCAAATTAATTAGTGAGACAACTTCAAAAGCTTTAATCTAGGCTATGGTATTAAGAAACATGCATTAGATATTTCCTGTTTGCATTGTTAAATTGCTTATTTAAAGAGTTCTTTTACTTTCATTGAAGACTGTTGAGGACCTTAATGTACAATATTGACAGAGTAATAAAAATAGCAAATTATGTTTCTGACCATGTGCCAACTTCATTAAATTTTCAGCCATATCAAAAACAATATGGAGGACAAAGGAAAAACAAACTTATTCAAGTTTAAATAGGATTGCAACTGAAATTAAATGAGGAATAGCCAGCATATTCTTTTCTCTAAATAACTTCCCCCTCACACTCCTTCCTGAGGCACAATAATATTCTGCACTTCCCTTTTCCTGCATGCATGTTAAAATCATGCCCGGCAACTTCCTATGAGTTTTTTTTCCCTTAATGTTTCCATTACTGAAATAAAGATTTCATTTTCTCTCTCAATTATAGTGTTACAGGATCATATGCTTTGGGTTATCAATATTATTACCTTAGGGGTTTTAATATTGAATTTATTGTTGTGGCAAAAAACATCTGCAGGTATGAATAATTGCATCTAGAGAACATTTTGAAAGTATGAGAGCAACTAAAAAAAAATTCAAAAAACTTTCACATGGCACAGCTTAATGTAGAATCATGTATCAGACCAGTATACCTTTTAAAGACTATGATTAGATTTCATTAAATATTTCAACTTCAATATTCACACACTGATGATGGTACATATTAAATGAAAAAAAACCAAAAGCTTGTTCAGTAGTTATGAAATGCAGAAGAAATGCTAGTGTGGCTTTAAAACTTCATCTATAACCTTCAAAATACTGAGTGGACAACTGCCTAAATTATTTAGGAGATAATGAAGAGGAAGGCATGAATCCTTCAGGTTTAATTGCCTGCATCATTTGAAGTTATTTTACTCTTTATGAATTTGACATACTTATATTTCTTCTACTTCACATAATCTCTCTTCCAAAAAATTTAATAATCTCATTCTTTCAGCAGTGTTTCCTATTCTTGAAACCAGTCTCAGATAATTTTGGAGACCTTGTTGAAACTCTTTAAGGGGCTTCACATTTTTCAAAAAAGCTTGTGGAAATCAGCCATTCTTGACAAAGAGACTCAGTATACTCAGTCTTTGGCTCTGGGATGTCCCAGATTTCATTTGATTACATTCATTTGAAAAAGGAAGAGAACCTGAGCAGTAATAGAGTAAAAGCATTCCACTTGAAGTTGCTTTCCAAAGTGCAGCTTTACAGCACTTATTGTGTTAAAGGTGGGGGATGGGACCATTAAGGGGTTTTGCAGGAATTTTTTAATTCTTTAAGGAATTTAAGATACAACTAATGTCTCAGTGCTGGTAGAATTTAAGCATGATGAAAGCATTCAACTGATTGAATATTTCCATAAAAATTTGTGACTGCATCTTTCTCATACCAGGGTTTGTTTTTGAGTCACAGGTTCAAATTTTCAATCACCCAGACTGGGAAAGTGTGCCTAGGTCTTAATTTTTTTTTTTTTTTTAAATTTAATATAAGAGATTGCATTTTCTTAAATCTTATCCTGAGAGAGAATTAAAAAAATACTTAATGATGGTACTCAGATTCAAGAGCTTGGATTAGCTTCTACATTCTAGAATTAAATGCAATGTATTTTCTTTCTATATTTTGTAAAAACCTTGGCTACTGGGCATTATGTGGCAGCTAGGGTTTTAAGTAGTCTTGTGCATTTAAGCCTTCCCATCACCCTTGTTCTGTATAGAGAGTGCCTTCTCGTTTAGGTTATTATATTTTGTTTAACACTTATTTCTGTAATTTCATTGCAGTAGAGTATTCAAAAATGCTTTTGTGGTTAAATTATATCAAATTATATTTTAAGACACGAAAACTATTTTTTTTCCTATCAAAATGTTTCATCTTTTTTTTCCTAACTGGAAAGAAAAGTGAGTGAAAAGAGCTAGTAAATTGGCTCATTAAAAGATAGTTTCTCTCCCACATCTAAGGGAGGAGACACAAAAGACATGCAGACACTATGTGGAGAATTGACTAGAAAGATTTAAGAAAGCTGTCTGCATGGAGTGAAAAGATCTAGAGGTGAATGAGTGCAGAGGTGTGAGCGAGATCAAGACTGTGCAGAGCTATCAGAGCTGAAAGAGAGATTAAATTCCTTGCACAAAGCAAGCAGATGCCAAGTTACTACAATGTTAGTCACAAGGATTAAAATTGTGGAGAACAAGACAACCTACTACATCTGAAATGAAAAAAGTTGTGCAAAGAGAATGAGAGAACGTAGATGAAGAATTCAAAGGGAAAAAGAGGGAAAAAAAATTACTATGGCTTAAAAATTCAGGTAGGGACTTTATTTGTATACAATATTCTCTAGCTGAATTTGATCATCAAATAAAACTGTTCAGGAGAAATACGTCTTTTCAAATACTCAAAAAAATTCAGACTTTTGAAAAATAACTTGACAACTCATACCACTCATCTCACTCTTTCTGGTTTACTTTTATTATCATTTCTAAAGCACCACTTCAGCACCCTTTTTTCAGAGAAGAGAGAGGATGTTTTGTGGACTTGTGTACTACTTACATGTTGTCTCTCTTTTTAGAAAAAAACATTGCAGTAATGAAGTGTTTACGCTTATTACCAAATGGAGAATTTTTTTTTGATAGATGAAGCCTAGTAGGAAGATGGAACTAACAGAAAGTAAAATGGGCTTAGGCTACTACCATTTGAAATTAATACTCTCATAAGAAAAGAAAGAAAAGAAGAACAGAAAGAACTGGAAGCTCTAGTGAAATCTACTAGGCAGAAGAATACTTTTTCTCAGGAACAGTTACAGGTAACCAATAGGAAAAATAACTTCATTTCAGCAAGCAGCACAGAACGAAATAAATAAAAATTAAATATACTAGTGATAGAATAAAGAATTTGCTATGAACTATATATAAAAAATGATGCTATTAACAGTGAAATTTTGAGAGGAATTATAGACTATAAAGAGAAAATGAATACTGGATGACAAAACAAAATTTTCCCCTGTAGCATGTCTGGTTGAGGTAGAGTTAACTTTTTTATAGCAGTCTGTATGGTGTTGTGTTTTAATTTGTGACTAAAAGTGTTGATAACACACTGATGTTTTAGCTACCGCTGAAAAGTGCTGGCACAGCATCAAGACCTACTTTGTTTCTCATTGTGTCCCCCCAGTTAGAAGTCCAGGTAGGAGATGGGAGATAAGACAACTGGGACAAATTTACCAAAGGACTCTTCCATGCCCTACAAAATGATATTCAGCAACAAAACCTGGGGTATAATTTTTCCAAAGTAGTCACTGCTGATGACTATTTGGGAGGGGTTTTGGTAGTAATAGATGGTGAGCATTGCCTTTGCATTGTTTGTTTGCTGTGCTTCTTTTCCCCTTTCCTTCACATATTAAATTATCTTCATCATGACCAAGGAGTTTTTCTGCCTTTTGTTCTTTTATTTTCTCCCCCATCCTGTGATAGGGCAGGGAGTAAGCGAATGGCTGGTGCCTACTTAGTTGCCAGCCAGGGTCAACTCCCCATATTCCAATGGAAGCTGAATAAATCTTACATAGAGAGATGCAATACAGAAGCAAAATAGAGAAGCAGAATCTTTGTTCTAGAGGAGAATACACAACTTTTATTTATTAATTATGAGTACACAAGACACTGACAAAATGCAAATATAATACATAGATTCAGTGTCCTTCGTTTTACATAAAAGTCTGATGAGATAATCACAGAATCACAGACTAAGTAAGGCTGGAAGTGACCATGGGATGTCATCTCATCCAATCTCCCTTCTCAAACAGGGGCTCCTAGAGCATGTTACTCGGGATAGTCTCTGGGCAGCTTTTTAATGACTAGAGAAGGAGACTCCACAACCTCTTTGGGCAACCTGTTCTGTAATGTTTAGCTTTAAAAATTAAAAAAAAAAAAAAAAGAAAAAAGAAAAAAAATTGTAATCCTACATATATACTAACCTATATTTGGACCATTTATTAGTTGGTTTGCTTTTTGATTCTTTTAGTATTCATCAGTCCAGGAGTAGTTCTGGGAGAAATTCATGCCCTTCTTAATATCCATGGGCCTATTACAAGCCCTTCCAGTGAAAACTCTGTCTTTTACAAGACAACCAGATCATTGAATTGACCACAAAATAAATGGGCCTCATCTTTTCTGTCAAACGATACATGGGAATTATGTGACACATTATTGCTGTTTATCAAGACATTGGTGAAAACCCATCTGGAGAACTCCATAGAGTTTCCATGCTAGGCAAAAATGAAGCCAAACTAGAGCAGCTTCAGAGAGGGCTAGCAGAATGGAGACTGGTTTATCAGCAACTCCTGCCCTGTAGGAGACAATACACTAGGTTAGCTGAAAAAAACCTTGGCTTTACAGCTGTTCTTGCAGGATACAAGAGACATGTTCATATGATGGGCATATTTCAGCGATGTTTAGATCATAAAGGAATGCAGACATTGCAGCAGAAAGCTTAATGCAAAATGCAGTCTTTAGGGAGCTGGAAGAATATATGAACAACCACCTCCCTTTGATTTTAAGTTCTGTGATGTAAACATGGAGTGTGGCTTAGCCCAAAATCCACTCTGAACAGTAGATGACAAGTTTCTTTGGAAAATAATAGACAATGAAAATTCTGTTGCAACAAATGCATTTAAATTGTTGAAGAGTTCAGTTAAGAAAGAAAAAAAGGCTTTATGCTTCAGTAAAATAGGATTTTGGAACTGCTTAATAATGAAAAACTTTGACAATAAAAGAAACTAGTCAATTTTAAGAATTTGATATGTTTAGTAGAAGAATCTTATAAGAGATAAGGATGGATTTCCATAGAATAATAAACTGCATTACCCAGGAGGTCCTTTGCAGTCATAGATATTTCAGAAATAATTAATTTCCAAGTAATTCTTACTAAACATTATCAAAATGCATTGCAGTGACAGTTCACCTATATATACAGTTTAAAACAGTATATATACAGTTATATAGCTGGGTTATCATGTAAATTTTAAGAGTACTTTATTTGCTTAGGTAATATTGAGATGTTTCAGATGTTCTCAGATTAATTTCTTCATAGAGCATGCTGTGAAAAAATGTAAGTAACTGTTATCTAAATATTAGTCATAATATTGTAGAAGAAACTATATCATCTAATTCATGATTGCTTCTCTCTACCTTGTTAAACTGCTGTCTGGATTTTTCAGCAAAGTCATAATTTTTGCCAGAGATGAATGACTTGGGTTAAGGGGTTTGTTTGGGGTTTTTTTTGTTTGTTTGTTTGTTTTGTTTGTTTGTTTGTTTGTTCTCAAATTATTAAGAGACAGCACTCATTGACTCCTTGAAATGATAGGCATAAAATAATGAGTATGTACCTATCACTTGGCTGCATGGGCTTGGGATGAAAACATTGCTGAAGTGATTGGTGAATTGATTTGCCATTTACTATGGGTTTTCAGCAAACATTTCATTGATATGATATGTAGCACTGACCCATGAAAGGCTATAAGCACTTGTCCTGAATTTTTGTCTTGGATTTTTTTTTTCCTATCATTTTAGAATTCTTAAACAGAAACATTCCTCATCAAATATAAAGACCAGTGGTGTCAAAGTCATCTCAATAAAGGCAGACAAACAATGTCGTAGACAGGTTTTGAGTATGTAGCTCTTGTGAATTTGCATTGAAATGACCAGCTATACCACTAATTTGAATCTCTTGTTCCTACAATTGTGAAAAGCCAGAGCATGAACATCACAGCACTTTTGTGAGGTCAGAAAGTACTGTCTTAGAAAGGGTAAACTGAGACACGGCATTCTAATGTATTTCTCTATGTTCTTTGAATACGTGACAGAAAGCAGTAAAGCGTGATGATTAATTCCTGAAAAACATATTCCATAGTGGTTAATGCCAAAAAGGGATCATTTGGTCTACACTGATGTCTTATCTATCAGAAAACACTACATTTTACTCAGCTATATTCATTTTGGACTTTGTGATTTGTTTTAGAATATTTCCTTGTTCAAAAACCAAATTACCACAGAAAGAAGCAGGAGACAGTGAAACTGCACCCATGCTAACAAACTAAACTATTTCTGAGCACCAAACACAAAAGTGTTTTTGCCTACCCTTGTCAAACTGCTAGAGTGGCTTGAAGCTCAGGTTTTTCTCCAGGACATTTAGCAATCTCTTACAAAATTCCCATATTTTACCTGGGAGTTCCTGTGGCCTGGGACCATCATCAGTAGGCAATTTACCTTTGGCTATTTTTTACTGGTGGAGAAAAGAGTTCAGCAGTGTGGATCTTGACCAGTCTGTATTGGAAGCTGATCAGAGGCACATTTAGTTTCCTAACGAATGCATAACTTCCATCCTGCCTTGATGTAAGGAAGTTGATCAAATAACCTAAGTGATCCCCCTAAGAACAAATTGTCCCTGCAGTGCCAGGAAGAGAAAAGCTCTCTGCCTATTTTTCCAATGCCAAACGTGATTTTAACACCTGCATGCAAGCCACAAAAAAACCCCCCGAAAAACAAAAAAGCAAACAACCAAATATTAATCAAAAAACAAAAAACCCAAACAAACAAACAAACAAAAAAGAAGTTGTAACTCCAATCATTATTTCAGCTCTTGTCTTGCTGTGTCCAAATCTGGTTGTTCAAAGACAGACAGCATAAGCCCTAAATCTGAGAATATATCAATAAAATACTCTGTGAGGGAGGAAAAGTATATAAAGAAAAATCCCTGATGGATGAGATGTGATTATAATATCTATCATTGTACAAGGCATTGAGATTAAAAGAGTTTTAAGATACTTGTATTTCACAGGTCTTTGGAAGGGAACACACATAACTACAATTCTTTAGAAGGTCTAGTATGGCCAACATAACAGAAAATGCAAAACTATCTGGAATTGGAGTTTGTAAAGAATTTTTTTAAGATGTTGATCTATATCAGAGTCTGTAAGCAGCTCTTATAAGTCAATTGGTAAACAGTTACAATACTTAATTAGGTTTACTATGAAGAGTTTTCAAAATATTATTATGTCCAGCTTTACCTCCCATGAACTAAATAGGCATACTCCTTACTAAAAACCTGTTCCCTGTCATATTAGGTACAGGAGAGAATATGTAAAGCTTCTCTTCTAGATCTACCACAAAGCTAAAATTTATTTATATGAACCTGATTTGTGTTTGAAACACCAGTTGAAATACAAGTCCATGTGGTATAGGTATGTTTTGGCTCAGGGTGGAGAAACTCTTTATCATTTGGACAAATATATTTCAGAGCTTTAACCTTATGTAACCATGATTTCTGAACTTTTGCAAAAATACCTGTTATGCATCCCTGTAAGTCACTCAAATATCCTCTTTTTAAAGTCCATGCAAAAATATTTCTTCAGTCTGTATTTCTTTAACTTTTCAAATAAAATGTTTTTACACGTTATTGTTCCTTTAAACAAGGATATTGAGACTGAAGGCATTTGTCCAAGCAGGAATAATAGTCCTATTAAGGACAAGGAGAAATCTTATATTTAATATATCTGAAATATATAAAATAATTATGAAAATTATCACAGTTCTAAAATATGCAGTGTAAATTATGTGATAAAGAGGATTCTATTTTGGGGGATTAAGAATTCAATGCTAAAATATATATCCCATTGTGAGAGACAGAAATGTTAATGGTTAATGACTCAGAACAATTGCCCATTTGTGGCTGCTTCTGTCTGCTTCCAAATGTCCCACCTGAGTCTTCAGTGCACTAACAAGATACACAGCAACACAAAATAACATCTATTAAAACTTTCTCCAAAACTTCCTCCTTTTTGCTTTTTCTCTCCTCATTTAAATCAGGCTTTCAGATGAGTATGTTTGCTTATGAAAAAAACTAAAGGAACCAATAGTGGAAAAAGTAATAGCTAATCCAAAATTATTATCTATAAGGTTTCAGTACTCAGTGGAATTCATTCACAGTTTATGTATGGCAAGTTTTGACTTTCGAACCAAGGCAAAGAATAAAATACAAGACATCATAGAGCTCACCAAACCCATATTGTTAGCATTTGCTCTACATTTAATACATTTTTCAGTAATCATCCTTTGTGCTTTGATGAAGTGTTATTATATAACAGATAGATTATTTAATGAATGATTTTGGATTTTGGTCATAATTACTTCATGTTTATAATCCACCAGTCTGCAGATGTCTTGAATGACATTTATCTAAACAAACTATAGATATCTGTAGTTATTCAAGCAATACATAGTGGAATCACATTAGAAACTCTTATTTCTGTCCATTCACTCTAAAGAAAAATTGATCTATTATCTTAGGCATAGACATCTACATAAGGGATATACAAAATGAGGCGAGTCATACCTTTATCTCTCATCTGTTTGTTTAAAGTTTTTTTACCCATCAACAACCATTTCTTTGTTCTGGAACAATAATTTATAAAATGCAGTATTTGTCTGTGAATGAAGAGGCTCAGTATTATGACTTTTACAAATGTTAGACATTTCTGCTCTCTTTTGTTTGCCTGGGCTGCAGCAGAATGGAGAATAAGGGTGCTAATCATGGGATTTAAATTAATGAAACACAAAAAAATTGGTTGAGATTAGCTGCTAGGATCTTTCTGTTCTGATCTGATTTAGTAGCAAAAGACTTCAAAGCAAGATGTGTCCTTTGAATAGATACTATAATTTTATATTTGTTTGCCTAAACCAGGACATAGCTGGAGAAATCAATGTAATTTTTGTGCTAGATTTTCAGAAGCATCATCATTATTAATATCAGTGAAGAATTTTAAAGGTGTTCTTTTTAGTAATGTGATTCATATTTATTATATAGTTGGTTGAGTTTTTTATATGAAAAATTTCACATAGAATCATGTCATTTCAGGCAATATACATGCACAGTCTGGAACATAAACTAAAAAGGCTTTACTGCATCTTGGTTAAGTAAGAAAAAACTTCTGGAGAAAGTAGGCTACCATTTTACACTTATAGACCAGGGGCATGCTAGTAACCTTTGTGTTGGTCTTTGTCTTCCACAACAGGAAACATCAGCATAAGATTTTAGGAATGCCTGAAGTGACCTGTACTCAAGGCTGCACCTCACTGTAATTTATGATTAAATTAATTTATCTCCTATCCTTATGTTATTCCTTCTATTCCACTAAAGGTCTATTTCCAAGTATTGTTCTACAAATAATGATTTTATCTTTTTGTCTGTTAAATTTTGATTTGAAATGATCACTTTTAAAAATTTTTTTACAAATTTTTATGAGAAAAATTTAAGCAGAGTTGCTTAAAGTTTTTGCCTTTTTAATGAGCTAAATTCTACATAAATAGAAAGAATTAGTGTCAAATTAGGAACAGAGTCATGCCACTGGTTCCTCTATAATAAGTTGAGAAAATGGTCCTTTTTAGGATGCCTTATCTTACCTTAACGTGCTTAGAGTCTTAATTTTAACTTCCACTGGTTAGAGAGAGAAGTATATGATGGCTATGTTCATAATAACATTGGTAACATGAATCCACCTCTATTTCTTTGGGAAAATAAAATCTTCATATCAGAGATTTTTGTTTTAAATTATTTTATTGTTTCTAATCTAGACCATAATTTCAATCAATCTCTAAATCCAGCCACTACAGACATAGTTCTAGTATTGCCTAAACCAAATGAATATAGTTCTGGACTGAAGAAACCCTCTATACATATCTTTAATATTTGTTTCATCACAGTTTTCAGAGAAAGATAAAAAACCTCTGCTTTGCTTTTAATCTTTATATGTGATTCATCTTCTTTCACATTCACATCTTCTGGAACAACCTAAAAGTGGTTATGTCAGATATTAAACACATGTTATTTTGGTAACTGTAACTTTAACAGTACTTCTAAATTAATCAGGAGTTTAGGTACTCTGGGGAAGAATAAATAGCTAAGTGAAGCTGATAATGTATTGCAATGTTATACAACCCGGAGAGAATTGAAGACTCCTGCATTGATTATCTGTTGCTTCAAAACATCTTATCTTTTTTTCCCCCCGTCTAATTCAAATTGGGTATTTGCTTATTCATAGCATGGCCAGTGTTATGGGAAGGTGTTGCTTACTTCAGAGCTTAATTTCCTGGCAAGAAAAGCATGACAGAAACACACAAGTTTATAATTGCTTGAAAGCAGTGTAAACTTATTCACCACAACGAAATGCAACAGGTTTCAGGCATGTTGTATTGTACTCTTTGAAATTAATCAATTAAACAAAAAACAACTCTCATTTTGAAAAAAAACCCCAGTTTTATGGTACATGGAACTAGCTAAGAGATCGTATTCAGTATATCAAATAAAATGGATTATTTTTGAATGAGCAATTTAAAAACTTAATTATTTTAGTTATTATGATTAATCTATACTTATTAAGAGAGATGAGGTGACTAACAATGACATTCCTTATTGGTAGGAATATCTTCATGATACTGGAATGATTAGGACACCTAGCTCTATATTATTTATTTACATAAAATTACAACTAGTCCAGACTGAGTGGAGTTAATTTTCAGGTGTTTGGATTCTTTTTACACATGTTTAACTGTATGAATGATGGGGAAGAAAATATTATGACCTTAGTTACTTGTAGATTTTTTTTGTCTAAATATGTTCTGCTGACATGTAATGATTTTTTTTCCTTTTATTTGTTTGGAAATATACAGCAGTGCAAGAAAACTGCTATTTGTCTTTACAGTTGAGCTACTTTAACAACTAAATAATCACAAGGAGAAGTTGGAACTAATTAAGGTGTTTTGTTACTCTGAAAATTTGTGTAAGAGGAAATATGAAGATAGAAGGCAGCTGTCATTCCAACAAATGTCATTCCAACATTCACATCATATCAGAGCATGAAAAAGCACATGGATTCTAAACTCAGTTTTTCAGACTGAAGCCATCAGACCAAAAAACTTTTCTCACTCTCTGTAGAAGAGGCACATGCTACAGAGGACATCATGGTAAATTTATTTTCCCAATTTTTTTTTCTCTCCTATAAAATAAATGCAGTTACTGTAAGATATAGATAACTAATCTGAGGTGAAGGATTAATTTCCTTTTCCAAGTATATAGATTTCTGGAATAATTGTCCTTGAAAATGCATATTTTCAACTATTTAACTTCTGCAATGTCCCCAAATAATCTTTTGCTCATGTTAATGCTTGCAGGTTTTGTCTTAGTTTCTCACAATGCAAACAATTTGAATTGACAATAATTTTCTCTCTTACAATTTTTTTTATTTCTCACTCTTCTCTCTGTGAGTTTTTTTTTTTTTGCCCTTTCTTAAAACTGCTTACCCTAGAGGATTGTCCCTTTGGCTTTGGGGCCCAACCATGTCTTTCAGTAGGTCCTACACAGGGCAGCCCCACACAGCTGATGCAAATGCATGTATGTAAAGTGTACCAAATACATAGAATATATATTCTGTGCATGCAGTGCAGTGTAAAAAATATCTATGTGCTTGTGTGTGAGTGTGTGTGCACATGAGAAAGGCTGGAAGGCAGGCTGGCTGGCTGGTGCTACTATCAAACTTCATACTTAAATGTAAAATTAATGTTAATTGGAAAAATAAAACAAAACAAACAACCACATTCCAAGTAAAAGTGCTGACCCAAATTACTAGATATTGTACATTCCTCAATTTTACTACCTCAATTTTACTACTTGAAGAATAAGGCAAATTATGTTGAGAAGTAGGACAAAGTACGTGGTTTGATATAAGAATAAAAATAATTAAACACAAATTGAAAAGAGTTGTCCTTTATAAAATTTACAGAAAAGGTCTATTCAGAAAGTCATCTAAATCCAAGTCCATCAGAGGGAAGTTGACACTGTACTTAAGGGGAATTGTGTTATTGCTTAATGATTTGTCTGCGAGTATCATAAACAGTTCATCCCTGTGAAAATTTGACTCCTTAATGCAATCAGTGTCAGGAAGCCATAATTGTTTCTGCTTGAGTTCATTTCAGATAAGTTAAGTAATTTTTGACATTTATAAAGTTTTGAGTGACCTAATTATTTTTGGTTTTACCTGTTGTGGGTGGTTTGATTTTTTTCCAAGTTTGTCCCTCAGGTAACAAATATGTAAAACTACGTACTATATGTATAGGTACAAAACAAAATATTGACAAAGCATAAATAAGTGAAATTTGGGCATTATTGTGATATTTTATCTGTATATCTGTATAGATTCAAATCCTGTCAAAATCAAAAGAAATAATCAAATTATCTTCAAGTAAATTTAGGAGAATCCTTATATGTGATTGCAGCAGGTTGTGTCTTGTCAGCAACTATTAACTATGAATTGTGTCTCCTGCTAACAGGAGACAACTGAGACATATTTTATCATAACCCAGTTGGAAAAATTATTCCAAGTTTATTCTTGTTTATTCAAAGTAGTAGAGCTCCCTTATCCTGATTTTTTTCCCACAAAATATTTACTTAAATTTTTGCAGCCTTGTCTGGAGAAGATGATAACTCCATCCTTGAATACATAAATTTCAGAAATGCCAAGAAATATTGTAATATAATAACTCCCTTTAAAGTAATTCCTTCATTCATGTTTAACCTTGGGACTGAAATATCAGTGGAAGAGTACTTTACCACATTCGCAGAAAAAAAAAATTCACTTAGATCTCAATCATTACACCAAAACTGACTGGTCGTTAGCAGAGAGCATATTAGTTAATCTATATATGCCATTGACAATTTTGAGTGACTGATCAATTTGTCTGAACAAAAATGGCTAAGAAAAACTGAATTTTCAGGGTGGGCATTCAAAATTTCCTTCAAAAGTTATTTTCAATGCCATGAAGTTAACACCCCCTTGTAGAGAGGTCATTTTAGCTAATTAAAAATAATTACGTTAAAGAGTATAATGTCTTAAAAGTATTTTAGTATATTATTTTATTCTACTCTAAACCTTTTCCAAGCATATTACACTAACCAATGTTTTCATGTATACCTCCAGCACAACCAGCTGCTTTTCTTATTATTTGACAAACTATCCTCTTTCTGCTTTTCCAAATAATAATTAGCAAAACATTATGCAAGGCTTATTACATTCCTTATCCTAGAAAAGGAGAGGAAGATACAAGGCAAGGTACTAAATGGCTCAAAGTTGTTTATAAGGAAAATCTTGTAATTGTTCTAATGCAAGCAATACATGATTAAAACTTTGATTAAGAAAGAATATTTCAATTAATCTGATCTTATACATACTGTGCAGTATCTGATCACTGGGGATAAAGCTCTTTTGATATTAGTTAGAGGTAAAATTTCAAAGCTATGTTAAGATGTCTTGCTCCTGTTGATGTTGACAGGACTTGCCTGACCAATGTCATACACCATGTTCAAAATTCACCCTACTAATTAAGAAACAAGACTTCATAAATTCTGTCTACATCTTAAGATGCCCTGGAATAAGTTTTTTTCTATAGAGTCACAATACTCTTTGCAGCGTACTGGGAGTCCTACAAGTTTTGCCTTTGATTCAGAGAATTTGAGTGTCCTTAAAAGTGCAATTGGTTCAATCCAGTAATTCCGCCTGAAAAAAACCAGTCCTTTAAACAAATATCTTTGAAGAGTGAAAAAAAAAATATTTTGAATGCATATTTTGGATGTGTAGAATCTCAACACAATGAATTACGCATATATTTTATCCTTTGGGTGCCTATTTTCAACTAAAATTTATAGCAAAACATCACTTAGAAAGACAAATCTGTGTGGGCAGCTGTTAAACTGCATGGTGTATATAAAAACACGATATCTTTTCATACACAGAAGCTTCTCTTTTTCTATCTCTATAAGTAATGTTGCATAACTTTGCTCAGTCTTGGAACACTGGTGTATATACAGTGTTGTAAATGAGCT
Organism: Certhia americana; assembly: GCA_018697195.1. Classification (NCBI taxonomy): domain Eukaryota; kingdom Metazoa; phylum Chordata; class Aves; order Passeriformes; family Certhiidae; genus Certhia; species Certhia americana. The sequence goes on along the minus strand of CM031857.1, from coordinate 64,791,121 downwards.
ACTATCACTTTTCTCCTATCTAAGTATTTTATATGACAAAAATCTGCCACCAATAGCAACACAGCAGAGTCCTGCCTGCCTCTCCCTCCACCCCTCCCAAAAAAAAAAAACCCAAAAAACCAAGGCAAATGAGCAAATAAAAAAGCAAGTCAAGACAAGAGATTCATTCAGACTTATCTGCTGGATGCGTTCTTTAAGGCAATATCATTGGCTTAAAAATGAAAAATAAAAATGTCATATTCTCCTGTAAATAGAAAGCATGAGATTTTTTTCTACTTTTAATAGAGACATGCAAAATAAGCTCTCACATATGACCTTTTCATCTCCTTACTCAACTGGCAGTACACTGACTTTAACTTGGACTGTTGTTTTTCTGCTACACAAGGCCAGGCAGTACACAGGTGAGTCAGTGAGTCAGAGTGAATCCTAGGAATTGAATCCTCATTGTAGATTAATTGTGCTAGCTGCAATGTCCACATATAGATTATATCAGTAAAATTCCAATCTTTTAAGTAGACCTACATATCTTTAAATTTTGGCTGAACTTTGTGTGCAATGTGCCCTTTGATAAGGGTATGTCTATACATTTCATCTTAGCAGTTGTTATCAGCCATGAAAGTGAGCAAGAGCTACCTTCATCCAGACTTAGCAACTCCTTTCATTGTTATGCTGATAAATTTATATCTGTCTTCCACCAGAACCCCAATTAAACATTCACATAATTGTAGTTATGGTGAAACTGCAAAATTATTTTCAGAACTCCCTTAAATTCTAGTTTTGTTAAGACTTTTCTAGATCACCGTGAAAGGATCAAATGATGTTTCTTTTAATGGAATAGCTGTTCACCAGCAAAAGTCCTGTAAAAAAGTAAGGATATTCCAATGAAGTATTCTTTCCATGTGTTTATCCCCAAGTCACATCTTTCCTGGTGACAGCAGGCAGAGATCTTTGTCTCAAATACCATCATCACTTAATTTTCCCAGGAAACCAGTCTGATTTTTATTCTTCTTCTTTCTGTAACCAATTAAAAATTAATGATAAATATTTGTGTCTTCTGGTGACAAAGCAGTGAACACTAAAGTTCCTTTCTTAAGGTTTGGAGTCTTTTTATATGTATTTTGGTCTCATCAGATCTTTAAAGGCAATTAAATGTCAAGTGTGCTTTTCTTCTGCTAGTTTTATTAGGATGTCAGAGTTTACTTTGGTGTGCCCTGGGCATGTCTATTTATTTATGGATTCAATAAGTGAAGGATTCTGTGTGCAGTAATACAATCTATCTGAACAGTAATTAGTGTTGTGATATGTGGTGGAGTAAGTAAGTAACTCTCCCACTCTGTAACTATTAATATAGCACTAGAGACTTCTAATTAGACACATATGCTCCTATTCCTTCTGAAATTGGGCCTGGATTTGTTTTCCACAGGATTTGGCCCCTACCAGTTAGGTTCCTGTTAAAGTATAAAAGAAAAAAAAGAAAACAAGATAAATGGGCTTTTTCACCTCTTTTTATTTTTTTAAACTTATTTTTGATATTTTACTAGGAAAATAAAGCCATTTGCAATGAAAGTTTAAAAATTCCTGTTGCAGCTTCTTTGATAAGCAGCCAAGACTTTCTGTGAGTCTTAAAACCCATGCTTTTCCCAGCATCAAGTTTTTAATGTAAATGTTTAGAGATTCTAATTGTAGAATAATTAATTAAGAAAGGTAGGATTTAGAGAACATCTACCATAATCTTTTGAGGCAAAATAAGAAACGCGATATCTAGAAAATACACATAATATTATTATAAGTATTATTTTAAAGATTTTTATAATAATGCCCATATTTCTTTGGAGTTCTAACTTAATAATGTCAAGCATTTAAGATTTAAAGTTATATGAAAGGGTAAATTGTGTTGCTATGAAAAAGTAAATTATATTGCAGGTCACACGAGGAAATTTAAAGACTAGAAAATGAGAGAAATGTAGAGAAATAACGAAGAGGGAAGGACAGCAGATGTAAAAAATTACTGTAAGAATTAATATATAGGGAAAAGGATAAAAGTCGTCTGTGGAAACTTAAGGAAAAAACAATGCCAAAACATATGATAAAGATGAGACAACAGAAAGGAATGAGGAGCAGGGGGCTATTTAAATTACTATGTCATCTCTATTTCATGACAAAATATAATTTGTAATATTGATTTTATCAATTGATATGGTCTTCAAAATTTTTACTAATCCTTTTTAGCATTCCATTTTTTTGGGGGTCTCATTCACTTGCTTTTTTTTTTCCTTAATTGTTCATACTCTACACTTTTTTTTTCATTGTTTATTTGCTTTATATTTCAGTCCCATATTCGTCCTCTTGCTACCAACTCAGTGATCATTCTAGAAGTGTCTTTATTAGAACTTTTCTATTATTTATGTTGGAAAAACTGACTGCAGAGAGAAACAGACAAAGTATTTAAATAATGTGAAGAAAGCATTCTTTAAAATTATAATATAAATGACAGACTGAGATTTAGCAAAGATCATGCGTTTTTTACAATATCTTAAAGAACAGCTTCAAATACTGTTGCATTTGTCATAAATTGAATGATTTGAATGAATTTAATGAACTTTAATGAATTTAATATGTGCATTTATATAATTTTTAAACAAAATTTCACATTTCCTGTTAGTTCAATTTCCTCAGCCTTTTTGTGTTTTGAAATGAAGATTCTCTGGACAATGTGAGATATGTTTTATGTCATGTTGAGATATTAAAAAAGAGTCTTTTCAAACTTTAAACTGCTTTATGTTTACATAACAATTTTCAATCTTGAACTAAATTTGGTTTAATATGGCACTTATAGACAAAAATTAGAGTTTTACTGCTCCCAGAAATTGCTTTTGTATTTTAGAATCCAGTTAATTTTCTCCCTGAGTGACATTAAACCAATGACACATTGTCTGCAAGTTAATGCACATTATGACCTTGTCCTTTACATTTTTGTTTTTGCTACCTGTTTAGGTAATCAGTACAGTCTGAATGCTATTACTAATATCAATTAATTCAGGTCAAAAGCATAACAGCAGGAAAAAGAGATCAGTCAGTTACCATATGAAAACCCAAGACGCTGGGGCACCTTATGGTATGTGCAAACAATTCACTATACAATTTCTGAAGAGAGAAAACTGGCATACTGTTGAATACTGTTTTCCTTTGGGTAAAATTTTAATTAAAAAAAGCAGCATGGATACAGGTTTTTGATCTTCACTATTCAAATAGCTGAGATAGCTGTTTGAATTTTAAAATCTTATAAAGTATTTCATTAAAAAAAAAAAAAAAAGACTTTTATTATCTTAGCCTTAAAACTACTTATAATATGATGGACATGAATTTATGTGTCAAGTTAAGCCTGAAGTACACTCTAAGAAAACTTAAGAAGGGATAATGAAAACTTGCAATTAGTTTTCCTAGGTCAAGCTTTGAAACCCCGCAGAGAATATGTTAAGTTGGTAGGGACCCACAAGGATCAGTAAGTCCAACTCTTGGACCTGCACGGGATGTCCCCAAGAGTCACACCATGTCCTTGAGAGCATTGTCCAAACACTTCCTGAACTGTCAGGCTGGTGCTGTGACCACTTCCCTGGGGAGCCTGTTCCAGTGCCCAGCCATTCTTTTCTAATATCCAATCTAAACCTCCCCTAATACAGCTTCAGGCCATTCCCTCAGGTCCTGTTCCCTGGTCACCACAGAGGAGAGATCAATGCCTGCCCTTCCTCTTCCCCTCATGAGGAAGTTGTAGATTGCAGTGAGGTGCCCCCTCAGTCTCCTCCAGGCTGAACAGACCAAGTGACCTCAGCTGCCCTCCATACAGCTTCCCCTCAAGGCCTTTCACCATCTTCGTTGCCCTCCTTTGGACACTCTAATAACCTAATATCTTTCTTATATGGTGCTGACCAAAAGGTGAGCTAGTCATCAAGGTGAACACAGTTCTCTTATCTGAGGCACAAGGAAAGGTAACCTGTGTCATGCACTCCTGCTGAAATTCACAGTGGCCAAGGAGTCCTCCAGAGTCCTGCGATGTTCTGACACTCACCTGAGCCTTGAGAGACATACTTCTATCTTATTGAGGAGGCATGCAGCTGGATCACAAAATAGAAACAGGGAGGAAAGGTCATGGAGGAGCCTTGTGTCCAACTCTTTGCTGTTTTTCTGTGTAAGCAGTTCTGCACAACCTTTTACCATACTTCTGCTCTGCATTCTAGACTGATCAAATTTGTATTCATATAATACATTTGTGCAAATAGAGTTCCATCAAGATATGCTGTAGCCAAGGGTGAATGTTAAAAAAAAGAAAAGTATACATTTTCTGTAAAGATTATTTTTTCTTTCTCAGTTTAATATGCTTACTAGAGGCATAGAAGCATTTAATTGACATCCTGTCAGTTTGTGAGGCACTAGGCATTTCTGGAATGGGTAAAAGCTTTGTTAATTCTGTTTTCTAAAGCCTAGGGGTATAGAAGCTAAAAGGGTTTGGGTTTTTTTTTTCTTTTTTCTTTATTTTCAAACCAAAAAGAAGTTTGTGCTTACCTTTGGATATATGAAGATGTGATGTGTGCTTATTACAGGAATGTAAATACAAAGCTGGAATGGTTGCAGTAGTAAAGGTCAAGCATTTTAAAAAATCAGTATAGCAAGAGCTAATACAAGGAAAAAGGAACATCTTACCTTCCTACTTCTAAGAGATGATAAAAGCAAAATCAGTAATATCCATGAGGTATGTCTAAAGAAAAGTTTAACTTGACAAAATTTGCAATTCACAACTTCCAAAATATTTTTGTATGAATTACACTTGTTAATTTTCTTTATTTTTGACATTTAAGCTTAGCTTTCTATTTCTGAATCAGTGATGTATGAAACATTTGTAGGAGTCAGAGTTAGAAGCATATAAATAGGAAAGTTATTTCAGTGTCTACACCTATAGTTAAATTTCAGCTACGGAGGGAACACCTCTGAAATCCTGTGCATGTTTGGGTTTGTGTCCCACATGTGCCTTGGCTCCATGTTAGAATTAAATCTGATAATTCACTATTCCTCTTTTAGTTGCTATATTTTTATAGAAACAAGTGTCAAATGCATGAACTGTAAGGTGGCTCTTGGAGGAACCAGGGCTCTTACCTAGACACTTAGGGGATCAAGTCACATTCTCACATTATTGACATCAGTTGCACGTCACAAATATCATTTTATCATACCTCATAATAAACTTCTGGAGGTATCTACTTCTCTCCATTGATTGTAAATTCATAGAATTATAGAACTATTTATGCTGGAAAAGACCCTTAGACCATCGAGTTGAACCGTTAACTCTGCACTGACCTCATAAAAACACGCCCTGAAGTGCCACAGCTACTTTTCTTTTAAATACCTCCAGGAATGAGGATGCAACTGCTTCCCTGGGAAGTCTATGCCAATGCTTGACAACTGTTTCAGTGAAGAAATTTTTCCTAATATCCAATCTAAACTTCCCCCAGCAGAAATGAAGGCCACTTCCTCTTCTTGATCACTTCTTACTTGGGAAAGTGACCCCCACCTAATTGCAACTTCCTTTCAAGGAGGTTTTAAAAAGAAGTAAGGTCTCTCAGCCTTCTTATCTCCAGGATAAAAAACCTCAGGTCCCTCTGCTGCTCCTCATATGAGTTTTGTCTAGAGCCTTCATCAGCTGTGAATCCAGTCTGACTAGTTCAGACTAAGAGATCTAGAAAAGGCAATCAAATACCCCTTGAAATTCCCATGACATCTTTCCTGACTGCCACACGTCTTTTATCATCTGAAAGTCTCATACAGCTGTTGGAAATCATCTGGAAATGTAAAAACAGATATCTAAGGTGACATGACCATCAAAAGACTAGGAATCTAGAAATCAGTTGCTCCGTATAGATAGCTAGTCTGGTTTGAGACAGCTGGCTCCCATTTCATGGTCATACCTCCTGCCGAATAAGAATGTACAGATATATGTTACGGCAGATTATACAACACACAGGTAATATATTTAAGTACATACATAGATACACATTAACACTTTTATAGATGTACATATAGACAAAAATTTTAGCTAATATATGTTTTTCAAACTCTCATCTGTGAAGTGATTGCAATTACAGAATTATAGTAATTATATATATTTCATTCTCATAATATGGCTATATGACATATTTGGTCGAGTAAGAGGTGTTTTGTTACCTCAGTAACATGGGCTTCAAGTCTTTCTATGACACACAGAAAAGGAAACTGCACCAGTACCTGTGGCAGAGCAGGTCATAAATACAGTCCTTCTGAAACCTGTAGTATTTCCTTGTGCTTATAATTTATGGGATCAAGTTTTCAGGAAAACATAAAATTTCGTCTTGTAGACAAGGCTGAGTGTCCAGTTAAGAGTCTCTTTTCTGAAGACAACTAGCAAATAAGGAAAGATTTAATTTTTTTTATGTGTCATTCAGACTTGAAGAAAATCATTTCTCTGTATCCCTCACAAATTTCTTGCTCTATTTCCTGCTCCAATTTTGTCCGTTACCTTTCCTCCTGCATTTTTACTATTCTTCTCAGTACTTATGACTAAATATTCTCTGTAACAATTCATAGTTCCTTGTCTTCTGTAAATACTGTCCAAAATTAAAAGCATTCTATATATATATGTTTGTTTTCTTTAAAATAGTGGAAGTTACTAAGTCTACCACAACCCCTTCTGTATGACTATCTTTTAAGTCACATATCCTGTACACAATATATTTCAATTAAAAACAAACAAACAAACAAACAAACAAGAAAAAAAACAAAAAACCAACCAAACAAAAAACCAAAAAAAACCCACCCCAAAACCCCTAAAAACCTGGTTCTGTGAGAGTATTCTATATTTAACATCTCACCTCAAAAAATCTGAAAAAGGGAAAATATTGTTGATTTAGGAAAACTACATGATAATGTAAGCAAAATAAGCACCTACACCCAGAATATGGGTTTGTTGCATATTAGAGGTGTTGCTACTGCTATTTTAATCTATTTAGTTGCTATTACAATAGGGAAAAAAAGTTTTTATGGATAATTCACATATATAGGCTTATATGTAATCATATGTATTAAAACCAGTTGGATTTTAAGTTTCTCTAGTTTGGGAGTTTTGAGAGAAATTTGTATTTTAGGGTTTTTGAAGGGAGCTTGTTTGGGTTTTTTTAAATACTTAGCAGTAATTTCCTTTGTGATGTTTTCCAATAAAACCTTGATAAATAATTTTCCTTGGAGAAATTGTGCTGTTTTAAAGAATGGCTTTAACAGAATTATTTCTAGCAGATAGCAATGCACACAATCTTCTCACATTACATGCCTCCACTAACTGATAGACAAAAGTATCTTGCAAGATTTTATCTAAAATACTTCTCTGATAATAGGAGTGAAATGTGCTTTTGTGGAGTTATAAGATAGACATACCAAGTAGAAGAAGATTTTAAATGTATTTTAGGAATTCCACAGGCATGCCTTCTGATTTAATTTTCTGTCCATTACATACAAAATTGTTTTCCAGTATTGAATACTTTGCAGATAACCAGTGTTACTCTTTCGGGTAGTGCTGTTAAAAAAAGCTTTTTCTCCAATAGAAACCGTACCTAGTCAGAACTTTGTTTATATAAATTATGCACATGCATAAGCTAAGCATACAGATTTATGTTTTGTGTGACCCTTTTGACTCTCTGTACTTGCTGTTAAGTTGTATATTTTTCCATAGGAGTAACTCATAAGAAAATGACTAACGCTGAAAACTCAGTTAAGTCTCAAAAATAGGCATTAGTTTTGAGGCCTGGCACTCCTTTTGGGAAATCAAAGTTTTTATTGCCTGATAAATTAGTGCTTCAAAAGTATGAATACAGATGCTGTTTGCAAATTTGTCACAATCTGTCTTCCAGCAGAAAGAATTTATACTGTATAAAGTAATGGAAAACAGAAAACTGCATATTTCACTAAATTGCAGCTGTGTAGGGAAGATTTATATGGTTGTTTTGTGTCAGAGAAACATATAGGTCTGTCAGTACACACTTCAGTGTTCCACACAGCACTCTGGAATTTTTCTTTTAAAGTTATTTTATACTTTTTAATAGAATAAGTAAAATATAGCACTTTTTTTGAGAAAGTCATACATAATAACTATGTTTATCAACGTTTTATTGCAGAAGATGACTGTAGTAATTGTGTTATTCTCACTATGGGCTTGACAGACCATATCTAAGAATTTCAGTCTGCATTTTCATAATTCTTAAGTGTCCACTTAGTGCAGTATTAAATGTTTTAGAGGACTTGTATATCATCCTAGGTGGGCAATCCTGGAAGAAATGCCTAGACTAAGTGACAAAACCACAGTTTTATTTTTATTATAATCAAGTTCATTCACTTAGAGATTGAATATTTTCAGATAATAGAAATCTGAACCCAGACAGCAAGTTTCTTTTTGCTTGCATGCCTTTACATAATGGAGTCCTACTTTTCCTTTCTTTTTTTTCATTTTTTTTTCTTCCCTACTGTCAATTCCCTTACAGCAACCAGCCTTCAAAACAAGAGCTAACACTTTTTTTGCAGTTGTGAAGTATTGGATCCAATTACTCCCAGCAACAAAAAACCAGTTCATTTTAATAGGATTTGTAGTAAAACAAGGCATATAAAAATCAGATGCATAGGCAAAGAATTTTTCATCTTTAATCATTAAGCTACCAGTACAAATTGAGCCCTGCAGTTATTTCATTCCCAAAGGAGAACAGAGATTTAAAGAATTCAGAGGATTAAATATTTGTGTTTGAGTGAACATGCTAAGTGTTTTTGTGGCTGCTATCATTAAAACTGTATTTCAACACTATTTCAAATGCATACAATACACATTCTCTCTAAATGATAGCTTGAAACTCTAAGTAGATGACCTGTTATATGACCATCCTTCCCACAGATGCCCCCGTTTATCTGGTTACTAACATATTGTTAGTCTTTTTCAATATAGACAATTTAAACTTAACAATTTTTCCTCAATAGCGAAGAGCTACATACTACAATCTGTAATTTTTAAGGGGGAAAAAAAAAAAAGTTATATATTGCCAGACAAAAAGTTTGTTCTTCCTTTGAACCCCTGAAAATCAAAATAAGTTCTAGCCAAATTCTTTTCAGTATTTATCATATGCCACTGCCCTGCTTCCCCATGAGAGTGTAAATATGGAACAGGTGAAATTTTTATTACACTGCTATTGAAATAAACTAAGAAATTAAGTCAGATAACAAAACACATAACTATTGTGAGAGAAATTAGTGAGAACTTGTCAAATACAAGGCACCCACTTCCAATAGGCCAGGTAAATGTTCTACACATGGGGTTTAATATGTTTTACAGAATAAATACTTAATGACAATGACTGCCTAATATTTATTTTCATTTCTGTATATTTAGTATATTTCTTTATGCAGCAAAGATATACCAGGGTTTAAAACAGATTGCTGGCTCCCCAGATAGCTATAGCACCCAGTAGTTTGCTAATCTAATCGTTTAATTTATGTTAAAATATGTTTTTTTGCATTCAAAATCTTTTTTTTCTTAAGAGTCTTTAAGCTACTATTGTGATCCATGTTACACTTCTAGTTATATAAGAAGTGTAATTTCATGGTCTTGCTTCATCCCTTTTATTAAGGCTATTGATTTAGGGAAGGAAATTAGGAAACGCTTCCCATTATACAAATATTCCTCTTATATACAAAAATTTTATATGGTCTTCTCAAAATCCTGGAGTGTAGAATGGACTATATGTAATTTCTGTATGTAAATAAATGACTGTAACATATTTGAGGGCAATTCTTCCAATTATCAAATAGCCATTTTCAAGCAGAGAAGTGAATAATGTCTTGACATTGCCAGTTCTGCCCAAAGATTATAAAGGCAGTCTGGATTTGTCAGGATATATATCCCAGTGATATTGCTGGGCTAAATGCTGCATATTGGCTGTATACTTAGAATTGCCTTGCCCTGTCCTCTAAGGTTGCTTATTCAAATTTCCAGTGTCCACAGTATGAAATCCACCTGATAATATTTGTTGTTTTGAACATGAAAAACTAAGACCTGACTAAAAAAAATCTGGTATTCTTTAAATTCCAGTTCATATATAATCTTTAAAAACTGCTTTGGAAAATATTCCCCTAAATGTGCACACACTGTCATCTCAGCCACTGTCTAATATCATGGACATGAATCTCTAATTAGCAGATCTCTCGAAAAACTTTAATAATGCACACCTGCAATGGTATCATCTTTGCATGAACAGAATGGAACTGATAGGGTTATCCCAATTCATGAGTATGAGTTTTGTATAAAGATATCCAGATGGACTGGAATATGTACATGTGTAGGAGGGCAAGTGCAGGGTGTGCCTGAGAGATAGAGAGAAGCTGCAGATGGTGTTTGACTGTTGAACTGAGAATATGTATCTGTAATTTATCTGGAAGATGAAGTAAACAGCACATTAATTAAATTTGCAGATGATACCAAATTGGAATGTGTTGCAAACACCATTGAGAAATGATACAAAGCAAAGTGACCTAGAAAAGGTTAGAAACATATGCAAAACTTTAAAATGTGATATATAATCTTGGGAATGAAAGTTATTATATTGAAAAACAGCTCTTAAATAAACTAGAGATAACTGGAAAACTGTAATATTAAATAATTAAAAGCATTATAATAGTCATTGTATGACCGGTTTTAAATTTTCTTGTCTTCTATTGTCTCATTTTGGCTCACTTCTGTGTCCTCTCTTCTTCTCTCTTGTATTCTTTCTCTCTTTTTATTATTTCTGGGTTTATTGGGTTTTATTTCTTTGGTTGGTTGGTTTGGTTTAGCTTGCTTTGATTGGTTCTTTTTGTTTGGTTTGCGGGATTTTTTGGCTTTTTTTTTTATGGTAAAGTGTGTGCTATATTTTTTGTTGATGTATTAGAGGTATGGTTCATTTCAAGTGAGAAAAATTTGTATCACAACTAGAAAGACTGTCCCACATTTTTATTTCACTGACCCAAATATCTACTGCTACAGCTATAAAAATCTGTAGCATTAGATGAAAAGTTTCATTATCTTAGGGACTATAAGAAAAATAACTTTATAGTCCAAAAAAAAAATTGGAACCTCATCTTGTTAAGGCCTTGCTCCCTGCTACCATCACCTCTACTGCACAGGAAAGGTGTTTCTTTCCTTGCACTTGGTGTAGCCAGTGTAAATCTAATTAAACTCAGACAAGTTTTTTTCACTTTGTATTTAGCTTTGAAGTTTTCTCCTTCTGTTAAAGAATAAGGAAGGGTTGTAAAATATTCTTTATTTCTTCCATATGTGCTACTTAAGTAAAACATATCAACTCCCTCTAGAAACAGCTTTTTACCTTTGCCACTGTGATTACAATTACATTGACTGACAGTGAGTTAAATTATGAGAGTAATTTAATTCCAGAATATCTAAAATTGAAGAAATAAGCATCATTGCCTATAATTATTGCAACTGTCATCCAGGAAGCAAGAACTCAATTGTGCTTCCTGCACTTGATTTCTATTTTATGGTCAAGTATGAAAATCAGTTTTACAGGAAGTGTTTAAAAAACCAAACAGGAATAAAATTACAATGAAAACACACAGTGAAGGAGGGGATGAGTTTATAGTTTACAGATAATGACCCTTCATCTTTTTTTCCAAATACTTACCCAGTACTGCTTTTGCCACTCCAAGAATTGCTTTCAAGTCTTAAGCTTTCTCCTCCCTGAAATTAAATAAAGTAATAGTTCTGGAAAGTGAGATCAACATCCTCAGATAACTTGATTGCCTGGATAGCTTTAACCTTTACCTTTTACCTTTATACCTTTAAGTTATGGCTATGTGGTACTCTTATCTATGTGACAATATTTGATACACATTACATTTATGTTCCTGGCTGAATAGTAGTATCAGCTTAATAGCTGGATTACAAAGTACTCCTAAATAATTCAGTCTATTGTTCTTAGTTTTCAAAGGATGTAGCAGGTTTAGTCTTTTCAGGATAGGAATAAGCAGAGGCCAGAAATCTTACTAGGAAACAGGTAAGTTGTTTTGCAAGAGGACCTATAGAATCAGATACTGTATGCAGAATGTATATTTGGTGCTCAAATAATATATTGCCATGTCTCCTTGCAGAGAGGAATATGTGTTCATGAATCCATTTTCCACAGAATTACCTTCCTTAAGCTTTCTTAATCAAAGTGAGAAACTGATTCAGAGGTACCTTTGTTTCACTGCTGAGTATCCTGTCGTCATATTCTTTTTACAATCCTCAGAAAATCCACAGCTTCCTGTAACATTGAGAAGGCACCTGCCCTCCCCCCCCTTTTTGTTTTTTTTTCTCCTTCCCAAAGAAAATACATTTGCTTTTATTTTGTCTGGTGAAGCATACATGTTAAACTCCTAAACCCAGTGTGATGCATGGACAGAGAAGTTTTGCAGGGTTTTGAGATCCTCTTCTACAACTGGCTACAAGAATACTCTTAAAATCCCAGCCAAATGCCTATACAAATGACAAATGATCAAAACTTATAAGAGAAAACATCAATAAAAAATCCCAAGATTTGCAAACCTCTCTTGGTTAAAAGAGGAAAAAATTCCCTGAGTTATTGGTAAATGTTAGAACCAATACCCTCAGGAAACATTTCTGAAGTACATTGACTAGAACCTCTTGAATAGTGGAAAAGCATGTATCCATAGTTCAAACTGTTTGGATTGTTTCTGAGCAGGAAGAAAAAGATTTAGAATCCATTTTTATTGATTTATTTGCAGAATGCATATTGAGTTTTTCCTGTCACAGATGCAGAGCAATTCCACTTGCAAGAACAAACAAGTGAACAGTCACATCAAGAGACTGTGTCTTCATGTTTCATTGTTGAAGACTAAAATAAAATGTTCTAGTTATGACTTTGAAGCTGTTTATTATCTGTTACACAACTTAACAGAACCGAGACAACTATGAATATATACATATACACACACACACACACACATATATGTATATTTGCCTTAAAGCCAAATAAAAGCATAAAAATAATATATAGTGCAACTAACAAAAATGTATAACCATATAATATTGTATAACCATTAGAGTTTATATAAAATATAAGCGTTTTAAAACAGAATATTATCCATTTGATCTTGATGCTGTAAGTATCTTAGCAAAAAATTCTGGCAGACAAAGGGCAAGATAATATTGAAGGACTAAAAATGGGCAGACTACCCTGCCAAACAAACCAAAATCCAACATAATCAACAATGGCAGAAAGTTTTTGAGAGGAGCAGGAGCATTTGAAGAAAACACTGTACATCAGTGAAGGGAATTGGAGAAGAAATAACAAATGATATCTTCAGCTGCAACTTGACTTAAAGAGCTCTGAAGGCTAATCAACTTTAGCTCTGTGAAATATCAAGTACCACAGACATTAGTGCTAAATCAATGCAAACTTTATCAGCTTTACAGAACTGTATACTGAGATATAATTTAAGAAATCTTTAAGACTAAAGGTTTTGTGTTATAATGGTGATAGTTAATAAGGTGCAAAAATTAACCAGAAACAAAGGTGTTACTGATCAATTAATTTAGTAAAATTTAAACTCTCAAACTATCCTGCTTTATCAATCTTATGACATATAAAGTCCTAATTTTTGTATATGTGTGTATATATATGTATGTATACATTTATTTAATGGAAATACTTCTCCCCCAATTGACTGAATATTTTTCTTTGAAAGACTGGAATTATTCACCTTGTATCCTTATACTACCATTGTGTTCCTTTACTCTCATTACATTTTCCCTGAAATTGCATTTAACATTAATAAATAAAGCTTTGCAAGGGTATTAGCAGTATCCCTTTGGTTAGCCTTGAGCTTTCTGCTGCCATGCAGCATGACCTTCTGTGTTTGTGTGCATGTGAAGTTGTTTTGAACAGAGATAAAACCTAGGGGGAAAAAAAAAAAAAAAGCCAAGATAATATTGCAGAGATATATGACTGAATCCAAATCTTTCTTTACTAAATGATTATCTGGTTTAAAATAACTATGAGATAAGTGCTGAAAACATAATCATTATCAGCAATTTATAATCACAATCATAGCTTCACTATCACTTCAGTGAAATGATTTTAAATTATTTTCTTTTGAGCTGTTAATGTCTCATGAGTCTTCCACAGTATTTGATGGTAAAAGTTTGCAAGAGAAATATTTTTTCCTATAATAGACAAATAGACAATAGATTTTTATCAGGTGAAAGATTACACAGTGGCGAAAATAATAACAACAGAAAAGTTACAATAAATCAGATAGGTCACAAACTTTTTTTTTTTTTCTTTCAGCATCACTGACTATAGGAGAGTGATCTGTTTTCAAAGATGTTTAAGCTCATGGATGGCACAAAATGCCCTAGCTTTTTGGTTTGGTTTCTTCTTTTGTCTTTTTCTGGTATTTATTTTTGGTTTTTTTTTCAGGTTTTTTGGTGGGTTGTGATTTTTTTTTTATTTTTTCAAAATCTGCATGCTTAGACCCTCTGCTGGTGACCTGAATGGAGTTGTGCCAATTTACATTAACAGTGTTGACACATATTTGGCTGTGGATTAAACTAATGCATTTTTCATCTCATACATCTGCCCCAGCCTGTTATCAGAGGCTGCTGTCCCTATGGCAAGGGCAGATGAATGAAAACTATTTCTTAATCAAGGCTAACCTGTTAAAGAGACTTGAATTCGGCACTAGCTTACCTTCATGTGACTGGCTGTAAGTTCAAGAAAATGCTGAGGATCAATTTAGCTCTTCCTGTTCCTGTGGTGGCATCATCCACAGGTAGAATAGGCAGCTAGGGGTAGGAGACTGATGCAAATGTCAAATCTCAACATGCTACAATTTTTTCTTTCTGACACGAAGTCTGGTGGAGACAGATTCAAATGTCCAATCTCAACATGCCACATTTTTTTCTTCCTGACATGAAGTCTGCTTTAAGAGAAAATCTACTTGCAGCTGCTAGGGATGGATGGGTACTGCTCCTCACAGGTCTGCACTGTTCACGTGTCTAACCCTTCTTTGGGTTAGAAAGCAAACTGAGAAATAAAACCAAAAAAAGAAACCCAAAAACCAACAACAACAAACATCCCCCCCCCCCCAAAAAAAAAAGAAAAACCCATCAAAAAACCCCCCAAAAAACCCCAAACAAAAAGCCCATCCAACTAAACAAAACAGTCCTCCAAAACCCAGCCAAAAAGCCAAACCAACAAAACATGTCAAAATTGAGAAATTATTGACAATCTGTTAAAAGAAGAAGTTGAAAATGGAGGACACATCCCACTATTGTGACTTGAGCTATAAAAAGTTTCAATATTTGATGAATCAATAAAATGTTGTCCATTTTCAAATTTTCATCCCTATTTGATGCTATGTTAGATGTTCATTCTCCTATATAAACTGCACAGTGATATGCAAGCATGTAGGAGATCCTTAAGCGGGTGAAAAATCTTTTATTTTTTAAATAAAAACACGTATTTTAAAAAATAAAAGTAGGCATATAAGGCATGGGAAATCGTTCAGAACCCTTAAAAACCAGTCTGGATTATTATGTGTACTTCTTTTAATATCAAGCTCATTAAAAGCTGACTGGTTTAGTCCTTACAGTATTCTAAATAAAACATACCAAATTATATGAGAATGTGAGAGGACTCTGAATAATTCTCAAGGCAGTGAAAATGCATTTTCAATATTAAATTTTCAAATATAGTGCAATGGAATTTTACCAATCTTTCCAAAACACTGTGTTGAGGGGGAAGAAAAAACATGAGAAATATCTTCCTGACAGGTAGTGAAATGAAAAGCATTTGAAAAATGCTGCTTTGAATGAAAATGCCATTCCAGCCCTAGCCATAACACCACATTTCCAGCTCTACAGTCACTAGCTTCCTTGTGAATATTCCCCTGCCTTTGAACACAAGTCCTTTATTATTCATTCAGCAGCCTTCCCAGGATGTTTGCTAAGACACAAGGAGCCATAAGGATTTTAAACAATAAATAAGTCACCTCAATACCACTTGGCTGTAGATTAAACACAGAGGTCACTGAAAGTAAGAACAAGATTTGACCTTCGCTATTTCAGTACACATTGAGCAGGGCAATGCAGAGCAATGTGGGCAGGCAGTCCAAGCATGCATCAGTACAGATTGCAAACAGCAGAAGAAGGTGCCTGTGCTGTACTCTTCCACAGTTTGGGCGGAGCAGCCTGCATATTTTCAAACTGAATTTTACTATTATGATTCATTCCCTATGTTGGTGTAAGAAACTGTGAACTGGAATATCTAAAGAAAGGAAGTAAAGTAGTAGGGTTTCTTTTTTGTGTGAGGTATTTTGTTGTTCTAAATGTCCTGGGATAGTTTTTTTTAGTTGTTAGGGACATTTTTCCTACCACTCTTGCTCAATGCCTGGTCACACAGATTTAAGAACAGAAATGTTACAAATAGTTTTGACAAGTCAGAATTGTTATTGTTGTACCTATATAATATCAATTGTAAGTCTACCACCCAGAATGTACTTTAAATAAATACATACACAACATATTACTGTACATACTGTAAGTATTTGATTTGAATATATTCCTGGAATCCAACACAGCTTGTTGGATTTTTTTTCTCTAATTTATCTTTCTGTGTTTCAGAACACACAGTAAATGCTTCTTTTGATAATTGTACCCACACGTGCAGAAAAACATTGACAACTTGTTTGAATGATTATTCAATACAGAGAACTTTCCTTTTGATTTCAAAGTCTGTAATGGGTAAAATTGCCAGGCTGCCAGATTTCCAGAGAGACAGAATGAGATCCTCTATAGGCTGCAATGGGGGCACTTGTTCCAGTATGGTCCTCCATGAACTGCAGGGGAAACTGATCCAGTGCCTGGAGCACCTTCTCCCCTCCTTCTTCTTTTACTTTAGTGCCTACAGGGCTGTTTTTCTCACATTTCCTATTCCTCTCACTCACAGCTGCTGTGTATATTTTTTTTGTTTCATAAATATGATATCATAGAGGAGCCAGCTCTGCTGATGAATAGTTCAGCTTTGTGTAGTGGTGGCATCATTTCAGAGCCAACTGAAATGGGCACTGAGGCCGTACAGCTTCTGATCTCACTGGAGCCACCCTTGCAACTCTCGTGCTACCAAAACTGACCCATAAAAAAAGTCTTTTGGTGCTGTTCATTTCTATTACTTCTTTTATCTTATCTTTATTCTTTTTTGTCAATGTCAAAACAACTTGTTCTCATATAACAAGGATTGGCCAATGTTGTAAAGCAATTGTCATTGGGTAGCCTCACTCAGAAACAGGAAAAAAATAAAGGAAAAAATAAAATGGACAGTTTTGAATTACAGAATTGTAAAAATTTTTTTTTAAATTTCGTGAGATTTAATAGCTTTGCATATTCTTAATCTTGATGATGCAATTTTGGTTGCTTGGGGACAGATGTCATGAAACTTTAGAAATACTTTTTCTGTTTTTATGGATTAGAGTTTGCCAATGTGTCTTATCTGTTCTGTAGCAGCTGTCTTGATTGGGAGCTACTGAATACACCTTTTAAAAAATGTCAAACAGTAAATAAATAATTGGTAATGAAAAGAGGATAAACACTTACTAATGTAACTGTATATCTTAAACCTGTGAGGTGCATCAAGTCACTTTGCCAGTTGTTCGCAATCATTCTCTAACAGGAAAACAAACTGGTAGCAAAACTAAATCCCAGAGGGATAATAACTACTGAATTTACATCCACCAGTAAACACAATTCCACATATGTTTTCCTTGTAGAAGATATGAATGAAGAATTCTTAAATTTATACAGAATGAGGATTACATCAACAGCAGGAAGGGCTTAGAAGAAGAAACCAACCAAGCAAGTTCAACTTTTGAGTGTTAAATGTCAAAAGAAAGGCCATATGCAGCAGCTGTGTTTCAGTGAATAAAAAGGATACTCTTCAGAGACATCTCATCTACTATTTTAGTATATGTCTAATACTCATTGTGATGTAATTGTGTATCATGTAATATAAGAAGACTGAAATAAAAAAGAATAGATAAATACTTAGCATCAACATTACTTTCACACAAATTAAATTATAAAATCAGTGGTTTCCTCCACCTTCAGTCATCAGTAAGGTAGATAATTAGCAGGTAGGCTTGCTCTGTACTCCAAAGAGGTATCAATCCCAAACAAAAAAACAACCGAACAAAACAGATTAGTTAACTTTGTGGGATGAGTTGTCCCCGAGGAGAGCCACTTTGCTTTCCACAGGAAATGAATTTGGCTGCACACTTACGCGTCTAGTGCCCTAAGAAAGTAAGAAATTTATGTAAGAAGTATAGAGATGAAAAAAGACCTATGGGAGATGTGTGTTTTTCTGAAGCAGAAGCTGGATGTCAGACAGCATAACAGGTATCTGAAATGTTACTGAACATATGTTTGGTCAACTGGCATTCACTTTGATTTTTTTTCAGGGCAATTATTGGTGTTTCATTCAGCTGCACACTCGGCAGAGGCATCTCATGCCATCTTCAAACCATGCAGTTATCGAAGGCATGTGCACAGGACTGACAGGACAAGCATACAGTCTTGTCTGAAACATCCTGTGTGATTCCACCTGGCCTGGGACTGCTGGTTCAGAAGAGCGTGAATTTCCCCCCTTTTTTATTTTAAACTCCTTTTTTTAGTACAGATATGTCTGAAATCCTAAAAGGTTTCAAATAACACAAGACAGCAGTGTTCAGATGACTGTATGGTACTCTTGAAACTTAGAAGCTTACAGTGGTCATGAGACTACTCTGGGCATATGAATAAACTCTCCATTAACTATGATGAGAGCTTAAAAACTTGGCTCATAGACAAAGACTTACATTGAAACAACTGAATTTTAGGATCAACTGTTTGAAGAAGGATTTCCTCTGTATTTGGTTACCTAAATATAGGCATGGTTGGTGTAGGCTATGAAAGCTGTATTTTACTAAAGACAACCAACCCTATGTAACAGCCTTTCCATTTACAGATTAGATAGGATCCCATAGGAAGCATTAAACAACAAAAAATAATATTTGTTCCAGCAATTAAATTCAGATCTGAATGCTGAATAATATAGATGTCTTGACTTCCCTGTGGTCAGCATTTTACATTAGCTTGTGAGAAGTTCTTGATAAATATTAATATAATATATATAATATTATATATATATATATTATATATAATATATAAAAATATATATTAATATATAATATTAATATATTATATATAATATATTATATTATATAAGAAGTACTTAGGAAACATATACGTAATAAGATTCCCTGTAATTATCTCCTCTAAAAATGTGATTGAATAGACACCCAAATCTTTATTAACATTCCATGAATTTCAATAGCTGGATTTGTTTTCAGTGTTGTATTTGTATTATTAATAATTTAGAAGATAATTATTATGTTTACCTTTGTTGTTGTTGTTGTCACTACAGTCTTTGTTGTGCATAAATGTTTTGGGGTAATTCTGTCTTTTGAGCATCATAAACAGTAACAAATGTTTTTTGATTCACTTACAAATTATAAGAGAAGAGCCATGAAATTTTCCTAACCTTTTCTGCAGCTCAATAAATCACAAACAGACAAGAAAGTTAAGCACTGCTTCAGTGGAAAATCAGCAGACAGATGTAGCACACATTCCCCTCAAAATAATTCAGAACCTGTTCCAATTTATCAAATGCCTACTTTATCTGTCAAAACAATGTCCTTTCTCAAATAAAGGGCATTGTTTCTGCAGCAAGAAAAAGGTTCTGATGTATTGTTATCTGCAAATGGATGGTGGAATAATGGAATAACAGGCAGCATTTCAAGCTAAGAGATCAAAGGGCAGAATACATTACAATTCTTGTTAAAATAAATTAGACTGAAATCGTAATTTTAATAAAGACATTTATAACCTTAAACAATATTTTTCCAAGTTCCCAGTTCAGCAAAAACAATAAGAAAATCCCTTTAAATATGTAAGCTAATGCATTTTTTCCCATTGTGAGAATTTCAAATTTCAGAGCTGTAATGTATATTAGCTGGTATCTTGTGCTGACATGACACTATCTTACATTTGAGGAAGAAATATTTTCAATTGCTTTATTAATTTTTTAGTGTATTTTCATATTACCATCACAATACAAAATTATTTTTAGATTTATAGATTAAGAGTTTCTGTAATCAAAATTTGGTATTTTGAAATCTGCCAGGATAATTTTGGTCTTTAAATGTTCATTGATGTATTATGATATTAAGTTACAATATAGAATCAAAATCCTCCTTGTAAGTATCCATCCTTTCCAAATTCCCTTATTAAAATTAAATCAAGAATTAAATCCTTTTAAAGCCCTATACTCTCTAGAGCAAATTAGAGAACAACAACAAAAAAAACCCCAAACTGTTAATAATTGTCAATTAACCAAACACAGCAAGGAGTTTTAAGTATTTAGCAAATCTGTTTACTCAAATCTGGTTCTATTATCAAGCCATTGTAATGCTCAGATACTTTCTTTAACCTCAACATGTCAGATATTTATGAAGATTCCTGCAGCCAGCTTGATCCTGAGCTGAACTGTGACAACTTTGCACTGATGTATTTGTCTCCCCCATGATTGCATGTGGCTCTTTCATTCTTATATTCTTCCATTTTTCAATTCTTCTTTATGTAACTGTGACCTCTGTCAGTTATTAGGTTTTTCTCCTTATGATACATTTTTTAATATCGCAGAATCCTCTAAAAATACATGATTGAATCAACTCCTTTAGACAATTATTCATTTATAATCAGCTAATGACAGCTTCAAAACTTAGCAATATTTCTTTTTTTTAATAAACACTTTACTTGCACCTCAATATTCATAATCTCTAAAATAGAGTCTCAAACATTCTATGAAAAGAAACCCAAGGTTAAGAATCATAGCAAAGTAAAAAACAAAAAAAAAATAACATTTTGCTATATATCCTCTGAGGTTGGATTTATTTCCAATCAAAGTTCATATTTTGGTGACATTCCAAGGCAAGGTAAAAACTGAGCCCATCATCTTTAACTTGGACATCTGTTAAAGCTCAGTTGTGCCAGCTCTTGGTCAACTGCATAAGTAGATGTCTGTGTTTATAAATAGTCCAGCTGAAATCAATTAGTCCTTGTACAGTGCAATCCAGCTGATGGGGGATTCTAGAATTTTTCTCGTTAAGATTAGACTAACTAAGAAAGATTACTAATATCATAGCAAGCTTTAACCAGTGTGAAACTGGGCAGAACTGTGGAAGAGTCATTGCATCCCCAGTTGCACTTCAGCAGTTCCTGGCTCGAGGTAGTTCCACACATTTTTGCTCCCACCACTGTGAGAGCATTCTCTGTTCTTTTGCAGGCTGGATTGAACAGGTAAATTCAGAAATTTGTACCAGTGCAACTGATTTTGCCCACACTATGCTAGGAACAGTCACATGAACAAAGTTAGCTACTAAAAAGCTGCAGGATGACAGCCAGCTAGTTGGTAGTGAGAAGAAATTGGGTGATAAAAATTGTCACTTCCGCACAGCCCAAATGAAAAGAGGTTGTATATTTAAGTCACAAAGGTATATAGGACTGGGATGGTACATGCAGACTATAATTCATTGAGAAATGAAACATTCTTTTCATGCTCTTTGCTGCTGGAAATTCAGAACAGCATTAGTTTGTCTTAACCAAGCAATAGACCATTTTTCAAGGCAGTTTTGTTGTATTGTTCAAAACAAATTTAAACCAACAGATAAATAAAGAATCTTGCTAGCAGAGTAAATAAACACTAATGTTGACTAGCTAGACACACACGTTCAAGAATCACTTCAAGATGTTCATCCAGCCTATATCTTTAAGAAATAGTTGACAATAGTTCTATCATTTTATAAGCACATAACTGGAAATTCAAAGATAACTCTGTTTAAGGAATTATGAATAGATATATTTTTATGACTGATATTCACACTCACAAGTGATGAAAATTAAGAACTGAGAGACAACTACAAATGTCATTTTAATTTAATAAAGATATTCTGTAGCTATTGACAAAAGAAAATGGTCATTAAATAAAGATTAACGAGGAAGTGAATTAAATTCAGAGAATGTGAAGATAAAATAAGAAATGTATCTGGAGAAAACAAACCTTTCTCTTCAAGATATTCTTAATCAAATTCAGAGACAAAACCTAAATTGAAATGGTTAATTAGGACCCAGGTCGAAATCTCTAGGCAACCAGAATGCCAGCTGAAATTATGGAGGTTTTCAGATGCACAAGTGATTAGGAATAGGATGATCCCAGATCAGTGCAGTTTATACATAGGACCACAATCTCTATTGAAATCTGACTTTGGGTTGCTCTGGAAGTAAGCTGGGAGAATAGAAAACATCCAATTTGAATATCAGCCATAAACTATCTGAAACCAAAATCAACAGAGATACATCAGCGTAAATGGTTGGCAGAGAGTAAATAATTTGCCATAATTCTCTGCAGAGCTGCAGCAGGAACTTTTCCTCAGAGTCATTTATGATGCTGAGAAAGCAAATTAGGACCTTGTTATCACTACTCTCTGCTGCCTTGCCCATTACATACTCACCCCTCTCCATGAAACAAACATAAAAGTGCAGCTAAAAATGAATAGATAATTCTGATGCTATAGCACATTTCCCAGGGGAAAATGGCATGACAAAGCACAGGAGACTGGGAACTAAACCTACGATATATAGGAAATACAAAGTACCCCGTGTCAAGTGAAAAAAATATAAACAAACCCACTAATGTTGTTTGTGGGACACTTTCCAACTCATGTTTCTGTATGACACTATATAGAAGAAGATCACACAGGATTTTTGGTTTGGCACAGTTTCCTTCCTTTTGACTACATACTTCATTTGCTTTAGAGAGAAATTTCTCAGCAATAGTTTGAAAATAGAGTGCCTAGGAAACAAAGTGAAAAACTTGTTAATTAAAATGATCAAGACCATAAAGGGTACATTCTGTGTGAGAAAGAATGCTCACAGAAAAGAAAAAGGTAAGAAAAAATTTGCCTTCTTAAGGAAGTTAAAGTATTCAGGAAATGTTTTATACACTGATAGCAAAAAAAACAGGATCTTGCGTCTTTACAATACAAAGTAATGAAGAATAAAATAAATTATATACAAGTGATTTGACAAAGCTCTTCCTAACTGTAATAAAATTTCACAAGGTGGTCAAAAACCACATTGCTATCTACATTTTCCACTGATGTAATTCTGCTCAATGATCATTTTTGCTTTGAAAGCTAGATTCATGTTTTTGAAAATGTGAAAGAAAAATGAAGCCATGTGTGTCGCTCTGTTTTAAAAAGTAAGATCAACAAAGTGGTTTGTGGTTCATATTTCCATCCTCTTCTAACAGAAATTCATAGGAAATCAAGTGTGAAACCAAATAGATACATAATATACTTATTTTCCACTTGATATTCAAGTGTTGATCTTGTAATTAGGAAAAGAAAATCAAGACAGTTTAATCTGGTTTCTCTCAGGAAAATGACTTGAAGAATATAAAGACTTGTATACAGTTATTAATTTAGAAGGTAACTGTGACTAATACTTAGATGAACACTCAGGCTTATGAAACCTTGATCTTGTCTGCTAAGTAGGTTTGTAAAAGGTAGTCCCAAATGGATCTCTTTTTCCATATATCATTTAGTTTGAAAATAAAAAACAACTCATTTTGTTTACATTTCAGCAAATTATGTTGACTTTGGTAGTGCATAGTACCAAATTAAATTGCTACACATCATATTTTTCTCCAAAGTTAAAATTAATTATGACATTGAGTAGATGGTTAAACAAACAGTAAAAATGACAATTTAAAAATGAAATATTTTATGCTTAATTAAAAGAAGGTTATGAATAACTTCCCATTTGGACTGTTATAGAGTTCTTTATCATTTGAGATACATATCAAAACATGAAAATAAAAACTATGGATCTTCCAGTCTAATACACAGCTTACAGTAAAGGGAACTTTGAATATCCCCTTAGAGATTTCGGCAATGATTTTCCACTCCATTACACCAATTTCATACTGGGGTAAGTCCATTGATGTCAATGGTGTTACATCAGCCTAAAAACAATATGACAGAATAGAAGATCAAGGTTATTCAAGCTCTTATTTATGGTTATGGAAAATTACACATGTCTGAGGTACATAACAAGACTCTGCTGTTTTGTATTTCTTTGATAATGAAAATGTCCTCGTTTACAAAAAGGCAGAAAACTGAAGTTGAAACATAACAGATATTTACCAGCTAAACATACATAGGTGTAGACAGCAAATACTGGTTGTAAAACAACCATGCAAGATGACAGCTGTTCAGCTATACTAAAATTAAATGTGAGAAAAGTTTGAATAGACTGAATTTTCAGAATTTATGAAGTCCTAGGGAGCTATAAATCAAGAAGTTAATAAGTTTAAAGTCATAATTACTTCTGCAGTACTGGTATTTTATATTTATTTATTTTCCTTAGTATTTTATTTTAATTTATTTTATATTTCCAGAAATGTAACCAGACTGATTACTGAGAATTTGTGAAATAGGTTTCTCTTGAAACAATAATCACGTAAGTGAAAATGCTGTCATAGTCAGAAAGTTAATTACAAAGATAGTCTCCTTTCTGGATCAAAAAATTGGTCTAACTGGCTGAATTTTCATCATAGCTAAGAGACTTTACCTGAGAGCAGTCTGAATGTTTGGTTACTTCTAATACACAGTGCTGCTCAGATACACCACCAAGCTGTTTGCACAACCTGTCTGGTCTGTGGCAGAGCATATCTGAACTTTCTGTGAAAAACCCTGGAGTGTCTGTGGTGAGGAATCATCTTCTCTTTTTGCCAAAATGCTATTGCCTTCCACAAGAGCAGAAGAGATAGTTAGAGGCATAGGATTCTCCCTCTCCTAGTTCATGCTGCAAGTAATGCTGGAAGTACTGCAAACCCTTGGGGATCTGTAGATTTACCCACAAAACTTTGTAAGAAACATACAAAGACACTCAACATGGATGAGTAGCTGTTTTATTCTCAAGCAGAGCTGGGTATCATGGATTTATGGAATCCTGGGTTGCCTCGTTTAGCTTTTCATTCATGGCCAGATTTTTATTCTATTGAAGTAATACCTAGCAATATCTTCACTTCCCTTGTATTTCTGCAGTAATTTCTTGCCTAAGAACACTGCTTTTTTACTTACTGGATTGCACACTTTTTCTTGAATACAGCTTATCTAATTTACTTAATTTTTTTTTTTTTTTTTTTTTTTTTTTTTTTTTTTTTTAATGCAAAAACCTCCTTACATCCCCTTCCTCTACATTTTGGTGTTATTTATAGGGTAAGACCCATTAAGAGCACATAATCTTAAATAACCAAAATCAGTAACAGAAATGGAGACAAGCTTAGGTCATTCTCTTCTCATTTTTCTCCTTCCTTTATTTTTCCAACAATATTGTGCTCCTCTCTTTAACACTTTGTCAATAGTTTTCTAACTAGGCTGTTTTTGCCATAGGAAAACATGACATGGGATTATGTCAACAGCTCAAAATTTGCACCAGTCATTACCTTTCAATTTTCACAAAGCCTGTCCTCTTGGAAAAGAGAAATTATATGTTATTTGAAGATAAATATGTGAATTTTTTCCTTGTCATCTTAATATTACTGTTTTTATGTGGCTGGATTTTGGCCCAGGGAGTTTATGAACTTTATGACTGTAAACAGATACAGGCTTGGAATTCTCTTATTACAAAGAATTGTAAGTAAAGCTACCCTATAAATGCAGCAATATCCACTAGCTGTTGTATTTTCCTCTGAAATGCTTTGGAGAACAGACAGTGTGATATCTGGGTATAAAATCCTTTTACTTCATAAAGCACCATATTTCAGCATTCAAATTTAGTGGTTTACAGAGTAGGTATCTACCTATCAGGAGGAAACACAATCTATTTGCCTAAACATACATATATGATACCATCCAAAATAGAAGAAGTATGTTATCACACTCAACTTTTAGCTTCAGAAAGTATTTATTTCCAGTGCATTCTTTGCCATATCTTTTCTGAGTAAAATGAAGCTTGGACATGTAGGTCACACATAGACTGATACATTGTAAATACTAAATTTAGGTTTTTTGAATCTATGCTTGAACTCCAAATAAATATCAGATAAATTTAACTGAACTATCAAAAAATAAACAAGCAAAACCCAATCATCAAACCTTAAATACTGTTAAAAGAAACAAAAACTAGAGAGTAATAAAGAACTTAAAAACAGAATGTATAAAAAACGGGAAAATATTGATATGACACAAGTCTATAAGAAATATACGACAGAAAACGTGGATATCAAGATACATATTGATTTAAAAAATAATTTGAATTAGTGCAAAAGTATGGATAGTTTCCTGTTTCTCCTGGGTAAAAGGCAGGCTAAATCAGACAGGACATTCTGTCAAGTCTTTTATTCTGTCACAGACTTATTTCAGGCTGAACTGAGCCACCTTCTGGAAAGGTCTGTCTTTCTTCTTCTGTTTAGAATAAAGTAGCCAAGTCTCTTTCACTAGCAGCTAACATTCAGATGGCTATAGTTCAGTAAGATTAAAACCATCCTGTCTATTCTCCTACTCAGATTCTTTCATAGAGTTTTAGTCTCATGCTTCAAAAATTGCATCAGTGGGGTAAAAGTAGATGGCCAGAAAATAACTTCATTACTTCCTGGATTAGCTCATTGATCAGTGTTTTTATCAATGATATATTAACAGTTAGCAAGCTGTCTACAAAACTATTTTTTTCTTATTTAGTCCTTTGCAATGTTTGACAGTCTGAGAGAGTTGGGGCTGTTCAGCCTGAAGAAGAGAAGGCTCCAGGGAGATCTTACAGCAGTTAAGAACAAACTAGAAATGGACTTTTTCAAGGGCACGTAATGACAGAGCAAAGGGAATGGCTTAAAACAGCAAGACAATAGATTTAGATTAGTTGTGAGGAAGAAATTCTTTACTGCAAGCCACTGGAACTGATTGCCCAAAAAATTGTGGACACCTCATTCCTGGAAGTGTTCAAGGCCAGGCTGGATGGGGCTTTGAATAACTCCTCTCTAGTGGAAAGTGACCGTGCCCTTGGCAGTGGGGTTTGGGTTCTTTCCAACCCAAGCTATTCTATAAATCTCCAGAAAGGTTTGAGGGTTAGTTTTGGTTTAATATTTGTATTAAAGAAACTATTTCTGTGGTTGGTCAGCTGCAGGTATTGGAAGAATAATGTTTCGAACATCATTTTTGATGAAGATAAGTTTGTAAAGAACAGTGGGTTGTTCTTGGATGTCTGTCAGAAGTCCATCCATCTGCTCTCTCACATCCTGAACAGGATGGTGAGAAAAAGAGGTGGATAAGTGGAAACAAATAGAGGGAGAGAGGAGAGAGAAGTAAAATGAGTTTAGGCTACTGATAAGTTATAGTGTCCTCATAAAGTGAGTAACAGGGGCTCTTGGCCCATGGGATTTTAAGCCAATATTTCCAACAGCACAGGAATATCCTACCTACAACACACAGTGCAGGAGTTATAGACAAGGATATGTGAAGCATGGTGAACATTTACTACACTTCTGTTGAAGCTCTATTGCTCTCTCAGGAAAAATTATTCTCACAGAGGTTAGGGCATGATTCTTATTTTAGTAGTTAAGATACATGCCCTGGAACTGTATACAAGAATTTAATTGTTTTCTTCTGTATGGTTTATGCATTTTATTAGCAAATGACTTTGGCTGCAAAACAAAAATACTCCTTCAAATTCAGAAGCATTCAAAGGAGACCAAAATGTTTGGAAAAGTCTCTTTTACAAGGTGTATAAATAATCCTCTGCCAGATTCAAAATCATGGATTCAATGTACTTTTTGTGACACTTGAACCAATGTAAAGGACTGTCTGGATCCTTTGCGTTTACTATATGGTAGCTATTCAGTATTAAATAGCATGGACTATTTTTCATGTTTACTGTGGAAACATGAGATCCATATGGATTGAAATACTTTTCTATGGGATCATGTTCCCTAATTATCACTTATATTTTTATTAATTATTTTTATGTGTCTTTCTTCTGAGGACAGTGCTTAAAAGCTTTTCAAATAAGCCCAATCACATTAGAAATGCTTAGGCAGTATCCAAAGCCTGCAAAAAACACTGATTTCAGTGGCTTTGTTTACAGTTATAAGATATGCAAGTTCAAGTCAATTATTCATTCCTATATGTCAATATAAGATATTTCTTTGAATCACAGATATATTTAGATATTTTAATGCCAGTGTTCCCAAAAAATTAACCTAATGTCACCTGCTGTGAGACAATTTCATATCAAGTCATATGTGCAGTCAGTACAAAGCATTCTTCATTTTCCTTATATATTTCAAGCTAGACAATTGCTTTATGTCTTTTTAATTTTGTATTTCTCCTGTTGAAGCACTGTTTGTCTTAAAGCATATTGAGTCCAAAACTGCAGAATTGTCTCTGGGTTGCTATAAACCAGCAACTATAAACTTGTCTCTTAAAACCCCAGCTTCTTTATTTTAGTAATACAGGGAGAAGACCTGCATACCATCCCCTTCTTATCTCCTTGAGCAGCTGATTACACATGTGTAGGTTTGTTAAATTTTTAGAGAATGTAGTTCAAAATAGAGTTAACAAGTGGTTAAAACCCACAGTGAACATCTTTCTCACCTCCTTTGTGTAAACCAGTGCCATGCACTTGCATATTCAGGACAGAATTTTCAAATAGAATAAACTGAGTACTTTCAACTCTTTTGTGATCTGGTGCTTCAAAATTTTCCTAAGTGTTTACTTCCTGATGTATATGTGGGTTTTTTGTTGGTTTTTTTTTCTCTGGAAGTCGAGCTAAATCAAATTTTTAATCCATCAATTAATTAATCTTTTTCACACAGTTACATATTGTAAGCTTTTATTTTACTTATATGGTTATTATTCATTTTATTAATTCCATTAATGGGAATTCAGAAGGGGAAAAATATTCTTTCAGCTCAAATCAAGAAGAACACTTTTAAATATAATTTTTGCAACCCAACACCTGGCAGAACTTCTTTGAATTAATTTTTACCTCTTTCATCCTCAAGATTTTAACACTCATTAAAACGTTCATTATATTTCTTCTTCAATGGTATTTAAATTTAAAGTAAAATTTTGCATTAAAAAAAAAAAGAGAAAAATTTACCTTACCAATGTCTCAGTTCAATAATTATTAAGTTTGTTTGAGGTTTTTTTCTTCAGTTTTCAGATGCTTTCCTGTTTTTCTGTGAATTTTGTAGTAGTCACATGACTATAAAGTAACAGGTAACAAGTATATATTTGAGAATTTTCATAAATACAGCACAGTTGTAAAAAATAATAAATTTTACCCAATACTTCCAGCATTACAATCTGGCTCTCTAATGCCATATCTAATGTCAGCTTCAAATTAATTTTGAACTGTCTATCAAGGCATATTCATTGGCAATCTTAATCTGATCTACTGATTTTGTTCTCATCTTTGTTTCAGATTCATACTTTTTTTCTCAATTAACCTTTCAAAATTTCAGCATCTTTTGGCCTTGAACATGCTATACTATTTCAATGTTTCCATGTTTCCTTTACTTTCTAATTAAGCCATATTTCTTGGTTTATTTTTCCTAATAAAGCACTTTCCCCCTTTTTCATTTTAGGAATACAGTCTTCATTACTTTCCTTTGTCTCGTTTAACAAAAAAATATTGAAATGCTCAACAGTTCCAGAATGAAAGACTTTTTAAAACTAAATGTGTTTCTTACCTCCTCTTTAGCTGCCACTCATTTTTGTATAAAAAGTGAAGTGTTTTCTAAATGACTTACAAATATTCTCTTTATGAAGTAGCATCATCCATCTCAAGGTAATTTTCTTAGTTCACAAGTACTCCAGCTAAAGAGCAACAACAATTAGTCAAAACCAAGTACCAGGTCTGGCTGTACTCCTAAGTACAGCCTTTTTCTCCTAAGAAAAATTTATCTTCTCAAAAAATATGTTTGAGAGAGATAAATATTCTTTTCAAGAGGCCTTTTTTTGGTTTTGTTTTCTGCACAGAAAAGACTTGATATCATTGCTCACACTTCAGAATGAATTGAAATTTCAAATCACTGGAAAGGACCTTGTGTAGTCCTATGCTCTTCACACAGCTTTACTGTAGTCTTCTGCAAAAGTCTCAAACATTATTTCACCAACACTCGACACATACTTTAGGCTGTTTTATAAAAATCGTAGTCCAAACACCAGCTCCAAATTGACATCTACCTTTGGCCAGGTTATTTGGCAATACTGACTGAAATCTGGACTTAAGTTTCTAGTATCGCTTCTTTCATTTTTTATTTTGCATTTCATTCTTAATTGCTACCTTATTGATGATATTTATACAATATTCTTCCCTTGCATTTAAAAACAACAAGAAGCTCTCACAAACATCCTGAATAACATCCTGACACAATACAAGTAAAAAAGGGATGAGATTTATCTTTCTTGAAATTCAGCACAGAAATCAGTTGCTTAAACAGAGATATCGGGTGAAGTGTGAGATAACTGAGGGTATCTAACCTGACTTGCAGCTCCTCACCAGAAGCACAAAGTTTCCCACAGATCCTGTGTGTTATATACCAGCTGCATGCACAACACCTCAGATGTCATGTGTCATTTCAGATAGTTCTCACTATGTATGCTTTGGAAAGTTAATCACACCACTTCAGATGTGTAGGTAAAATCCACCTTCTGTGAATTTATTAAAACTCAGCCAAATGATACAAAATAAACATTAAAAATAAATCTAAGAAGTTTGTGTAAGATCTCCCTTAAAAGCAGACACTCATAGTTCAATTATTTTTTTATCTGTTGATGATACAGAGATTAGTTTGATCTGTACTAGAATTAAGTGATCATGCTCTCACACTCTTCTTCCCAAGTCAGCTATTGGTTGGATCTGAACATTTTGGTTTAAATTAGTACTTTTCTTATGCACTTAATGAGAAAGTAGCTTGAAACAAGGGAGTGAAATTATGATTACCCTTTTTTTTTCAAATTTAATTAGAAATTCCCATGGAGTCAGCATGTCTGTACCTTGAGGGAGGGACTCATTCATATCAGTTAGCAACAAACCATCTGGTCTCTTTAGAAGAAACACTGATAGAGTTTCAAGTTTCCTTGGCCAGAGCAAGGGACTGTGGTCTTATTTATTTATTGAGAGACATGCAAGTATCACTTTATAACTAGAATCATACTGTTTACACAGTTTTTCTTAAAACTCCACTTTGGAGAAAGATTTATGAGATTTATGTATCCCTAAGGTTATTCCAAGATGGGGTATGGCCTGACAGGTGCATAAAAAATGAAATTCATAGGAGGCAGGCCACCTCCCACACAAATGCTGTCTCTGAGATTGTCACATCCATGAGACTGTCACTGGCCCTTCACCATTTCTCTGCAGGTTTGTGAGTTGTGGCAGCAAGGAGACCAGGAACCTGACTGGTTTATATTAAGGCAGGACTGGTGATCCAGAGACATGTCAGCTCACTGGTGCTAGCAACATTTGAGGCAAAGGAAGAAAACAGTTCCTTGTGATTTGATTGCTTCTATTTTTTGTCTCAAGTAGAGAGAATTTTTTTTTTCCCCCTAATATATCCGTGTTTATCAGGTTTATGTGTACTATAACATCACTGCACTCATAGGAAAAAAATCCTCAGAATATTCTTATATTTTATGTAACCTGAGAAGAAGGAAGTTCTTACAGGAACTCTGGTGGTTAATCAAAGTCAGAACATTTATTGACTTTATATCTGTAAAGATATGAATTCTTAATACAACTCAGTAAAATATTTGCAAATGATGCAAAACTAAGTGCCAGATTCAAATGTCACTGAAGTCCAGGCTCTGTCCAATTTTACGGCTTAATATCTATCGCTATTTTCATCAGTAAAAGATTCTTTTGTGTTTTTAGGTAGATATTCTCATGTATCACAATATAAAATTACTATTACACTTAATTTTTTAAGTATTTCAGACTCAGTCTGAATTAAGTTTGAAGAGTTAATTAAGAGTTAAGAGAAAGTTGCCAATTTCTGCTGCAATACCTTTATTCCTGATGACAAAGATTATACAAGAAATAATTAATCTTCTGCATTCTAAGATAAGAGCATATATTCCATTCCAAATAGAGTAAATATGGTAGAGGAATCACAGGAATGCATGTGGCACACTGGGACAGTTTGGCCCTACGATACAATGTCCCCAAAGCATTTGGGCTGCACAGAGAGGCATTGCAAAGCTCTAGGGGTGTGCAGAAAGGATTACTAACCCACATAACCCACAAACAAGCAAAAAACCCTACAACCCCACCCTGAAAAACCCTACAAAAATACCCTACAAAAAACCCAAACCAACCAACCAACCAACCAACCAAACCAAACCAAAACAAAACAAAAAACAAAACAAAACAAAAAATGCCCCAAAACCAAACAAAAAACCCCAAAAAATCCAACAGAAAATCCCCATCTGTATGCATCTGAGGCCCCTCAGGCAAAACACAGGTTTACAGGAAGGCACACACAGCCTCTGTGGGTAGACTTCAACTCCCTAACTAGATAGGGAACCCTTGAACAAACCAGGGCCTGGATGGTTTACCCCCAGGAGTCCCAAGGCTAATGTTATTGTAAGGTTCTTCTGACTTGTCTTGGAACATTTGTGATAAACACGAGAGATTCATGAAGACTGAAAGAGAGGAAACATTGGCCTTTGGTGGTGAAAAGAAAGCTCACAATTACAGGCAGGTATGCCTCACTGCTGTGCCTGGGAAAAGATTGGGAAGATCTTTCTGGAAAACATACAAATACTTGAAGAAAAAACAGGGAGTAGTCAGCATGGGTTTAAAAAAGGGTAATCATGTTCAATCAACCTGATAGGTTTCTACAATGAAGTGAATAGATTAGTGGGCACAGAGAAAACAATGGTTTAATTGGTTCTTCCACAGCAGATGTGATATTCTACCTTCTTTACATTGTGAGAGAACTGTAAGGGTCACTATTTATCTAAAGTGTTGTTATTCACTACGTAAATCTAACTTAAAATTTTGTGACTATAGATTTAGAGATAAATATTCAGAATTAAATAGTGTGTCTTTGTTGCTGAGATGAAGACAGTTTAATATGTCTCATATGTATGTTCCCATTTATAACAGTACTCTGCTTTGAAATTCAGGTAATTTTCAATACAACCATCAAATGAGTGACAGAAATGCTAGAATCTTACAGCAGTCCAGAGAAAACAAAAGTTTCTCATACTCAGGAAAAATGAGATATCAAGAAAAATACTGAAGCTTTTCTTTACTTTGGGAGCCTGGAAATCAGAGTATTTCTCTATATAGTAGAAAAAAATGTAGAAAAGATTAGAAGAAAGGGAAACCACATCGTCAGAAAGTACAAGTTGTGTCTCTAAACCTTCTCTTCAATTATCACTACAAGATATTATGCTAGAAGAATTATCACAAAAATTTTAGAAATGTTTATGTTGGATGGACATAAAAGATCATTTAGTTCCAACCCCTCTGCCATGGGCAGAACAGCTTCCACTGGACCAGTTTTTTTATCTAACCTGACATTTAACACCTCCAGGAATGAGGCATCCACATCTTCTCTGGGCAACCTGTTTCAGTGTCCCACTACATTCACTGTAAAAAAATTCTTCCTAATATCCAATCTAAACCTGCTGTCTTTCAGTTTAAAGCCATTCTTCCTTGTTCTGTCACTATATGTCCTCATCAAAAGTCCCTCTCTGGCCGTCTTGTAGGCCCCTTTTATACACTGGAAGGGGTTCTAAGGTGTCCACAGAGCCTTCTCTTCTCCAGGCTGAACACTATTTAAATATTCCTGCCCTGTATATGTGTTTCACTGCTAAATATCACAATTATTTTTTTACATTCTCAGTGTATTGCACTACAGAAATATGAAGTATGAAAGAATATGACTTTATTAATAACCCTTAAATGACATAAATTGTCTATATTCTGTCGTTACTGCAGAAAGTCACAAGAAACTGTGATTGAAGATCCTCTTTGCTCCATTACAAAGTTCTTTTTTTGACAAGGATGAGTCCTTGCACCTGAGAGCTGTTAAGTGGCTTCGGAAGCTCATAAACACATTGCTGTTGAATTAAGAGTCTTCGTATGCTGAATATCTCAGATTAGAATCTCTCTCACTGTTAGTGCATTCAGCTTGCTGAGGAGCTTCATCACTTCCACTAATGAAAAGCTGATACTTTACACATTTGTTTTGTCATAATTTTTGTGGTCTGATCCATGTACTAACTGGAGTACAAGGACATTCGGTTAGATACGCTACTGAAATGTTCTTTGTAGTGCATGTTACTTTTCATTAGGTAGGAGAAGATATTTCTGTTTCTTCTAATATAGTGCTAAAATAAAACACATTTGGGGGTTGAATTACATGGTCACAGTCATCACAAAAGTAATTGCATCAAGTAGCAGTGCCACTGAGGGTCTACAGTGAAGAACAATGCACTTTAAGAATACATTTTTGTCTTTTAAGTTGGACTTCTTCCATAAGCCAGCAGAAGAAGATCTTTAAACAAGTTATCAAGGTCAGGGTTGTTTTGAATAATGTTCCAATGTTTCCCTGATAATTGCTTGGATACTGCCTATCTATTCTTTAACCTAGTGACATGGCTAATAGAAAGTTATTTGTGTTTTGATGCAGAGTTGTTTCGGTAAGAGCTCCACTCATGCTTTTCTAACTCCAGGCTTATTCTAGGCATGAGGGAATTGTGCTTAAGGCAAGTACCTATAAAATCCATAAAACTTCTCTCTCAGCCCATCAGACCTTTTCAATAAAGACTTTATATTAGAGAATCTCTTGAATATAAAATGTTATTTAATCAGTAAGTCACAGCTTTTATTAAAGCTAGCAATTTTTGATTTTTTTTTCCTTGTGAATAGGTGTATTTTCTATGATAGGCAATATTTCATCTTGAAACTTGTTAGTAAAACTATGTATCAAAATAATATCCTTTTTTCCCATTAGGTTCAATATGGAGATGAAATATTTCACGAATTTTCTCTGCACCTGTCAAAATAAACAACATATAATTTCCAGGATAATTTGTAATGAATTTTAAACTTCATTTTTTTTCTTGGCAAGTTACATTTTCATCTTTACTATAAGGAAATAAAGAAGAATCATGTACGTTTTTCCCTGGATATATAACATATCATTTTGACTCAAATAAATGAGTAAGCTTACAGTAAGCTATAAACCATCTACTAAGTAATGCAGAAGTTATTATATGCACACATTTTGGAAATGAAATAACTTACATGTTAATTATGCTTCACTTATTTAAATATTATTTTCAACAGATTTGGTTTTGTAAGAAAAATTCCATGTAAAGCCTATCTTTTGATTTATAATGACAAAAAGCAAAAAGAATGATATTTCCCTCCACCTCCAACAGAAACAACATTTTTATTCTTTATTTCAGTGTTAGAATTTTAGCTCCTTATTTGGAAGAAACCCCAGAGGTCTTTATGTGGATTGAAGAACATCTTCTATATCTTTTGACGTTAACATTGCCATTGAACTGCATGATCTAGAAAGTCTCTTCCAGCCTGGATGGTTCTACAATTCTGTGATTAAAAAGAAGAAAAAACAAAACCAAATCACAACAAGCAATAAAAAAGCCACAAAGTACAGAAAGAGAACACTTGTAATTGTTCTGTTCTGACTAAAATCCTTGTGGAAAACATGCAAAAGGGCACTAAAAGTGTTTGTAAAGCATCTGAAAAAGTAAAGTTTTGAAAGAAATGTTCAAGCCATAGTGATGCTAGCCAGAAATTGATGACAAATTAAATAAAGACTTTGAATATGAAACTGGGAGAGAAATTTCAAATTACCATTTGAAATACAGAGCCCAAAAAAATCATTTGTGTAATTTGAATGAAGTCAGTTGGAATTATCTGAGGAATGAATATAGCCCAATTTTTTCAAGATATGGTACTGTAAATACTGAACTCTGTCAGATGTACATCTGTTCAATAACTGCCTCAGCTAAATAAATAAGAGACTCTTTCCCCTTTGCTAAAAGAAACCTAAACACTTAACTCAGACTGACCAGGTCTGCCAGGCTGCAGGAGTGGCCTTCAAACAAAGCATGTCTGTATTTTTCACTTGGAATCAAGCAGGCATCTAAAAATGATATAAAGAAAGAAAAGAAACAAAAATAAAAGAGAAGAAATTACCAAAGATCAGAAAGGAGTAAAGGAAGGAGGGCAGCATGAAGGGGTATTCAGAATATAGCATTCAGTCGCTAGCAGTCTGATCTTCAAAGGATTTCAACCAAGTCATTAAAATAGGAAGTTAGTTTTTAATGAGAAGGTATACAAGATGCCTAGTATAATTAGACAGTAGGCTCTGAGGATTTACAGAACTTATGAATTTTTGAAAGAGAAGAAATAGCTGAGCAACTAAGTTTACCAGTTTGCTGATATTCCCTAATATTTTGCAACCTACACATCTGTAAATTGTTTTAGTGTTACTGTTCAAACCCAGCTGGCAACCAAGCCCCACACAGCCACTTGCTCACTCTCTCACCAGTGGGATGGGGGAGAGAGCAGAAAGAATGAGAGTGAGAAAACTCATATGTTGAGATAAAGATAGTTTAAGAGGTAAAGCAGAAGTTGTGTGCACACAAGCAAAGCAGGACAAGGAATTAATTCACCACTTCCCACGGGTAGGCAGGTGTTCAGCAAGGAGAGCAGGGCACATGTGATTGTGACTTGAGAAGACACCACCACTTTTGGACAACCCCCTCCCTCTTCCTCCTCCTTCCCTCACCTTTATATGCTGAGTATTGTACCATGAGGTCTGGAATATCCCTTAGGTCAGCTGGGGTCAGTTGTCCGGCCTGTGTCTCCTCCCAGCTTCTCGTGCACCCCCAGCCTTATGCTAGTCTTGTGGGGTGAGGGGCACAAAAAACCTTAACTCTGTTTAAGCCCTGCTCAGTAGTAGCTAAAATATCCCTGAGTTATCCACACTGTTTTCAGCACAAATTCACAACATAACCCCATACAACTTACTGAAAAATAACTGTACGGCAGCCAAAATCAGCACAAACATGTAT
Source organism: Certhia americana (assembly GCA_018697195.1). Lineage (NCBI taxonomy): Eukaryota > Metazoa > Chordata > Aves > Passeriformes > Certhiidae > Certhia > Certhia americana. The sequence continues at coordinate 64,753,795 of CM031857.1, read as the reverse complement.
GCTTTGAATCTTGTAAAGCACTGTAAAACAAGTTCCTTCCTCACTAGTTTAATTGGAAAATCCTACCATGGGTTGCACTGAATCCTCTCATCTTGTCTCCCCACCATTCTCGCACAGTAAAAGCTATTCTTTTCTTTATTAGACGATCCATCATGTCTACTTTACTTATGCACAAAAGGGTTTAGTAGGGTCAGTAAGTGAGAGCAAGGCCGTGCTTTCATGAAGGATTTTTTTTCCCCTTTGTTTACCACTATGCAGTTAAAAGGCTCAAGTTTTACATAAATGGATCATTTACTTGAAATACTGATAAGTTCTCCTAGTGATCAACTCTAAATTCTAGATAGTAACAAACATTTAAGGTAGAGTTTAAAAAAAAAAGTAGCGATTGTTATAGATAGAGAGAAACTTTAAATTATATCTTGCTCACACTTACATGAAGCCTACAAAAACATTGTTTAGAGTTGTGTTTCTCTCTAGCTTAATATAGTAAATCTGGCAGAGAGATATATTGGTTTTTTTCGATCTCACAGACCCTTTTCCTTTACTTTGCTTTTGTTTTCTGTGCCTGGATGTGGTGGCCTCCTTCTTGAGCTCCCTGCCCCTCTTTTTTCCATATGAGAAGGCTTTTTGCATGTAAGCATTTATCAACATTTTTTTTATTTTTAGGAAATAAAAGAGCTGAATGTAAGTTTTAATACATTTTTAATGGCTGTTGCTGACAGACAAGAGACTTTGTTGGTATTGTCTTACATTACTATTATGTTAAAAGACTTTTATTTTTATCAATATCTATTGTGCCGTCTGGTTAAAATGACAAAGACTCCCACGCTGAGCAAATTGAACAAGCTTTTCACTTCATTGAAGAAAAGGACCAGTTCTGGCTGCAATGGCTTTTTTTTTTTTTGGAGAGGGGGAGTCATTGTTCACGTTCTATTGACTCTATAGTTCCTGTTAAATAATGTTCATGTATTATTAAGAGAATATTCATCTTTAGTGTACAAATAACTTTCTTTAAAACACTGTTCCATCTAGAGTATTTCCTCATAAGACTTGGTCTTCTGCTGCCACCTATATCAAATATGAGGTATTGGTGCATGGAGTGCCTTTTACATAATGCAAATCACAGGGGCATGTTACACAGTTTCAGAGATGTTCCTCCAGTTTTTTGTGTCATCATAATTTTTTTATAAAATATCTTGGAGAGAGTCATGTAGAAATATTGTAAGAGACAGTACAGAACTGGACAAAACCATTCTCACTGACTTATAGTCAAAAACTTTTTGCTATGGGATGAACATACTCTAGTCTACTTATCATCTCTCTTAAAGTGAAAGGAGTTCCACCTTTTAAGTGCATGCATCAGTTCTGTTCTGCGTTTTAGCATTTTTTGTTGTGTCTCTTGTGTTCAAGACAGCACTTATTGATAAGGTTTTCTTGCATCTCACTCTAAGCTGGTGAAATACCCTTTTGTATGTCCTTCATGTTCATCATTCTTTTTCTATATCAGATTGTAAGGACAATTCAGACTGGTAGTTTTCTTCTCTTGTTTGTAACACACTGTACAGATTAAATTCCACCAGGCTCCAGACCTCCTGGAGCTGTAAATCTTACAGCAGACACTGCACAGATGTCTGTCAGAAGAAATACCAACCTTTGCCTCATTCTGCTGGACCTCTGTGGGCACTGTGAAAGAAACCTCTGCTAAGAAATTGTACAGCACAATGAAGTGTTTAAAACGGTGTAAAAATGAGAAAACCTCAATATATTGCCCTTTACTTAAACATGGTGATCTATCATCTACAGAGACTTGAGATCAAAATGAGTCTTCTTCACCTATTCCATCTCTGGGGTCTTGTCCCAGCAGCAGAAACAAGTTCCTGATACAAGTTCATACCATAATATATAGTATAGCTGCAATGCAACCTGGAGCCAACTCGTTCCTAAGCAGAAGGAAAACAATAGCTTAGACTGTGAAAATTGAAAGGCAGCAAGTAGTTTTGTGTGTGTGTGTTTTTTGGGAAAAGGGGAGGATAAGTATCAAAGTCTGAACTTTTTGAATACTCAAGAGGAAGCTTGCTACATGTTAATTAAGACTAGTAATGGCTAGCTGTAATTTTTTATTTGAATCTGGCTATGCAAAAGTGTTGTTTCCTGAATCCTCCAGTTATTAAAGAGGTGTGAGACAGAACCACCAGCTGAGACAATAAGGAGACATTGTGCTTCTGCATTTAAACTGCTTAGGTTGGGAAAACTGGAGATGGAATTTCAGGAAAAGAAAGGGAGGGGGAAAAAACCGCAAGTGGCTTCAGGAAACAGGAGGCAGTCTGGAAAAAATAAGGTGAAAATCCCTGCTGGATGAAAGGTCTGAGAAGCAAGTGAAGATCCCAGATACATGGAGGATGTGACATGGGAATGATCAGGGGCCTTGTCTGATGTTCCCCAAGGGAGCTGACTGTCAACAGCAGCATGGTGTGAAGAGGCACAACTTCATGCCTGATTTTCCCAGACCAGCAGGAACCTCAGTGTGGCACAGGGAACCTGAACCTAGAAAAAAAAAAGGCAAAGCAGGGGAAAGTGAGCAGGTATGTGTCATAAATGAGTGGAGTGGAAGCTCTAATTTTGGTGGTTCTTAAATAAACATCAGTTTACATATCCACTATGGTTTATGCTCTCTCTGGTCTCCATTGGCATGACAGACCATCTCCTGTGCAGGAGTAAGTTACAAATATAGACAATCCCTGGTAATGTCCCTACAAACTCAGTAGATCCCAGCTATGGCTTGTTCTTCTCTATTTTCTTTGCAACAAAATTTATTCACAAACCAAGAAATAAATCCCTTAAGTATAAGTGTAATGCTTAAATTGAGCACTGCAAATTAAATCGGTTGAGTCACTGTGATGTTGGATCAGAGAGCTTCTGAGAAACTGAGACCTGAAGAATCTTAGGCTTAGATATCTGTGCTTGGTGGGTACAGAGAAACTAAAACCCATTCTGAATGCACAAATATTAAAAAAAAAAAGAGGATTTTTTCCCTGATGAAAAAATAATTTATGGTGACATCTTTTCCTATTAGACTATTAAAACATTGTTTTGTTCATCAAATTGACCTAAATTTAAAAAAAAAAACAAACAAAAACCCAAACCCCTTATTCTCATCATAATTTTCTTCCTTGCTCACCTCCTCCATTTTAAAAATTTCAAGGCCTGAAAGACCTATGAATTTTCTGATTGACCTTCTGCTTAGCAGTTTTTAACCCTGTTCAGTGCCTTCTCACAATAACACATTTGCATAACTATGTTTATCAGCTACAATGACCTTCCTCTTGCCTTCTACCAGTCATTGTAATTTAACACAAGAGGTACTTCATATACTACAGATTTTAATGTGCCTTTTTTCTGAAGAAGGTCTCATTTGTAAACACAGCTGGAATGCAAGTTTCATGGTTAAATTCACTCATAGATGTGCATCACTCCTATCTCAACTTCAATACATCCATTTGGTGATTTTTATTTCAAATAATATTTTCACCTGCAGAGAAATAAGTTTTATTTCTTTCGGTTTTATTCTTGGTAGTAAAACATAAGAAAAACCAGTTCAAAACCACCAATAGTTGATTTGACATAGAAGATCCTCACAGGTATACTAGTGCTGTTTTCTGCTTTATCTTGCACTCAAAATCAGGAAATAGTGTGCCAACTCAGAGTAAAAACAACTTACACGAAAGAATTAATAGGGTAAGTATTTTCCAGATTATTTCTACATATTAAAATGTAAACTGTGAAATAAAACATTGCCACATTTATAAATCTATCCTTCGTTTTCTTTTTCCAGCCCCCAAAATTATACTGGTTATAATTTATTCTCTCTAATTTTTATTAACTCCTGATAGAAATTACAAGGGCTAATTGCTGTATACTTATATGTATAAACACATACACTACATATTTTGATGTTGCCATTTTGAAGTAAATTGAACTGGTAAATGAGAATGAGTAATGTGTACAAGAAGAGTCTGAACTTTTCATTTTGATGGAAAAAGCAAACCCAATGTTCCTTCCACAGGAAATAAATATTTCTCAAATATGCAATAATTAATGTCCAGACTCTCTTTCTCTTTTCAGATTATTAATATGAATTTTTACAAAATCTTAAAAAAATACTGCAAAAATCAAGTCCAAAATAATAAATATTATTTATTCCTGTGTGAATGGTGCAAATATATATTCAAGATTTCGTTCCTTATCAGCCAAAATGCTCTTTGCCTGAGAATTTGTATCTTTATTCATCTTAATGAAGGAATTAACAGTATTTAATTGGCATGGATTGCTACCATGAAAAAAGTCTGAGAAATCAATCCTGGATAAAAGAAGGATTTGGCCCAATGTCTATAAAATATGAGACTACAATTCTTTTCAAGGAAGAAGAATTTTCATCATCTATTGTCTGTTGATGAACTTTGTGATGATTGCGTTACATGGCACTCTAGATAGCAGTAAATGACTATTGTACTTGAGAAATCAGATTTATTTTGCACATGTAAGACATTATTTTCATTCTGGGTCTTCAAGGACTCTTTGTTCAGAATCTAAAATATTTCATCAAACAATGTAGCATCTGTTAAAATCATAATCACTTGCAGCAAAATTCATTAAAAAAAATATTGTACTTTACTTCCTTTGTATTTATTGTCCCCGTACAAAATAGGTATCTTAACAATTTGGGAGATATATAGCTGGTTTATATGGTGGAAACAAAGTGTTCCACTATATTTTTGTTTTTAGCTAACATCAGAAGTGCAGCAATGTTAATTTAGAAAAATAAATAGGCTTTAACTGTTTTTATGGGCATGCAAAGACAAAGTAATAAAGCAAGCATGTGGGCTTTATTTATCTATCATGAATAGTGTTATTAGCATGAAATATATTATGCAGACTTCAGTCGATTTGCAGTGTGATTTGTAAGAAATTAAACCACAGCTTGTTAGTGTGAAGGTGAAGAGGAATCTTAAATTCTACTAGACTTTGCTGTTGAATCTTAACTGTAGGTAAAAAAGTCAGAAAACCAAGAAGAGATGAAAGAAAGGATCAAAGAATGTCAAAGTATCTACTGCTGCATGGCAATTGTCATTTTGGCATCCAATAACCTTTGTCTTTTAAAAACCACACTAAAGGAATGAAAATACAAATATTAGCTTAATAGTAACAGCCTATTCTCTTTTGAAGTTCTGAGTCTCCTTTTCATTGTCTTTTATGTCTTTTATCACTGGATCATTCTGTGCATAATTATCTTTAACCCTGAGAAATGCTAAAAAATGACAAGGTAAGAAAGCAAACCCTGCACCTTTTTTTTTTTGTTTGTTTGTTTTTTGTTTTTTAATGCTGTTTTCTGGTTTTCATATTTTTTTCTTCTCATTTTTCTCTAGGGGTTGTGAAAGTGCTTTAAGTTTCTGTTTCTTTATGAAGAAGAAGCATAGTCTGGAAACACACAAATTTTCAAACTGGATTCTTCCTTATATGTCAGGAAATTCATGAATAGTGGGAGAGACATGAGGTGAAATTTAGTCTTACACAAAATCATCAGGGTTTGCACAGTCCCTTGACTTGATTAACAGAGCAATTTGACTCAACACATTTGTTTGAGAAACACCCAGTGATAGTTGAAGTTGAAAACTTCTATTGTATAAACATAAGAGGGGACTAGCATGTACTTCAAAGTTAGTTCAAATTAAAGTAAAATGTTTAAAAATATTTAGTAGCCCAGTAAATCAGTATAGAAGGCATATTTTCTCTTTGGGATTTTGTTTTCCTTAGAGGGAAAAAAAAATTATTTACTGAAATTATTTTGAGAAAGAATGTTGTAATTTTACCTGTAAGCTGGGTAGATAATATGTATTTTACACCTCCCAAAGAAGAATAAAAAGCCTTGTTTAACAAAGATCCTGAAGTTCATAGAAGTATTATCAACAAATGAGAGAAAAACAAGAAGAAAGTGTGGGTTTGTGGCCTGAACCTCAGTGCTTTATGCATACAAACATGGGCCTGAAATACAAAACACTGCTTAGTGCCTTTTGTCCTACTTGAGTATTACAGAAGTGCAATTAGGTCACTCAGTTTAGAACAGATCTAATCATGGTACAATGAGGTTGTACATGATCCTATGAAGTGATGATCTTATTTTCTTATTCCATACTCCAATTTTGATTTTCAAAATTGATGTAAATAATATTTAAAACACTTAAGAAAAGATTGAGTACATCAAAATCTCAAAAATAAACCACGATGCAATTAAATGGTACATGTGTCATATTAAAACAATTGGAAATGCATCCCAAGAGGACAAAAAAAAAATCACAAAAGATTAGGGATATATTTCAAAATACATCACCGGAGCAATCAACAATCATTAAAATGAACAACATATCACCATAGGGAGTCCTAAATTAAAAATCCTTCATACTTCAGAAGTCAGTATAGTTAGTGTTGGCAATGGTACACTTGGGATTATTTTAATATACTATAGGATCTAGCTGTTTGGTTGATATGCATAGTTACCCCTTTGATCAGTTATCATTTGTAATTTCCGTTTGATTTTTTTATTATTATTTTGCAGCTAATGGTTCCAGTGATTTATCATCAGCCTTCTGTTTTAATGGAAGGTTTATTGTTTATTACATGAAAGAGTTTTACTTCTCAGAAAGAGAGGGGATTACTTTGTCTTTTTTTTTGGGGGGGGACAAGAAGAGGCAGTTTGCCATATTTCATATTGTCCAACTTCTGTTTAATGGTGAGGACATTTACCTAAAGATACTTGCTGGGGGTTACATTTCAACTAGCCATACTGTAGAAGAAAACAAATTTGATTCATAATTTTATTCTAGGATCTTTGAGTATCAATATATAGAAATATCAGTGTCCTTTAGTCCTGGCTTGACCTATTTAAAAAAGAAAAATGGTCAATGGATTGAGGATTTAATCTGTGTCTCTGTTGCAGACCCTGTTTCTATGACTTTTTATTGTTTCACTTGAACAGAGGTTGAGGCAAAAAGAGGATATTTCACTTTATTCCTACCTGATATAATCTTATGATGATTCAAGGCTGGAATTACATAGCTATTCAGAAGAATAAGTATCTACAGCATGGAATTTATTCAGAAGAATAAGTCTCTACAGCGTGGATAATAATGCATTTAAAAAAAAATGCAGATACAGATTCATAAAAAAGAGATGGCAACAGGATAAAGATATTTTTATAAAAAATAATAAAAATAAAACTTGAGAAATATTCTCAAATTTTGTTTCATTATAGTTATAAATAGTGATGAAGGAGCTTTTTGAAAGGACTAAATTACATTAAAAATTATGTGATTGGAGGGAAATAGTTGATATAGTTGAAAAAGTTTATTTTAAGAGCTAAGATTTAGACAATCCAACCTATTGTTTTTCAAGTCATCAGTGATAAGTTGGTGTTGGGCCAGAAGGTTCTATCACTCTATTTGCTGTTATAGTGCCATTAAATTTTACAGAAGAAATGCTGGAGCTGGAAGTAATTTCTGCTTATGTTTCTGTTTTGATCTTACGAAGTGCATTCCATGAAGAACAAGACTGATTGCACTAAAAAAAAAACATAGTGCCATAGTGCCAGCTGCTTCTGCAAAGAGCAACAATGATCTCTAGTGGCAGCAAATTTTATTTCAAGCTTAGTGAAAATAAAAAAAAAGGTATTCTGCATCCTCATTTACTTTAGGTTGAGTGTGTTGATTTTGAAAATGTTTTCTTTAAAAAAAACCCCCAAACATTCAAGCAGCAGAAGTTAATGAAACTTGATTCTATTTAGTCAGTATTTCTCTCCTCGCAATATGTATTATTCAAGTTTTCAAATCTAGCAGCCTCTTTGAAAATAACCTAGTTTTACACATGCAACTGTCTGCTATATTTTTTCACAAACTCTTTCAGACATATTATTTCATAACATTTTCAGCTGAGGCCTAAAAATCTCTTAGTTACTGTTGTTATAACAACAGAAAACAACAAAATGCTAAATTTTCTTTCCCTTATACACAGACTAGCTTTATACAGTCTTTATATACTTGTAATTTATTTTCCTTCAAAAATATAAGATTTTGGCCACCCAAACCAGCAGCATTCTGTTATTTATGAACACATTGTTAACAGAATGACTAGGAATTCTTGTAAAGTTTTTGTATTTAAAAGGGACTCAGTATTATAAGATATTAGATTTTCCAATGCTTTTGAAGGAAGAAAAAGAAAGAAAAAAACGTCAAAGGTGAGAACTCTATTCTTTCCATTGCTGTCCTCATTTGGTTTTAAAAATATTCACATGGGCCCACTCCTTGAGATTGTCCAGACCACTGAGAGTGGCATCTTGTTCTTCAGGTGTGTCAGTCACACTGCTTGATGCCATCTGCAAATTTCTAAGCTGTTGACCACTTCTGTCTGATTGCAACAGTCAAACCAATTCCTTATCCATCTAAGAGCCCACACATTGAATCCATCTCTCTCTAATAAAACAGAAGGATGGTGGGGTGGACTGTGCAAAAGGCTTTACAGAAGTCCAGTTTAATGACATTAATTAGTCCTTCCCTTGTCCACTGATGTAGCCACTCCTTCACAGAAGGCCACCGGGTTGGTCAGGGCAGACTTGCAGGACTTTCCCCTGGAGAAGCCACACTGGCTGTCCCAATTCCCCTCCCTGTTCTCCATGTGCCTTAGCAGAGTTTCTAGAAGGATCTGTTTCATGATCTTCTAACAGAAGTGAACTGACAGGTCAGTAGTACCCAGGGTCACCCCTTCCACCCTTTTGAAAGATGGGTCAAGAAAAGTAAGATATTCTCTTTTCTACAAGTACACATAAGTAGTGCAGGTATTTATGCTAGATGTATGATAGAAACCTTGACTTCTGCCAGGAACAGAGCATTAGGCTTTCTTATCCTACTTTAGTTTCCATCTTTCCATGTGCTTTTTTACTTGGCTTCACTTGTTTTTTGTTTTTTGTTTTTTTTTGTTTTGTTTTGTTTTGTTTGTTTTGTTTTGTTTTTTGTTTGTTTGTTTGTTTGTTATGTTTGGTTTTTTCTGGGGGAGTTTTGTTGGTTGAATTCCGTTGGGTTGGGGTTTTTGATCTATGATACATAGATCATTACTATGTTTCAAGGAATTTATAGTATTGAAAAGATGTTGGTTAATTGTTTATCTGTCTTTAAGAGCAAGGAACTCAAGGATCTAAAAGACACATGTGGTGAAACATATTAGGGAAATATATCAAATGAAATCCCACATCCTAAGATAGGTGTTAGGAATATGTACAATGACAGACAGAGTACCAAGTTTCAAAATGGGTCCCAGAGCAGCTGGTAATCTGAATAATTTTTTAATTTCCTAATGACATTGTCTGCTTGGAGTCAGTCAGTGAAGAAACACCAAGAGTCAAAAATTTAGTTACATTTTAAGATGAGACATTTCTCCTGTTTCATGATGAAATGTTGTTCTGTAAAAATGTAGAATCTTTTGCCAAAAGCAGATAACCCTGTTTAGTTTATACCCCCTCGTTATATAGGAGAGAAATAGCCCTCTTGCCAAGACCATGAAAGAGAGAGTTTTCAGGTAATAGCACGGTAACGTAAGTATTAATACCCTATTTCCTTTTTCCTTGTAAGACTTCCAAAGTGCAAGCTATGTTAGAGGGAGATTTACCTCTTACCTTTTAAAAAGCCTAGTAATTTGTTACCATCTGGGAAGAAAGGTAAGTTCAGGAAAGTTAAGTTAAGGAAAGTTAAGGAAAATTAAGTTAAGTTAAGTTAAGTTAAGTTAAGTTAAGGAAAAGGAAAAGGAAAAGGAAAAGAAAAAGGAAAAGGAAAAGGAAAAGGAAAAATATATGATAAAACACTGGTATTTTATCCTCAACAGCTTGTGACACACTGTAGCAATGATGCAAAAGTTTTAAAATTATATAAAAAAAAAAGTCTTGGTTATATTTTCTCTCACTGGCAATATTAGTAAGAGAAATTTGCATCATGAAGGTTCTACTGGCTGACTGATGATTTTATTTAGGTTTGTATTTCTGTGAATTTGACACAAACTCTAGTAACTACTCTGTATATAAACTTGTACACAGACATTGATATTTTCCTGGCTTTCACAATGCACATATACACAACTTTTGCCACTTTGAAAAAGATGAGGAAGATACAGCCAGTGCAGAAGCTGTTTTGTTGCTTAGATGGAGTGGTCAAAACTAGCTCATTACTGCAGGGCTTCCAAGATATCACTATCTCCATATATGTTTGTGGGTACAATTTAAGATGTTAATATTTAATTGCTCCTTGGTATGCTGTGTACTTAGGGTTTAGCTCCTTGGAAACCTCTTTCTTTTCCTTTGCATTAATAAAACAATAGAGATCACTTGATGCAATAAAATTCTAGGTTCCTGGATACACACATTTTGGATGTAAGGTAGACTGTTTCCAATAAAGATTGTTTGACTGCACATATATTTTAGTGATGATACTTCCAACCAGCCATTTTCATTCAGTGTTTAGCCTGGAGCAGACTCTGGTCTTTATGTATACAATATTTTATACTATGAGAGCAATTTGTAAACCCCTTTCTGCATGTTTCTTTTTTTTTTTTTTTTACATAGTCTGTGCACACACAGGTTACACAAAAGGGCAACCAGAGCTGGACAAAAGAACAGAAAAGGTATAAAGTAATTCCGTTCACTCACATTGCTTTAAGCTTCTTTTCCTTGTCGTAATCCTTCCTTTTCACTCTAATCACCTCCTGTCACTGAAGTGGCAGGTGAATTCTTCTTTCACAGTAAAGGCTTCCTCCTTTTCCTGCCTAGTGTTTCCCTCCACTCTAGCATCCTCATTTCAGACCCAATAAATTCCTTTCAGTTAGTTCTGTCACCACTTCCTATATCACTGCAGAGCCTGGAGCTGGCTCTGCCAATAGACTTTTGACAATTTTACATAAACTTTGTCATTCTTTCTAACAGAATTGCTGATCATAGCTGGTTGTGTAGGCATTATGCACATGTGTGCACATATTTAATTATACACGTATTAGTCTAGTATTGCTTAGATCCCAAAAGAAAAATATTTGAACACGGACAGCATACTACCATCTGGGATAACAAGATGGAACATATGACAGCTGTTTCCCACTGGAAGACAGTCTACAGGCCCAAAGGGTTGTTAATACTTCAATTAAAATCTTTTCTTAATATAAACAAAAAGACAGTCATCAAAAGCCAACATTTAACACATGTTTATCCCTTTACACTGAAGAATTCTAGAGTTGCAAATCCCAGTTTGGTACACCCAAGAAAAGGCCCTCAGGTGTTGAGGAGTAGGCTCAGAGGAGGAATGGTGTGTCTCAGAGAGCTTTCTAAGCTATTTATTTGCATGAACCATAAGATTGGGAATTTGATGTGCTTGATTTCATATAGACTGATAAAAGTTACTTGCAATACTCCAGCTGGAGCTCAAATTTGGGACAATACCACAGCATCAGTCATCCTCAAGAAATTTCTTGACTCATTCAGAAACTGCCCATGTTCAAATGATTTAGCTTCCAAGTCAGTTTGCATGATGTTGAATCCCTTTAATTAAATAAATAATAATCAATTGTCCATGCTATGTAGACATGAATTCTTTCACTCCATTTTCAGATCAAGTAACTAGCTGCTCGTGGAAGAAGAATTGGGTGACAAGATTTAAAAATAGTTCACTGTAAAGGTTGTTCTCTAAGGACTGTATGAAAAATATTGCTTCATATTTGATTATCTTCACTATAAGTTTTTCTATATTACCTAAAAGGATTTATTTCTATAGATCCTCTCTGTCATCACAAGGTATGTAAAATACATAGTTTGAAACGTCTTGTTGTCAGGGTATGAGGATAGCTTCAGAGCTTTTTCAGGTACTCCAAGTGGTTCTTCAGAGTCTCACAGGTATTTTCATGTGAAAAAAAATCAAGATACAATGAAAATAGTGATTAAATTTTAGGTCTACAACTATGCCACAAGATGCCTCCCTGTTCAAATGATCTGAAACTCCAGAGCCTCACTCAGTCATTCTCCATCGCGTTAATTTGTTAATGCATGGATAAACACTGCTACCAGAAATATTTGCTAGAATATTTGCTGGAGAAGATCGTGGTCTCTGGGACTTTGCTGAGAACCACAAAATCTTAGGTTCTTCATATACGATTTAAGGGTACAACTAAGAATCTGAAGCATCACCAGTAATTTTGTCTACCTAGGGATTAAGGTTGCAGTCTGAAAGTCTCATTTCTTCCTGTTGAGTGTGTAAAAACACAACTGGAATTTGAAGACTCAGTTAAGATTTCCATCTTTGTTCACATTTCATGGTAAGAGTTAGCTATTAGGAATAGAATTCACACAATTCATCAGGCTGAGCAAGGTACGGCATAAGAGTAGGGTAAGAGCTATTATTTAATGCCATCCATGAGTTCTTGATGGAAAAAGCACTTAACTGTGTCAATCATTTCTCACAAACTGCACCTGCAAGATCCAAATTAAAATGCTTTTACTTTTGGAGAAGGGATTTAAAGACATATCTCCTAAGCTGCTCTATTATTTTAAGGTACTGTTCTCATAATCTTATCAAACTCACTGCTGTTCCCCTCTATAAATCATAGTAATTAGGTCAAAGAGATGGGAGAATGGTTCAACACGGGTTTGTGCTTCAATGCATACTTGATTATTTTACAAAATAACGGAGACCTAAATAGGATCGAGTGCACAGAACACACTTCAGAAGTCTTCCCATCTCAGGTGTGCTCTGATAATTGTTGGTGCCTATAGATAAACACATGGAGAGAAACAGAAAATATATTTCAATAGCAAAAATATAAAAACCAAGCAGAAAATATAAATTTGATAATTCACCTGTAGTCAGCAGAAATATAGACAACTAGTGATTAAGGCATACACAGAATTAAACAATGTGGAGAGGAGTTGTGAACTCTGTCTGGTGCCTTGTGTTAAACTCAGAAGGAATTTACCACCAGGGAACAATGTTGAAATTACTCAGGACCTAAAGTATGTAAGCACTATATATCACCATAATTTTATGAAATGCGATAAAGTTTGCAGTTTACAAGCAATATTAGAAGAAAATTTATATATCACATGTAATAAAATCTGATCACTACACATTAGCAACTGTTCTACAATTTTTTTTAAGTTTCTTTTGTTATGAGTTTATTTTTAATTTTTAAGTGATGAGACTATGACTTCATATTCTGAAATATTCTGAGATGTTATGGCAATATGATCTTGTGCAAAGTTCATATTACCATATTAAAGACACATAGTTTTGCAAAAGAAATATTGTAGAAAGCAACTATCTAAAATGACAGTTATTTCATATACCTGTTTGACTAGGAAATAAAGAATAGTATTGTTAATTTTGGCATTTTACTAAAATACATAACCAGTATATCCTAACATAAGTAGTACACACTTTAAATAGGTTTTAATAAATGAAACTTAATACAACTTGATATATTTCTAGCAAAACACCTGCTGTTTTCTTTGTTGATTCCTTCCTCTAAATCTCAAAAAAATGCAATCATATTTGAAAAAGTGAAAAAATTGCACTCCTGTAGTTCTTTCTCGGACTTTGTGAAAGGCATCTTTAAAAATAAGAGGTATAAAAATGAAGAAGCATGACATTTTATCAATTAGTATTTTCAAAAGCCATTAGATACATTTTGTGTGGTATATATGGTAGCAGGTGAAAAACAGAAGATTCAGAGACAGATGCTATATTTAGGTAGGAAAGAAGTGTAGCAGAAAACTTGAATAAAAGAGAAACATGCCATAGCTGGATTTCTAATCTATAAACACTGCTTAAACTTGGACATATTGACTGGACATATAGATTGAACTCTTCTAACAAAATGACATTTTTTAGGTGGCAAGAGAAGTGATGTCTTTAAATGATAAAATTGTCTCTCATTTGCTTATAGGTATTTAATTTTTTCATGTTTCAGGAGTGTAATTCTAATATAATATGTGTGTATATATATATATATATATATATATATATATATATATATAAAATCTTCTACAACTTTTAACATCTTAAATTATCCAATTTTCCAGAGTGCTGAGGATGTGAATTTTCATTGAAGAATTTGGCTGTACTGTCTGCCCTGTCTTATATCTGGCTTCTGGTAGAGGTTATCTGAAAGATGAAATTGGGTTGATTGCTCTCATCAAGATGATATCTATATTGGAAAACATCAATTCAACATTTACAGCATAGACAGTGGAAGGTTGTCCATATGATAATAATATATAAATATAATAGTGGGCAAGTGAGTTTATCGCTTATTCGCCAGTGATAAGTTCTGGACTTATCTGCTGAAAAGTCATACAGTATTAATATCTAGAAGAAATCACTTTAGCTGCAATTCAGTCTGGGTTTATTTCTACTCAGAATTGCACAGAGATGCCAGCACCTGAAATAGCCATCAGCAAAGAAAGGCAAAAACTAATTGCTAGATCCTCAAAAGGGCTAGAAAGATGAGAATTAGTGTAGACAAAAGGAAGCAGATTCCTATTAATATCTGTGACCTATTTCATGACCGTTTTTTATCCTGTCTCTTGTTAATGGTATTTTTGTAAGGAAAGTAGTATTATGTTAAACTTTTGCAGTTCCAGTGTAGTGCAAATCACTGTCCCTGTGGAAAGATAGTTCAGAATGTTTATACACAGGAACTCCTATCTTACATTAGCTCAGCAAGCATAAACTTTCTGTTGAGAGGATAAAAAAATTATCAGAAATTTTCAAGAAAGTCACAAGCAGTAAGATATATAAAGATACAGGAACCAGCATGCTGTCAGGTAAGACGATGTCTGGGATGACATCATAAGAACTTTTGGAAGATGAACGAACTCTATTGTGGAACTTCCACTATTTGGACTGTGAATACTACCATAACACATGAAACCTAATGAGTACAGGTCGAAGAGTAACTCCCATAATTAAGCCAATGGAAAATATTTCAATCATCATTTTAATCATCTCCATCATCAAATTATAGAATAGTTTGGGTTGGAAGGACCTGAAAGATCACCTGGTTCAAACTCCCTTGCCGTGAACATGCACACCTTCAAGTATATCATATATGCTTAAACCCCACCCAAGTGTGAACCCAATAAACTAAACATAGTCCTCTAAATATTTTTGTTGTGGTGTGCAGCTCAGGAAAATGGATACAATTCCAACAAAACCATTGTGAAGTTGGACATTAACTTCAACACTCATAAAACTAGATTGAAAATGAAATATTTTTCTATATTAGTGCTATTTTGTCACAGTTGGACTATTAACAGTGAAATCCACATGAAAACAGGAATAATTCCTACTGTTTAAAAAAAGCTGAAATATTAAGTGTTCCATTACCACAATCAATATTATGAAATAAACAGATTTAAAATCACAAAGCCAGCCTACCATCAAGACCACAGGAAATCAAATAAAATCAATCACCTTGTAACCTTGATTTATGCATTCTTGCTGACTCTTTGTTAGATCTTTTGCCTGGATATACATGAATACAAGCAACTAAATTAAAGCTGATAAATTCAGTGGTACTCAGAGATGCAAAAAAGATTGGTTTTAGTCAACATGATTAGCCTGATATGTATTTAATTCCCTGAAAAGCAAAACTGAATGTAGTGGGTTTACTCTGCCTGAGTGCCAGGCTCCACCAAGACATCTATCTCTGCCCTCCTCAACTGGACAAGAAAAATATGATGAGTTATGGACAGGTAGTGCTCTCTCATCAATTATTATTTAAAAAATACTATTATGAGCAAAACAGACTCAGCTTGGGGTGTGAGTTTATGATTTCTCACATAGTAGTTTTGTGTGAGGGGATTTCTCCTTGAAACAGAGAAACGGGACTTCCTGGTTTTGTGAGAAAGTGCAGTTTATTTTTCTTATCTTCTACAGAGGCAGAGAGAGGATGGATCCCTCTTAAAGATGAGGGACTACACACTATGGCAAAGAAGTTGCAAGATTTCTGCTTATCAGACTATTTAAGGTTTTATGGCCAATAAAATTCTGCCAACTAGATATTTATGTTATTAAACCAATACTGAGCTAATTTGTGTGAGCTTTCTTAACCAATCACCTCTTGATACACAAACTTCTAATACTACATTTTAAAACTTCTTATTAAACTTTGTAAATACTTTTGCTTTGTCTATGACTTTTAAGCTCTAAAACTAAACTTTCCTCTACTCAACACACTCTGTTTTAAGTTATAAATCTATATTCTTACTTCTAGCACCTAAACTTGGAAGCCTTTCCCAAGTTTTCAGGTCAAACCCTATCTCTTATTCTGAGTTTTGGCTTACAGACCTAATATTTTGAGATTTCCCAGCACTTTGGATTTCAGCATTGGGGAAATTAACTTACTAGGCATCAGATCAGAACAAGTTAATGAGAAATAAACCCAAATATTGAAACCATCTTCCTTATACTCATCTCTTCTTCCTGGGCTTAAATTCACTCACTGTTTTCACTACCTCATCCAAAATGGCACAAGGGGATGGGGTTCAGTTCATCAGATTTTTTCTCTGCCACTCCTTCCTCCTCATCCTGTTCCACTCATCCAACATGGGGTCTCACCCGTAGGAGACTTCACAAAATTCTTCAGTGTGAGGTCTTCATGAGCTGCTCCATTGTGGATCCTGTCCACAGACTGGAGACCTTCAGTAACAAAATGCTGTCTCCCTCACAGGATCACACAAATGTTCCAGTGTAGGTTACTCTCTCCATGGGGCCACAGGTCTGCCAGAAGCTTTCCTAGTGGGGTCTTCCCACAGGGTCACAGCCTTTTTTCTGGCATCCACCTGCCTCATCATGGGGCACCCAGCTGATTGAAGGAGAATCTGCTCTCCCTTCCATGGGCTGCAGGGGCACAGCTCTCTCACCATGGTCTCCACCAAGGGCTGCAGGGGAATACCTGCTCTAGTACCTGGAGCACCTCTTCCCCCTCCTTCTTCACTGACCTTGGTGTCTATAGAATAGTTTTTCTCACATGTTTTCACTCCTCTCTTTGTCTGATATTCTATAGCAGTTTTTCCCCCCTTCTCACATTTGTTTTCTCAGAAACACTACCACAATCACAGATGGGCTTGGCTTTGGCCAGCAGTGGGTCCCTCTTGGAGCATCCAACATTAACTCTGTTGGACATTGGGAAAACTTCTGGCATCTTCTCACACAAGTCACTGCAGTAACGCCCCCTGCTACTAAAACCTTGCCACACAACCCAAGCATATCATAAAACTCGACTACTACTCATAATACAGCAAAGTATTAAGAGCGACTTCATCCCACAAAATACCTATTTTAGAACCACTCACACTTACTGTCTGGTGTTCAGTTCATCAGGCACTACTCATTACTGTGAAAGATTACTACTTCAATGGTTGAAATTTCAGCACTTTATTTTACAATTTTATTTTTCCATTTAATTTGCTTGATTACATTCAGTAATTCTGGTGCCTTCCTTTCCCTGTTCCCACCATCAAGCTCTATAATTGGGTAAACAAAAGTTTCATTGGTGTAGCCTACCTAGGCAAAATGGAGCAGCACATCAGGGGAATTAGACAAAAATGTCTCCTAATTTACAAGGAACAAGAAAATTCTTTGTAGAATAAGAGTTCTGTGCTACTTACAGAGATAAACCATATGGGACAAAAGTACTAGTTGGATACGTACCAACTGGAGACTGTTTCAACAATTCAACAACCTAAATGACAGGGTTCCAGATTCAGAGAACATGGCCCAACATTGTTTGATTTACTCTACAGAACCATGTGTGCTAAAACGAACTCGAATGAATTTTACTATATATGTGAATGCTGCACTGGGCCGAACTAGGTAATTTATCTTTAAGGTTGGCAAATTCATGGCATGAAAATGTAAAACAGGTACCAGTTAAATTCTGTCCTTCTGCATCTAAAGGCTCTAGAAACACTGCTGATCATCAGAGATAAATAGTAGATCACCAGCTTCTGAGCAGAAGCAAACTGTTAGGTAGATGACTTCTGGAAACATGGGCACCGGCATCCCCTAGTACAATATCAATGACGTGTTGTTTACTGGAAATAAAGGGATACGGTTTATGTCACTTGTCAAATTTTTCCATAGTAGTGCAACAGGCAGAGCATATCACCTTTCAGGATGTTTGTACAATTTTATGCTCTTAAATTTTAAATATTTGGCAAGAATTATTTCAGATTAAGTCCACCTCATTACAGCCATGCAAACAGAGGTATGTATCTAGCATATTACTTATTTTCTAAAACTTTCTTTCAAATGTCTTTGTGAAGCCAATTAATAGGCCAAAATAATCAGGTTTTCATCTTAGTACCAAAGTTGCTTTGTTCAAGGTAGTTACTCTGTAGTTCATAGTGTTAATATATGTTACTTACTGCAAAAAATATATAAAGCTTCTGAATACATTTTTCTCATAGATCAGTAATGTCTGAACACAAAGCTACTGTTTCTGAGTCTGAGGAGTTCATAGAAGAGAGTGTAGTCTCTCTTTTGTGTTTGAGTCTAAATGAAAGAAGACAAGGAATGACCTTGGTCATTGGGCCTTAGATTATCCACATTGCTTGGCTGTCTTACTCACTAACTGCATGATACCACTTACTACTCCTTCCAAAATAACGTTTACACACAATTCCAGGACAACTGAGACTCCCACAAGACAATATAGCCTATGTTAAGGTGACCAAGATTCATTTTTTGGCTGTTAGGAAATGGAAAATTATAGTTTTATCACATTAAAACAATTCTGAAGTAATGCACTTGACTATTTGAGTAGACTAAACATTGATCTGAGACTGAGAAAGATGTGTTCCCACATATGAAATATTTAAGCTTTGAAATTAACTTCCACTCATCATCTTTTATTATCCACATTTCTTCAATAGTAGTTTTACCCTAGCATCTCTTCTGGAGTGAGAAACTTCTGTCCAGTGCAGCTCCAGAAACTGAGCTATGATGAGCTTGGACTGTTTTTGTTGGATTTCCTCTCTTTTATATTCTTCTGATACTTACAGCAGCCTAGTACCCTCAAATGAATCCATATGACCTCATGTAACATTCACCTTCAGAGCATTACCATAAAAATGCCATTTTATGGCTTCAGTCCAAATGGGACTGACACATATGTATACAGCTGTATTTGATAGACAGATCAGCAGTCACAGGCATTTTTATTTGAAGTCACAGCCGAGAATGATAGTCATTTTATTCATGAGATGTGAAAGGGTTGACAAATATTTCTGGAACACTTTCTCAGAAAGAGAAAAGTCTGAAGTCAAACCATTGCTCTTCATAAGACTTTCCAAACCAACATCCTTCTTTCCCGTCTACTAAAATTGTGTCATTAGGGCGGTGTGGCAAAAATACAACATCCATCAAGTCAGTGAGAATACAAGTAATACAGAATATGATTCTGTAATGTGGTAATCTGGAAAAATTCCCATTGAAAAAAATTACTCTGGCTTCTGGACTACTTCCAGAGCTCTACAAACATATTTCAAAATGTGTATTTCACATGAAGAGGATGAATGCATGAAAAAACAAACAAACAGGGATTAAAACATTAGATCCTTCAGTTACACAAGCCCATTGTCAGCCAGGTTATGGAAGTAGGGACCTTTTTTTTACTTTGTCCTAATCTTACAGTTCTTACTATAACTGGCATCACAGTGGCACAGCTTCAACAGGAAAGACAATAGGAAAAATTCCAGGCCAGTTCTTTAAACAATACCAGTATGTTGAATGAGAAAAAAACAGTAGGTTTTTGCTTAGTTGGATTTTATTGGTTTTGTTTTGGTTTTTTTTTTTTCCTGGTGGCTTTTTGTTTGTTTGTTGGTTTGTTTGTTTGATTAGATAGTTAGGGGTTTGTTTGGTTTGTTAGGTTTGAATCTGAGAATATTACCTAGGTTTACACATATCACTCGTCCAGACACCTTGGCCTCCAGCTGTGAATTTGGGCACCACTATATAATGTGGAAGAGAGCTGAATAGGAAATGACTGAAGAAAGATGGTCAATGATAGGGAGACTGGGCTAATCAAGGTATGAGATTATAAACATAATAGAAACACTTGGTTTGGCAACAGCTGATTCTTAAGTTCTTCCTACTGGCAAATAAAGGGAAAAAGTAGGGAATAGCTGATTACAAAATTTTGCTGAATCTCTGAAGTTGAAGGTCTTGCAAAGGAGACGGTCTTAAAGCATAAAAAAATTCTGTATTTGATATAACTTGAAAGTTACTTTTCACGGATTCCTGCTATGTATTATGCCTAGGAGACTTACATTTGCTTCAGAGGTGAGAAAGAAATACTCATTAGAACAATTCTCAGGAAAAATGTGTCTTCAAAGTAGTGTTTGCTGCCCAGTTAAGGTCACAGTAAATTCTGAGGACATATTTTAAAAAACTGAGTTAGGAAGAAAAAAACCCCAAATATTAAGGAAGCTGATTTTGCTGTGGGAACTCAATTACACAAAATACATGATTTTTGTGCACTTTTGCTTTAGTCCTTCATGCAACAGACAATCCTTCATCTACCCACCAGATGGCACCAAAACATTGAATAAACTTTAGTCCTGTGCATGGCCTCACACACCTTGACTTTATCTGTATCTTTGCCTCCAAAGTGGCAGAAATGTAATATGTATGGCACAGACCCAGAAATTTGCAACTGGCAAACACTTTTAAATTGCATATAGTTTTAATAAAGAGTAAATGCAGTGCTTACCTCAGATTGATTCAAATAGGTATTTTGTCGCATGTTAGATCAGTATACCTAAACATATGTGCTTTGAAAAAACACCTGTCATGGTTTAAAAAATAAAGGTTAATTCCCAGGTAAGACTATTTCGTCAGTAAAATGATTTGAGTTTGCTACTTGATATTCTTTTAATGGTGGAGTAGCATACATTTTATTAAGCAGCCCTAAGTTTCATAATACTGAAATATTATTCAAATTTAATAAAAATTAACATAATTTTTAATTAATTTCTCTCTAAAGGGGGAAATTTTTTAGTGAGGCAAAATCTGGGCAACATAGAGCTGATGAAATTTTGTTTATTTTCTACATTTTTTATTTATTACATCTTAAGAAAAGTTTTAGTTTTTTGCAGTAATACTAAATCTATAATGATTGTTTAAATTAGCCTCCTCTGGGAATCTGTCATATAAATATATGTTATTTGTAAATTGAAATAAGTTATTTATTCATTATTTCCTGCAAAAATTTATTAAAAGATTCTTTGAAATTTTTCAAATGACTGAATCATAAAACTTGAACAAAAATTGAGCTTTCACCAAAAAAAAGTCCTATGCCTTTGTAAAAAAGATATATGATTAAATTACGAAAATAATCTGATTTACTTCAGAACTCAGGCTTGTTTTCTTTCTTCTTATACAGTTTATGTACATAATGAAAATATGTATGAAAAGTATTAAAAAAAAAATAGGATCCTAAGAAGAAGAGAAAACTAGCTAAGAAATTTTTAAACCTTATGTCACAGCACACTGTAAATGCCAATAATATGTAGATTTTTTGCCACAGCTACAAAAAGTAAAGGGAAGCATATAATAAATCAGAAATATATTCTAGTGAGGTTTATATGCTGAATGAGTAATTTATCCTTCTCTTCCCAAAACTCAAAGGGAAACATAAAAAAAGAAGCAAGTTCTGAATGCTCCTGAGGAACAGTCAGCTGTTGTGCAAGGAAGAAATGTAAATTTTTATATAACAACCAAAAGCAACAGACCAGCATGACTGAGTCAAGATCTGTTGGTCAAACTTGGGCAAGAAGCAAATGAACAAGCAGTGGACACAGGCACAAGAACAGAAATGGCATTCAGTTATGGAGGGATGGGATCAGGAAAGCTAAGGTCCAGCTGGATGTGAATTCGGGAAGACATGCAAAGAGCAGGAAGGGCTTCTACAGGAACTTCAGCCTGGTAAGGACGATCAGAGTACCCCCTGATAAACATGACAAACAAAAACCCCTTGACTGACAAACTGGTAACAATGGAATAGGAGAAAGCTGAGGTGCTCAACAACTTTTCTTTAATTCAGTCTCTCCTGTCAACCTCTCTTCCCACACCTCCCAAGCATATGGGCAACAGGATGGGGACGAAGGGAGAAAAGTCTTTCCCACTGTGAGAGGTTTGTGATCAGGTGAGGAACCTGCATGAGCCTATGATACTACATGAGATTCATCCCAGAATCCTGAGGGAATTGGCTGATGTAGTTGCCACATATTTGTCACATATTTGAAGTCACTAAGGTGAAGTCCCTAGTGACTGGAAAAAGAGAAACACTACAGCACGTCTTTAAATGGGGTAGAATGGAGGCCGGAGAGCTACTGACTTGTCAGCCTCACCTCACACAATCCCCCACAACATCGTGCTCTCTAAATTGGAGAGATAGAGATTTGATGGTTTGTCTGTTCAGTGACTGGGGGATTAGTTGGATGGTCCACACCAGAGGGTAGTGGTCAATAACTGAATGTCCTAAAGGGCATCAATGACAAGTGGTGCCCCTCAGTTGTCTGTATTGGAACCAGCACTGCTTCCCTGTCCATTCCAGGAAGGGCTGCACTAGGTGACATTTAAAGGTCACTTCCAACCCGACGTAATTTTTCTGGTAGTCAGTGACTGCAGCATATGTCATCAACTTCAGATATCTGACTTCTTTTTTATCTAAAATTACTAAAATAGGATGACAGAGGAAACAAGTGGACCCTCAGCAAATCTGCAGACAGCACCAGGCTGAGCAGTGTGGTTGACACACCTGAAGAACAGGATGGTCCAGAGGAACCTGGAGAAGCTTGAGGTGTGTGCCCATGGGAATCTCATCAAGGCCAAGCGCAAGGTGCTGCACCTGGAGTGGGGCAATCCCTGGTAATCAATACAGGCAGGGGGGAGAACAGACAGAGAGCAGCCCTGCTGAGAAAGACCAGGGGGTACTGGTGGATGAAAGGCTGGACAGGAGACATCAATATGCTTGTGCAGTCCAGATGTGTCCTGGGCTGCATCAATAGAAGTGTGGCCAGCAGAATGAGGGAAGGCATTCTGGTCCTCTACTCTGCACTGGTGAGAGCCCACCTGGAACATTGCACCCAGCTGCAGGGTCCTCAGCATAGGAAAAACATGGACCTGTGGGAGAGAGTCCAGAGGATGGCCACAAAAATGATCAGGTGATAGAAATGATCAGGTGATAGAACATTTCTCATATGAGCGTAGCCTGTTCAGCCTGGAGAAGGATCTGGGGACAACATATTGAGGCCTTTCAATACTTAGAGGAACAAGCAAGAAACATGGGTGGAAACATTTTACAAGGGACTGTTGTAATAGGATAAAGAATAATGGCTTTAAATGACAAAACTTGACATGTTGGAGTAGATATGAGAAAGATTTTTTTTTTAACAGTGAAAGTGAAAGTAATGAAACACTAGAACAGGTTTCCAGAGAGGTGGTGGATGCCCAATTCAGGGTCAGATTGGATGTCATTCTGAGCATCCTGACCTAGTTGAAGATCACCCTGTCCATTCCAGGAAGGGTTGCACTAGGTGACATTTAAAGGTCACTTCCAACCCGACATAATTTTTCTGGTAGTCAGTGACTGCAGCATATGTCATCAACTTCAGATATCTGACTTCTTTTTTATCTAAAATTACAAAAATAGTATTTCAGAATGAAAACAAGTTAGATAGTAATCTGGTTTTAATTCTGTGAATTGCAGGTAATTTCATAAACTGAGGGAAATGTGTAAATTGCACTCAGAATTCATACTGGTGTAGCAAAAACCAGAACAGAGACCTTAGAGCCAAAGTTCTCTTTTCAATATAATTTGAATGAGATTTTAAAATTAGAACTATTTAAATCCCTTTGTGAAGTCATAAAAATAATTTAACAAAGTTTCCATTCTATATTTTTGACACTCATGCTGTAGTAGGAAAGTCTGCTATGGATATACCTCTTTTTTTAGATGAAAACATCATCATATTCAGCAACAGAGTTCATACATTTCAAATATGATCACTATGTAGTTTAGCCTAATTTGCATGAATACATGCTGCTCAGCATTTCTTTTTCTATTTACCACAAGATGTGGGGATTTCCTACATGGATGAGCTATAATTGTCACCGTGTACACAAATAATTGTTCACAGGTGTTGTTAAAAGATTCATTTCTGTTTCAATGAAAGAAAGATTGCTTTTTGCCCCACTAACTACTTGTAGAAAATCTAAATCTTTTCACGGTTTAACTCAGATGTGAGTTTCCTGAAATTTGTATCAGTTGTCCTTGGTCCCAAGCACATGTCCCACTGAAAGGGACATGTGTTAGAAAATGCTGTCACCTTTGTGGCATATTTTTAAACAATGACCATGAATGTCTGCAAACTGATATCATAAAGGGTGTCTTTCTTAATAGAATGTATGTTTTATTTTAACTTCAGTATTCTCTAGGGTCCATAAAGGCAAAGCACAACAAGTGCCACTTAAGCCATTGCTGGTGTTGTTAAATAGAGGGTAATACTAATTATAACACTCAAACCAAAACTGCCTTGACTTTTGTAAACGTTACACATAACTTCAAATTTGTAAACTGTATGACCTTGTGTATAAAAACAATGAGAATGAAAATTCAGACATGCAAAAGGTAGGAAATAACAGAATGAAGGTTTCCCTTTGCCTTGA
This sequence comes from Certhia americana, assembly GCA_018697195.1. Lineage (NCBI taxonomy): Eukaryota > Metazoa > Chordata > Aves > Passeriformes > Certhiidae > Certhia > Certhia americana. Next base: position 64,728,992 of record CM031857.1, on the reverse strand, counting down.
GTGTTTCTGTACAATAAGTGTATTAGGAGCATGTCTTTAACTTCCCATTTGGCACACAGGATCGATGGCAACAACAATCTGTCCCTATTTGCTCCTCTGTTTGAGATATACCACCATTATATAATTTCTACATTTTGTTCAAGACACATAATGAAACCAAAATGGCTTATATCCTGATATTTCCACTCATCTGTTGTGTTCTTATTGTGAGAGCATTTTAATGTTTCATATCTACTAAGAGGCAGAGTTATCCAACACCTCTTCCGTGCTTGAAGAAGAGTTCATCAACCTGCTTTAATGCTACACATACTGTATTATAACCTCCTTTTAGAAATTTGATTTGAATTCAAAGTGCTGCAGGGTGTGACACTCTGCTGTTGCTCATGATGGAAAACTTCCATTTCTTCTCTCTTTAGAAACCAAAATAAAGTCACATTCAGAATATTTTGTATGTGAAAAAAACCTGACATTCCAGTACTGTTTATATATTTTTCATTTTTCATACCTGAAATGGTTACACCACTAGAGCTCTCTGAGCACAAAAATTCACAAAATGTCCTTTTGTTTAAATAACAGGTACCAGATGTCACAGCAAGTAAACTATACCTACCTCAGCTGCCTGTGGGTTAGTAAATTCCCTGCGTTCAACATTGCTTAGATTAATTGGCAGGACATTTGCTTTTGACGTGCTGCTATTTGCACTGCAGGACAGGGCACAGCCTCAGCTATGTGATTACATCAAAGTCTAACAACAAAACCCCTTCAGCTTTAGCTACTATAGTAATTTTAAAAAAAGTAACAGACAGAGCCCCCCAAAACCAACATGCATATTTATGTTCTTCAAACATGCTGCTTCTGCATATAACCCACAAATAAAAGTGCCTACAACAATTCTGTCTAAGATAGTTAAACGACCAAAACCATTTTCAAAACCTCTGACTGTTCATATATAAATAATAAGAATAATAAGAACTGGTATTTTGTAGTTTTATAGAACTCACTGTCACTCAAGAGGAAAAATTGTATATGCAATAAACATGTAAGGTGGGAATACCAATGGTAATTGGAATCAACTAGTAAAGTTTGATACTCATCTATTTATTTTGAGTTTGGTTGTTCAAGGTCTACAGGACTCAAGTAACCCTTTTTTTCTAGCACCAATTGTAAAATAAGCAAGTAAAACTGTAATCCCTATATCTTACAAAACATTAAATTCCTCTTGTTTCTAGTGCATCCTCATGTTTGTTAGGCATCATCACAGAGTAAAATGGCAACATTACTTTATTCTACAGAAATATAGGAAAATAAAAATTATATTTACTTTCAGACTCTGGATTGTATAATTTGAAGTGCAAATAACTTGAAATTTCAAGCATTGAACAAACATTTAATATACTATGCTAGTTCCAGTCCTTTGAAACAGGGTGAAAAGCAGCCTAAAACTGAAAAAATTCAGTGGGAAATAAAAAGGAAAAAAGCAGTAAACAAAGGCCAATTTGTTCAGGAAGGAGGACCATGATTTTTGTTTTTTTAAAAAATAAATGAAAATTAACTTTCAGATTATTTATTTAAAAACAATGTGGAACTAATAATTCAGAATCCATTTCTAGCAATTCTGCTGCAAAGGTGCAACTAAATGCTGCGTCCATAATGCTTCTTCATGATAAGCATGAGAAAAGACTTAGAAAATCTTCAGAAAGGTTTTGCAGTCAGATGTTTGGCAGCAGCAGCTGTCTCCAGGCTGTACACTGATGCAGCATGTGTGTTTCAAGCCCAGCTGGGAGATGATTGGTACAGGAGCAGGCTCACATAAGGCCAGTTCCACTCCATTGTCGTAAAGCCTTCCCTCTGACTCCTCCGATAGGATGTGCTGGGTGTGGTGCTCAGAAAGCCACGCAGGAGGCTCGTGCTGGTGGTAATGTGCATCTCATGTGCCAGAGAAGCCCTGGCATACACAGAGGCCTGTCTAGTGGCTGATGCTACAGCCTCTTTGCCTCTAGGTACTTAGGCTCTGGAGCTCTGATGTGTCTACTGGAGCACCTACATCTGCCCTGAAGTAAGTGATGTGCTGACCAAAAGGAACAAGGCCTAGGACATACATAGACTGATCAAAATATTCCACTTCAATACTTTTCAGTGATTCCTCTGTGATACAGGTATTACAATGGCAAGGAGAATGCTGCTAAGATATATATATATATATATATATATATGTATATGTATATATATATATATGTATATATGTAGAGAGCATCGTTTATTACATTATTGCTGCTACGCTGAGAAGAATGATCCTACCCTGAGTCCTCTAGATTCAGTAACATCCCTGTTCCACTAACACCCTGGACAGACACATCTCCCAGAACAGAGACAGATATTCATCACTAGAAGAAGCTAAATTGTAATTTTGACATGACTGGCTCAAGCCCAGGGTTTGGCCAATGTGAACAGTGTGAGAATTATATGTTGCCATCCCTCTGACTCCTGATTCTATGGATCTCTATCATATTTCCTCTAACATTTCTTTGATTAAATGTTCTTAGCTTATCCAGTCATTTCTTCTACAGAAATTATTCTGTATTTTTCTGCCTTCTCTGGACTGTTTCCAAGTCTATTGCATACTTTTTGGGAATCAGAGCTGCTTGCATTATTCAAGATGTGGCAAAGTCAACTACCAGCATTATGGTTGCTTGTGTCTTGTTCTGTCTCCGCCTAATTGTCCCTAGCATTTTATTTGTTTTTCTGAACACTGGTATTATAAAACTGGTATTTCAGGAAATGGCTTTTTACACCCCAAGATATCACTCTTGAGAGGTAATGGTTAGTTCAGACCCTATAATTTTATATGTGAAATTAGGATTCTTTTCCTCCTTTGTACATCATGTACTGAATTTCATTTGTCACTTTTTTGCACTTCAGTCTTACAGTCTTCTTTTAATTCCTCACCGATAGCTTTTAAACTTACAATCTTGAATAATACAGTATTGTCAGCAGCCTTTCTCTTTTCAGTAATCTCCTGCTTTCCAGGTCAATGGTGAATATGTTTTGCAGTACAGGCCTCTGCTTACCAGCATTGATGACCTGTCTCCACTTCAAGGACTGACAACTTACTCCTATTTGTGTTTTCTTTCCCCTAAACAGTGATTTATCTATGCAACAAATGCCTTTGCTCATGCCATCTAATTTACTTAAAAGCTTTGTGTGAGATGCTTTTGTCCAAAGGCTTTTTGAAATCTATGTAAACTAAATAAATTCCCCCTCCTCTCCCACAATCACTCAGTTTCAGATAAGTCTCCTGCTGAGAGCAGCTCCCTAATGGGACTCTTCTCTCCCCTTTTTCTTCTGCAATGTTCCCCACTGAAGCCTCTCAGCAATGACCTTTGTCTGTTTCCTTGTTTTTAGTACACCTTTTGGATTCTGATCATCAAATGGCCCTATAGACTTCTTGATCCTGATGTGTGTAAAGAATGAATGTTAGTTTTGTTTCCTTTTGTTACTCACTTGTTCTTCTTAATTACGCTTCATGCATTCACATGTTATAATCCCTCCTAGTTTCCTTTGAATGCAAGTGTATGGCTTCAGATTTTTTCTTTATTGTTTCTAGAGACCTCCCTTATATTTCTATGCAACTTTTGCTTTGTATCTTATGGCCTAACTTTCTTTACAGAGGTATAAAAATATTGGTCCTTTCTTATGAAACAAGTTGAGTGTTGCTTTTTTTTTTCAACCTTGGAAAACTGACTTTCTGGACTGCGACTCTGTTTAAAGTGGGAAATTAAGAGAAACAAAAATGACATTTACTCTCTCTCAAGCGATTTAGAGATCACTTTTCTTACAAATACCATCCTTGCACACAATTAGAAACAGCCTTGTTACTGAGTTTATACCTGTTGTCTTTTTTTCTGGGGATGGCAAGGGGATAATTAGACTAGATTGGCTTAAGTGCATGAGTCAAATTTTTCTTGCAAAATTTAAGACAGGCACCAGAGAGTTGAAGTTGATAAGAGAATGAAAGTTAAGACAATAGAAATTAATTGTGATTTGCATTTCTGAGCAAGTAGTTGAGGAGAAACATTACCCCTTTGGTCATGTGCCAAAGCGTGTATTAATTTTCTGCCTTGTTGTAGATGTCATGAGTGAAAACCATAGACAAAAGGATGTGTTCCAAACATTTCATAATCAGGTCTGTGTGTTTAATATTCTTTCACGGGGTCATTTTAACTACCACCTTCTTTGGATTACTTTAATTTCCCCAGGCTTAAATTGAAGTAATTTACAAAAGATTCTGACATCTTTCTTAAAGGTTACAGAGTAAAGAGAAAAAGTCTAAAAGATCAAATTTCACAAAGAACAATTGAGTAGTAAATCATATGTGATGAAAATAATCAAAATTTAAGTTCTTTTCCTAGAAAAGCCTGCATTTACAGCCTTTCTTATAGCAAGAACACTAACATTGTCGATCATAATTATTTATTTTGAAATAATACTTTATTTATTTAAATATATACCACTGTAATTTTTGTCTTTATTTTTTGTTCTTTATCATGCCATTATTTCATTTCTTGAAGGTAAGTGCCACTTACATTCTTCTTGGAGTATCATTATTGTATTTTATCAGAAATTATGTATTTCCAGTGCCGTGCACATCAGCTGCTAGTGAAATGAGGCCCTTCCATTTGAGACCCATTTATATTGCCAAAACTAATAAAAAAAGAAGGAAGACTGAGTAATAATGAACTACATAGTGCAATTTTTGTATTTGTGTATTTTAATAATATATATATTATTTATTATTTATTATTAATATATAATTTTTTAATTATTTAAAAATATATATATATATACAAATAAAAGTATTTGTATAGTCTACATGATACACTTACTATCTTTGCATCGTCTTAGCTTTTGCATTGTCTTATTGAGTATTTTACTTTACAAGGTATATATAATAGAATAACCTGATAAGTAGTTAAAACTGTGTCAACACTTTCTCCACTCCTTAACTTGAGTAGGGTCGAGGCTTAAGCTTGACAGGCAGGCTAGGTTTTGTATAAGCAGCTCATACAGTGGTGGAAAATGAAGTAAGATAATACAACTCTTCAGGGACTGACAGAAGGGAATGAGTTTGGTCTTCTTTCCCTGTACTCAGAGGGGCATATTAGACAGAATCTCATTCATTGAATGCAGTTTGTTGGTCCATTCTGAGACCTCTGCTTCAGTTAAAATGAGTTCAATTAACTAGAAATTCAGCTTTAAGGTCTTTCCTCACAGGTAAAAAAGTGCTCGTAATTTGCATCGGCAATGTAGTGTGTCAGGGCCTTGGTAAACATTAAAAGTGAGACAATTCATGTTTCTTAGTTTCCAAACCTCCAATTTGACTGTGAAGAGTTACCACAGAGCCTTATCTGTACTCATCTACTGGTCATGTATTTGACCTGAGATCAAAGGAACATGTCAGAATACTCCTGCCCCTCAAACCTCTCCAATTAAAAAAAGCGTGTTGTAAAACAATAGGATTTTTAAAAATACTGATGTTTTCTTCTGTTAATATATATACCAATAACAACTATAATATGAACTGTCATGAGCAAAATAAAATGTCAGAAAATAATTGCTAGCTTTTGTAGTGGATTAGCCTTGGTTAACACCCAGACACCCACAGAACCACTCTCTTCTCCTCAACACTATGGGGAAGAAAATAGGCTGAGAAAGCTCAAGGTCAAGATAAAGGTGGAGTGTTTATTTACTAATTACTCTCAAGGGCTAAACAGACTTGAACAGCAATTAAAAACACATAATGCATCACACTTTCTGAAATTTCGAGGGCCATTTAGAAATAGATATATGGAACAGCCTTTTGTAAAACTTTATTTCTGTGTGTATGTGTTTGACATTTACAAACTGGTACTCAAGTGGAAAGAAATCTCTTAGATAACTAGCCAAACCTCAGCACATTCTTTAATCAAATTTCAAAATATTTTAGATTTTATTTTTCATTGCTAATGATTTTTTCAAATGAATAAGAAATGTTTGGAAAGTTTTGTGTAGAGTGTCCTTAAAAAATGAAGTTTCACCAGTCACTTAATAGAATTTGAAAACAGCAGATGCATTGCACAACTCAGACTCTAAAGAACTTTTTTTTCCTCACAGAGAACAGCAAACAGTAATGCAATAAATACGTAGACAGAGTCTAACAAAAAGGTATTCTTGATAAGTGCAATGGGAAGAATTCTAACACAAATCTATACCCAATTCAACAATTGTAATGCTGAATTCATCCTTTATTGCCCACAAAATATTGAATGAGAACATATTTAAATACAATAAATTGTAGACTGATAGCAGGTGAAAAGAGAAACTAAAGACAACAGATAAATCTTTAGCAACATTTAATTTCAGCTAGTTAATCTATCTTGCTCACATAGTCAACAATGCCCAAGAGGAAAGTCATATCCAAATTTATATATTTCCTAGAACATACATGATATGAAATATGGTTCTGTGAGTTTAATTTAAATCAGTAAGAGGTCAATTATAGGGAAAAAGTTTTAGATTGACTAATTTGATATTTAGTTTTCATTTGATACATACAGTACAGTTAATTGCTTTTACAAGCCCTTAGGAATGGAACAATGTAATATTTTAAATTTACTTACAATTTTATTATAATGTAGAAAACTTAATATGGAAATGGCTTAATATATTCACTTATCTTAAGTGATAATGATAAATTGAATTGGTTACTATTTGTGCAAAATTAAGCACTTAAATTTGGCCTAGGCAATTTCAGACAGGTAGAAGAAAAAAATTACATGCATTTGAGACTCTGATTTAGGTTTTTGATTCACATGTCAACTAAAGTGATATGGCTGATTTGAATTTTGATTTTTTTTGCACACTACTTTCAATTTGTTTACAGACAAAAATAGTTCACAAACAATATTTTCTGGACACTGTAAAATGATTAATACATTTGAGAGTGTTCTAATTTGCCCGCAGAGAATTCAAGAACACAGAGAGGTGAAATTCAATGAATAAATTAGAAAAAAACTTTCTCAGCTTAAGTTAGAATGCAGAGATCAGCAAATTTAGTCACCTCTTTTCAGTGCTTACACTGATTAATATATCATCCCAGCATTTTTTCAACTTGCATAATCTTAGTGATGCTGTTTGTAGTTGTTAATGTGTGTCAGTCATTTCTATTGTATATTAATGGCTGTCAAACAGATTTTCTTCATAGAAATAGGGAATCACAATTAAATTTTATGCTTTTCTTGCTGATATTTTTATACATTTATTACATTTCTATGTCATGTAATGTATTCTACATGTTATCCCACTTCTTAGATATGGAACATAGAAATAATTGAAAAGAATACCAATAAAAAAGAATTAGTTATCCTAAGCAATTAAGCAATTCTTAAGATTATTATTATTATTAAGCAATTCTTAAGATTAAAGTAAAAACGACATCTAAAAACTGAACTGAACAGAAGAATTTAGGAAAAAAAGTGATTTTTATACCCAGATAATACTTGAAGTGTTCCATATTTGGCAGAAATCTCCTTCATGCTGAGTTTGTAGCTAAGTTCCAGTTAATGCTCATTTTTAGGTGATAATTGGAGCTTATGAAAATCTTATGTTGAACTACTGTTCAGGTAATTGTACTTGTTAAAAGAAACAATCTGTTTCTACTGAAAGAATTTTCAAATCCAACTAGTTCAGCAGCTTTAATTTGAGCAAATCTGAACATAGCCCCTCATTTGAGAGAAAGAACTTTATTGTCCCAAAAAATGCAAATCTTTATGAGAATATACTGCTGCTTAAAAGAATACAAGCAAATTGGGTCAACTAGCAAGCATAGATAAATAAGTGCTAAAATTGAATCTTTCTTTCATTTACTGAAAACTCCTTGGTGCTATTCAAAGAGTGCTGGTGAGAATTGTGTTGTTTTAATGTTTTTTCCTACAACTCATTATTCATGAGTATAGACCTAGATGAAAGTGAAAAGATCCTGGAATTAAGAAATAATTTTGGCAATCTAAAAAGTATACTTCCATAAGTGCTAAGAAGTGCAGCTATTTCTTCATGATATATGCTTAAATAAAAGAAGTTATCTTACTATGTGATTGGTAGGAGGGCCAATATCCAAACCTAATGTGAGAAATAGATGAAATATTTTTATTAGTTTATGTATATATAAATATTAACTAAAAGCAAATATTTGGTTGATTTAGCAAGATGATTACCTTGTCAGATATGAAATATGATTAAAATGGGGAACTTTATGATAAATGAAAAAGCCCATTACTTGAAGAATACGTGTTACTGGAGTGAAAAAAATTGTAAATTCATGGACCCAAATGGGTACTATTTTGCTTCAAATATTTATGGAAATACCATGTTGTCTATATTTGATGATAAGTGGTTGTTGAAAAGCTGACATGTCATTCTATCCGGTTTTTGATGCAAGGCTATATTAACCTTGAGTTCAGAATTATATTAATCCTTCTTGTGCTCTCCTCACACAATACAGCAGTGTGTCATCTACAGCATTGATACATTAAAAAATCAGCAGGAATTTTCAAGGATATTGACAAAAAATGAGAAAGTGAAAAAAAAATCTGTTCTGAAATATTACAGTAAAGATGGCATGATTAAAAAATAAACCAACGGGTGAGATTAGATTCATTTAGTCAGTTAAATAGAAATAGACTGGGCTTTGTTTGTCTCTATCTTTGTTTTTAAGAAAACAACCACTAAAGTCTTAGGGATATTGCTTATGATATTTCTGGTTTTTGTTTTATTCAATTGAGGTTTGAATAGGACTTAATTATTTCAGTCCTCATGAGCATACAATAAAAAAATTTTAAAAATCCCCTAATGCTCAAAATCAAAGGAGTTCAATACTAGCTTATATGAACAGGTACTTGTTTCATTGAAACAAAAAAAGACAACTCATGAATAAAATATTTTAAATCAGAAAATCTATCATAACTGAACCACAGAAATTAATGAACGAAACATGAAATTCCATTGTTGAAGCAAAAATTACAGCATGAAAAAATAGATGGACAGAAGGGGAAGGAGTGAAAGAATGCAATATAGGGTTATATTATAAATATTTCTAGAAGTATATAATATAATCTCTGTTATTTTTATGGAAATTCTTGACAATACTTTATTTGAACTTCAAATTCTTTTTCTGTGCTCCCTGAGAGATGTGTCAGAGTAGAAAAATGGAATTATTTAATATGAAATTGAATCTTTTTCATATATGTTACTGCTTTCTGTAATAAACATGTACAGCCTTCACCACAGTCCGGAGACTTAATTTCATTCTACTTTTAGTTATTTAATTTTGTGTTTGGAAGAGTACATTCAACAAGTTGAAGCCAACAGCTCTCTATCCCACTGGACATCAGTAAGTATATCAGTAAGTGGTGTGTATCAAGGTTCCATACTAGGACCAGCACTGTTCAATGTCTTTATTATTTACAGAAACAGTGGAATTACATATTCTCGCAGCAAATCTGTGGATAACCAAGCTGTGTGGTATGGCTGAACACAGGTGATGGATAGGATGCCATCCAGAAGTAGTGTTGGTTTAAGTGCAGCAGGCAATTAAGCCCCACACAGCCACTCACACACTGGAGGGGAGAATCAGAAGAGCAAAACTGAGAACACTCAGGTTGCGATAAAGATAGCTTAAAACGGGCAAAGCAAAAACAGTGCACCAAAAAAAAACAAAACAAGGAATTAATTCAGCATTTCCTATGGGCAGGCAGGTCTTCAAATATCTCTGGAAAAGCAGGGCTCCCTTCTGCATAACAGTTATATTTGGGAAGACAAACATCATTAACCCCCTTCCTTCTACTTCCCCCAGATTTATATGCTGAGCATTGAGCCATATGCTATGGGTTGCCCCTTAGGTCAGTTGGGATCAGCTGTTCCAGCTGTGTGTCCTCACACCTTCTTGTGCACTCCCATCCTCCTCACTGATGGATTGGGGTGAGAGGCAGCACTGCTCAGCAATAACAAAAACATCTCTATATTATCAACATTTTTTCCAGCCTAAAACCAATACACAGCCCCAAACTAGCCAGTGTGAAGAAAATTTACCCTACCTCAGCCAAAACAGGTACAAGAGGGATCTTGACAGACTTCAGGAGTGAGCACACATGAATCTCATGAAGTTCGGAAAGGCCAAATGCAAAGTCCTGCATGCTGGCTGGGGCAATCATCAGCATCAATTCAGGCCAGAAGCTGGTAGATAAAAAAATTGGATTTTTTAGCAGTGTTTTCTTTCAGCCCAAGAGACCAGCTGTATTCTGGGCTGCATAAAAACAGGTGAAAGCTTGTAATTGTGAAATTGCTAGTGAAAGCCAAATTGGACTACTACATCCAGATCTAGGGCCCCCAGCCCAAAATATGGACTTGTTGGTGAAAGGGATTGAAAACCATTCCTGTGAAGACAGGCTAAGAGAAATGGGCTGTTTAACCTGGAGAAGAAAGGCTTTAGGGAGACCTTATTGCAGCCTTTCAATATATAAAAGGGAGTTATAAGAGAGGAGACATATTTTTACCAAGGTCTGTAGTGACAAGACAGTGCAATGATGCAAACATAAAGAAGGTAGGTTTAGAGCTAAGAGGGTGGTGAGGCACAGAAACTGGTTGCTCAGAGAAGTGGTGGATGGCCCAATCTCAGCAGTGCTCAAGACCAGATTGGGCGAGGCTTTGAGTAACCTAATTGACTAGAAGGTGTCCCATATTCGTGAGGTTGGACAAGATGATTTTTTAAGGTCTCTTTCAACCAACAGCATTCTATGATTCCATAATCACCACACATGTATTGCTGTATCAGTAAAAAGAAAAAAAAAAAAAAACAAAAAAAACCCAAACTTCCATGGAGAGATTAACAATGGAAGGAGAAGACTATAGTTGGATTCAGACCCAACGAGATGGCTTTTCTTGTAGAATGTGTGTCCTACAACCATAGAATCATGTAGTCTGGAGAAGATCCTTAACATCATCGAGTCAGCAGTTAACTGGACACTGCCGAGACCACCACTAAAACCATGTCCTTAAGCACCAAATCTACACATCTAAACACCTCCAGGGGTGGTGGCACAACCCCTTCCCTGAGCAGGCTGTTCTGCTGCCAACATCCTGGCTGTGCAACAATGACTTTGCAATGTGCAAATGACTTTGCTAACTCTGGCTTTACTGATACCTTTAGCTCTTAGTAGCTGATTATCATCATCAGTAGAAATTATTACAGATAGCCATAAAATATTTACTGCTTTATAAATCGAATTATCTCAAAAAATTAGTGAAATTAGAGGAGAGATGTGTGATTTGCTGGCACAAATTACAAACTTGCTATGAGTTGCATGTTCCAGCTGTTTATTAAGCATCTGAAGTACATTTACACTTGGAGACATAAAATTGTGGATTCATTATACGTTAGATACTACTAATTTTATTTTGTTTAACAATAGTTAATTTAATCTCCTGATTAAATGAATCCATTCACCAACAGATTAAATTCTTCTATGAAATGTTCAGAAGCAATGCAATGAAGTCATCTTCAGTCTGGAGTTTTCAGACCACAAATTAGCATAGTGAAATATCCTCATTTTTTCAACATTAAGCATGAAAATTTTTATTTAAATATTTGCCCTAATACTTTAAAAAAGAAGTTATAAACATTAAATGCCTTTTCTTCTAATGTAAAAAGTTAGATCAAACTACAGAAAAAAAATTGCTGGTTGTCATTCAGAATTCAAATAAAGTAGACTTAATGAAAAGGAATGTTCAGGTTCAAAGAAAACTTAGTTTTAAGCCACAATTTGGACAGAACAAACTGGATACAGTGAAAAATCTTAAAACACTAAGCACCGATAAATTATGGTCTTACCAGTGTGAAAGAATATGTATGCAAATTTTATCTATGAAATGCAAACATAATTTTGTTATTAAAGTTAAAACCTATTTATTCACTGTAGTTACAGTAATATTTATTTAGTTCTAAAAATTGGAATATGGCTTTGCCAGATAATCTTGTCATTATAGCAGGAAATCCATAGAAAAATAAATTGAATAGTGTAGAACTCTGTTATCATCTAATAAACTTTGTTGCCATTTGTCTAACAAAAGTATTAGGAGTGTGGTCTGGTGATCTGAGTAGTGGGCTGTGAAATTGGCACCTGTATTCTCCATCACTGGATGTGACCTTGAGCATTCCACTAAAATATGTCATTGTATGCCAAAAGAACATTTAATTGAGAAACAGGTTATAAATATCTCAAAACCTGAATGCCATAAAAAGTTAATAAAAGAAATTAATCAACATATTTGAAAAGGCATGATCTGTGTTAACTTATACATCAAATTGCTATCAGTTTAATCTAAAAATAGGATATCAACTAAGGCTTGTACAATGCAGAGATCTAAAATATGTGGGATGCCACACAGATTATCTGGAAAAAAATTCCTCACTTGAATATTGGCATGCTTGTTCTACTAACATTGTGTGAAAATTTATTATTTGATGTTATGAGTTGTATATCATACATCCATGTAAAACATGTAACTGCGAAACGTTTTAATCTCTTATTCTTATTTTCTTTAACAAAGGAAATAGGCAAAATCTTTCTTCTCACTCTTTCTTTTTAATTTCAAAAATTAGACTTATGTGACATAGAGTATTAATCCTCTTGTTCTTTGAATTTCTTCCCAATTTTAAGTGCTACCATATCCAAGCATATCCATTATTTACAACATTTTTATATTATATCAACTTAGAAATATTAGGACCACAAAGTCCAAGTAATAGCAGCAGAAAACTCTGAACTCAATTTGCATTACCACTTGAAGCCAATTTTGTATTACCACTTGAGTAGCATCTTACCCTCCCAGCTTCCAACTGAAATATCACAGAACACAGCAAAGGGACTTCGTTGCTTACAAAGTTTTATGGGGTGTCTTTAATGTGAAGGACAAAATTATTCTAACTCTTCCTGCAGTCTGGTATATTCATAACAGATCAATAAAGAAATAGTAAAATGGTTTAAAAGTAGACTTCTGATATTAAGAAGGAATCTAATTTTAAGAGAGTTTTAAAAATTTTCTGTTCCAGTTACAATCCATTCTAGCTATATATGTGAGCATTCCATGGCAAAATAAAAAGAGAGTAAATTTCCATCTTGCCATTAGAGGGACTGCAAAGAAGGACTTTGCCTTCTTTGCCCAAAATAGAAAGGTAGTGGATGAGTAAATCCAATTCATCCAGGAACATTTCCCATCACTGAGGTCAACTAATGAACTGTCTGCATCTGTGGTGATAACTTCTTTTAGTCTGCAAGAGAGGGTAACAATGTGTAAAAATAACAAAGAATATCTGTAATAAGAAATTAGCAATTTTATTACAAAAATAATAAGAATATAATAAGAAAGAAGTATAGAATATAGTAATTACTCATTCATATATATATATATGAATTAATTAGAAGAAGGCTAGTTTTCTTGGGTCAGATGTAGTTAACTTATTATTACTCTTTAATTTAATTTTAGGTGTATCTGTAGTTGCCTTTACCTGTCAGAATTTGTAAATAACTTCTATTTATATCAAAATCCTTTTGGACACATTCAAGCATAAAAATCTCAGAAAACTGTAAGATAGTAATGTACTCTATTCCTAGAGTGACCTATGTCACAGAAAGGGAAACATCATAAATGCATAAACGGGTAGATTTAAGCTTGTCAAAAATTTCTATAACATGGGATTTAGACATTATTAATGTTCTTGAATTCAAAACAATGACTCAGTCATCCTGCTCACAAGTTCAGGCTAACCTAAAGGGAATTTTAAATTGACTGATAGCTTCTTTTTGAAGAGCACAAATCTCAAGACACCTGAACTTAGGTATTTATGTTAGTGCTCCAAACCGAATTGCTGGAAATTCAGCTCTTGCTTAAATATCAGAGCCATGCAGAGACATCACAAAGTATTGTTGAGGTGCACAGGGGAACCTATCCCTCCTGTGTTCAGAGCATTCCTAATGTACAGTGACAGCCTTGAGTTCAGCAAGACACAGAGCAGTCACAATCACTTTACAGGGTATGCCTGTTGGCACTGTCACCACCAGCTAACTTTTGTACAGTGGTCTATTCTTGATATTATTTACCCAGCAAGTGTGGAACAAAGAATCTGAATCCTCCACAGCATGGCAATATGGAGTCAAACATCAAGCTCTAAGCCTCAAGATAGGCTAGACACTCTGAGCTGAAGCTGTCCCACTTAAGAGTTTCAAATTTCATGTCAAACTCCTGGCAGGCTACATTGTAGATATGTATTTCTGTTTCACAAAAAAGAACTGAATAAAAGAAGATTTGGACCAGAGAAATAATGAATGGATTTCATCCCCAAATATATACCACATACTCAACTGAATGATCTAAATATTTCCTTAAAATTGTGTCAGTGTGACTCAATGCAGTGAGATTTTCAGGATACCAAGCTAGTCTAAAAATATCTAGAGATCTCTAGCATAAAACATGCAGACATATATTCAAGAAATTTAAAGATAAAAAGCCAAAACATGTCTCAGCTGAAGACTGAAATCTGCATGAATTAATGAAGTTGAATGATGACCCTAATATTGCAAGAACTACATCAGTGAAAGACACTGAACACTTGTCTACAGAGCACCAAACACACTTCCTGTGTATTGAAGGATATCAAAGATAAAAGTATGAATACTTTTTAAGTTCAAATATGGGGGGGTTCCTACTTTTCATTTCTTAAATTATCTTGAAGCAAATTTGAAGGATAGATTTTATTTTTCAGTTTTGGAAAACCAAAAATTTTTATATTTTATTTTTAAAAATTCAGACCACAAGAGAATCTTTAGTGATTCTCTTTTCAGTTCAGAGTTCTCTTTGAAAAATCTGCAATTTTTTTGCAGCAGTTGTGTTTCACAACCTGGGAACTTTTTCTAGCTTCATGTGGTGTTGGTTATTAAAACCTATTAAGCATCTCTATCACCTCTGAAAATATTTCCTCCCTTTGTGTATCTTGTTTCAAAGTTTTATTAATATATTAGCAGGAGACTGGAAACAAAGGGTACATTTGGCCAGAATGGCTGGAAATCCCCAAAGTTTTCTCTCACTGTATTTCAAATTTCATTGTGCAATGTTGAGATGTGAAATCCTTTTTTTTTACAACAAGTTCCCCATAAAAGATATGGTTATAATAACAAGATATCCTGATTTTTATGGCCTGAAGGCAGAAAGATATCTATGGAGTTTAAATTATTAGCACTTATCCAGTTCATGGGGTAAGTGTTTATCTTTTCAATAATGCTTTTAATTCTGAGTTAGAAACAATATGAAGTCCTTTTTGATTACTTGTGCAAATGAAAAATAAAACCTCAAGCCTCCATAGACTTCTAAAACCTATCACCCATTCAATTTGGAATACTTTTATATTGCTTGAGTTTTAATTTAAGAAAGCTGTTTTTTTGAAAACTGTTATGAAGAAGATAAAACACAAAATGAAACTCAATTAATAAGATCTTTAGATTGCTTATGAGGTCACCAGTGCTTATTTTGCCAACAAATCGCCACCTGTCACCTGTTTCGTTTCCAAGCCAAAAATAGTTTGTTTCTCTTGATTGTTGCTAATCAGCTCTTAGGGAAATCTGAATCATCAGATAAGCATTGTCCTCTTGTTTCCTTGAAACTCTTGAGACTTCTAAACTGCTGTGTTGTAAAATCAGGGAAATCTGCATCAGTTAAAAAGATGCATTGAAAAAAGAAATGTACCGTCTTTCAGTGAGTAAAAGCTAGGATGCTTTCCTTTAGGATGATCAGAATGATTAACTTTATGCTAATACTTTAGTTTGGATGAGTACTGTTCTGAAATAAATCCCACAACCATCCCCACACAATGTGCTTGCATAGTGTTTGGAGTATGTGTTAGACTGCTTTTATTATGAAACTAACTTGGAAAAGACAATCCAGGAGTCCACACAATGTGCTCCAGCTGTTTAAGGCCATAGAACCATAACAGAATGATAGACTGATTAAACTAGGAAAAGAACTCTGTCATCATGATTTATAATTTAAAACATACAATGTCTGGCTGAATATATCAAGTTAGTCTGATATTAAAACAAAACCAGCTAATACCACAAATATCAGGTTCTCAGGACCAATAAGTTTACTTCTTTGATTTATTTCTGTCTACCCCAATGTGACATGACAGAATTAAATTATTGTTAGGGCTGATCAAAGCTACCTAAAAATAATTTTTAAAATTGCAGTAATAACAATGACAACAACAACAACAAAAAATAATGTTACATGTGCATCACTATTTAAAAAGAAGAAAGAAATAATTATAAAAAAGTAATAGAAGTATAGCAGTTTAGTCTTTCTGAAACTTTCTAAAACATATTGACACTGGTGTAAGCCATTAACATTATATTTCCCTTAGCTTTGTGCCCATTTATAATCACCTTGTGCTGCACTTCATACAATATGAGAGGATTTGATTTGTCTTTCTCCTGAGAATAGATGGAAAATTTGTATCAGAAAACACAGGAGAAAAAAAACATAGAATAAACACTGTACACTGATATTCAGCTGGACTTGCAGTTCCTCACCTGCAATTTAAAAAAATTAAAAAGAGAGCTGAGGAAGTACAGAGGGGGGAATTAATAGGGAAGCAAGAAGATAAAATTCTGTTCCACTTACTCTTGAGGAATCAGCCTTTTGTTCAAAGTCTTTTCTTATTTAGCCACCAAAGAAAGACTTCTGAGTTACTGTTCATGAGATATCTTAGATGCATAAGATGCACACAGTATTTGTGCACGTGCATATTTTTCTTTTCCAAATTTATACATAGTTATGGATATACAGTGCAAATATACACATATGTATAAATATATATGTATATATAAATATGTATATGTATATGTATATGTCTCGAAATTAGATAAATCTATTTTTTTTCTGTTTTGTTTTTCTGCCAGCTGACTGTTTATCTTCTTCTGAGAATGTACACTGTTTTGTTTTCACCAGCCAGAGATCTTGAAGGAAAGGCGAGCGTAAGGCTTTTCTTTCTCTCTTCATAGTTTATTATTTCTTACCATTTCAAAGCACAAAATGCAAAATGCTCTAATGCTAACTACAAAGTGCAAAAGGCTTATGTTCAAATGTTCAAATGCCTAATGTCTAATGTCCAAATGTGAAATATTCTAATGTTCCCACCCTCAGGGTGGCGTGGATATTTATACTACAATCCACGTAATTAGTATTTATAATTCTACTCCAATAACTATTATCTATGTTAGAAGGTTAGACTCTATTTTGAGCCAACTATAATGTGCCACCTCACTGCAGAACATGGAGGCAAGGAAGAAGAAGGAAGAAACCCAAAAGCGATGTGATTCCTCCATCTTGTCATCACCTGTCTGCCATCCTAAAAACCCCATATATCTAAAATTCTCACCCTGTGATAAAACTAAACACTATTCTGCTATCTAATACACACTCTTAAAAACCCTGCTTCATTCCACAGCCTAAAAGCACTTTTTCCATGAACAAAGGTTAAAAACACTGTCAGAGATTCTAAAATCTCTCAAACATGCAAAGAGATATTCCTCATAATTCCAGACTCCGATGTATATGTATATGTATATGTATATGTATGTGTATGTGTATGTGTATGTGTATGTGTATGTGTGTGTATATATATAAGTTTTTTAAAAATATATTTATTTTTTTTTTTAAATTAGTGGAATCCTTGCTATAATAGAATCGTAGAATATGCTGAGTTGGAAGGGACCCACAAGGATCGTCGAGTCCAGCTTCTGATCCAGCAGAGGACCATCTCCAAGAGTCACACCAGTCCCTGAGAGCATTGTCCAAACGTTTCCTGAACTCTGTCAGACTTGATGCTGTGACCTTCTCCCTGGAGAGCCCGTCCCAGTGCACAACCACTCTCTGGATGAAGAATCTTTTCATGATATCCAACTTAAACCTCCCCTGACACAACTTCAGGCCATTCCCTCAGGTCATGGCACTGGTCACGAGAGAGAACAGATCAGTACCTGCCCCTCCTCTTCTCCTCCTGTCCAAGTTGTAGACTACAGTGAGGGCTTCCCTCAGTCTCCCCTTCTCCAGGCTGAGTAAACCAAGTGACCTCAGGCACTTTTCCTAGCGTTTCTCTTATAAACCCCTCACTACCTTTGTATCCCTCCTTTGGAGGCTTTCAAGTAGCTTTATTATTTCAATAGAGTTATCTGATTGATATTCTGCAGTATTTTTTTATACAGGGGGGCTGAAAATCTGCAGCTGCTTCAGCAGTCTGCAGTATGCAAAGATTAATCAGACAATTCCAAGTCGAGGAGTAAAATGTCTCTTGTCATCAGCTTGGTGACAGAAAGTGTAAAGGCTGGGACAGCTGGCAAGGAAGACAAGGAGGCTGGGTTCCAGGAGGCAGGCAATTTATTGTCACACATTTACACCACTTGATTCAAAGTCCATTAATATACTAATAATATCATTATTCATGCAATTTAAAAATCATAGTACTTAATCCTTTTTTATTTTAAATTGGATTTTATCATGGACATCCTAACAGGAATGGGCTTTAAGTAACTAGTCCATTAGATTTACAATGAACAATGACATACAATGGATGATTTAGGAGTTATCTATCCAAAATCATAAGCATATTTTCTGAGGAGACTAATTCATATCCTTTGCAAGTTCCACAGCCGCTGAGTTTTAGATGCTTGTGCCTCACATACTTGTAAATGCATAGGAGTAAGAAAATGTAACACTGAGTAGTGGGAAACACTTCCAACAGGAAAAAGCAAAATGAAGATTTCTTCATATAAGAAAGCAGACTATGCTTGATTTCCTATTGACAAAATGCAGAAGTTTTTCTTCTCCCACACCTGATTGTTGGTAAGATATCCCCCACCTCCCTTTCAATTCATCTCTGATGCTTGTTAAGCTACATATTAGTTCCATTTTCCAGAAATCTACCTGATAAAAGAAATAATAACCGCTCATTACAGAGACAAAGCAGAATTTTATACTTCATGTCATCAAGAATATGTCAATTCATCAACATTATAATCACATCTGGGTTCACAAAGTAATATTTACTCTCAGAAAACAAGGACTGTTTCTCATAAACCAGCTGGTTGGATAGAGAGACAGTTTAGACTTAATCTTGCAATAAATAGATTAAGAAATCTTACTCTTCAATTTCTTGTATTTTTTTCACACAACCAATTTTTTTATTATAATTATCATCATTTCAGTCTATTCTGAAAAAAGGGAATAACAGTATTTCTGGACAGTTTTAGTTCATCTGAATTAGCAGGAATCTGAAGGAAAGAGGACCGACTATAAATCTGCTTAGCAAAGTACTAAAAACTTTATGAAACCATGAACACAGCATATGCTTTATTATTCTAGCACATTGTGCAGAACATTCCAGTCTGCACAGACCATTCTGAAAATTTCTCCACAGAGTTAAGCTAAGAAGAGCCTCCTGCACTTGTAACTCCCTAAAATTCCCAGAATGAAACAGTGTATTAGTAGCATACCTTAATTCCCTTCCAAAAGCAAATTGTTCCCATCAGGCTCAAGAGAACCCAAAACTCATAGTCCTGTATGTTGGAACAGCTGCCATAAGCTCTGTCATTCTTTGCCTCATTGGATGCTTAGCTTTTGAGAAAGTGCCATTGCCAGAGGAATGGCAAGGCAAGGAATGGGAAATATTTTCCAATGGTTGCCTATATTGTGTCAGCTAGAACTTTCAGGACTACCTCCATTAGGAATATCTCAATCCTCTACTTAGAAAATAAAGAACCTATACAAGACCTAACCTAAGTTAGATGCAAAAATTCGAGACTTCATTAAATCAAAAGAGATATTTTGCAGATGCACAGTTTAAGATCAAGTTTTGTGATTTGACAATACTTTTTTATTGACTAAAATAAATTCAACATAGAAAAGGACATCAGGTTCCATGCATAAAACATTATTTATTTCCCTGTCTTAAGGAACTTAAGTCACAAGAATGTTCTAGTCACAAGAATGTTCCTAGTTTTTTCTTGTGTAGCCATTCATAGTTAAGCTTCCAAGTATCACTAAAACTTGTGAAAATAGTCCAAGAAAAAGTAATAATCTGAATAATGGTTACAAACACTACTAATTATAATGTCTAATGTAAAAATTCAAATAACTTGAACTCCAAACTATAACACTCTCTACTTAATCTTGGAAGGAGAAAACCGCAATTATCTCATATTCATGTAAGAAATTCAGTTTTCTGAAGTAATTTCTGGCTAGTTAGTCCTCTTTAAGTTGCATTTCTGAAATGATTTAATTAACATTTGACAGCTGAAATCTGCCCATAATTCTTGTAATTAACCATTGTAATTTTGTAATTCTGCAGGAAAAAAAAAAACAACTTTACAGATAAATTTAACTCTTCTCCAGGTGTTAAAATATCTTGAACTAATTAGTGCAGTTTAGCAGATATTGCATTATATGAAAAGAAAATTTGTAGTCATCAAGATGACTAATTTTGCTATATAAGTCTGGCTTTATTTACAATGGCTTTTATTCTTTTAACTTCAATTGAACATGGCAAAAAAATTGTAAGCCACTGGTTTAAATTTTTGAAGGACCATTTAATCCTTAATGAGAATTTATTTTAAAATTATTTTTAACTAAAAATGAAACAATCTTACCTGATAAAAAGATACTTTCTATAAATTATAATTTTATTTGATCAAACTTAAATATCTATCTTAATTGTGTGTTCTAAATTATTAATTTTAAAATGTAAAATCCTTGCATTTCTTTTTCTAACTGAAAAAATATTACGGATCAGCAGTACTGATGTAAGTGATCACAGAAAAATGTTCTTCCTTTATTAATTATTTTACTCATTACATCAACCTTTGCCTATGAGTGCATTATAAATGATAGCAATTTTTAAATTGAAACAGGCAATTGTGTATCTTTGGCCATTTGATAGAAGTTTAATCATAATTTGCATTTAACCTCATTACTTTGTTTACTTCTTTATTCGCTCAATATCAATGTGTATAGAGAACTGCATTTCTACTGGAGCAGTAATAACCCATAACATGAATGTTACATTTCAGAGCTTTTGTCTTTAGAATTATTGGAATGAAATATGAAGGGGCTGGCATCTGATGCTCTAGCTAGAGATTAAGTTATACATGCTACCATCAATCCAAAATGATGTTAATGGTAGAAAGAAATTCCTCCCATCTAAGTTCAGTAATCTATTATGTAAATGTGTACACCTTAGGTGATATCTTTAGGCTTCCGTCAGAGCTGCTGAAGAGAAATAGGCATATTTAGGTATAATATATCCACTATGTTAAATGTCTGTGTGAGAATAAAATAGATGACACCTCATAAGTGATTCTTTCTCCTCATTAACTATAAAATGAGCCTTGGGTATATATTTGAGGTTCATACATCTGTGATATTTCCTAAGTTCAAAAAAAAAATGTGTTGCATCCTAAATGTCAGTAAGACATTTTCAGAAATTAGCATAGCTTCAGAAAAATATCACTGGTAATAATCCATCTTCACTGTCTATTGATTCACTACTAAAATAATTCAATTTATATTTCTGGGATTTTTGTTTCAGTTTTTGTTAGTGCCAAGATTAAAATGAAACCTGGATTTTAGCATTCTCTTCTGATTCCAGGAGAAAATTTGACGAGAAAGGGGTTTTTCTGTGACTCCAGTGTTGCCCATAACTGCAATTGCAAACATCTTAATGTATGTGTCTTCTAGTGAGCTTCACCGAATTTAAGTGAATCAAGGATTTCCATTTAAGTTGCCCAAATATGTCCTTGGTTTCTAGGAGCTGATCCTCGAGAAAGTGGGTCTTCTGTGTTTCCTTTGCCCTATCTTCAGCCCTGTGAGATGTCTCAGTCATCTTAATAATCTCAGACAACAATAAATAAGTACCTAAAAGAATGTAACTGATTTAAGTCAGAATAAAGGCAGGGAGATTGCTTGCCACTTACCATCAGAGGCAAACCAGACTTGACTTTGGGAAAATTAATGTAATTTATTGCCAATTGAGATGGACAGTGAGAAGCAACAACAAAAGCACACCATCCTGCCAACTTCTCCCCATCTTTTTTTCCAGGCTCAACTTCACTCTTTCACTCCTGACTCTTCTACCTTCCACCACACCAACAGCACTGGTTAGTGTAGAATGGCAGCTTAGGTCAGTCTGTAAAAGCTCCTCTCTGCCACTCCTTTCTCCTCATACTTGTCCCATTCCCTGTTCACAGGCTGCAGCATACATGTTCTGGTGTGGTCCTATCAACAGGTCCCCCTGCAGGGACATCTTCCTCCCTCCTTTTTTTTCCTCTCACCTTGCTGTCTGCAGTGCTATGTGGAATAGCACTTTTGTGAAATACACACACTCCTTACTTGTCCTTCTGCAACTGCCATGCAGTATTTTATTTTTAAAATTAAAATATGTTTTAAAATATGGTTTCCTAAAGACACTTTCCCCAAGGTCCCTCCAGCTTGGCTGTGGGTCTCAGACATGCCCTGAGATGGAGCCAGCTGTGTCCAGCATGGGGCAACCCTGACAACTGCTCACAGAGGTTCCTGAAGCCCCTGCTGACAGCACCAGGGCATCTGAAGTCAATACATTAAAGGTGAAAAGCCAATAGTATTTCAGTCTTTTTCAGAAAACTGTAGTTTTGGAAGCCTGCCTCACTGTAAATTTCTTTTTTAGCATTATAGTAGTCAAAATATCCCTGTAATGTAGATGTTGCCTGATAAGCCTAAAATTCTTTTGTTATGGATATCTGAGTGCAAATACTTTTATGTGTTACTCATATGACTTCCCAGTGCAATATTTTGAAATACATACGCTTTTGTCTGCTGAGATTTGTCTGAAAAGCAACGAGACTAGGTGGAACAGCTTGTGAAACACATCTGAGGAATCATGGACATGAAAAGTAGAGAAGAATAAAAGTATCAGGCAGAAAATTGTTACCATCATATATTCATGTATCAGACTCCAAATTATTTTTTGCCTTAAGTTATTGGAGCCTCTGTGTTTGAATGAAGTGTCCTAGCATTTCAAGATGTTTTTGAGGGTTGTTTGAAATGAGGGACATTTCTTTGCTTCTTTTTCATGGAAGAAAAGAGTGCTATATAATCATTTTGTACTGGAGCTGAAGATTCAGGTAAGAGAATAAACACATATCCATAAACAATTAAAAAATGTGGCATTTCTATTTAACTATTGAAAAAATGAAGTGACTTCCTCTTTCAGCACAAAAATGTCACAGTTTTCAGGACATATAAATTTGACAGATATATGATAGAAATATCACAGCTAACTATAAATGATGAACAACTAAAACATCCACAGAATGTGACTGGTTGAGAAGTATAAGAGCAGCAATATATTGACCTTCTTGATGTCTGAACATCATGATAAAAAGTTTGCAGCAAATGAGAAAGTAAGAGCGATGTACTGAAAATTCAGTACATGAGAAATGAGAATGACAAAACGTTCCCAAATAAGGATGTGCAAATGTTAAAGTATAGGCAGAAGTCAGGGGAGAATTTGCATTGAGTGGAAGTGATGTTGCTATTTTGACTGTGCCTGCTGCATAGCAGGTGATTACTTCATGACAGAGAAGAATGATCCTTCTATCTCTCATCTCTCTAGGTAGTTACATAGCTGTCATCACCTCAGTACATGAATGTAGTTTCCTCTTCCTTCATTTATACAACACATCATTTATCTACTTTATGTACACCATTTAGAACTACCTGTAGGAAGTCTCTGTGGCAACCTTTGGCTGCAATTAGGTTCTGTCAAGTTAATTTCAAAAGTTATAAGTCATCTAAGTTTCTCTTGTATTTTATCAAAACCTCTTCCCTTTAGGATATTAAGATGCTCCTACAGAAAAATACTAGCTCAATCTTCACTAGTCTGAAGCAATTAAATGTAACTTTCATCAACAGAAGACAAAACTGTTAAATAGATAGTCAGAAGACATAAAATAGTTGTCATTGACAGATCTTTACTGTTTCATTTTGCAAGTGAGTCACAAACATATAAATGATAACATTAAAATTTTTAAATGCTTAAAAATAAGAACTTTAAAAAGTCAATCACAATCCTAATGTACTGATACAACAGCTAAGGAAAAAGGACAGTTAGTAGTAATCATGACTGTTTTCTGTTCCTGAACTAATTTAGGTCATTGGTAGATGCCATACTAGTCAGTCTTGAGAAAAAAATAATTTAACTACACTGTAGTGTGAATTACCATGAATTAAAGGATTCTGTGCATTTAATATGACACAACACTTTATGAACCTTTTTCAGATCCTATGTCAATTTCATCCCCCCATGTGAAAGGCCACAGATTTCAAGGAAGTTTTATAACTTAGCACAAACTAATGCACAGGATGTTATATTTGAACATGAGGAAGAACTTCTTCACTAGTTGGGTGACCACACACTGGAACAGATTTCCCAGAGAGGTTGTGGAGTCTCCTTCGCTGCAGATATTCAAGAACCATCTGGATTCAATCCCATGCTATGTGCTCTGGGATGACCCTACTTGATCAGAGATTTTGGACTGGGTGACCCACTGCAGTCTCTTCCAACCTCATACATTCTGTGATTCTGTGATAAAGAGAAAAATTATAACAATAATTATGACAATAACCAAGGTGTCCACTCCTTGGACACCACTCCTTACAGTTCTAGTATTTTTTAAACTCATGGCTTGAAATTTTATTGTTATTTAATAGAAATGCAATTATGCTTTCATTTGAGAAGATCCCCTGAATTTTCCCACAATGGTATGAGACTTTAGTCAACATATATTTGGCAGTGTTATTAAAATTTACTACCTACTTATATCAGGCAAAGCAACAGGAAGGAGCAATTAAGTTTTGTTTCACATTTGGGTACTGTTCTGTTCTGTTGTTTATCTACCTAGGTAACAAAATGAAGCTGATCCAAGTGTGAACACATAACTTGTCAACAACTAGAAGCAGCATGCTTTGTAGAAATGAAAATGTTTTTTCAGTGATTTGTTTCAAACATTTTCTACTCTAGCAATTAATCCTCTCTTCAGATTTGTTGAACTATAGCAGCTATCATTGTTTCATCAAAGTTTCCTGCAGGATTTCTTTTGCTATAATTACTAAACATTAATTTATGCATTCTTTTGAGGTCCTAATTATTTAAACATTAATGATACTTTCCCAATTAAAACAACCCCTATATATACATATATATATATATATATATATATATATATATATATATA
>CM031857.1:64686888-64703579 GCA_018697195.1 Certhia americana | reverse complement strand
ATATATATATATATATATATATATATATATATATATATACACACACACTTATATTTGCATTCTGTTCGTATATCTGACATTCAGTAAAACTCATGAATATTAAAAAAAAACATTGAATTTGTGACCAGACTAAGGAGAAAAAAGACACCTTTTAAAATGTATTGTATTACTAAGAACACTAATAAGTGTTTTTTGATTAAACCACAGTGATTCAGGTATGCTGGACCCAGGAGGTGAACAACCTTCTGTTTTCTTGCACTTTGCCTTTCAAATATTAAACTGTATACAAATTTGCAGCTGCCAAGTGTCAGGTCATTGATTTTCCTTCCTATTAGGCAACAGCTGCTCTGCACACTCCAGAAATCTTCCTTCTCCAGATGACATTGGGAATGTAACAAGGGACTGCATTACTGATGAAATAAAGCCTTGGACTATTCCAAGAAAATGATATAGAAACCACAAATTTTAGTAGAAATGTATAAAGGAGGCACAAAAGGGATTGGTGGGAACAAAATTGGTGGTACTTATCTGGAGTCAAATCATACAAATATCAATTTTCTTATATACTCTCTATTATACAAAAATTTACTTTGTTTGCTAGTAAAATAAAGACACTTCAGCTGTTGTGTTTACACTTTTATTAAATTCTTCGACAATATTGCTGTCAGCTATGATGTGAAGGGATGATTTTATCTTTACAATGAAGCATTATAAAAAAAGTGAATATTGACACAGCTCTAACAGTAGATCCTCTTGCATTTAAAAAAGACGTTATCTGGTCAAAATTTCTCTTCCATTTTCAATTTACATCAAAAATATAATAGATTAATTTAGAAATTATTAGAAAATTAATTAAGAACATAATGGAACATATAGTCACGCACAACTGCATGATGCACATATAATTTTAACAATATATGTACTCCTGGTCACACAATTTGATAAAAAGCATGGAAAAATGAATACATAAAGACAGAGCAGCAAAAGTATAAATCACAGAATGACAGTTACAGAATCACCCTGAATAAAATCTTTTCAAAGGAAGTGTACATTTGTGTGGAACAGTTTCCATGTCTCAAATTTAATAGATCTGAACTACCCTTGGTGGAAAAGGACCAAGTCAGACTATACTCAGGCAAAGAGGACATAGAGAAGTCCTTGGGGTACCATGAGATACACTCACTAGTACTAATGTAATTTCAAAGCTACTTTCAGAAACGTTTGAATGGTCATGCTAAGTGAAAGAGGTGCTCAAGGGACAGAGAGAAAGGATGTCACTCTTATCTTTAAGGGGGACAAGAAAGAAGAATCAAAACCAACAGTTAGCCACACTTTGATCCTCATAAAGGTAATGGAGGAACCAACCTGGAAACTGTTTCCAGGCTCAAGAAGGACAGGAAGGTGATTTAGAGCAGTCAGCATGAATTCATCAAGGGGAGTTCATGCTTGAACAAAGTGATTAACTTCTATGATGAAATGCCTGGTTTAGTAGACGCAGGGAGAGCAGTGGATATTGTCTAATTACTTAAATAAATCTTTTGACACTTTCATTCATAGGTCCTCTTGGAAAGGTTGATGAACTATGGGGTGGATGAGCAGACCTTAAGGTGGGATGAAAACTGTCTGAGTGACCAGATCCAGAATGTGGCACAAAGTCTAGTTAAAGGTCAGTTACTTCAAGCATACCCCAGGGATCAATACTGAGTCTGATGCTGTTCAAATTTTTCATTAATGCAAGGGTGTTAGCCTGTCATTGAACACTATTCTTAATTCTTCAATTCTTAAAGGATGTTGTTTGGGTTTGGTTTAGATTTTTTCCCCTATGTAAAAGCTCGCAGAACTATAATTTGTAATAGTTCATTTTTTACCAATTAAGAATTCTTCCATTGCTTTTCTGAGTCTAGAATCTGACAATTAGGTTCACCTCCATCAGTTTTAAACACCTCTCAACACTAGATTCAGTTTGCTATTAAAATCAGAAGAGAGAAATAAATATATCTCAGAGAGTCATTTCTTTCATCTGTTGAAATTGTTTATATGAGGAAATAATCTGTATAGTGAAAGCATTCCTTTCTTTTTACTGATTATAGAGAGGCAAAGGTGTACAGTTCAGATACCTGTACCAAGAAGTCCCTATCTCTGGTGAAGGAATTAAGTATTTCCTTTGGCTGCTTTTACAGATTCAATATTTACTAGGTAATAAATAGTTTCCAAAAAAAAGTAATTTTCATGAGCTAAAAATGAAACACACAAAAATTAAAATATATAAGTTCTGGACTAAGTGTCATTACTTTTACCATGCCAAATAATACATATCACTCATAGGCTAGTAAAATAGCCAGAAGATAAACAAAAAGTTATGTTCCACATGCATCTAATAGCCTTAAAAATTATTAATGAGATAATGAATTTACTATGCCTGTTAAAATTACTAGTTTCAATTTTGTTATAGTCAGTTTTCAAAGTTTAAAAAAAAATTCAGTACAAAATTTTGAAGTTAAAATTGCAACCCCAAGACTCATTATCCTCTTAAAGACTTTTAATTTGCACTAAAATGAGACATACATACAAAGAAAAGCCAACAACCTGTTAAGAATTAATACATTTTCGTGATTGATGCACGATACAGATTAGTAAGCAGCAAATCTTCCAAAACTTGCTTGGTCTGTGTCCAGATAAAAGTGGAAATTAGGGAAGGCAGATAAAATATACCCTTTAAAAAGAATGATACATGCATCACAAAAAGTATTACATGAAAATTAATTGTAATTGCCTCATACATTAAAACTGGTTCACAGATTGAAAGCTGTTTGAGGAACAGTAAATGAAGGAGAACAAAGTACAGCAGTATGCAAAATGTGAGTATGCAGTGCACAATTAATAACTATTAGGGTCTGTAAGAAGCAATAAGATGCCAATTAATATCTACAAATAATTTTAAACTGGATAATATTGTAAATTATAAATACAAGGAAGAGAGAGAATGTGTTGCCAGCTAAAGAGAGGGAATATATTTTCAGCTAAAAAATTTAGTGTACCCCCCCTGAAGAAAAAAAAGGACAGACTATTGCAGCTGGAATATGTAATTAAAGGTATTGTTTTTAGAAAGCAGATAGACTGTAAAGCCACAGAGATACTACTGATTGAAAATTATTCCATTACTATCAGGTGGAAAACAAGTAAATAAACAAAAGGCCCACAACAGACTTGTTAGTGATAAATTGCAGAAACAGAATTACAGAATATAAGTTACCAGACAGGAGAAGGATACAGTCCCATTCTCAATATGTCTCTTGTGACAGATCCAAATAAAATGCAATTGTGAGCAGTGAAGGGTTCTTCTTAGTACAGAATAAGCATTTTGTGTCTTGCCTTCTGAAATGACATAGACAGTATTGCTCACCAAATCTAGTAAGAGAAATGTGTTCAGTGCTAAATTAACAATTCATTGCAGGAAACAAATCAATTATATATTGTTTAAGATGAACTCTGGCTAGAGTACTAAACACAGATTAGATTGGCCAGTCAGAAATTGCTCTGAATTGAAAATTTTGAAAAAAACCAAGGAAATCCTTATCTTTATCCAAAACTCACTGAAAGAGAGTTAGGGACTGACTAACCTTGAGCCCTCAAACTTCAACAGATATCCCATCAATACAAAACCAGAAATGTCCTGAAGATACTAAAGCTTATACAATTCTGACATCATCTTGAGCACAACCTTTGCATTGAGTTCAGCCCCAGGTATAGATACCTTTTGTTCTATTCCTTCAAATTTCCTATTAATTAATAGTTACTTAATATTTGCTCTGTATCTAAACTGCATATGTATCTGTACCCTGCAGGAAACTATATTAAAAAAAAAAAAAATCTCCAGAGAAAGTTCCAATGATGAGTGAACAAATCAAGAAGATACTCAACGGTATTTGGTTTACATTTTAACCTTCAGGAAAAAAACCCTGTTTTATCCTATATTTCATGAACACATACATATTTTAAACTACTTCTGGCAATAAAGAGGTCATGCAAAAGCACCCTTGAGAAAAGATTTCCTTGAGTAGCTTACTACATACAGTTAGACTGCAAAATTAAACAGAAAAGCTATGTAAGGCACAATCTGACTCCTCTTCCTTTTCACTAAACATTCTATACTGAACAAGAGTTTTTAAAAAGGGCCAGGAATTAGAGACATCAAGTGTCATTCTTATAAAATACAATAGGAATATTTTTCAAGTACTTCTGTAGAATTTGGATGCCCAATTACAGTTTTTATTAGACCATCTTAGAAAGGGTTAACTTCCATTCCTTATTTCCCACTTAAAAATTGTCACTTACATTATAGTCAGTTTAAATCCAGTGAGTGAACAAAAATACTTATGTTTGAAACCCTTCCTTAGCTTGTATCATTTGTAAAAGCATTCAAAGCTTAGATGGAAAAAATTTGCCCTTTTGGCTCAATGCTTCTTAAAAAAAAATAAAAATCTAATGTAACTTAAATGAAAAGTTGTAGTCCTCTACATAACCTCTCCAAATAGAAAGCAATAATAGGTTTACTTGAGTGATACCCTGAAATAAATACATTCAGAGAGATCTCATTAGATACAGACTTTCTTTGCCTTTAGTCCAGTCATGTACCTATAATTTTCCTTCAAGGTCAAACTGTAGGATGTTCGATCTGAAGCAAAATCACAGCATTTCTTTCCACTAAATCCTGTTTTCCTGAAGCTCTGAAGTGCTATGTGAGCACCATGGGCTACATCATATGTTCTGTGTTCATTTATGAGTCCAATTTAATGTCAGATGCTATCCCTGAAATGTTTAGCTTTAGGAAGTTAACTGGAATTAGGGAGTTGCCTGAGAGATTAGATGGTATCACATAGCAATAATATAAAAAAAAAAAAAACAAACAAAAAAAACAAAATCAGTTTTAATTTACTATAAATCTAGATGAAGGATTTAGTAAAGGCTAATACTAAGATAAGAGAACTGAGGGCTATTTTGTAAATATAATCTAAAAACATAATATATAGCATCAGCTAAAGTTGTTATTAAATTTTCTATACAGCTTCAGTGTCAATACTCTGCTAATGAAATGAGCAGATGCTTTCTAACCTTACAATTCCCCTAGAAAGATTTTTTTTCAGCAGTAGCAAGCTGATAAACAGCACTGTTTGGAGCTACTACTCGAAAATTTGCAGACACCTTGAAAAGCCTACCAAGAGACCTTGCTTTTCATACTGGCATTAGCCTTTGACAAAAGCCAAACCTATAAATGTGCAACAGTTCTGATGCAACACACCCTTACACAGGCTGTAGGCATCACAGCAGTGATGTCAGGAAATATATCTGTTGTATATAAATAAGTAGAAGCTCAATGTTCAGACATGACCTATACCCATATTTTCATTATATACCCTCAAGATTTATGAACATAGAGACAACTAAAAAGGATTTTTGAGTAGTTTACTTCTTTTCTTCCAGAGAGCTTCTGAAACTTGACAGAATGATATATTCCCTAATTAAAAATTATCTAGCCCTATATAAGGATAAATGTATTTATTTAAATCATAACTTGGTTTTGAATTATATGTCACAACCATTTTGGAAGAACTTAGTTGTATCAATACAATCAGATATATTTAAATTTTGAGTTACTGCCTTAGAAATTACTAGTGTAAGATTTCTTCATTCACAAAGTTATAAGTCAAAGCAATAGTATCAGAACCTTGTATTTACTCTAGGTTTGATTATCATAAATCTTTCACTCAACATTTAGAAATTCCAATACTAAGAGACAAATACTGGAGGAAAAGAAAAATTGATCATTGCTTTGTGTAGTCTGTGAATGACATATACTGCTTTGAAGTCAAAATTTATACTGAAGTATTTTAGAACTACTTTAATATTAAACACATTGCATTACAAGTTGCTATAGATATATTTTTATATTACATTTTAACATAATATTCATGTTATACACTCCACATATTATTATAGATACAATCTGTAGAGGAAAAAAAGTCTATGATTTGCATTACTAGGAATTCCCTCTTTTTCAGTTTTTAAGCTTTGTTTGTGTTACACAAGCATATCTTTTAACATTCTAGATGTTCACTATCAAATTATATTATTTTTACAACCAAAAAGTGCTTTCAATCTGTCTCCAAACCATGCAGTAATTTATAGAGATTCATGCTGGAAAAAGACTCATATTCTTGCCCAGCATGAATTCTCTTTCCAAGATACATTTAATTAATCATATGTTGCCTTTTTTATACCCTTGAACTGAACATTTTCATTTTAACATGATTTGAATATAGAGTTTTAGAGATTTCAGAGCAACAGATGCAGAATATTTAATGTAGAATACTTTTTTTTAAAATTCTTTGAACAGTATTTCCAGGGATCTAGAAGCCTACAAGCTTTTTAAATTTCATTTAATTTCTGAAAGGTTTTGCTTCTCTAAAGATTTGGAATTAATCATAGTAAATAATAAAAGAACACATAACCTTTAGTAACTAGAACAGATTAAACAAAATTTGTAATTAATAAGCATTATCTCATTATTAAATGGCAGCAGGGATGACTGTTTTATAGCTATATTAATATTGATGGAAAATGTTAAAGTATCTAAATGTCAAGCCATTTTCCTTAGGTTTCAACCATTCTTCCATTCTAATACATAACAAATTGGTCAAGCTACAAGACTTAAATAGCAGAAAGGTTATTGAAGCACCAGCATGATCCCATTCTAGCCTACTGTTTACCAGGGTCAAATATTCCTAATGTTTAAAAAAAGTTGCAAGGCTGTATTCAGCTATAAATAACATAACTGAGCAACTATAGATACTATAGCTGAGAACAGATTGTATAAATGTTTCTGGAGTATTTGTACAGACAATTTTCATCTCCACTAAAAAAAAAATCAGTGTACTATTAGACTTCAAATGAAATTTAAAGAAGTTATAGGAACTGCATTAAAAGCATTATAACATTATGTTGAGGTGATATGAAATAATTCCTTCTTCCAAACCAAGAAAAATTGCTGTAAAAAAAAAAAAGATCATTTTCCATAACGTTATAATTAGTCATATTATTCTCTATTTTTCATCTAATTGGTAAAGTTCCTTAAATGTTCAAAGCAATAAATAGTACAACATATCAACTGGATGGATTCCTTCATCCATCACCATCTGTCACAGGACATAATCCACACAGCTTTTAAAGATCCTTACAATTATCATTTATGTAGACTTATTAATACAGGATATGACAATCACTGCAAAAGCCATCTCCTCCGGCCTGTCATTCTTTTCCAGACAGTGTCATTAGGACAGACTAGTATTCATCAAACTTCAGTGAACTTTAAGTAAATTAAATCTCCTATTGAGATTATCAGATTCTGGCACATCTCCAATTTAACATAATCAAATGCATTTTGGGTAAAATGACACCAAAATAGATGCAGTTAAAGGGCACGTATATTTCTTGGCTACTATGAATATGCTTAGAAAAGGAATTTGATAAAAGCTGCCTAGAAATGAATATGAACTTTTTAAAAGCGAAATGCTTAAAAATTTAAGGTGAAATGATCAGAGCACCAGCCTGCTGTTGTTCAAGGATTGTTTGGACAGGCATATGGTGTGACTCTTGGGGGTGGTGTTATGCAGGACAAGGAGCTGGACTCAATGATCCTTGTGGGTCCCTTACAACTCAGTGTATTCTGTGATTCTATGAGATCTAAGAATTTAACACTGTTGAAGCTCAGTATAGGTATTTTTTACAGAATATGTATTTTGTGGTGAAGATAAAAGTGTATGTAAGAACTTGGGGTGAAATGGACTCTGTATTTGGTACGCAAAATTGCTCCTTTTTTGAAAAGTTATTTCATCTCTATATTTTAAGTAAATGTAATAATAAAAGAGGAATAGTTTTTCTGGAAAGAATCCATATAAGTCTACTGAGTACCTGTATTCTCATAGAATGTAATTGTACCATTTATGTCACTATCAGACAAAGACATTCAGTTTCAGCCTCATTAGATTTTAGGATGTAGAAGTTGTTTTCCCTGCAATATATTAACTTTTTTTTTTTTTTTTAACATGAGAGTAAGACAGAAAATTGGCATAATCACTTACAAACATTAAATAATACTTAGTTAATCTTTCTTGGTAATACATTGAAATACCACAAAACCCTGAGGGCAAAGTCAATGCTTTGTTGATTATAGCATATAATTGATTTTTTGTAACTGTATGAAAAAATTTTTTAGTGTATAATGGTTCTAGTCTATCATATAAAAAAATATATGATAAACTGACCATGTTAAAACTGTTTGTGTTTCTATTCATAGCATCTGTTCATTCAAATTCATGTGTCCTGTAGAATTTTGTGACTATTGCATTGCATTACTGTAAATTATATGAAATTTCACTAAGTTTCTAAGAGATTTGTATGTCTGTTTCAATATGGAGTAGCCTACCTATATATGCAAAAGGAAACTTTATAACCTGAATGCTATGACGGGTATTTGGGAGTGAAAGATAGATTGAAGGGATTTCACAGACAGAATCCAAACAAAAACTTGCTTGAGAACCAAGTGATACTCTCTCTGGATAGGAAAGGTATTTATTTGCTTTCCCTCAAGAAATGAGATCAGAATTTTATAATTGTGAAATACTGTTTGTATTGTATATTACTTGAAGATGCCTGTTCCAATTACTTGTGAACTTGATACCAATCAACTTTGATTTGCCAATTAAGGCCAGAATAATTTATTGACTAAAGATAAGGGCTTCAAATAGCAGAATGTAGCCTATTGATAATCCTTTCAAGTTTCTTTGCTCTTGTCTTGAACCATGACAGCAAACAAAGAATATGAATGAAAACTCTACCGAAATGAAGATTATATGAGACTTTCAAGGAAAAATCCATAAATCAAGTGAGGGAATATTTAGATTTTGACAAAGAACTTAACAAAATATTTGGAATAGATCAAACATAGGGCCTCCTGTGTGGCAGTGAATGTGTTAAGGGAAAATGACAAAGCTGCTGAAGATAAAGTCTGATAGCAGCTTATTTGCTCCTGTTATACCAAGTTTGTTTCTTTTATTTGTTCTTTTCCTTCACTGATTCAGTTGAAAAGTCAGTGACATAGAAACTGCTTTGAAATTTGTTTAACTGAGAGTGAACTGACCTAGATGAGTGCATGTGGGAGTCAAGCTCACACATGACATTTGAAAAGTACAGCATTAAATAAATGTCAGTCATCCATATATCATCAAGGAGCTCCTCAAAGCCAAGTTTAAAGTAATTCATATTACTCAAAGCTCCTTTGAAAGATTCCAGGACAATTAAATAGCTAGGAGCTCACAATATGCCTCATAGTGTGAATTGCTTGATAAGGGTAGTCTGAGATGATTAGAAAAAAAAAAAACTACCCCACAAAATATGAAAGAGGCATTGGAATGAATATTTTCCTCCAGCTTTATGTTCCTTTACATGAAACACATCTGAAAAAAACCTTGACTCAAACTTCCTTCTAACACTTCCTTCTAATCTACTCATCTAATTCTACATGAATAAAAGTTATGGTAAGTCCTACAAAGATGGCAGTCAGATAATTTCAAATCCAGGAAAAATATGCCTCCGTAACAATAGGAAAGTCACAATGTAAACTGCAACATTTATCTTATTAATTAAATGTTTATTTGAAAACAATAATTAAATAGTCCTTTACAGTTTAATACAAGCAACTGAAACTATATAATTTACACCCTTATTTTTAGGCTTTTCACATTTTTCTATCCAATATATTTTCTGATGCCGCACAGAAAAGAAGAGAATTTGACTAAAATTTAATTTATTATACTGTAAACCATCCTTAAATATATTTTTGAAGTTCTCCAATTCAGAGGTGATAAATTTCTAAAGGAAAAAAAAAGCAACACAAAATCACTCTCAGATTTCTTTGTTCTCCAGCATTGATAAAATGTCTTAATATCATAGAGGGTATTATAGGAGATTTGTTTAAATTAGAACCCTTTCTCTTCACTTCTTTTAAACATATAAATAGCTTATCTTGATGTAAAATCAATAAATGTTTCATTTCCACTTCTAATTACCTCTGGTCCTGCTTATAACAAATTCCCTTTAAAACAGACAACCTGACAAATATTCTCTATGAAGTCCTACAAAATCCTGGCAATGCAGGGATAAAAAAATGCTCTGTGAAAAACCCAGTCATGCAGTGAATATTGTGTCTGTGTCCATGATCCTGTGTGACTGAAACTGTTTATCAAGCTATCCAGAGTGAGTGTAATCATGTGTGAAGTGGTAGCTGAATTGAATACGTGAGGACTTCCAGCTATAACTTTCATATTCATCTGTTACTGTCTAACTGATGAGACAAAATCCTAATTAAAAGTAATATTTTTTCCATTACATCTCAAATAATGTTGAATGATAACATACTTGAAAAACTTATTTTTTTAATTTTGAAAATAAAAAATTTGCAAAAATTAGTACAAGTCAAGATATATATCATGGGTTATAAATTTTTATTTAGGTTATGAATTCATTGCATCATTTTTTAACTTCTGGTCCTTTTGGGTATACTAAAACTCTGCAGTAATAAGACTAAGATTCTTTGAATCTTGAATTCTTCTTGCTTGAAGAAACAAGTTGGAACTAATTTTTTTTAGACTTCATCCCTCTATATTCCATTATGAAGGAACAGCCTCTGCCTATGCCCAATAGCTTATTGATTGTTTTTATTTCTGCCCTACTTTGAAGGACAGTGGTGTATCTTCCTAGCAAGATACAATCAGCTGGATAAGAATATTGTAAGACTGGACAAGGAATACTAATTACTTAAGAGTGGTACCAAAGTCTGTACAAGGGCTACAAGGTCATGAAAACCTGATGACACCAGAATGTCAGCATTTGAACATGGGGCATCCTTTTTTCCTCAGGGCTTCTGGGCACTGGCAATGCACAGATATTATTGGCATATGTTCTGCAAAAAAACACAGTAGGAGCTGTGCTACAAAATCAAACCAATGCCAAAGGTATGTCTACATTTAAGAGCTATCTGGGTTTTATTTCAATTTTCCTCTTACAGAATTACTGAATTACTCCAGAAATAGTACTAGAAGATAAAACATCTGTAAAAAATAGTTTGCAGCAAGAGAGTTATTATGTCACCTTTCTATGTTCATAATATATCCATAGGTACTGTGGCAAAATCTGGAAGCCTGGGAAAGTGACTTTTTCTTGCAAGTTCCTTAAGTATCTGCATCTACTTTATAGAACCAATAAGTCAATTGTTTTTCTTACTTGGGAACCTTCATCAAAATCATAAAACTTAGGTGAGCTACATCCTAGCCTTTATCTTGTTCAGAAGGGTGCTTCCTTTACTGAAATTGCTGTATAGCTGTAGAGTATGCCAATAATTTCAAAAAAGTGTCCATGTAAAGAGACAGGGTAGGAATCCAGTTTATCTATATAAATGTCTGCATAAAACTAGATGTCTGAATTTACATTCTGTCACTGTTGTTGTAGTCAGTACTCTCAGACAGGTTTACCCTTCCTGTTTAATCTTTTGAATACCTCTCTAGAAACCAACAGCTGCAGCAGGAAAGTATCAGATAGGGTAGTAGGAGTAACCAGCGTGAGTATATGCTTAGGTTAAGCTGACCACAAGAATTGGTTAATTTACTCAAATGCATTTCTTGCATTTCTCTTTTTAATAAGTTGAGTGCTGATAATGATGATAATGAGGAAAAATATAGCAATGAGAAGTGAAAAAAAAATCATGATTTAATTATAAAGCAAACTTCTTTGACAATCTTTTTGACAAGCACATGAAAATAATGTGATGAGAACAAGAAATTGAAAGTAAAGGGGGTGAAACGGGTTGAAATAAATGTATGACATGATATATGAATTGCTTGGTATGTATAAAGGAAATTAACACCAAACTGTGGGTGTTAAGCCTCTGGAGGATTATACTGACTGTATATTGTTTAATTGCTCAAAAGGAAAGAAAATATTTTCCTTTACCTACTGTGGTCAGCATGACTGACCGCCACGTGCTCACTAAGCCATTCTATCACTTCCCTTCCTTGACAGAAAAGTGGGAGAAAATTAGACTAAAGGCTCATGGGTCAAAAAAAACAGAGGGAGATAAACTTACCAGTTATCATCATGGGCAAAGTGGACAACTTGGCAGGAAATTAATTTAGTTTATTGTCATTTAAGAGCAGAGTAGAATAGTGAGAAATAAAGTCAACTAATACCACCTTTCCCCCACCTCTCTTCTTCCCAGGTTGAACTTTATTCTTTGCTCTTCTGCCTCCTTCCAACCTGTAGCACAGAGGAATAGGGAATGGGCTTGTGTCTACTTCATCACTTATTTTCCCTGCTGTTCCTTCCTCCTTACACTCTTTCCCTGCTCCAGCATGGTGACCCACAGGATACAGCCCTTCATGAACTACTCCAGTATGGGTCTTTCCCTCAGGCTGCAGTTTTATACAAACTGCACCAGCATGGGGTGCAGTCCTTGAGGAACAGACTGACCTGGCATGGGTCTTCCGCAGGATCACAAGTCCTGCCAGAAAACCTACTCTTGCATCAGTGTCTCTCCATAGATTACATACCTTGAAGGCCTCCACTTCAGCACAGGGTCTCCATGGGTTGTAGATTACTTCAAGTCACATCCACCTGTTCTAGAGTGGTTCTCTAAAAGCTGTAGAGGGGTAACCTGATTCAGCATAGTCTTCTCCAAGAGCTGTCCTCTGTTCTCTGTTCACCCTCCTTCTCTCACATTGCATGTTTTTAAGGCTCTTTGTTTCACACGTTCCTCACTCCTCTTACTCACAATATAAATTTTTAATTTTTTAAATGTTTTCCCAGAGGTAACACTGGCATCATGGACAGGCTCAGATGTGCCCTTCAGTAGTCCACTGGAGCCAACTGGAATTTTCTGTGTCCAACAGAGCAGCATCTGTGCTACCAAAACCTTACCACAGTGTCACGCAATACACGTGTACACATAGAACATAAACAAAGAACAGTTTCCCAGAAGACAAAAGAGAAAAAAGGATTAACTTTGCTCTATGTTTTGCATTATATATTCCAAACAGAGCAGTGTTATGAATCTGTTTCTGAAAAGGCTTTTGTTTAGTGAAGTTATCTTCTTTACTAGAAAGCACAAACAGTTGGGAGGCTAGTCCTAGAGAGATGAAGAGATAAAAGAGGGTGAGTGTTGTGCTAGTGTATTCAGTCCATCACTCTGTAATTCTTGATGCTGTCAGAAAATGGGTAGAAGATGTGCATATGACCTGTTTTAAGGCCATTGAATCCTTCTTTAGTACTTGAATTTTGGATCAGGACTGTAATTTTGAAGCATACCGCCTAATTTTCTCCTGTGATACCCACAGTGGAGTGGTTTCAGCCAGGAAATTATTAAAATCTTTTTGGCCAAAAACTAAACCCCTGCATGCATTCCAGGGGCTCATGTAACACACTCCAGTTTCTGAGTTCACCTCCTAGACCAAAGTAAGCTGGGCCAAAGTAAATGCCTCTGAAACACAGAGTGATTGCCATTTTCTAGTCTTCATCTCTTGGCTCTATTATCTGATAAAATTGTATTTCACCACTTACTGATGTAGATGTGGTCCTCATGGCCATGAAGATATCTGAAGATAAGTGATAACTATTAATATTATTAAAATGAGAAATTATATACAAACCTGTCATAAGAAATTCAGTAACTTCAGCATGTTGCCATAACTATTTATTTCTTACTCTCTGAACTATTAATATCATGCTGTCTTAATCAACCAAAACAAGATTTGAGCTTTTATTAAAACAGCTGTTCAACAGTTTCCTTCCATAGAAGCATACAAAGAGGAAATCTCACTTACAGAATTATTAACACAATTATTGTCTCAAGGAACAAATGAAAAATGATCATTTCAAATAGCAGTTTGTGTGAGAATATCATCTAAATTAATCACTATCTAGATTCATTTATTTCATAATTAGGAAGATCTTTTCTTCTGCATGAAAAAAGTGAGTCATTAATAGAAAAGACATTCATAAAGTCAGATGGCTTTGTTCAAGCATGCAGCTTTGTAGATGTATAATCTTTATAAGCATAATTCAATTTCTTGATTTAATAGGATACAGTGAGATGAATGTAGAAGAAAAAATCCCACAGAACCACAGATAATTCAGGTTGGAAAAGACCCTTAAGATCATCAAGTCCAATCATTAACCTGATGCTACCAAGTCCACCACTAAACCATGCATTTAAGTTCTACATCTACACATCTTTTAAATACCTCCAGGTAAAGGAGGTATTTAACCACTTCCCTGAGAAAGCTTTTCTAAGGCTTTGCCACTCTTTCAGTGAGGAAATGTTTTCTAATGTCCAATATAAATCTCCCTGGTTTTATTCAGAGAGGGAAGGATGCTCAGCCTTTTTAAAAATGAAAATTAGGGTTTTTTTCAGGATGAGCATCTTGCATTCTGAGTTGCTTTTTCATGTTACCTAGGTATATGATTTCATGTATTAATTTTAGTTTTATTTAAAAGCCAAAGACAATCCAAGTGTTTTAAATTAAAAGAGAAAGAATTTCTGGAAAGGAAACCTTAGCATCCTATTATTTTGTGTGTGTATGTATATGTATATACATATATATATGTGTATATATATATGTGTGTGTGTATATATATATATATGTATGTATGTGCATGCATGTATGTATGTTATGTTTTTATTGTTATGTTTTCTGGATTATGATCTATTTAACATTATAAATTAAAGTCATATGGACAAAATTTCAAATATTTAAATATTTTAATATTGTTGTTTTAGTGATCCTGTCTCATCAGAACATTCAATGACTTCTGAGTATCCGCCATAATAGTTTTTGAAACAATATATTCTATGGTATCAATATGCAAAATCTAGAAAGATAAACCTAGACAGCTGAAACAAATTTAACTTGAATTCAAATGCCACCTTTTCATCTTTATTTCATGTGAAATACAAACTTTCCTATGAACATAACTCAAAATGGGTTGCAGTATTTGAATTTTTTGCTGTAGAATATCAAACTGCTCAGTGATAATTGGGAGAGTCAGTGAAATGTAGAATGTCACAGAAATGCTTTCTCATTTGCTTTGCTTCATCTCTTGCAAACACTGTGCATCTGACCTGCTGTCATCAAATACAAAAATAAATTACTAGTGTTATGTTAGATCAGGTTTTCTTTGGGTTTTTTAAATTGTTCTAAATTTGATTTTGCCACATTCCCTGGTGGTGGTTTCTAAGAAGCTGAAACACTGCAAAGATGGTTTCTAAAAGCTGATATAAATGTGAGATTTCTTCAGTTTTGGTTTCAGAAGGGGATGCTGGTTAATTTATAGGACAATTTTATATTCCATCACATTTTATTTGTTTAATATCTACTTCTGATATGGATGCTGAAAGACATAATTTTACAATATGCATAAATGAATCCCATTAGACTGTTGTGCACTTGTCATGCCAATACCTCAACTAGCACCAGTCTGAAAAACAAACCAGCAAACAGATATTTCATTATCATCAATCTTCACATTTTTAAAAGTTCTATAAGAATAATCAATAAAATGGATTTCATTTTTTAAACTCAGTATCCAACTGAACTAAAGCATAAATTAATGCATTTATAGTGCACTTATGCATTTGACACTCAACTCAACTGCCTTTTTTACAGATTTTCCCCCCTTTTTTAAAGAGACAAATGAAGAATGATGAGAAGTTTCATCACTATCAGGTTTGATGCTTCAAACTAATATTGATAGAGGAAATCATCTCTCCATTACTTCTTTCAGAAATTATGACTTTAATCCATTTAAACAAATTACATTAAGTATCTGAGAAGAAATTGTCAGTCTCATCAGCTTTCACTCATGAGTTTTTTTGACATGGAGATGAAAACTACAGTTAGTATATTTTCTTGATAAAAGTCCAGAAAATTTGGATTCTTCACTGAAACAGGAGAGAAAAGACTATGAGAAATTAATTTCTATGTATGTCCCAACACTGAGAGCAGGATCTGGTCTCATGGTGAATCTCTTTTCTGTTCCACTGCGAACAATATATTTCCTCTGTAACAACGGTCTAAATGTGCAAAGCAAAAAGTGATTTGGCTGTGTTCAACAGTCAAATAATCCAGTCCTTCACCATTTTTCTTTTCCATTGATTGAGTGGTTCCCTTTGGAGTGACACAGTAGACAGGGCTTTTATTAAGAGCGGCTGAATCATCAAGAGTGTTCACATTTGTAGATGAGGCGTGAGTAATATTAAGACAAATTGCCTGGTGCATACTCAGTTGGACCTCTGTGACACTGTGCAGGCTAATTTTTGCTCATTTGCTCATAACTTTATTTAATGTTATGCAAGAGCATAGCCTGAAACATACTAGGAGAATTGTCTGTACCCTCACTTTTTCAATTCCATGCATAAAAATGGGACTTACCCTTACTTGGCAATTTTTTAAAAATCAAAATTTAAAGAAAAAGGAAAAGAAGGAAAAGCCCAACCCAGACAGAACTCAGGTATATATTTCCTTCTTCTTTCTCTTTCTGAAGAAAAGAAAAGAAAAGAAAAGAAAAGAAAAGAAAAGAAAAGAAAA
>CM031857.1:64665212-64686878 GCA_018697195.1 Certhia americana | reverse complement strand
AAGAGAATAGTATATTAGATTCTTATATTCTTTTCAGAAGCCTAATACCAGTGTTTCCTGGTGATTATGTGGCCTAGTGGGCTTTTTTTTTTTTTTTTTTTTTTAATAATGGTTCTTATGAGAAATTACAATTGAGACTGGCAATTGTTAAAATCAAACTGCTTTGAAATATCCAGATATTCTTGTGTCTTTACACATACCCCAAAGAAGAAGGGAATATAGGCTACCCAAAAGACATGGGTCAGAAGATAAAGCAGAAATTAAGTAGATGGTAGACATTTGACCTGTGTTTTAAAAAGTCATGATCTAAAATCTAAGCATCTCATAAGATGAGAGAATGTTTTTAAGCCTCTGCTTATAAACATTTCTAAACATGTTACTGCATAATCAAAGCTCTTTTTTTAGTAGACAAGCCCAACTATAATGTAGAAACTAGATGAAATTCTATCTTCATTTGCCAGTTCACTGTGGCTGGCATTTTGAAAGTGCTCTTAAGGAATATTTGGTGATACAAAAGCTTTGTAGCAGAATGCACATGTAATTTTCAAGTTTAGTTTGGGGAGAAGAAATCTCCAGTAAGAGTTAAAAAAACTATTGCAGCAGTCATTCAAGAAGTAGAAAATATTATTCTTAACTACAACACTCATAGCCAAACCCTAGTCAAACTTCCATCTTCCACTAGTCAAGGAGTTATCATGTGGGGCTGCAGTTTGTTTCCCCTCCTGCCACTGAGAACAAATCTGCAAACTTCCTGGTGTAAGAAAGGGAGTATTCAATCAAAGAGCATGATTTCCTAAGGCATTTAGCAGGGAAGAGGTACACCTGGCTTTTATCATCAACCATAAAAAAATAGTACATGATTTGTACTTAAGTTATTTAATTTGAAAAAATAAGTGATGGTAGAAAAAAAATTAAAAATAAATAAAAAAAACCTGGGAGAAAAAAAAAAAGGAAAG
The DNA here is from genome assembly GCA_018697195.1 of Certhia americana. Lineage (NCBI taxonomy): Eukaryota > Metazoa > Chordata > Aves > Passeriformes > Certhiidae > Certhia > Certhia americana. The sequence continues at coordinate 64,685,922 of CM031857.1, read as the reverse complement.
AGAAATAGTCACTCTGGACATTTGACAGTTATTCCAAACAAGATTTGTTTACACATTTGTACTATCTTCATTTGGAAAGAGTGCAGTAAACTCAGACAGGCTGGTCAAAAATCACATGGATAATAACTGTCTTTGGAACAAGAACTGAGGAATCTTTTATTCTGAGGATTATTAGGCTATTAATATATTTAGGAATAGTACCTTAGCAGTACCCCAATGAATAACCTGGAACTCAGGCATTGATTTCCATAATTATTTCATGGTTGATTTCTATATTTAATTTTAACCTATCTGGTTAAGGAAGTAGTGAGGATGAAGAAAAAATTAAAAAAACAAAAAAGAAAGTACAACTGGGATCATCAATTTGCTTGTTGAAGTCTCTCATTTTTCTCCAAGGACAATAGCAGCATCTGCTTTGACATGGAAAGAAACAAAGTCCAGTAAGTCTCAAAAGCTGTTATCTATGAAAAGGACATTACAGATAAGGATCGAATAAGTCAAATTAGCTACCAAGATGCCTGATTTAGTGGATTCTGACAGGGATGAATTTCTGGCAGAAAAGCTGAAATGCACACTGAGACAGACTGAGTAATATGACTGAAAAAATGTTATTAAAGGAAAGAATGAAGATTTAGATAAGGAAAAAAAATGCTTTCAAAAATATTTAAAACATTTGGAACTGAATAAATAATGCCTTAGGGTATTTAAATTTGAAAGGAAGTTCCTTTTTCTCTGCATTATTCTGAAGTGTAGAACCTCAGGAAAAGGAAAAGATATTATGTCAAATAGCTTCTTTCTCTGTCCTCTCCAGTGAAGGAAATTATGACTTCAGTATTTTTACTATCAGTGTTATCTGTCACAAACATAATTGTAGAATCATCATGGAATCTTAGAATGGCTGAGTTGGAAGGGGCCTTAAAGACTAGCTAGTTCAAATCCCCCTTCTGTAGACAGGGACACCTTTCTGTAGACAGGTTGCTCAGAACCAATCCAAACTGGCTTTGAACACTTCCAGGGATGGGGTAGATGTCTACTTCAGAACTTGCTTATTTTGGGTTATTCTACCACTATGCACTTAGCCTATTGGAAATTAGGTTCAACACATGTGACCTGACTTTACCCATCTTAGGTTTGCACTGTCCTCTATTCACTCTATAAACTTATAATTTATATTGTGACTGTAGCTATTTTATTACTTGGTTAGCTTGCTTTGTAAACACGATTGTGAAAACCTCAGTTTAATGACTACGTAATTTAAACAGCACATAAAAAAAAAAATGAACCTGACTGATAGCACTAGAAGCTCGCACACACAGAACTCAAAATAATTTCACATTATGCAGATTTTCAGAAGCAATTTGGCTTCTGAAGAGTAGAAAATACATCTAATGGCCTATTAGGCAAGGATATTCAAGGAAAAAACATCGAAATCATTCAACAAATCGTGACTATATAGCACAATGTAAAAAAATAAAATATAGAGAAGTAAATGTGTTTTGACAGGGTAAATGAATTTTACTCTTTCTTCAAAAAAAATCTGTTATCTCCTTATTTATGGCTTTCCTTAGGGAAAATGTGTCCTTGTTGCATATTCCTTTTTAAACACACTGTAAAGCTGTTATGACACCTGCAGTAGAGAAACTTGATTGGTTTGTGCCCACACTGATAGGACCATGGTGCTGTAAATTTAAGAGCTGCCAAACTGTCCATGCACTCTATGCTGGAATTGCCTGTGATCTTCTATTATTTTTCTTTAAATATTTTATGCTTGTGACACAAATCCAATATTGCTTGCATGGCTGGATGATGTTTTCAGACTCCAAGGTCATTTGCTGTGGCCAGGGATCATGAACCCCATAAAAAAAGCCCCCAAAACATTTTCTAGCTCTGTTTCAGTTATATGCTATTAAAAAAAGGCCTCTTTCTCAAACATAATCTGGAGATTCTGACATGAGCAGGGAAAATGTCAACAAATGAATGAAATGGAAACAGTCAGATAATTCTGAATTCTTGCTCTCATTGGTAAAGCTTTTAACTTTTCTGTCTGTCACATGATTGTGAAAATCAAAAGGTCAGTAAGGGACTGTTTAGCTTTCTATATAGGACCCAAAAAAGTCACCTGCCTCACATGCCAATTTTCATTTATGTCACTCCAAGCTATGTTTTAATAAATCCCTAACACACAATCCACTCCTATTCCAAATATTAAATAAATAGTTCAGTCCTATAAGACACCAGCCATCAGAAAACAATTTTAACCCATGAACCTGAGTATAAATCTTGGCCTAATTTTCCATCTTCAAAACACATTTGAAAATAGATGCCAAGTCTCACAAAATGGTTGATATTACAAGGGACCACTGGAGGTCATCTGGTCCCACTGCCTGCTCATGAACTTGAAGCCCAGTACCCAGAATCATATTCAAATGGTCTTTGAGTATCTCCAAGCATGGAGACTTTATAACTTCTCTGGGCTGTCTATGTCAGGGCTCAGACATTATCACCGTAGAAAAAAATGTTTCCTGATACTCCTTAGTAAACCTGTGTGTTTCAGTTTGTGCCCATTGCCTTTTGTTCCATTAGTGGGAACTATTCAAAAGATGCTGACTTCATCCTCCCTTCATGTATTTATATACATTGAGAAGACCTCCTCACAAGCCTTCTCTTCTCCTGGCTGAACTGCCCTAGAGTTCTCAGCCTTTCTTCATAGGAGAGGTGCACCTGTCCCTTAATCATCTTTGTGTCCCTCTGCTGGACTCTGTAGTATGTCCATGCCTCTCTTGTATTGAGGGGCCCTGAACTGGACACAGCAGTCCACTGTGGCCTCACCAGAGCTAATTAGAGTGGAAGGATCAACTCCTTTGTTTAAGGCCTGTATTTTGTCTAATGCATCCCAGAATACCATCAGCCATTTTGTCAAGGGCACATCACTGGCTTTGTTTAGCATACTGTCCATCGGGACTTCAAAGTATAAATTTACTTTCCAGATAGTTGGTCCTCAAGTTATATATATGCATGGAGCTGGTCCTTTCTGAGTGAAGGACTTTGCAATTTCCCATGCTAAACTTTGTAAGATTCCTGTTAGCCCATTTCTTCAGCCTGCTGAAGTTCTGGACAGACACTCTCTTGTATGAGGCACTCATCCACAGTTTTGTGTCATTAGCCAAAACAGTTGAGGGTTCATTTTGTCCCATCATCCAACTCCCTAACGAACATTCAAAACAGGATTTTCTCTTGGGGTACACCACTTGATTAGTGGCCTACAACTACACTTGCTACTGATCACCACTCTCTGGGCACAGCTATTCAGCTGGTTTTCAATTCACTGTGAGGTTCTGTTCATCCTATTTCCTCTGCTTCTCCATGACCATGTCAAAAGCCTTTCTTTGGTGGACAATAATCAACATTGTTCCCTCCTCTATCAAGTTAGTCATTTATAGTCAAAGGTTATCAGGTTGAAAGGTGTATTGAATTCATAAGGAAATGTTTTTGCATCTGGCTGCAGCAGGACTGAAATCCTGAGGAAGAGGTCAGGGTTTTTCCTTTCCAAGACATTTCCAGTTCCAGCAGGGTCTGCAATGGGCCTAGCTCCAGAGGACTTGGTGGAGCCTTTGTAAAATATATTTTAAAAAGGTCAGAAAATACTGTATAGAAAGGAAGAGAGAAAAACAACACAGGTAACAACAACATGGAGCAGGAGGTGGCTGAATGGCTGGGTAGGTATATCTTCCAAAGGCACGGCAACTCATGGGTGAGCCCACACAGGAGCATTCCAAAGGGAGTGAGCCTTGTGTTGCAGCATGGGAAAAGAATGGGAAGGGAGGAGATGTCAAGACAAGCTCCTGCATCCTGACTGCAACCCCTACCAACCACCCCAGTACCACCTGTTGACTCACTGAAGTTACTGAATCAACTGAGTGCAATCCATGATGACCACAGGGTGCAGAGGACAGGTTCTTAGAGTGAAGTTGAGCCTTTTGTGTTATTTATCAAATCTATTCTTTACATACAAAAGTAGATAAAAGGTGTAAATAATTTCCCTTTTTCTTGTGTTTTTTAGGGCTTTGTTTGTTTTTTTCCCTCCACTATTCAAATCAGTAATTAAATATTTATTTTAATTTGCAATAAATAGTGTTAATTTCTGCATGTTGCCTGTGTTGCTCACTATAGCAACTGGTAACAGATCTGCTTGTCTTAATCTTGACTCCAGAGCTTTCTTCTTCCTAATCTTCTTTTTCTTACTACTGCACTCCTTATTTTCTCTAAATAACTAGCATACAGTGGGGTTTTTTTGCTATTTTATGGAAAATTTAGAGAACTTTTAAAAAGACCAGTGTGATTATGCCAAACTGCTTATCTCAGTGTGCATCAATACACTTACATGGTATGAGACTCAAGTACCATCATATAGTCTGTGAATGAAGTAATTGAACCCTATCTTTTTACCACTTAATATAATTTTCTTCACTAGTGCATCTTTATTAATCAGCAGCACAAAAAACTTCAGGTTTTAAAATCTTACCGATTTCAGGAATAATTTGTAGCTCAGATTTGTTGAATCATTGCAATGGATTCTTTAAGAGAAAAATATGAACTAAAATATTTCACATAATACATGCAAAGGCATGGTTTTGTATGTATTAAAGCTTACAAAATAGAGCATAATTCTCTTATCATGTAACAGCAATGTAAATAATCATCTGATTTATTTTCAGAAGTATCATCTTCAAAAAATGGTTAGCAGTTTTAAGTAATTGATCAATTCAGATGGGAATCATAATGATATCATAAAACATGACGGAATATTGTAGATGGTTATTTAATCACTACCATCTACAGGTGAAATTTTATAGTGAAGGAGATGTGATAGAAGAGAGAAGAATTGGTAAGAGAGGAAGAGCACAACATCTCTATGTAGTCCTCCTGGAGAGAGTTGAATGAAATAGGGTCCTCCAAGGAGAGTTAAATATTATTTTATACTATTCTTTCTTTCACTACATCACTGATTTTAGAAGAAGACCTATATATGTCTAAATATTTTGGCCCAATTTTGTATTCAGTCTTCTGATTGTTCCCACTAATTATATTTCATTCATGGACAAGTTTTGATGCATATAAATCAATTAATTTTACAGGAAATTGAACTGCTACCTCTTCTCTAAATTGTATTGCTTGCCTTACTGGAGAAAATTGACCTTTTAATCAATGACTGGATTTTTCAACACCTTTGCCCAAGTGTTTGAGGAATGTTCAGTCCTACAAATTAGACTACACCTAGTGTGACAAAAAAGAAAAAAAAAAACAAAACCTAAAATAAAACTTCTGTAGATATAAGTAGCTTAGAAGCAATAATTTCAATCTTCTGGGCTGTTTCTACTGAGCCAAATTGCTTGGCACTAAAGCTTTGCCTACAGTGGATACAACGATAGGTTAAAGGTAGCATGTAATCTGAAAATTACAGACCATAGGGGCTTGGTTCCATGCTTCTAATCTTTTCCTTCAGCTACCACAGCCCATAAAGTACTCCACTTTCCCTTCCCCCTCCCAAAATTCTGACAAAATGGTTTAATTTTTCTTACTTATCTAATCACCCAGCAGTTACCCTGTTAATATTTCTGCCAAGAATTTCCAGTAGAAACAGACTTTCATGAAGCATTATTTTCCTCTACTAGAGCCCTTTTCACCTGCCATTTTAAAGACTCCTGCCATGCAGAGTGGCTGCCTGCCATCTGTTTTCAGGAAGGAAGAAAGAATTTAATAATTCATAGGGTGGATGAAAAATAATGTTTGACATTTTACTCTGATTGCATATACTTAAGAAAATATTTTGTCTGTAGAAATGGTTCTGTCATTCAGTGTGTAGGAGTGCTTTACTTGTCACTTGAATAATCCAGAGGCAAGAAGATCAATGGAATAGCAGCTTTTCTAAAGCTGTTGTGGGTTATTTTAGCATCAACAGCCCTATTAATTCTACTATTGGTGAACATTTTCAATTAATAGTTAAACTCAATCTAACTTCACAGAAATTAGAAGAAACATAATGATATGCTATGGTCAAGCTCAAATATACAGATATTCAGCCTAATGAAGGGTTCATTTTTATAAACTGAGGAAAATAAATCTGATTTTTTTTTTTTTTTTTTAGCAGTAGACTTGAATAGAGAACAGACTAAACAGAGAACAAATTCAAGTGAAAATAGTGTTTTTCAAATTCAAGCCCATGGAAATGAATGAGGTTATATCAATTTCAGTAATTTTTCAGATCTCTGCATAGATTATGCCGAATTGTGAAAATTCAAAACTCTGATACTGCAAAAATAGGCTTGCTGAGATAGGATGTGGGACCTAACTATAGGACATAATCAACCACAGCCCATATTTGCCTAACTTATTTAATTTTTTTTCCTGTTACCATTAAAATTCACATTTGCATGTTTGTTTAGAAGTGGATTTTATTTAGAAGTGGATCCAGTTTGTCTGGATCTTCTGAGGATCTGTGTTTGTTCAGTTAGCAAGAGGCAAACTGACTTGAAATAAATGCAATAAATTGTTCCAAACTTCCTCTTTTGATTCTGAGTTCAGTTCAAAAATCACTTGTCTTTCTAGAGAAAAGAAATAATTTTCATACTCACCATTACAAAATAAAATCTTTCATATATATTTGTCCTTAGATTAATTCTCTTTCCTATCTTGAAGTGTATTATCATATTATTTGAAAGAAAATAGGAGAAAAAAAGACAAATTGTATACAAGTAAAAGCACGCTTACATCATATAGTCAGCTAGCATATAGAAAATTGAGAGTTCATTTGTTATGTTTTGCATTTAATTTATGACTGGGTCATAGATAGGATAGGAGATAGCAATCAGCTAATAAATATATCCAAAAACCCCACAGAATATTAATTCTGAGTAAAAATGGATAAGAGACTCATAGATTTTCAAAACCAGGAGGAACTACTCAAAAATGACTACTAGGACAAGATTTTAACTTGCCAAACTCAACCATTGCAAGTGCATTTTACCTTTTGTTTAAAGATTAGGTGAGATGTGTGTTTTCAGATAGATTGGCTGCTAAACGCTACCATAATCTTCCACTGTCATTTCTGTTAGTAGCTTCTCAGTCATTTTTCTCAAAAAGTGAGGATAGTCCAAAGCTGTATCAGGGTGTTTTTTATGTTCTTACACAAATATTATTATCAGCTAAATACAGCTGACTTTCTTTAAACCACTCTAAGATTATTTTTAATTTCTTGCTTAATAAACATACTTAGTTCAGCTATAATTTCAAACTTCATATTGAAATAATATTCATAAGAGTTGTGAAATAGTTTATTATTTCTGGCACAAAGGTTGTTTAAATTGTGAAATTGTACATTTAAGCAAAGTTATAAGTAAATTAATATACTGCTTTGTTTTAAAATAGATCATTAAAAAAATTCTATTTTAAATAAATCGTTTTTACTTGCCTGTAATCTTTTCCAGACAATATCAGCATACTTGAATTTTTAAATTTTTAATAGTTTTGCATTTAAACATTTTTACTTATAAAATCACTATTTGGTATGTTTACTGAAACATCTAAAATAATCATTGCTTTTCAGTTTAAATCAGAATCTATTTCAATGGCACAGTTTTTTTGTGTTATCTAAATTATGTCACCTAAGTTCCAGTGTTTATGACCATATAATCTAGAATAACAGTTATTCAGAATAGGACAGCAGACATGAGCTTGCATAAAGACAGAGGAAATATTAAGTGCAAAATTCATTTTTTTGTTGTTGGATGATCATGGGGAAACAATATTTAGTCATACATCAAAGTACAGGGATATTTTACCGAGTGTTATGTGATATGTCATCTTCCTGCTGGAAAAAAAAAAAAAAAATACCAAAAATTAATTTTTCTTACACATAGTTACAAAAAGACAACTCACTAGAAAAAAAAAAAAAAAAAAAAATTCTAGAAAAAAGGGTGGACTTACAAGTTTTTGTTTGTTTGGTTTTTTTGTAGTTATTGTTTTTAATTTTAGCTGGATTATGCAGAGAAATAAATTTAAGCAGAGAAACTGCAAATTTTCTCATTCTCATCATCATCCAAGGCACTTCATTTTTAAGACAAAAATAGTTGCATTTTAGGAATACAAACTAGATGTTAAATGCTCAAGATTAGCATGATTTCCTTTCTTCAAACTTTTTGTGGGCATTTCTGTTCTTTGGGAGATTTGCCTTTCATTTTGTAGCACCCTGTTCAGAATGCATTTCCAAAGCTGGAAATGTGATAATGAAGTTAATTGAGTAAAATCCATTTTTGAAATCCCGTTAACCAACCTCTGTTCCTTATATTCTTCACTGAAAGCTTGTGTAGCTTCTTATGTTTTAATTGTATCACATTCCACTCCAGTGAATTTCAATATTATTTCCTAACAGACTTTCTGTTTTATATACCTTAATTAAAACCTGGATTCTTAATGGTACCATTAATTCTAATTTTCATTAAGAAGTTTCAGATAAGGAAATGACAGGCACATGCTAAGTCTAGTTTCCTTCTAAAAGAAGTAGATACAAGATTTGTTTTATTTTCATTGAATACAAATACAGTATTATAGTTCCTTTTACTTTTCTTGGGTTTCTATGTTGCCCAACAAATATGTATTTAAGTATCAAAAATATCCCAGGTTTCTCAGCACACAAAAAGTTAGTTTGAACTGACCTTGATTTCTTTCTCTTCTCAACCTTATCATCTATATCAATCATATACTGTCATTCCTTTTTCCTTCCAGTCCTTGTATCCCAGTTCATCATATTTACCCTGGCACTAATCATTACTAACCTGTAGTTTGCTAGGATTGTAAATAATTTTTATGTGCTTTATAATGATACCTTTCCACCCTTCTTTTATATAAATTGTACTAATCTGTATTGACATCCCAGTTATAAGAATCTTCTCACCAGGTTTCAGTTATGCCTACAAGATCACAACCACCATCATTTAGCAATCTATTTTCTTCAGTTTTCTTTGCTTGTCTCTCATTCTTATAGAATTGTGTAAAGGCACACTAATACAGATGTCTTTTGATTCTTCAAGTTCATTCTTTTGGCAAATGCATCTTCTGATTTATTACTGTGGTACTAAAGGTGCTAAAAGCCTAGCAGAACTCAGAGGACTAGATTTTTATAACAGATAATATCTGACAGGTAATAAAACCTCCAGTTTTTTAATGCACAAAAAAAACCCTTCAAACCTTCTTGCTTCAGGATTTAATCAGGTGCTAGCTACATATTTTTAGAAATAAAACTTCCTTAACATAGAAGTACTTACTAGGGAATGTAAAATTCACTATTGCTTCTATTAAAAGTGGTGGAATATAAGGTATGGGAATACCTTGGCACTTTTGAAGCTAAGATCTATTTGGGTCCCTAAGTAGGCACCTATTTTCAAGGATTTTCACCTACAAGCTAATTCCTGTTTTGAAGTTATGAAGTAAAATTAACTGCCAACATCGTAAGTTATGCTGTGATATGTAAATTAGAGGAATTTGATACAGGAATTTTTCTTCTCAAAAATATTTTTGGCAGCATTGTTGATCCTCCATGTGCATGATTTAATAATTAACAGTAAAAGATAGGAAAAAAAATAAGCAAGATGGAAATTCAAATTCTGCATTAATATGAGTTACTCCTGAGCAACATCAAAATTGATTATACTCAGTGACAAGGTTAAAGCTCTTGTTTCTTTGCATTTTTTTTTTTAGTTTACAGGTTTCATTTGTTTTCTCAGATACAGTATGGGAGGTAATTCATTCAAATATGACTACTAAGTATGGATACTTATATCCATTTCCTGTCTGTCATTTTTTTCTTCCACATAAGTAAATTATTTTGATAATTTTTTTTTAATTGATAATTTAAAAAAAGCTTCTATTTTCTGCAGATTTTTTGCTTCTTGCTGGAAGTCATTTCTGTCTTTAGTTGATAGTTGTTGTTTGTTTCATAGTCAATACATAGTAGCCATCCAAAAAAGTAATAATTTTTCTTGTAAAATTTATTTCATTTACATTCTTTATTACACTGACACTCACTTCTTTCACAGACCAAAAAGAGAAAACAGTAAAATATTTCTAGTAAAAAACTAGGCTTATTTTTTGAGTGTTTGGACATTTCTACATTAGTCCTAAATGTCTCAAAATTCTGAACCAGATTTTTCAATTTAACATGTATTTGAACCTACAAATTGGTGGGAGTTTATTCTACATACAGATAAGACAATACATTTTCTCCTTCCATCATACAGTAGCTACTAAAATGTCTTGCACATCTTTTTACTGAAGAGACAGTGGTGTGTGGTCATTCATCATCCTGTATTAGACTGACGTCAGTGCTACCCTTTCCATTTTCCAAATATTATATTGGTCACTCATCCCTAAATGAGACAAAAGACCAGATATTAAACACACTCTATGTACATATAGAAAATAAGTGAATAGATGTGATAAAAAATCCTGAGATCATTTTGAAAGTCATCTATGAATACAAATTGGAAAACCAGTACATCTCAGGTAAAATTCTTTACTGAGCACCGGAAGATGTTATGGTATCTAAGCTGCTAATTTTGTTAGTTAGATAGTTATCAAAGGTGAAAGGTGATAGAACAGATTAAATGCATATATTAATGGGTAGTTTAAATTAATAATAATAATAATGTGAGATAAATCCAAAGTGCACAAAGTGATGATGACATTTCTGCAGTATTTTAGTCAAGATAAAACTTCATACTCTTGATAAAACTTCATACTCTTCATCTATGACTCTGAATACATAGATATCCATATTTGCCTACCTTCTCACTTGGATTAATCCTGCTGATAAATTACCAAATTCAAATTGACTCGTATAGAAAAAAATTACTCATGTTAATGCCTCCCTGTGGCCCAGGTCTAAGATATCAGTAGGAAACCTCCTAGCACAGTTTGGTCTTCACACTATTTCCCATTATTGCTCTTCCAGGTAGGTGGTGATGAAGTTACAATGTTCAAGGGCAATCAAAACCCGCTTTAGTGCCTTGGGATGGTTGGTAAGAGAATCTGGAGAATAAGTAATTTTTTCCTCTATCTTTCCAGTTGCATGCAATGACATATGAAGAAACAGATTAACTCAGTCTATTAATGGTTAGTGTCACCACCACAGTTTTGGGCTTTTTCAGTAATGGGATGGTACAAGTCCTGCCGACATTCAATTGGATTCACCTTTCTTAAAGGGCATAGAGGGTCTTTGACAGTTTTAAACTAGACTTGAAGTGGGAAGGAGATAATACCAGTCTAGCCAATCATAAATGCAAATTAAGACTAATAGCTTTATTTTACCAAATAGCTTTACTTTCTTTTGCTACACTTGCACTTAGATATCACACAGTATTTACAAAACAGTAAGGTTTTTTTTAATTTTTTATTTATTTCTTTTTAAAGGAATCTGCTAGGAAACACTCTATGCTGGGTTAAAAACTGGCTGGATGGCTGGGCCCAGAGAGTGGTGGTGAGCAGCGGTGCATCCAGCTGGGGACCAGGCATCAGTGGTGTCCCTCAGGGGTCTGTGCTGGTGCCAACTCTGTTCAATATTTTTATTGATGACATGGATAAGGTTATTGGGTCTTCATCAGTAAATCTACAGATGACACTATGCTGGGAGCATGTGTTGATCTGTTGGAAGGGAGGAGAGCCCTGCAGAGACCTGGAATGGTTGGATGAAGGGGCAGAGTCCAACAAGCTGAGGTTTAGTAAGTCCAAGTGGCTGGTCCTGCACTTTGGCCCCACCAACCCCCTGCAGTGTTACAGTCTGGGGATGGTGTGGCTGGACAGTGCCCAGGCAGAGAGGGACCTGGGGGTGCTGGTGACAGCCAGATGAACATGAGCCAGCTCTGTGCCCTGGTGGGCAAGAACACCAAGGGCATCCTGGCCTGTATCAGGAATGGTGTGGCCAGCAGGAGCAGGGAGGTCATTCTGCCCCTGTACTGAGCACTGGTGAGGCCACACCTTGAGTGCTGTGTCCAGTTCTGGCCCCTCCGTTTGGGAAGGATGTTGAGACACTGGAGCAGGTCCAGAGGAGGCAATGAGGCTGGTGATGGGCTGGGAACACAAACCCTGTGAGGAACGGCTGAGGGAGCTGGGGGTGTTTAGGCTGCAGAAAAGGAGACTCAGCTGATCTTATTACTCTCTACAACTTCCTAAAAAGTGACTGCAGTCAGGTGGGGATTGGTCTCTTTCTCCAGGCACCAACTAACAGAATGAGAGGACACATTCTCAAGCTGCAGCGAGGGAAATATAGGCTGGATATTACGAAGAAGTTTTTCACCAAAAGAGTAATAGAATACTGGAATGCTTTGCCTGGGAGGTGGTGGAATCACCATCTCTGGACGTATTTAAAAAGAAGACTGGATGTGATTAATCCTGTGCTATGGTCTAGCTGAGGTGTTAGGGCATGGGTTGGACTCAATGATCTTGGTGGTCTCTTCCAACCTAGTTATTCTGTGATTCTGTGATTCTGTAAATGGAGTGGGAAAATGTTGGGGTCAATGAAAAATTCTGCCTAAGAATGTGGGAAAGCCCTCCCTAGTTAGGGAGAGAAAAAAAATATCACCCACATTGCCTCCTGGGAGTTGATATGCAAATGGTGCTAGAAAGTTCTCTGTTTCCCCTGTTGTAATTGGTTCATATTTGTTGCAGTAATTTTAATATTCCTAATCCTTGTCTCCCATTGGAACTCCTCCCTCAAACTCCACCCCTAGCCAACCTTATAAATTACTATTTCGCCCTGTCCCTTGGCTTTCCTAGTGCACGCTGTACTGTGTTTGGCTTCTCAAGTATCACTGCAGTTTGTTATTTTCTCCTTATTGAAGTTTTTCTGTTTTGTGTCACGGGATTGAGCTCGTCCCTCGTTTTTATCATGGCTTTTGTAACTCTTTACAGGTCTCCCAAGGTCCGATCTATCCGGGCTGGACCTGGGGTGCTACAGGAAATATCTACTAATTTGAAATGTTCTTATGACCCATCATACACAGTGAAATCCACACTCTGTGTGTTTCCATTGCTGGCAATTAGAGATGTATGGAGATCTTCCATCTTGTGGTATATGTTTTTTCACCTAGTTCCTATAGATAGCAAAAGGCTGACATTTTCTTCACTCCAGGTAGCAATACTAGAATTGGCTTCATTGTTTATTCCCACAGATGTATTGCAGGTGATGATATTAGTGATGATGGTACTAATTCTATGGCATCACAAAAAAAGGAAAATGAATTTGAGTTCTTTCTTGAAATTAAATAAATAAATAAATAAATGAATTTATTAATTAACTACTAGCATCACCCCAAAAAAACAAGAAAGCAAGAGCAACCTACTGACTATTTTAGGTATCACTTTTTTTTCATCAATAAAAATCAACCATCTATCAGAAATGAAATAATAACCTCTTCCTCTGAGAGAAAATAATTTTCCCTGGTTTTTTTCCTCGCCATTCAACATTTTCATCTGGGGTAGTCTGTGCTTGACTAATTTTGAAGTCATTCGTAGGATCATAACCTTTAATCTAATCTGCATTTTGCTCTGCTGAGTTCAAATCATACAGAGAAGAACTCAAGCGCTGAAAAGAATGCATTTTCATAAAACACTTAAATCTTTCCAGTACCAAGAACTCTGCATCACTAACAAATAAATCTGACTGAGTCTACTAAAAAGTATTAACTGCTTCTGCCAGCAAAGCAAATAATAAGATTAAAATACTTTGTTCTCTTTTGCTACCTGTAAAATCTTTGTGCATACCCATCAGAAATAATCATCATTCACTAATTTTAGTTGTGTTGTATTCTAGTTGATTTCAGGCATTAAAATAAGGAAGTATCACAGAATCAAACCCATAAAACAATCCAGCTGTGAAGACCTCAGGAGGTCTCTAATCCAACCTTCTGCTCCTAAAAGACTTAACTCTGAGGTCACACAGAAAGCTCTGGGCTTCATTTAGTTGGATTTTGAAAATCTCTAGGGATAGAAACTGTATATCCTCTCACAGGAGCCTGTTTCACTGCTTGACTCTCTTTATTGTTGCATTAAGGGCATGAAAATTTAGAAGAAAATAAATGCTTTTTATTTCAGTGTTCCAGCTGATCCTGAGAGATCAGAGAGGCTGGGTGTGGCTGAGCTGAATTTCTGATTATAGCCAATTTAATACTAGAAGACTGGTGGAGTTCAAAAGAACTTGCATGAGAAAAAAATGCACAAATAATGCAGTTTACCAATCCAGCCCTATAGGTCTGATCACACTCAATAAGGACTTTGCACAATCCAGACTCATGAATACTCAAAGCCACCGGAAAGCAAGTTCAGGATTACTAATGATAATGTGCTAACTACAGAGTATTAATATGTGTTGTGACAGAAAGTATAGCAAGAGAGATTCTAATAAAACTGTGTATGTTTAAATGAATATTCCTGGGTGTGCTCCTATGTAGTTGAAGGTGCAAAACTCAATCTAAAGGCATTCATTCAGGGGAGGAGAAGAGACACAGTCCATTGACTGATCCTGAACAGTCAGGGATGTTTTCCCCTTTCAGTCCTTTCTGCCCTGAAGCACTCCTTTTGTTCTGTAAATTTTGGCCCATCCCAAATGGGCCAAATCCCACCCCATCAGTGTGACTGAACAGTGAGAGGTTGTAGGTGGGATTTAGTGACTTTGGTCACATGTGCATTATTGGTCACATGTGCATTATACATCCCATGCTCTCCTTCACTTGTATCCCCAGCGATTGTGTAAATTAATACTGTGAATATGTGCTAGTTAGAAAAAGTGCAAGTCAGCTTTCCATTAGCAATCCCTGATACAGGTGTTCCTTCTAATCTCACAGAAATTCAACAGCAATTTTACATCTGTGCTTTACTAACTGAAAAAAGAATACCGGTCGTATTTAAAATTGAATTCGATTATCAATTCAGAAAAACACAGAGGGAAGAAGAGTTAGCATGGGGTGGTTACAGAAGAGGTTTTACCTGTAAAACCCTATGGATTTAACTGAACATAGTCCTGCCATAAAGTATTTCTGGAAGTAAAGGTTCTGGATGATGACAAGAGAGATATGATACAACAGTAGTTGAATACTGACATTATTTTTCACAGAGATAGTGGGGGAGGTTAGTTTAATTGCTTACGATTTGTTGAGGAGACTGTTTTCAATTATTTCGTGTCAGGCAATATAATCTTTCAGAAGTTATTCCAACCCTTCATAGTCATGGAATTTTTAATGGTTGACTGTGACTTGAGTTTTCATTTCCAGCAATAGCTGTAATTTGAGGTAAAGAACGGATGTAGTTCCCAACTAATATTCATATGTATAAAGTCATTAAAATATTTTAATAGCATGCTTTATCATTTTTAGCCATCCAGAATCCTTATAGGTTTTTTTTAATTGTTCATGTGAACATTGGGCAGCCATTGGTTCAGGAAGCAAATAAGCTGTTTAGGAATCTTAAAAAAAAGTAATGGAAGGTAATATAGAGATCATTATTTTAATATTGCTTTACATTTTTTAAAGCAGCTAAACATCACACAACTTTGTAAACGCTTATGTATTTTGCATAGCCACTAGTTAAAATAGTAAATATGGTACCTCTTCCCTGTAGAAAGCAATAGCACAAGTACATCACATTTTGTATGCTGTCATGCTACCTAATACATGAAAGTAAATAACTGCTTACATTTAACCATGGTATTTATTCACTGAAGCAACTTGGAATCTCATTCACCTTTCTTTACCCCTGAAGCACTACTTGTGAATTTGTATTCTTTAGCGTGAGAAGAAATGTCAGAATCAAAGAATACAATCCTCTAAGTATTTTTAAGTATTTTATAGGTGTTTTTGCAGCTAAAGGAGGGAGGGAAAGCATGTTGTTTTATGTACTTTCACTTAGGTGTTTGCACAGTTCTAGTCTTGAACAGAATTTCTGGGATAATAGGTTGGCTATGCAGTGAGCATAAGGTAGTAAAATTCAGAATGCTGAGAGAAGGGATCATAGCAAAAAGTAAGATCATAATCCTGTGCTTCAAGAGAAAAGTTTTCCCCAGATCAGAGATTAGTTTGCAAGTATTAGGGTCCAACAAGGTTTGGCTGCCCAACAAGGGAAGTTGAGTCAGAAGAATTGTGTGATAAAAAGGCAGATGAAAAAAAGTGACCACATAAAGGAGAACCCAGGGTAGGGAACGGCAAATCAGGGTCAGGATCAGAGCCTGAGAGAGTAGTCAGAGTCAAACATAGTTCAGTGGTCACTCAACTAGATTGTAGTTCTGCATGAACAATTCAAGACTGATTTGAACCATTTTGGATGGGCATAGTCTGTTTTGAGTTTGAACAGAAGAAAACCCTTCTCTTAGAACAATGGTTTATGGTATCTGAACAGAAATTTTATGATACCCTAACAGCTGGAAATTACAAAACACATAAAATGATCTAGTAGCCTGAAGGTGAGATTTTACCTTAAAATTAATGGGGACAGAGTTAAGAGATTATTTTCTGATTATTTTGTGCTGACCATATGTTGTAAGCAAGAGTTTCAGTCTAATGCAGGGAGCAAGTACTTTATATACTGGAGCCATAAGCCATGTCACTTTGGATAAGGGGTACAGTTTTTTGTCTTCCCCAGCCATTGCTGACCATTCATTCAGTCTTTATCCTCAAATCTGGATCTTGCTCATAGCAGTGAATGCTTCAAACTGCTTGTTTAGTGACAGGGTGCTGAAGGATGCTGAAATAATTGAAATGAACTTTGCTTTTTGGATCAGCTGCTAAGGAGGCCAGATGACATAAAAGTGACACTTTGGAGGCAGAAAAATCTTCTATGAATACATATTAGAAGCCAGTATTGCTTATATAACTATAGCAGAGATTTAACTACATTTTTTATATGACAGTAATGAAAGAATAGAAACATAACTACAAAATCGGACATCTTTTTTATGTGTATTTTTTTCTTTGTTTTACCTGCTCTGCTAGTGTTATTTTCCCCAAAAATTGTGACATTGTCTGGTATTTATCATGCACTAAATGTTTTCCTAAGAGAAGAGAAAACTAACAAACAAAATTGTATTGTACATTTTAAGGTGGGTTTGCTAATGTCTGTTTCTAGTTTACAGATATATCAAGATCTGATATTTAATTGTTTAGTATTTCTTAAAACAGAAAAATAAAGCTGGGGGGTTTTGTTTGGCTTGTTTTGTTTGTCAAGGAAATGCAAAAACTGACATGTAGAAAAGAGAAGAGTAAGAGAGTTATACCAACTAGCAGATAACCTTGCTCTATTATTATTTCAAATTAAAAGGACTCATATTTCCCATGTAAAACAAACAGAGAAAAAACAAAATACATAGTGAATATTACACACTAACCCAATAATCTTTTTCCATGTAGTTATATTTGATTTAAGGAAGGCAAAAATTCAGTGTATCTTGCACAGTCTGCTTCTACTTTGAAAAGCAACAGGCTTCTGCTCTCGATACTGGGTAGACAAAAATGTTATGATAAATATGGTAGAAGAAAGTTCTGCAAAGAACCTTCTGACTGTTATTAAACCAGATGATGAACCCAAAGTCAGATTAGTTTCTAAAGTATTTAAACTCCCATTGTCAGCTTTGTTAAAAAGTACAGAATCAGGGGAAAGGAGAAAGCCTGACCCCTAAATACTTCCCATAGTGCTTTATTTATCCATTAATTTTGTTCTCAACAGAGGTACATGTGGAAATATTTAAAAAAAAAAAATAAAAAATCAAACTTTGAGGACTAAGTGTTCATGTGTAGTAAACAGTTCAGATGATATCAAAAAAACAGTTTGTGGGCTTATAGGCCCAAAACTAGGATATCTATCTTTGGCAACATGAACTGTGTCTCAGAAAAAATCATCTTCAAAGTAATTACTCTAACTACTACTTAGAGAGAATTGAAAAAAAGCTATTTCAACTTCCTCTTGTTCTTAATTGTCCCTAGTCCAGGGTTAAAAGCAGAAATATCTGAATTAAATGAAAAAGATTACATCTTATAGTAACCTTCTATTAAGCTTTTGCAGAACACATCAAGTAACAATGTAATACCACACTGTATATCATACTTTGTTCAACAAAGATTTTCAGATGAGTTAATAAGAGACAATAAGTCAAAATTAATTAATAGCTCATTCCACACACATTTCAAACATATAAGCCTTTGCAAAGAATGGAAAATAATTTTGTAATAAGATTTACAGTCTTGTAGCTGAATAGAAGCTCTGTTAATATATTAAAGAAATTTCAAAATGCTATTTTCAGATAATAATTTCATGGCTACTAAATGCCATGTTTTGCATTACATATACTTAAAGACAAATGTAGTCCGACATTTTACTCCAGGAAAATGAAACTAATCATATTGTATCATAAAAGCCCTAAAATAATTGTGTCTCAAAAGGCAGAACAATTTATAAAAGGAATTTCATGTTATCCTGTCAATATAATTATATGTATTCCAAATTATACATTGATGTCATACATCAAAGCCAGACTTTAGGAAAATTCATAATGTTATTCATAAGAGAAACAGATAAATTCTAGGTTGAGTAAAACTCTCCAAGACTGACCATTCAATACTCATATGTCTCTAATTCCATGGGTAGTTTACATCCAGCTTTTGTTATTGCCTGGATTATGTGGAAGTACTGACTTACTTTACTTTCTTTATAGAAGTCAAATTCTGTAGTACTCATAAATGCTCATTGATTACTGATGACTGATTCTTATTATTCATGCTTTGACAAGACTGCTAGGTCTGCCCTGGGAGATAACAGTTTAGGAAATTTGTGTTCCACAGATTCTTTGAGTGGAGGACTGTGTCTTTTAGCACACTAGCTGAGAATTTGCAGTGTAAATAGCAAATAGTATTGGTTCTAATAGGATGTCTGCACACATTTTAAATTTGCAGGAGAAATTATCAATAGAATTTAATTGTATAATTCTCAGTACCTTACAGACCATGCTATTGCCAAAATCTGGTCAATATTAACATTGCTGTATACAACTAATGGCTTGAAAAGAATATTTAAAAATATCAGGCACATTTGCATTAGAAATTGACCCTGGAAATTCAATATGCATTCGTACTCCCATGTGGACCTTAATACATGCGGAATTAAAACAGAAAGAAATTGCCGAAGGTATTTTCAGCTTGATGGCTCATTGTGTGGACAAACCTTTATTTTCTAGAATAACAGTATTACAAACAAATAAATCATCAGGGACAAGACCTGCCTGGTATTGTAATTTAATTGTGCTCCAAAGAGCACTGGTACTAACTTTTCTCAGGCCAAGAGTCTGTGCTTACTAGGTAGGCTCCATAAAGTTACAGTCATACTGCTTTTGAGACATGCATTAGTTTTGATGAGGCTAGTAATTTCTGATTTGAATTTATCCATGTAAATTTCGTCACACGTATTTTCATGAGATTTATAAATTTTAAACAAACTGTTTTATTTACAATAGAAATAAAAATGCATGTGTATAAAATTGTATGCAGTTGAAACTAATACGTTTAGATAGTTCAACCTGACTTCTTGATGAGGTAAAATTTAACAGAATCAGGTTTGTCAGCAGTAAAAATGCATTTTTCCTTCTGCAAAATTTAACTTTGAGGCACTAATGAGAATATAACAGGATAAACATATGCAATCTAAAAGCATTTAGCAGATATGGATATAACTTTTCACCTGTAGAAGATCAGTGAAAAGCCGATAGCTTGAGTATTACTCACTGCATAACTTCAGATGATTACTCTCCCTTGAAGTGTTTTATTGGTGTGGGTTGGGGTTTTCTGTTTGGTTGTTTGGTTGTTTTTTTCTGTATTCAGAAAATCAGAAATTATTAGGCAATTACTTATGAAATAAGAAAGATCACAAATTACTGTAGCCATGGTCACAGCATTACAACTCAGCATTAAATTAGAGAGTTATGAAAAAGTACCACATGCAGACACTCTGTATTTTTCATTACGCTTTCACAAATTAGGAAATCAATTCAAATATCTATATTACTGAGCACCTTTGAGTCTAAAGTGGGAAAAAAACACTTCCTCATTATTCATAATAACTATTTGTGGATGACAAAATATTATATCAGTTATGCTAAGTTATAGGAGAATTACTGCCTAACAGAGGCTAATATTTGACATACAGGCTTCTACAAACTTTGTCATTATTTTGGATTCAGATAGTGTAAGAGCCACATCAGGTTTGCCAGCCTTTGCATATTTTCATTACATATACTACATATATGTGGTATATGTATATTATTATATATTATAATAATATACATATATTATATGTGTATTATATTATTATATATACATATACCAGTGCAATATATCATAACATAATGCTTCTCTGTTGCCTTTCATTCATTTAGCTTATGTCTGTGTTGGCTTGCAAACCACATTTCTGAAAAACAAAAAACTAAGAACATTTATATTAAAAATCTCTATGTTGTGATATTAAAATAAACACTGGACGTAACTGGATGGATACACTTCATTATGTGTCACATATATGTTGCTATTTCATAGAGGCAAGGTTTTCATTTTCAGATGTATCCGGAAGGTCAAGTTTATCTGCTGATACTCAAAGTCCTCAAAGTATGTGATGAGAAGAGAAGAGAAGA
>CM031857.1:64640625-64664844 GCA_018697195.1 Certhia americana | reverse complement strand
AAAAGAAAAGAAAAGAAAAGAAAAGAAAAGAAAAGAAAAGAGAAAAATCATTATAGCAGTGGGAAAAATGACTGAGTATGGATCAAAGCACAAATAGTCTTCTTAGGTACCTTGTCCTGTTGAAACAGCACCTTGAATTAATAGGCTGTTTACTCAGCCTGAGCATTATTTCAGCTTCTTCTGGTTTTTTTTATATATGGCATGTGCCATAGTTTACTTCTTCGTAGCACATAATTCCATTATTTTATTATAAACAAAAGCAGAAATTGCTCAGAATGTTATTAAAACTTGAATCACCATTTCTGTGATATTCTCTTTCTAATAAGACAGCAGTGGCTCTAGACAGTGCTTTAGTGTAATTGTTTGGAGTATTGCATGTCATTTTGCAAGTTCTATTTCAGTAGCTGTTTATCAGTCTGGCATTTGATACAGAGGGCCAGCAGTGACATTTCAAGCAGAAGAGCTTGAATGTAATGTTCTTGGCGTTCAGAATTTTATTTTCCATCCAGGAGTTTCAAACTCTGATATTTTTCTCCTAGACTTCAATTGTTTTCTGAAGAGATAATATAAAATATATTTTCTTCTATGTACCACTGAATGCTAAAGTGCTAAAAGCACCCTATTTCAAGAAATATGAGTCTCATTCTACTGTAACTAGCTTGCCAAGACAGAAAAAATAATATGAGCTTTTGATTGAAAAAAAAATATAAACTCAGCATTAGATAATAAATCTGTTAATGCTCTACATCTATCCTATGCAGTTTATACTGATGGTAAAGATCCAGGTGGTATTTGGTGCTGCCTTATTAAATTTCTAATGGCTTTTCTAAATTTATTAATTCAGCAGCACAGATGAAATATTAAAAGAAACTCAGCAAAAACAGTTGTAGGGGAATTCTAATCATTTTCCTGAGTTCAATATGGCTCATAAACTATTTACCACTGCTCAGAGACACTACATTCTCTATATACAAACTCTTTAGGGAATGGAGAAGTAGAGATAGGTAAATGTGGATAGGTAAATCCCATCCCCAATGGGATGAAGTGTTCATCCCATAAGGGAATTGCTAAAGATTTAAAAGAAAATATTTTATTTTCAGTAGACATAACTATTTGAAGGCTCAGCTCAGCCAGGAAGTGTAGTATGGTGCCTAGAAATCTAGGCCTGTTCTCTGCCGTAACTACATTTTTGACTATGTGTCTGGGGATATCTTCAATGCAAAATTCATTGTTACTGTAATAAAGAGCATGTAAAAATGACCCGTAAATATTGCTCAACTCCAATGCTTGGTAGGAGAAAATATCTGAAGGTATATTTTGATGATTGTCCCACCATAGTAGTATTCCCAGTCCACTCTGAAGATGTTTTCCAAGTAGAAAATAACCTGTCTTGTTTGCTTTAATGTGACATCTAGTGGTCCACAGATTAGAGACAGCAAGAGACCTAGATGGTCTGAAGTATGTGTGATGGTACTGTGCTTGTCACTATCTTTAGAGAGGGAGTGTCTCTTCTCAGTCTTTGTTGGAGTGGTTCAAAGAGTAATGGAGTATAAAATCACATTATAAACCAAGCTTTACTGAGGCAGTAAGAAAGGTGAGCAATAACATTCCCATGCAGTAACAGAATCATAGAATCAGAATGGTTTGGGTTGGAAGGAGACCTTGAAATTTCATCTTGCTCCAACCTCCCTGCCATGGACAGAGATACTTTCAATTACCAGGTGGGTCAGAGCCCCATTCAGCCTAGCTTTGAACACCTCCAGGAATGGGGCATCCACATCTTCCTTGGGCAACCTGTTCCAATATCTTGCCACCTGTTCCATATCTTGTCACAGTAAAGACTTTTTTTGTAATATCTAATCTAAATCTACTTGCTGTCAATTTGAACACATCCATTCACCCTTTTCCTGTCACTACATGCTACTTCAAATAGTCTTGCCACATCATTTCTAAAAGTTCCCTTCAGGTACTGGATAGCTGCAATTAGGTTATCCCCAAACCTTTCCTACTCCAGGCTGAACAATCCAAATTCTCTCAGCCTTTCTTCACAGGAAAGGTGCTTCAGCCCTCTGATCATTTTTGTCACCCTCTTGTGGACTAGTTCCCACAGGTCCCTGTCCTTCCTGTGCTGTTGCCCCAGAGCTGATGCAGCCCTGCAGGTGGGGTCTCAGCAGAGCAGAGCAGAGGGGCAGAATCCCCTCCCTCCCCTGCTGCCCACACTGCTCTGGATGCAGCCCAGGACACGTTTGGTTTCTGGGCTGTGAGTGCCCATGGTTGGGTCATGGCCAGCCTCTCATCCACTCAGTGAGTCATGCAGCGATTCTCCTAATCACAGATAGCAAATACAGGATGGATGATAGGTGATGTCATGGCTCTGCCGGAATGGGCAGACACTTAACATCTGGACGAGCCAACAGTAAAAGCCAGTAGCACAAATCCTTTTCGGATGTGGTAAAGAGTTGTGCTATGCCTTGGGTCCACCAAAAGTTGCAATTGGAGAAAATCAGACCTTACAGGCAGAACAATGTCCTACATGTCACTGGGTTGATGTGGGCCTGCCTATATGATGATATTGGTCAAGAGGCAGGGTGTCAGTTACTTTGGCCCTCCTGGAAATTTCTGTCTCTGCTCCTGCAATTATTTGCTGTCCTTTCTTACTCTAAGTGAGTTGAGTTGGTAAGCTTCAACTGTTTAAACCCCTGAGGCTTATTTTGATTGCACCAGGTTCAATCAGTTACCTGTCTGCCTTTCTGGAGTACAACAAAGAGGCTATCATATATAATTGGGATAGAGAAAGTACAAGCTAGGCTGACTTGATAGCCTCTATAGCTCTCTGCCTCTGCAGCAAAGCAGAGTATATAAACACCAATTAAGAATTTTAGACATATTATGAGAATTTTCACAGTATTCAGCACTGACCTGTTTTTTTTGTTTGTTTGTTTTTTTTAAGTTGTCATTTTACCTTCACAGAATTAGAGATGGACTTTCAGAACTAGTTTAGAATTAATTTGTTCTGATAAGCCTCACCTCCAATATTTAACATATTAACAGCAAGAAATGTCATCTGAAAGACTGAAATAGTTTACCTAAAGCTGCAGTCTTTGTGGACATATGCCATTAATCAAACTTCTTTTGCTAGCAGTCATCAAGAGAATGCTGTTGACGTACCAAGAAATGTTAAACTATCTGAATAATTTGAATAGAATAAATGAAAGCAAACAAAGAATCTTTAAAATTCTGAATAATGCCAAGTTACTTAAAAGGCCTAAAGGGCATTTATGAAATAAAATAGCTATAGAGCTACCCAGTGGACCAGTTCTGAACTCTGCAACTAATTTCAAAATGTATTTTCAAAATTTTCACAGAAAATAAACCAGTTTGGCACTTTTTAAACACAAATCTTATTTTAATAAAACATCTTAATAGGAACTAATTAACACAAGGAGTCAGCTTTGGGGGCTAAAGACCATGTTTCTGGGGACATCATATCACTTAATCATAGGCTTTACTATAAGTGTGTACAATTATCATTCCTAAGACTTTCTGATATTTAGCAGTTTGCGCCAGGGCACCGTTTTTTTCTAAAACCTTATGGAGAGCTGGCAGGCCAGTAACCAAGCCACTCACTCATTTTCCCTGCTCCTATTGAGATGGGGGAGACAACAGGAAGAACACAAACATGGAAACTTATGAATAGAGATGCAGACTACTCAATAAGTGAAGGAAAGGCATTTCAGCCTTCTTTGGATATCTCCCAAAGCAGAAAACTACAGAAAAAACAGATAATTTTGAGGGGAAAAAGTGAGGAAATGGTGCTTAAAAATCAAAACAAAAAAGCCCAAACTAAACTACTTTAAAAATATAGCAAACCAGCAGAAAGAGCTGCCTCATTAGCATTACACACTACCAGAAATTACCATACTACATTCAGTTGGTGACAAAAAGGAAACAAAGCTGGTAGAAGTTATAAAGATATTTTCCCCAACTGTACTTTTCCGGTGCTGTGGGTAATATGCACTGGGGATTAGGAAGTAAAAGCATTACATTGCTCCATTCCACAGCTTCATAGGATAAATTTTGGTTGGGTTTTTTTATGTGATGGAATTGAAAACAAGAATGCAAAAGTAAAATCTGGAAGTGACTTCAGTGAATTCAGAATATCAACACAAGACTGTATTGAGCCCCTGAAGTTCTGAACTTTTACTTCAAAGAGGTGAAAGAGACCTGCTACAAGAGTAGGTCTTGCTGCATGATGGTGCTAACGAAAGTGTCAGAAGTACTGCCTTATAATAGGAGTCACCAGCTAAAATACCTAGGGTGCATAGATAGAAAAATGTCATTGTAAAACTAAAACTAAAGCAATCATCTTTGGTTTTTTTTCTCAAGGTTATATTAATTCCCCAGAAATTTACCTCTTTATTTTTTCTGAAATTTGATATTTCTAAATACCTGAAGAATTTTTTTCTATCAGTTTTTCTTATTTTTTAGAAACTTTCTAGATTATGCAATGGCACAAGAGAATTCCCAAACCAGTATATTTTTAGTATAAAATATCCTACACAACAATTTCTGTGTGCAATAATAGCACTTTGACAGAGCTATGCAAACTTTAAATCCCAAAAACATAAGCACTAAAACTGCACTATAAACTGCAATTTTAAGGAAAAGAAAGTATAATTTTAATAACAAATGTTTAAATTGATCACATGTGATGTAACAAAGAATTGATTGCTCAGAAAAAAATTATTTTATAAAACTAACATAACTTGAAAACTTGTATGCATGCTGCAAAGAACACAGTATGGTACCTTATATGGCATTGTGAAGCTTTGAGAAACGGTTTTCTTTTGTAGTTATAAAAGCTCTGCAATCTGTGAGGTTATGTTTTTAAATATATATTTATTTCAAAGTTCAAGCTGAAATGTTGGTCCTTGTGCATCTCAGCTGACCACAAAGAATGTGATTGACTCCTAATAAAAAAAGAACGGTAATGTTACTTGTCCAGATGGTATTTGTGGGCCATAAAATGAAGTCAAAGAAAAAACTAAGGAAACTTAAATCACCATGGGGGAAATATTGCAGTATCTGTGTTCAGTAAGACAGGTTTATTGCAGTCAGGAGAGTTGCAGGGGCATAGAACATCAGATTTCATAAGTTTCACTGCCCTTGAAGCAAGACCGTAATTGTTTTTAAGATGATGCATACAGTTTTAGAACGAAGCCAAACTTCTAGACATATGTATTTTAATCATATTAAACTACAGCTACAAACTCTTTTCCTGAAATGCTACTATTTGCTAAATTAGTTCAATAAAAACCTAAGTTGAAATCTTGTTTTGATAGGTTTCCAAAAGCAATGAAATGTCCAACCTTTTGTTGCTTAGTGTAAGGATGTTAAAGAGTGTGTGAAACAACTAGAAATAATATAATTTAATTTACAGCTAAGTCAGTTTTAAATTGTCAGGGGATTGAATTATTTGTAGGAATTTGTATTGGATTATTGCTAGTGTACAGGGAAAAGCTGAAATATCAAAGCAGAAGTTGGCTGTTAAGTGCTGGTGTAGTACTTCTTTTTGTCTCATTGTCTATTAGTTTGCAAGTTAAGGATGAGAAAGTGCTGGATACAAGAAGAAAACAAAAACAACCCCAAAATCAAACCACCTTTCTTTTTAAGTTAAGAATAGTAAAATCCATGAGAGCCAAGTAGATAAGTAGATGAAACCAAAATCTTGACAGCAGTTGAGGATTGGCTCTAAAATAAGCATATGCATATTGAAAGGTATGGAAACCACAATTTTCTGTATTTCATCATTATTTCCTGCATTCAGAATGAATGCTGAGGAAAAGAATTGCTTAAAAAAGAAATTTA
This sequence comes from Certhia americana, assembly GCA_018697195.1. Classification (NCBI taxonomy): domain Eukaryota; kingdom Metazoa; phylum Chordata; class Aves; order Passeriformes; family Certhiidae; genus Certhia; species Certhia americana. Next base: position 64,658,976 of record CM031857.1, on the reverse strand, counting down.
TGACAAAATCATATATGGAATTCACATGTGCCTAGATATGTGCACGTGTGTGTGTGAGTGTGTATATTTGACTCATCATAAATATGTATATAGATAACATATAGATATATATAATATTTTTTTTTTAATAGCTGTGAAGTGACGAAGTATCATGGCTTAAATCAAGATGAACTAAATATATTAATTACTACTCAATAATTGCATCAGTGTCAACAAGTTCTAAAATGTCATATTGTCTGTGCATAAGAACGGTTGATAATGCAAAGTACTAAAAAGTGGCAGAAAAGTGTCTGTTTCTGCTTCCTCTTTTCTTGCTCATAGGTATTTCAGATTTCAGAGTCTGAGGAGGAGCCAGGAGCTGAGCATGGTGACTCTGGCTGCATAAGCTCAGGCATCCCTGGAGGACTTTCATAGTCAGGGGCTCCCAAGGATGTAAGCCTCTGCTCCATGCTTGGTGGTGGATAAGCTTTATGAAATGGGGACCATTTCTCAGATTTTTTGTTCATTGCTTGTTGGCAAACTGCTTCAAGATGTTGCTTGTTGATGTGTGTAGTGAGTCAATGTGCAAACATTCTCGTATAAATTTAGTGCTGCTGTTCCTGCCTTTTACACGTGGGTGGTATTTTTTACGAATTTGTGCTTTAGCCATTTGAAACTTTTTACCTAAAAACTGCTTAGCAGCATACCTCAGACTTCCAATATTAGCCTGATGACTAAAGTGATGTCAGCTCAGAGGTCAAAGACAAGTAAAAATTTAAATGATGCAAATTCCATCCTGGAATCTTCTCCTGTTTTTTGTGAGAAGATCTGAGGTTTCTTTCATTCTGTACAGACTCACTTTGAAAAATGGCTTCCTTGAGAGTATGTTTGTGTATCCTCTCTCACTCTCACAAAGCTAGTGAGATCATCACTTTGCAGAGTTTGTCAAACTGACTGCAGCTCTCTGTAAAAGGTCAATGTCATTGTGTCCAGAGTCAACGAGATATTTCTTCTTGTAATAACTTCTATTATTTATATAACACTGCACTGCAAGAGTGTCATCCATACTGAAACTTTGAAAGTCAAGGTTTCATACCACAGCTGCTGTTTCTTTTTTATGATCTGATTTAAATTTTGTACTCTTGTCCTACTTTTCATATTATAGTCACCAACTAAAATTTTTTTTCATGCTCCTAGAAACTAATTTTGGGGGTCCATTAGTTTTCACTAGTAAACAAATTATCTTTTTTTTTTTTTTTTTTTTTTTTTAAGCAAAAATCTGTCTAAAAGGAAAATATACAGCATTATAGTCAAGTTAAGTACTTTGTATTTTATTCAGCTCTTCAAAGGCACATCTGACTTTAAGTGTGTAATTATACCAAAGGTGCAACTAGTGAGTCTTGTTATCCTGAGTTAGAAGGGACCCATAAGGATCATTGAGTCCAATGACTGAATCAATACAGGGCAGCCTAAAAATTATACCAAATATCTAATAGTTGTCCAAATGCTTACTGAGCACTGACAAACTTTGGATTATGACCACATCCCTGAGGATCTTGTGCCTGACTACTGCCCAATAATGTAAATATTGCAAATTCTCAAAGGGCCTAGATGAATATATGTCCCCTAAAACTATCTACAGTCATTTGTAGTGATTGAGTAGTTACAAATATATATCAGACTTTTTCCTTGTATTTCAGAATTGATAAAAGTCAATCCATGGTAATTAATGCTTCAAGATTTTAATGCTCTCTTAATATAGACCTTGCTCCTTTAATAAATCATTATTTAAAGATATATTTAGATAATTTTAAGAACATAGGTAAGTATTCTGGAGTTCTAATCCATATTATTCTAATCCATGCTTATTTTGCTTACTCTTCTATTGAAAACAGAATTATGTATAAAGTATGGTTTTCAGAAACCATTCTTCTTAAGTTTTCACTTTAGTTATTATAGTTTGAAATATACTAGTCACCTAGCCTGCCTCACTGTACACTTACATTAAATAATTTCACATATTGTTGAAAAATATTTTGCATATTGTTTTCTGACCTGAAATAACCTCACTTAGAATGACTTTTTGAAACTACAGACAAGTCCATGGTAGTTGCAGCTTTGAAAAATTGCTATATCATTTTTTTCCATGATTTTATATTGAAATCAGATCGATTGGACAATTTTATTTTTTCTACTTGAAGAAAGTATATTTCAGTTTATTCAAAAATATTGGGGAAAAGCACTGGGCAGTGCCATATAATGATAAATTAACTGAGGATAAGTGAACTGTTTCCTTCTCTTTTTTTTCATTATTTAAATAAATACGGTGACTCAATAAATGTTCCTTTAAAGCACCTCTATTTTTTATATATATAAAAATAAACAGGATTATATTATATGTGCTGAGCTTCAAAGGATAATTTATATGCAAGGTTTTTGGGAAATTACTTGGTCTCTAGAAGCCAGTCTTCACACATCTGTAAGTTAATGACTCGCTAAATGTGATAGTCACTTATGTCAGCTTTCACTAACAGGCACGCACATCTTCTGATGAAGGAACAGCAGTTTTTATGCAAACAGTAGAAATTATTTTTTTCTCTCTCTCCAAGAAAATTTGTTGATTGTTTTATATATAATAGACATGTATTATATTTTACGTATATTTTACAGAAAAAATTTCTTCCAGTCAATAAAGAATGTGGTGACACTCATTCATCAACTTGTGACTGCAATATATGACTTACATTTCATAGACAACAGACGTCTATGATCCTTGTTGTCATAAATTATTCCAGTTATTTTCTAAAAAAGCAGAAAATGTATGAGAAATGAAGAATTGTGTCTTCATTAATCATGTCTATAACAAAACCTTTGTCTTAAAAATGTGAATTATAGCATTAAAGTAAGAGGCTGGGTGATTTTTCCACTCTTCTTAATGATCGAAAACCATAAAGCATTGAATTATAGATTATTAGAAATTTATTTTATGCTGCAGAGTGTATACCAAATTAGAGACTCTTGCAGAGTAATTCTTTATTTATATCAGTCTTATATGCTGATACTATTGCTGTGGGTTCTTTTTCTTTTTTTCTCCTGCAACAGGCTGCTGGGAAAATTAAGAAGTATCCTGGCACTGACATTTAAAAAAAACAAATTGTACTTTTAGGAGGAAATAACTGAACTAAAGTAACACTGTTACAATTGAATAACATTTAAAATACTCTTTGTGATACAGTTACAGACCTGAAACCATAGGCACGTGAAGAAGAATCACTGCATTTTCAGGTTTTTCTCATGAAGGCAATATATTACTCAAGGTATGGGTATGTCTAAGTTTTATAGAGGTAAAATCATTCCATCATCTTTTGTAGTTCTGGTCTCCATATTCTAAAAGGGAGTTAGGATAGTTAGAGAAAGGCTATCAAATAACAACATAAGAAGATGTTGCTTTGTGAGGAAGTGCTGTAAAGGACAGTACTCTTAAATTCAGAGTAGAAAAAAAATGAAGAGAATTATGACAGAGGTTTACAAAATCATTAAGAACCTTGATTAGCAGTTCTTAAACAAAATCAGAAGCATTCTGTTAAAGTACAAGGATTTTGATTTGAATAAATATGACAGAGTGCTTGATGCAGTGGGAATGGTAGTTTGCTGTTGCAGGACACTGCAAAAGCAGGCAGTATCATTAAAAAAAACAAAAAAAACAAAAAAAAACAAAAAAACAAAAAAAAAAAAAAAAAACCACAAAAAACCCACATTATCAGGCAATCCATTGGACAAGAAGTTCATGAGGAGATCATAAAAATTAGTCAAAGTCCAAAACAGAAGTTGGCCTGGGAGCATGAGGTAAATCTACTTCAGAAAGTGATCAAGCTGAACAGTCTACCTTGCTACCATTGTCAGATGCTTCAGTCTGGGCTAAAGGGAGAATTAGTTTTGCCCAGCAGGGCTTTTCTTCTATTCTTCCATACTCTCCTGGACACCCGGGAGTTTCCAATTCTTCACAGAAAATACCTATAATTTTTTTTCACAATTTAAAAAATAGCACAATAGAGAAAATCTGTGAAGTTACAGACAATCCTAAGGGTGTCTATTGCCTTTTATTTATCTTCCAGATCAATTTAATACTTTTAGTAATTAAAGGGATTTGTACGTTTGTTTCTTTTTTATTTTAAAGTACACTGCCTCTTCTCACTATGGGTCAGGGCATCACCACTGGCAACAAAAGTTGCAGAATAATAACGTCTTCCTGCTGTTAAATAAAGGATGAGAGATTCTTACACTGAATTTGAACAGAAACTTCTGAGAGTTCCTGATCATCTGTCAGCTAGTCCCAACTAACTACACTCGGAAAAAGAGCATGAGAATGTGTTTTACAGAGATCTAGATAAGAGTTCCAAGATGATTAGAGAAGTCTTAAGAATAAGAAAATAGTACTTGCCTTTTGTTTTTCTACTTGTAAAATTCAAAACAAGGGACAATATTTGAATTTACAAAACATGAGTTTAGATTGACTTTATCTGAAGTAAATTTTCTAAGAAATTACTTCAATCCAGGAAACTCATACAATAGATTAAAACATGAAACTAGCTAAGTCTGTGCTTACTTTAAATCTTTTTAGTAGCAAAAATTTCAAAACAGAAAAAACATTTGAATTCAGGTAATAGACATATCTACTTAAGCAATAAATACTTTTTTAGAAACTTCTGTCTTCATAACTTAAATTAAACTAATTGGGATCATCAACTACCTTTAATCTTAACTAGTTAATCTTGAGTATATTTGGTTTTGTTATTTTCCAAGAACATGCTTATAAATATTTAAAACGTGATCTTAAACCTTTTCAAAACATGATTTTTTAAGAGGAAACACATTTGTACAAACCATACATGTGGTAGGATACAAACAAAAAAATAATTTGAAAAGAAATACAGAAATATAGGATATTGGGGCAGGCATGCCAGTGGAAGACATGCAATAACCATATATTTTAGGAAGAAACCTTTTATAACTTTTAGGCAGAACGAAACAACCAAGAACTTTAACTATCAAAATTGTGTGATGATTCTCTAGATGGTAAAGTACACTTGCAGACAATGTAGCATATTTCTAAAGACCAACAGTTTTTTATATGTCGTAATGATGATGACGACTATTGTGTATGAACATGTTGTTTGTTAAAATACATTATTAATGAATGTAACAGTGTGGGTTTAAGACTTAAAACCTGCCTGATTTGTTAGCCCTTTAACCTGATCTCTCACTATCTTTGTATTTAGTTGCAATACTGAAATAAGACTGTATGAAAACTTTGTATTCATAAACATATATATAAGTCAATTATTAATGACTATGTCTATTTTAGCATTTTGATTCAGAGTGTGATTTTTTAAATTGAATTTACAGATCATCTGCATTTACATAATTTTCCTATGGTTTTTTGAAGCTTTTCATCTCCAGAGACTGACACGGCCCGCCGGAGTCCAGCTAGCTGAGGGGTCAGATTCCTCCGGGATGCCACGCCGGAAGTGGGGAACCACCTGGGCAATGTTCGTGCCTCAGGTGGAACCTGACGAGCAGGACGCTCGCTGATAGCACAGAATCCGCCCACCACATCGAGGTGGGGTAGAGGAGAAAGGGGAGGCCACTCCTTGGTGAGGTTCCAGCGGCTTTATTGTAGGAGGCACAGCTGAAGGGGATCACCGAAGAGAGTGACCCCGAGCACTACTGTGCATAGGGTTTTATAGTGGGGTACACAAAGGGGAGGATACAATCATTCAACCAATGGTAGGGGTACAGGGGAGGAGTAAGGGGATCACCCTAGGGTCCCTGGGAACAATGGGATAAAGGGGGAGGAGAAGGGAGGTCACATGTACCAATGGGACGTCGAGGGAAGGGAGACATCCAGGAACGCCCAAGGGGTGGAACATATTTAGGATTGGTCGGGGGAAGGATTGACATGGAGGGTTCTGGAAATAGGGGTAGGGCTAGGTGGATTGACAATGAAAGTGCTGGAAAGAGAGGAGGGGAGCTTCCATATAGGGAGAGAACTGGGGTGGATACAATGTAGGGGCGAACCAACTGGGGAGAGGATTAGGGGGAACATAGAACGAACCAACTGACAATAGAAGTATAAAATATAAGTAACGAGTAGAAACAAACCCCGGCTGCAACAAGAGACTAGATTCTTTTTGAGAGCAAACTAAAACACAAGCTCTTAGTAAGGTGCAATACTCTATGTTGGAAGAGCTAGTGAGCCCATACAGGTGCTTATGGACATCTTTGAACCACAGATGTGCTGAGGACATTTGGTTCAGGGAACCAGATGATGCTGATAAGAAGATAGATAGGTTTAGATAAGAATCTAAACCATAAACTCAGCACAAAACACATGAATGCACTGATACTCTTATTCCAATTAAATATCTTACTTAAACAATATGTAATATGTACTTAAATTGCAAGCTAATATTACAGAAGTTTCAATGATAAATATAGATAATACACCACTAATCTCAATCCTCTTTTCCCAAATGAAAATCATTTATTCATCTATGCACATTTTGAAATTGTCAGCAAGCACATTGTCATCAGGAAAGTACTTCTGAATTGAAAATCAATAATGCAGGGTAAACAGAGCGTATTTTGTTGTTAAGGGTGGATGGAAAAAGACTTGTGAACATTGCATACACAGAAATAGAAAACAATCCGCCATGTTCACTAAAGCTGCAATATGAAGCTGAGTTCTGCTGTCTAGCAAAACAAATGAAAAATGTGGAGAGCTCTGGGTTGGTTGTGGCTTTTGGGGTTTTGGTTTTTTTAAGCTAGTATAAACTACTGCAACACCTAGAAAAGTGAGAGAGTAAATGGGATATAATTGTGAGGAAAAATAACTTGGAGACTTTGATTCTTTTGGCTTGTTCTAGACTGTTCAACAATAGCACGACAGAACAAAAACAACCATGTGCTGTGCAAATTTCCTACATGTGTGTTAAGTGAATATATTTTGAACAGATACTTTTTTGTTAAAAAAGCCATGCTGGAATATTCCACTGAATTTTAAGGGTCAAGAATTAACCAATGCATAAAAATACTGTTTCAGTGATATGAATCAAACTCTATGCTGTAGTTCCCTGAAATTAAAATGTCAAAACAGAGAATCTGTAGTGAATCCTAGAAACAGATTAGTATATAGAAATCACCAAAGAATTTTATATCTTAGCATCCGAGAAAGCAGATGCCATGGTCTGGTGTACAAACATCAAATTGAGCTGCTTCAATTCAAAAGAAAAAAATGTTTTAAAATTAACACATAGAATAGGACAGAGTAAAGAGACTAGATATTCACTGAACATCTGCTATTTCTGTGTCATTCAGGTGACTCATATACCTGCATTTTCCCTGGGGAAGCCAAGTTGTTAAAACCAGCTTCTACTACAAGATTGGTGCCAGTAGAAAATATGCATAAATTTAACTTCATTTAAGTGTCATTTCAGTATATTCTTTTGCTGAAGCCCTAATACAAGGTTACAACCCATCTTCTTTACATTTTTTAAAAACAATTAATCCATTACCACTGGTATTCTAGACAAAATAAAAATTTTAATTACTGGCTATATTTAGAAAATCTCCACTCATAGGCAGATATATATGCCTTTCATGTAAGGTAAAGATATAATCTCTATTCCTTGAGTAAATAAATGGTTCAGATCTGTGATGAGTTACGTGTAGCATATTTGAATACACTCCTCTTCAGACATCCACAGTGCCACCTGATACATTCAACCTTTTCTCAAATTTCCCTGCTGCATGGTATTTTACATAAGGTGACATAAAGGTATGGTCAGCAGCCAGCTGACTCAAAAAATAACAGTCAGTGATTGATTTCTTGCTTTCTTACATTTGTTGCCTCAGTGTTTTGAAAGTGGTTTCCCTATCAACAACCAACACAGAGTGCTTCACATTGCCCTAGTTAAAAGAATAATGGCAACTGCTTTACATTACCAAGTGTTTCTCTTGTGTACTTTCAATGATCCTTTTGGTTTTCTCCATTCCAAAAGGGGAGATATCTCCAATCCTTATGGCTTCCTCTTTCATAATTTTCATATGGCCAAAGATGGATTTAGCAATCATTCATATGGGAATGATGATAGAGTTCAATAGTCTACCTGTTTGATTTCTGAATATCTAAATATCCTTTAATACTAACTGAAGGAATCATAAACTTTTACCAAGCTGCATAATAATTTGGCCGCTGAAGAAAATTATATATGTCTTGAATATACTTTTGTATAACTGGACAGCACTGGCTAAGAATAAGCAGACTGTTTTTGTAGAGCATTTTCACTGAATTAAGCTTCAGTCATTAAAGCTTTTGGAAATAAATAAGATTTTATCAATGTCTTTCAAATAATCTAATCTCTGAATAAAGCAAATAGAGTTCCTACTTCAGAAATAATCAGAAATATATTTTATATAATAATCAGAAGTATATTTTAGTACCAAAATTCTTGCTTCATAATGATAGGTCTTCATTAAGCAAGTTATCCACTATAATTTATTAGCTCTTCTCATTCATGACTAAAAGAAACTATCACAGAGATACAGAAAACAACTTCCCAATAAAATTCTGGTGTCACCAAAGTGAATGACAAAATTCCCATTAATTTCAATAGATTCAAGAAAAGCCTTTACACAGATTTGTTGGGAATTAATTATTTAACTATATCTATGCATTCAGGCTAAATAATGAATCTTCTTAAAAGAGCCCAAAAAGTTATAAAAAAAGAAAAAAAGGAATTATATTTTGTGTATGTCCTTTATACAAGATCAGAAGGGTCATAGAATAGAAAAACAATAAAAATTGTGCCATTTCCTGACACAGAGATAATTCAATGACAGAGAAAGTTGTTTTACTAAAATCTCACCTACCAAAGAAAGTAAGACTCAATGAGAAAGGCATTTTGAACTTGAGTCATAAGGGAAAGAGTGAGAAAAATGTATATTGTAAAACAATAGTGAGGCTTAGATGTGGAGAAAAGAAATAGTGTCATCTAATTCATTTTTCCTGTGTTATCAGAAACTAGAATTTATTGTGTTCTTGTAAATATACCAAAGAAACACTTTATCCTTGTTTTTCCTAATAGTGAAAGCAGATGGCTGGATTCCTTTGACTCCCAAGTACAGTCCAAAAAATTATCACAGTTTTGAAGCTAGACAATATAATTTATAAATAAAGTGATTTTTCACATTGAGATCATTTTCACATGAACATTTTGTATAAGACAGTACTCCTGCACAACTCTGATAATGCACAAAACAAAGTAACTGTACATATTGATAGATTCTACAAAGTAAACAGTCTGCAATTATTTTAATGAAGTTTATCCCTCAGAGAACAAATTAAAAAATAATGGTTAAGGCTCTATCTTACCTTGGTGATTCTCTCTTTTGATTGTTTGTTGTTTTTTTCTTTTTTTTAATTAATGTGATATTTTATGGAAAAATTATTGCAAACTATTAACCTATGACAGTAGATGGAGAAATGAGACGTCATTAAGGTATTTAACACTAACTGAGCAATCTGTATGAAAACTCTCCTATCTACCACCCCTTGGCAGTTGTGTTTTGGAAGACCAGAAGCTAAGTCGTAATGTTTGCTAAAGGGTCAAGTAATGCAATTAAATTATGTACCTGAGAAAAAGAAGAATGATTCAGCTCTTCCATTCCCTTATTCTTTGTTTATAGCAGAAACTACATATATCTGACAAAGTTGTGATGCTAATCCCTTCTTCTAAGAACACATTTACAATTTTATCTTCAGAATAATTTACTCTACTGTAAACACAAGTAATTCAGACAAGTATATTTGAAATTCTGGCTCAACTTCCCAATCACCAGAAAGGAGCAAAATAATGATGCTTGGTGCTACTTTGTGATCAGCTGTATGTAACTCTGAACTCAATCATTTAAAATTATTGTTAATCCATCTATTGATGGATGGTTAGTAATCATTAATCACAAAATGTCAAAAATACCTAGGCACCTACTCCAAGTTTTAGAAACCTCATGTTGCAGACATGCAATTATTTATTCCATTTTGCACTAATGACTTTAGATAATTAAAATATATGTAATTAAATCTTTCAGAAATGTGTCTACAGTTTAAAAAATCTTAACATAATCAAGACATTAGTATTTTTAAATATACTTTGAAGAAAAATTAATTCTCTTACTATATCACAGCAAGCTCTAATTGTTGGTGAGGTGTTTTTCATATGAAGACTCAGCTTTGTCATGAAGTAAGCACTGGCTAAATTATTTTAGTGCTACCAAAGCAAATATTTCATGGTGACCATTATCTTTTCACTTTCCTACATGTTCAGGCTCACCACAGTGAAAGAAAAGGCAGAAAATGATTTCTCCAATTTATTATTGCATTTGTCTGGAGGCAATTTTCTGACTGAAGTGACACAAAATCCTCTGGGAAACAAGAGCTATGGACCTTATAAATATGCAGCCATCACTTCTATGATCAAGCTCTTGACTCTGTTGCTATGGCTGTCATAATAAGATGGAATGCTATGGGAGAAAAATAAAAAGGTTTTTTTCTTTGAAATTCTTTGGTGCAGTCCTAGCACCCACAAAATTGCTATCTATTGTAGGCACCACAGAGTCTAAAAAATTATTACACACACTGTTGGCAGCTGCTGTCAGCTGAGATGGTAGTTGTTATTCCCTTCAGCATGTCAGTATTTTAAAAAATCATTACAGCTGCCTATTCTTCAGTGTATTATGTTAATGTGGATGATTTGGGCAATTGTTTTTCTTTTGCTGCCAATCAGAATCTTCTGGTATTCTTTAGCTTCACCCTCTTTCCATTTACTCTTTATCAAACAATAAACCAGAAGAAATCTATGAGAGGAATGACATAAAAACTGTTTTCCTGGACAGAACACTTCTGCTACCTGTGGCCTTATCATTACTACATTTCCATGCATCCAATTACGATTTCTGTAACTCAGCAGCCTCAGATTCTGCTTGCAATGCGCTGCAGCTGGCACATTGCTCCTCCTCATCAAGTGTGACTGGGTTTTGCAGGTAGACACTGTTATCACTCTGATTTAACAAGAGTATGATGTGGTAAAAAAAAATATCTCAGTCAAAAAATGGCTGAGTACTTATGTGGCCTTTTGCACTTCATTTTCTGATCCAGCTGGGCAGGACTACAACTGACTACAGAAATAGATCTTATCTGCTCAGTTGGGTGGCAGTAGATTAAACAGTGAGCCCCAATCAGGCTGAAACAGATACATGCTTGGTGTGAACAGATAGCTGTGTGGATGTTGGTAACTAGGGCTGTGATTTTGCATGGAGCTCAGGAAGAGCTAAATAAGAATTGGCTCAGTCCTGGGGAAGAAGTATTTTGTAATTGCTTTTATTGCCAACATGATCTAAGAAGCAGTGAGTATGGATGGAGGCCATATTGAAAGTGGAGCTTAGGAAAATACAATATATTCAATTTTCTACTGCTTAGAAACAAGCAAAGTTGTCAAAAAGGTCCTGAAGTTAACAAGCAATATTGTAAGTTCCACAGAATTTGTGACTCCAGGAGCAAAATATTCAAATGTGTAGGTCTGAGAGCTCCCTAGACCCTCAGAAGCTCACCTGTATATAAATAATTATGTTGCTAGCTCCAGCAGGTGCTGAACTTCACAGAATCAGAAGAAGCATCTGGGTCCTGATTTGCCAGCTGGCCTGAAAGAGCACTAGTTCTCTATTTGTTTTCACTTGAACTGTTCCCCACAGGAAACTTAGTGGGTTGGTTTTTTTCCTCTCCCTACATGTACTGTTTTTGAAACAGAATTCTACTTCTATTCCCAGAAGTAAAATTCATAATTATAGAAAGGGCATTATAATTTCAGATTTGAGCAACTCAGTCTGCATATTTGTGTATTCAAGAAATCTATCTGAAAAAGAGGCATAAATTTATTAATATGGTTTTACTTGGTACCAAGGGTCAAGCACTCATCTTTGATTAACTGATAGCTTCTTTTTATCTCTCAGATCAATAGAAAAAGGTGAAAGGTGGCAAAAAATGGCTAAGATTTTTATTCTTCTCAAGCCTTCCTTGTGTATACTGAGTAGCAGTTGAACAAAGACAGAAGCTATACTGAGAATAGTAATAAAGTCTGCAAAAGCTACTCACCAAATAAGAAGCTGATAAAACAGAAGTGACAAGCCAAAGGGAGCAAAGTATTATCTGGCTTGCATATTCAAATGTAAATATGCAAATTTTAGAAGTCCAGTTCTATTCTGCTGTAAACCACCCTTCAGCATGTGAACTTGCAATTATGATAAACTTTGACAACTCCATTTGTTCTGTTTCTAATTGCACATTCCTTAAATACAAATATTGCTCTAATTTAACTTATTGCTCTTTCCTTTATATACCCATGTCAATGGAATTTTCTCCTCTGTGTTTTCTATCCAGCATATTTTTCCTCTTCCATTTTCTTTTCTTTTTCTTTGCACATACTCCTCAATTCTTCAATCTCCTCACACAATGTTGTTTTTTTCCCTTTCTGGCTTAGTAAAAAAGTGCTAAGAGCAGTCAGGAAACTGCAGTTCCAGTAGCATTGCTTAACAGAAAGCTGGCACTGCCTTCATAATCTTTTGGAGAGCTTTCCTTACCTTCCATGAACATAATGTAGTATAAATACTTCAAATACTTGAGGTGTCTGAAAGCCACATTTTCAGCTCATTAGAGGAGCAAAAATTTGAAGAAGAGATATTGTCATGAATTTTCTTGAGAAATTCCAGCTTAGCTCTTTCTTCCTCATCTGTTTTATGAAAGAACAAGAGCAACAAATGAAAAGAGAAAAAATATTCCAGAAATGCAATTTTTGTGATACAAAGGAGTTATTGAGTGTCTAATTAGTTACCAGAGGCTTTTATAAATCTTTCTGACTCTCTGTGCTGTACATTTTTTTTTTCCTATGATACAGCCTACCCGTTCAACCTCTATATTGATCTTTTGAATTGTGACTGTTGCTTATAACCAGAGGTATAACATGAAAGATAGGTCAGCTGGGAAACAACAAACATAATCACCAGCAGCATGCAAGTCAACAGTTTTTCATTATTAAAACACTTTTACAAAACACTCAAGACATCTATTAAGTTACTTAAAGGAGAGCCTTAATTTAGACTTTTTTCTCTTTTTTTGGCAAGAGTTTTCAAAAGAAATCCTGAGGAAAGTTTTTAAGTTACCTCTTTAAAACAGACAATACATTCTTTCCTATTTTAAGTTTCTTTTTTTTTTTTTTTTTTTTTCCTATCACTTCCCATGTTCAGAAAAAATGGAGGAAATAGGATGTAAGACTCAGGCTTTGAGATAAGGAGATGAAGATCACTTACCAATCATGGCATAGGCAAAACAGAAGCAGCTTGAGAAGATTAATTTAATTGATTTGCAATTAATAACAGTGTAGATGGTGAGAAATAAACCCAAAACTTCCTCCCACCTTTCTTCTCTATGTCTCTCCTGATTCTTTTGCTTCCTCCCCCTGAGCAGTGCAGAAGGGATGAGGAATGGGGGTCGCAGCCAGTCCATAACACATTTTCTCTGTTGCCTCTTCCTCCTCACACTGTTTACCTGTCCCAGTGTGGATTTCCTCCCACAGGATACAGTCCTTCAGGAACAGGCTGTTGCAGCCTGGATCTCCTGCAGGCCACGGTTCCTGCCACAAAAATCTTTTCTGGCATTGGCTCCCCTCCACAGACCATAGTTCCATCCAGGAGCTTGCTTCTGCATGGGCTTTCCACAGGCTATAGCATCCTTCAGGGCACATCCACCTGCAGCAGCATGGGGTCCTCCACAGGCTGCAGTGTGGATATCTGCTCCAACATGGTCCCCATGGGCTGCATCTCTACCCAATATGTGACTATAACCTGTAGAGAGGCATAGACTAGGTAAAAAATCCATCTGACTATGTAACGTTTGACAACGTGTAACATTAAATGCCTTAGAAGCAAACCTTGAATTTTGGGCTTGGTTTAATTAATATAGTTTAAATTTCTGCTCCTGTTACAGAAGTAACTGATGGGATCCTGACCTTAAGCCTCATCTAATTGATCTGTAATATGCAGTGAGGAGAATAGTGTGAGCACAGTGCAAATACAGGTGAAAAAGGATTATTGACATTCATATGGACTATTAGGCTTCAGGATTACAGCAGCATCAGTGCCAAGAGTGGACTCCTCATAAAAATAAAATTTTTAAAAGTATCTTAGGAAGCCAAGTAGAACTTCAAGCTGTCATGTTATTTTCAGCTGTTATCTCAAACATGGCTTCCCAAGAGACAGAAGTGTATTCCAGTCTGTGAATCAGGTGTGCCTCTGAAGATGAGCACAAAGAACATAAGCCTGTAGTTGTGGCTTTTCAGTTTCTCTGCTGTCAGACTTTTTTTAACTGAAATTTTGCAGAGATTTTAATCTCTTTCCTGGCATTTATAGGTTTCTAAATAAAAGAATCTGTTTTTCTCCATCTCTTTGTTATCCTTGGCCCTTGTTGTCCTTTTACTAATATCTGCTACCCTATGAAACATGAGGGAGTCCAAGGAGAATCTCCATCCTTTTTTGGATTAGAGGAAAACATAATGACAAAGGATGAGAAAAAGGTTGAAGAACTTAATATCTTCTTTACCTCAATTTTAATCACAAGACCAAGACCAGTTTTTGCCAAGGTACCTAGCTCCCTGGGCTAGAAGAGAGGGAGGAGAATGAAGACCCATAATGCAGGAGGAAATAATCAGAGAACTCTCTTAATACCCTCCCTTCAGATACTTACTGACACTGATGAGGTAATTTCTCAGTCAGTCTCTTCTCAAGGCTGAACAGGCCCAGCTCCCTCAACCTTTCCTCATAAGAGAGATGTTCCTGTTCTTTAATTATCTTAGTTGCCCCTCTGCTCGACCTGCTCTAGGAGCTCCATGTCTGTCTTGCACTGAAGAGCCCAGAACTGGGTCCAGCACTCCAGATGTGACCTTACCAGGGCTGAATAGAGGGGCAGGATCACCTGATTTTTGGGCCACTCACCACAAGAAGGACAAAGAAGTGCTGGAATGTGTCCAGAGAAGGGCAATGGAGCTGGAGCACAATGAGGAGCCACTGAGGGAGCTGAGGTTGTTCAGTTTGAAGAAGAGGAGGCCCAGGGGTGACATCACTCTCCACAACCTGAACGGAAGTTGTTGTGAGGTGGGTGTTCGTCCTTTCTGACAATTAACAACTAACAGAATGAGAGGATATAGCTTCAAGTTGCACCATAGGAGCATTCCATTAGAAATTAGAAAATATTTTTTCATGGAACGGTGAAGTACTGGAACAAACTGACCAGGGAAGTGGTGGAGTCCAAAACCTGTTGTACTTGAGGATGGTGGTGGTGCTAGGCTGATGGTTGGATTTGGTGATTTTAAATGTCTTTCCTAACCTTAATGATTCTATGAAACTATGATTGTACATATAATTCAACTCAAAGTGGACAAAACACTGACAGTGCTACACGGCTGCCTCACTGGTAGGTTAGTGTTTTTGTTAATTCTGATGAATTTTTTGCATGCCTTTGGTTTCCAAAGCCTGCAGTGGAGTTCTTTGGAGTACTTTGAAGGTAAAGGGAACCTAAACTTGAAGCAGTTTTTGTCCATACTGACTTTGGGAGAAGAATTTACAGTTAAATAACCCCCCCAAGTCATGCTCAGGCTTTCTGAGCTAGAAACAAGAAACAGCTAGACATGGTGGTCCAAAGCAGATACAGAAATAAAATTAACAAGTAAATGCATGGTCAGGAAGTGATACTTTGGCTCACCTTCCAGCGCTCTTGCTTATACCAGAGACATTAAGAGAAGAAGAAAGAGATTTATTCACTAAACAGAGATATATTTTTTTTTAATCTTTATTCCCTTTTTTGTCTTTTGCTTTTGAATCTCAATGAGAAGTAAACTGCCAAGTCTATGCTCATTCACTTGTAAATTAATTAAAATATGTAAAGACCTTTCATCTTCATTCTAAGTTGAGACAGAACAGGAATGTTCTGTATATCATCATGCAGAAGAGAGGAAAGATTGTTAGGAGTAGGTATGGCAAAAGATCAATGCATTCAGTGTATAATTTAATGCTCATAGGAAATTAGTTTATTCTTTATAATAGAACGGTCTACTGTTTCAGGTTTGTTAATGATGAAAAGTCACAGAAAGAGAGAGAATCTCAAATGAAAGAGAGATCTAAAAGAGGACAAAAAATACTGACATACATTTAATTGGGATATCAGACAATACAATTCATTCCCAGTGGAGAAAATTATTCACATGTATTGTAGCAAAGTTTACATGAAAAGAGAGCCATGTATCTCTCTATGCCATGGTGACTAACTGCTTCAATAATTTTCCTTTCCCTTTTTACACATTTTTGCAGCTTGATATAGTTGCAATCTAGGAAAAAAAAAAAAAAAAAAAAAAAATTCCTCATTTCCTTTTTACCATTTCAGCACAAATATAGCATAAACAAATCTTTTCCCAAGTGTAAGGACTTAAAGATCACAGTTACCTGTCTCAAGCACTCTTAAGGCCACTGAAGGAATTTACCATGAGATAAGCACAAAAGGTCCTGACAGGATAGTGCTAACTCCAGACTTGACGGAGGTGAGATCTGGTTAGCACATCCTGGGTAATGCATTCAGACAAAAAAAATCACACTGGCAAATAGTGTAAAGAACCAACCACACAGATATCACTGGTCAAACAAAGATCACCCCATGTTATGGGACAGATGACATCTGAGACCAACAACAACCAAGGAAGCTCCCCCGAATATGCTTCCCTGGATACTTGGAAAATAACCCACAACAGCTGGGAATTTGAGATAAGATAAAGATAAAGGTGTTACAATTGTCCAGGTGTTATCTCAGACCTATCTGGAGGTAAACAAAGCTGGGGGAGAAGAATGGATCGCTAATAATAGACATATAAAATGAAGAATTTATGGGTTGCTCAGGAACTATGATGAAATCAACTCTGAACAGATGAAAAGCAATCCAGCAGAGGGATCCACCCAGGAGCCACCAACCAAAGAAATGCACCAACTCTATGGGAGAGAAAGAATGAGAATGTTATTAATTAGCATTAGAAGTGAGGGAATCATTTAACCAATAGAATAAGCAAGCCGTGTAGCCAGTGAACATTATTTCCTTTACTTGCTAAATTGTATAAATAGTAAAAAATTTTGTATGATCCCCACCACCTAACAGCCCAAGGAGAAGAAAGACCAACTGGACACTGCTGGTGGTGGCTGTCTTCTGATTGAACTCTCTCTACGTTTTCTACTTCTTCCTGTCTTTCTGCCTCACATTCATTATAAAATAAATTCTGGACTATTAACTTTGGTATATGGTCTAGTTTGATTTAATTTGGGCTAAGACATCTCTCAATAATTGAATTGCAACACAAAGTGTTTAAATTTTGGTAGTTTTTGACATAACAGGTGATATTAATTTAATCTTAGACTAAACAAATTAAACTACCTGACTAGTAACTAATCAAATTCAGCTAGTCCTCCTAGTTTTTCTTCCTGAGGATTAAGAAAAGAGGCCTTACTAATATGTAATTCATACTATCCTCAAAAGATTTCAAAGTTATATCGAAAATTTGTAGATGTCTTCAATATCTACATAATCTACATCTTTGTCTAAATCTTTGAGATGTATCACATGTCCCTAATCCTTGCACACAGGACAATATAAAATTAAAAAAAAACAATGAGAAGCATGTTATCTAACTCATCTGATCAAACATCAGCTTATAATTTAGTATTAAATAAACCATATTTTTTTCTCTTCTCTGACTAGGAAGGCAGCCTAGTTTTATTAATTCAGATATAAGGCACCCTGATTTGGTCAGTGTCAATATAAAATGAACATTATTGTTTGCAAGAATTAAGACGTTAATAAAGCAGCTTGTTGGAAAAAAATTAGGGTGTTTTGTTTTGTTTTGTTTTGTTATGTTTTTACATGGAGTCTTAACTTCATTCAATGAGTTTCCATTACAATCCTTCTGGAGGCAATGCAGCAAGTAATTCTGCAGCTTCAATCATAATGGTAATCTATCAGAAGCAACAGAAGGATAAGTGATTAAAAAGTGAGAAAGAAAGAAAAGAAGAAAAGGAAACATGCAGAAAGGAAAGGTGCGGAAAGGAAAGGTGCAGAAAGGTGCGGAAAAGGAAAAGGAAAAGGAAAAGGAAAAGGAAAAGGAAAAGGAAAAGGAGCGGAAAGGTGCGGAAAGAAAAAAGAAAAGAAAAGAAAAGAAAAGAAAAGAAAAGAAA
>CM031857.1:64581597-64640225 GCA_018697195.1 Certhia americana | reverse complement strand
AAGAAAGAAAGAAAGAAAGAAAGAAAGAAAGAAAGAAAGAAAGAAAGAAAGAAAGAAAGAAAGAAAGAAAGAAAGAAAGAAAGAAAGAAAGAAAGAAAGAAAGAAAGAAAGAAAGAAAGAAAGAAAGAAAGAAAGAAAGAAAGAAAGAAAGAAAGAAAGAAAGAAAGAAAGAAAGAAAGAAAGAAAGAAAGAAAGAAAGAAAGAAAGAAATTTACACTCTCCCCATCCCCTTCTACACATAGAAAATCAGAAAGGTCAGTATTTACACATAGAAAATCAAAAAGATCATTATTTTAGCTTTCTAAGTTCATTCTCATTTTCCTCCTCAGTATCCTTGTCAGGCAAGTAGATTTTGCTCTTTTCTAATTTCTTCACAAGTAAAATATGTTTTAAATTTCCTTACTGTATATGGAAGAACCAGACAATACATACATCAACCAAATCCTCAACTGAACTTCTACAGAAACACTCTTCACAGAAATGAAAGACAAAGAATGTTCCGTGGCTAATTTTATTTAGCCTCACAAGAGTCCTACCTTAGATAATAATGATTACAATATTCCCCAGCCTTGCTAGAGGTTATGAAGGAATATTGTTTTTCTTTTCTCTTTCTTTTTTTTTTGGGTCAGGAAGGTCATTTAAAGCACAGCTAATCAATTTATCTAAGATCCTTTGAGTCAGAAAGTAAATAATGTAATACCCTCATCCCAATAAATCTTTATCATCCCAGTTACTGGATTCTTCCTCCTCATGGGTATCATTTGCTTTGTTGCAGCAATTTTTTGCCCTAACATTTCATCATATGCTTTTTTTCTGCACATTTATTAAAAACTTTTTATTAGAATGAAAGTTAGAAACTTATATGCAACCAACTTTGCAAATATTAATTGTCTATTAACCTCACTTCCTACTTCATTTCCTACTATTATTCAAGATAGACTTTTTTTTTCTTATTTGCCTACATACTTGTAACATTTTCAGTTATCATGTCTATATTCCCCATAATTTTTTATTGCCACTTCTTAAAAAAATGTTCAATCACATAAAATTGTATATTCTCTCAATTCTTTCTTGTTATTTACTTGTCTATTAGAACAGCTATGTGCTTTCTGAAATCTGTATCTACTAAAACATTTCTTTTCCCCATATAGTCATTTGTGGATGCAGGTATTGTTTGGAGTTTTGGGATAGGATCTTTTATTAGTGGAAAAGAGTTCTCTCTGTTTTCACAGCATCCAGTTCCTTTGGCCTTGGTATCTAATTGCAGACATCTTTCCAGCAAAAGCTATTTCTTAAAGGTATTCCAGTCTTTTAGTGGAATGGTATTTTGATGGTCATTGCATGCTAAGTCAAAGTAAATGAACAAAACCAAATTAATCTTCAGTATTTTTTATATTTCCATCTTAAATATCTCAATACTAAACAGTTTATTTTTCTAAATAAATATATTTATATCATATATTTTAGCTAGAGATGAAAAATTAAAATGTAGATTTGCATGGTGCTATTAAACATGGCCCTGCAGCATTATAGTCATTTCAAATTTTGACACCAGCTCTTGTGAGCATTCACATGAGGCCATCTGTTTGTGAAAAGAAAAAGCCTTCTTTGTAAACGCAAGGTGACAGCTGGAGGTGAGCTGTCCTTTGACAGGATGAAGACGGTTGTGTTTTGAGAGCAAGCAGATATGCCTCAAATCAAACACTCTGTAAATACATTTATCTCAATATGGTCTACATACTGGGAATAGACAATACATTGCATACATTTTTTGTATTGATAAAATACAATCTTAAGACTTCACCTGCCATCATCTTACTGCCTTTGTCAGTCTATCAAAGTCCTTTTAAACAGGATAATAAGTCCTTTAGATAATATATATTTTAGAATGGTATAAATCACTTAAATTATTGTGACAAAAACTCTTGATTTTAAAAAAAAGCTATGCTTTTCTACAGTGGAAGTTGACATTATGATCATCATGTGGGAAAAGCGAACATCTAGTCTTAGCAAGATTTAACAAATTTAAAAGCACTTGTTTTCAGGACTGCCATCTTCTCTTACCAGCTGCCCATAGAAACAGAATGCCAGAAATATTCCCACTGAAGCACATCAGGCAGGAGCCTGAAAACTTTTTCAAAGCTTAATGAAATGACTTAATGCAGCCCTCTGCAATGTACATGCAATGGAATTTTTCTATTTCCATTCTTTTGCCTGGATTTACATCATAGTTATCCTACTTGTTATTAATTAATTTATAAAGGTGTACTTTTCATATTGTGTAGTTCCTACTATTGAAGTATTACAAAACCTTGTGTGACTATGTGTTACTGATACTACCCAAATCATACATGTAATAACTTTCCTACCTCTTTAATGTAGCAACTGTGTTGTCTTTCAAAACTTCCAAGAGAGCATCCTAGGCTTTGGGGATGGAATTTTTTGCCTTTCATTATGACCTGTCATTAGACATTATGAAAACCTTTCTTTTAGTCAAATGTAAAATAAAAAAAGCAACACTATAAAGCCAGTAAAATTGTTCAAAAGATAAAACACATAGAAATATTTAGGTCAAACAAAATATTTAAGAGTAATTACTATAATCTCAGGACTGTTATAACTTTTCAGTTGACTTATATTTCTCCTTAAAATGGCAATTACTGTGGCCATTATATTTCACCTATTATGTCCGAAACTACTCCTATGAAATAACTAAACTGTCAATAGAAAAATATTTTAAAACTATAAATAATATCAAAATGGAATATTTAAAACATGAAGGAGAAGTATTTCTAACCTACCTGATTACTGGTTATTCAGGAGGGACATTGGGTTTCATACCTCACAATCATTGCTAAAGATTTCATTCAAGTTGCAGCCATCCAGTGCAGAAGGGCCTTTAATGTTATCAGAGTCAGCCTATGCTTTAAAAAAAAAAAAAAAAAAGGTGATCAATGGACAGACTAAGATAGATTTTGGATAAAATCAGATAAATAAATAAAGTGTAGAATCAAAAGAGCATCTGGTTCACCCTTTCATAGAAAAGGGTACCTAGATAAGATTATCAGAAAGAGAGCCTAGATGAGATTATTGGGAACTAAAATGAGAATAGCACAGTTCTGCTTAGTTTATTGAACATCTTTTAGAGATTCACCTTGTCAAATTCCTTTTGGAAATCTTCATAGTCTTTATCAGATTGATCATGTATTTTTCAGCAGGATTTCTTTACAGGTCTTGATAAATTGGTCCTACAGCCTTAAAGACTCTATCCTATTCCAATGCAATGTTGGGTTTAATTTTAATAGATATAATTTCACTCAATGTATGCATATTTTTTTAAATTACAGTTGTCACAAAAATACTGATAACATAGCTGTAAGAAGAACTAGGCTTAGAGATTCTCTGCTGGCTTCTCAGAGACCTTTCTAGAATTAGTCTTGGTTCTGGTAAAACATTCAGCTTTCTGATTACAAATGCATGATCAACTTCTTAAGTAATACTGAGAAGAAAATTGGAATGAGCTGCTTTGAGTCAGAACTGGGCCTCTTGGCCCTGCTTAGGCTGTCACTTTTGAGACCAGTCTTGTCTTCACTGTAGCCTGTTCATGTTTCTCCCTAAAATGTCTCGCTACATACATTAAACAGACAGACTATGGGGTGGAATTGGGATACCAACACTGGTCCAACCTCCCAGGTCAAACTTTGGAATCTGGTCAGACTCCTCAGATCATATTCACCAGAGGTTTGAAAAATTCATAGCCTCCTTGGGAAAAAAGTTCCGGTTTGGTTATTTTTGTTTGATTGGGTTTTGTTGGGGTTTCTTTGTTTGATAAAGTTTTTTTGTTTGGTTTTGCTTTTGTTGGTTTTTGGTTGGTTGGTTGGTTTGGTGTGTTTGTTTGATTGTTTGTTGGGGTTGGAGTTTTTTTGGGAGGAGAGGGTTATTAAAACTTCTACAACTCTCTGAGTTTTATGTTCCAGTGTTGATTGTTGGACATATACATAATACATATGTATTATTTGTCTAGATCACATGTGCTTAGCAGTTCTATAAATTACACTGGTTTGGATGAGTGACCTATAAGTAAGAACTTAGTGTCACAATATGTCTTAAAGTTATCAACAGCAACTACATGAACTGGCAGTTCTCTCAGACGACATATGTAGGATTTCTATTCACTTTTAATGACAGCTGCTACAGAGGTAAAGTAACTAAGGTGCCCTCAAGTGGCATTCAGTACCTTGTGTGTGCACAACTGAATCAAATTCATTAACTGTATTGTTGTTTTTCCTTTGACTCTATTCAGTATTTAGTCACAGAGCTCACTTATAAAAACAGAGTTTTAGATGAGGTCTGTACACAGTTGTGTACACCTGAGAGCTGAATACCAACTTCAAAGACAGATGTTTGGAATCTGAAGTATAGTCCTATTCTAACCATTTGATTTCCCAACTTCTTTCTATTTTGCCGGAAAATATTATTCTTTTTAAAGTCAAGGTGAATATAAATTCTGCCAGTAATCTGTCATCTTGGAAAGCATTGACAGAAAACATGGAGACTTGTGGTTTCCTCTTAGAAGTAAATTGCACTTCCTAAATATCTCTTTCTGAAGTAAGTTCTCAATGCTTCAGTTAAACCCAGTTTCAAAATGACTTTTGAAACAAAGAATGAGACAGCTTGAATTAAACATGAACAAGATATTAAAGCAAGAGCAGTTGTGCTCTGTTGAGTGAGGTGGCACTGCAGGGTGCAATACTCAGGGTGGCAAGGCAGGGACCACACCTTGGCTGTGTGAGCATGAGCCTATGAAGTGCTTTCTGATTTGTGCATTTGTCAGCGAGGTGCACTTGAAGTCAAGGCACCCTTATCTCCCACAAAAGTTTGAGCACTGAGGGACTTCCCCACTCCCAGGCAATGGTATCCTGGTAACCTTCATGACCTGTGTCTTTGTGTGAATGAGTGTGTGTGTATGTGTGACAGAGAGACAGAGAGAAGGTTGTTGGCCAGAGAAGGGTGTTTAGAAATATGTGTTTATTGAATTTTTAAAATGTCTAGTACAGTGCTTTATCTTCTGTATTGTTGTTATTGATTTTGACCATGTATTCACAAATTGCTTGTTAATTACTTGTCACCAATAAATCAATAAATCACTTAGATCATGATTTTGTTTGAATTACCTGAACTTAGAAATTTTTACCTGTTATAGATATTCTGAGGTTCAGATTTTTGTTATGGATAGCTGGAAAACCTATTTATTTTTTTTTGCCTCTTAAAATGGAATTTTATTTCATAGGATGCAAATGTAAATATTGTCTGCCATGTCAGACCCCAATATTTTAAAGTTTGACATTTCTGAGAACATTAGTTCTACAGATCTGTGTTTCAATATAGTTAAAAAAAGAATTCTATTAATTACAGACTCTATTTAATAGCTTGCCCAGTAGCATGCTACCCAGCCTCCAAACAATCCAGAAGTGTCGTAAATTATAGCTCTATTTGCACCTCTTGGAAAACACTGTGGCATTTTACATGCTATTATTATGCATCTCCATTTGGACAACTCACCAAGCTCTCTATCAACACTTAAAGTAGGACCATTTACGCACAATGAGAAAAATTCCTTCAGAATGAGGGCTCTCAGCTGGATACAGATTCATGTAAAGGATTACTGAAAACTTGGTTCAAAATGTGTTGTGGAAATACCAGGAACAAAATCAGCACAACCAAACCAACGTGTGAGAAAAACCTGCTACTGATGTTGAGAAAGAAAGAACAATAAAATTGGAAGATTGTGACAAACACTGAATGAATTGTATGTGTACTTAATGTTTTTCTTCCCGTAGCAATGTACTTCATAAGCAAAATTTAAAAAAAGAAAACTTTTTTTTTAATATGTGATAAAATTTGATAGATTAAAAATCACAGAAATATGTAATACCTCCTGAAAAAGTAAGATCCTAATTACTCAGTATGAGAAAACCCACAAGATATTATCACACAGCTTCAAAACATTGGCACCTTTAAAATAAAGCAGAATATAAATTCTTCATGAGTCCTAAACAGACATTCTGCATATGGATTTTTTTCCTTTGTTGCACTTCTGTTTAAGTGGTTTTGGCTGTGGCAAGTGCGTAGTAGACTGATTTTGCTCAAAATTTTCCAGTAATGAAAAAACAAAAATTATAATGCTTGCCCAATTTAAGTCAATAAATACATCATCTAAGCTGAAAGAGGTTTTCTCTTTCCTTCCATTGGTATAAGACAGGAAAAGAAAATAGTCTTTATTTTATTTTATTTAACTGTATAGCATAAAAAGAAACTTCTGTAGTGCTTAAATATTGAAGATAACATTAATGCAATAAAATTGTACTGATTTCTATTGTTAAAATGAAATTTAATAAAGGTAAACCAAAATTAAATTAGCATTAATTTTGTTAATTTTGGCTTTGGATACTTTTATATATTCCTGGAAGAAATCAGTTTGAGGAGGGAATTTTGTTTCTGATTTATTTTAATATTTTTTGCCATTGGAAGCGTAAAATGGAGATTAGAGGTAATATTTTTATTAGGCAAGATGATACAAAATGGTATAAATATGAAAAAGCCTGAAAACTACAGAGATATTCAAATAAAGGGACTAATTTAAAAAAGTAAAATAACTAGTTTAAGAAAATTAAAATGCTAATAAGTAAGCTTTATAGAAACTAAAACGTTTATAAGTATTCAGCAATTCCAGAACTTGACACTGATCATCAACTTACTCCTGGTCCACTGGTGGTGTAACCTTAATTATACATTTTCATTAGAGTAAAAACACCATCTCTTCTCATCAAATACTTTCAAATCCAGGTATCTCAAAGGACACAATTATAAGCAAGTGGCCACAGGTAAATTCCTTAAGATTATTTGAGACTCTGTTTTCATGTCTTTCCATTTCTATGTCCCCTTCACTGAGTCTGAAATTTTGCAGCTTGCAAATTTTATGTCCATTCACTACAGACACTCTGCTTCATTACTCCTTCCATTCTTTTTACCTTCCTCCAAATTGCCCACTTTATTTTCTCTGTCTCATGCTTCCCTTTAAATCTTCATTCCTTCAGAAACATATATTTTATATATTAGGTACATGCAGCAGAAGGGAGTTATATAATTTTTTAAGGGATTTAGATACTCTGATGTTGAAGAACAGAATAAAGCAATGTGATATGGTAAGGCTGCTTATAATTAAACTACAGATATATTGTTTCACTGACATTTTTTACTTAATAAAATAATTATTGCAATTAATATTTTCAATGGACCAAATGAGATCTTATTTGAATAAACCATCCCACCTAAATATCCTATTTCAGAACATTTGATTTTTTTAAGCATTTTATTTTTACCAACTGAAATATCATCTTCATTGAGGTTGCATTGAGAGACTTTTCAATAACTTAGGACTTCAATAACAAATTTTGCATCTGGATCATTTTAATTGCCTCCATGTTTTCATTACGAAAGAGTGAGTTGAAGTTAGGAATCAAAGTGAGGAATATGAATCGTGACTGCTAGACTGTAATTTGTATTTTCAAATATTCCTAACAGACTTTCCTGTTACAAAAATATGTGCAGATAGTTGCATCAAGAAGAGAATTTACAGCATACCTTCTAAAATGTGTATTCATAACAAATGTAGTGTCTTCATAAAACATTGTATCTCATCGTTTACTTCCCTGTTTTCCTTCACTGTTATTGCTGTTGGAAGTGGAAATCCAGTGGGAATTAGTAAGGGATGATAACAACTGTAATAGCAAAACAAAGTTACTCATTGGTCACAAAATTCAGCAAAAATGATCCTTAAGACAAAATAATAAAAAAAAAAATAATATCCTAAGAGGCAAAAAGCTCAGAGGAGAGATGTAGGAAGATAGAAGATACATTTATAGAAAATTGTATTAGAGATTTCCCATTCTGCTGCTGTCAGTTTCTGAGTTTGACAAAAGAAAAAAAAATCCTAACAATGAACAAAATAACCAAATCAACCAAGAAGATTAATTTCATTGCTGAACAGAACAAAGAAGACTGACTCTGTACATCCTGGTGTGGCAAAGAACCATGCACAGAGATAACAAAAGTCGAATCATGTGGACAGATTGCTCCCTCTGTCCGTTAAAAGATGTGCAAACACCTTGCATTTTAAGTACCTGGTGCCCCTTGAATTCAGGAATAGGGACAGATCCTTGGGTGCTTTCTATTAGACTGCAATGCTGACTTTGTTCCTACAGTAGTTTCCTGTATGGGTTTTCATTTTGCATTCTAATAAACAAAATTGATGAAGAAACATTCTCTGGTTCTGAGATCAAGT
Source organism: Certhia americana (assembly GCA_018697195.1). Classification (NCBI taxonomy): domain Eukaryota; kingdom Metazoa; phylum Chordata; class Aves; order Passeriformes; family Certhiidae; genus Certhia; species Certhia americana. The sequence continues at coordinate 64,631,881 of CM031857.1, read as the reverse complement.
GGCAGGAGCACTTCATTTCATGTGTTTCAAACTCTGTACCCCTCAGTATGCTTTACTCTGCTGTACTATCCTTTGGTAATGATCCCTGCAATTTTATATCCCCAAAACAAGGTGAGGTAGCCTTGGAAAATGCTACTTGGACAGTAGAAAAAACACAACTTAGGCCATCTTGGTAATATGTGTATGCATGGTTCCCAGAGCAGTACCAGCTATAGTTTCCTTAATGGTATTGAGATAGCCTTAGGGGCCTTCTGTTCATGATTTTTACCTTCTATATGTATTCCCCTGTGTAATGTAAAAGCTGGAGAAAGTGAGAACAAGAACTTAAAAATGCATAATTGGGGTGGAGTTGAATGATCTGAATATAGTGCAGAGAAAAAGAGGGAAGAGCAAAGTTATTTCAAGTGAATTTTCTGACTCTTTCCTACAGGGTGATGAGGCTGAACTCAAGGGCAAAACAGTCATAGGGTTGTTCCAAGCTTTATCAGCATCCTTTCTAGACATTTTGTTCAGACAGGAAATTATGGAGCACAGGAGCAAGCAGAAAGGACTATATGTCCTGGTATGATTTTAGTACTAAAGGATTGAAGAAGAGACAGAGGAAGTAAATAAGTCTGAATTTTACATTGTTTCAGGTGTTGTTCCTGATTAATTGGCTTCTGTTAATCATTTATTAGTAGTGCATTCTAGAGGAAAACACCAATTTCTCATCTAATAAGAACTTTGTAATTCTTCTTCAGGGATATCACAAGCTTTTAAAGACACAGCTTGGGAATACCAAGGTTAGCTTTTAATTGCAGATTTCACCGGCATGTACTCATACATGGTAAAATAATATCTGTATGCTGACATATAATTATATATATTTAAATCCCTTCCTGTTATAGAAAAATACACTACAACCTGTTTTCTTGTCTAGTTTCAATAAGGTGCTCCTTTAAACTTGTAGTTTTGAAGCAGCTTGTCCTTTAATAAACCAGAGCCTTGACTTTACTGGGGGAACAAGTGACTTTGGTGCAATCTAGAGGAGCCTATAATTTCAGTTACACAATCTGCATTTATCAGAAGACAAAAAAATAAATACAAACTGATTTCTGTTATCATGTGCAACTATGTATTGGGCTGGGCTAAGCATTATTTTGCACATTGCTGTCAATCGTTCTATTAAAAGCATGAAGCATTCTGAGAGATTTTACGCCGTATGGCTCTTATGGCTGCAGAGCAGCTGGACTAAATTATCAAAGGAGGATGCACAATTAAGCAGGATCTTACTAGTACAATCGAGGTCTGTAATTAAGCCTCTGTCTCCATAGACACATCTGGTCCCTGCCTCTTCACTGTGCTCTGGAATCTGAGATTTACTGTTGTTTTGCAGTAACATATCTGTTGGGGAGAGTGAGTACACAAGACCTTGTGTGTACACTGGGTACTATACACCTCAGAAAAGTCTGCAGGATGAAGATCTTAGTGTTAATAACCTGAATTTCAGAGGAGGACATGATTTTACAAATTTTAGACCTTCTTACAAAGGTCTAAAATTTCCATTAGTCACATATTTACCTATATCTATTTGCCTGTTTTTGAAAAAACATGGATCTCTGAAAACAGTGGCATCAATTACTACATCACACTTAAAATAGTAACACACAGTTATGTTTAAAACTGTTTTGCCTTTTCAAAAAATCTATTAATTATATAAGTAATTTGGTAATGCCTAAAGGCTAAAAGGAATTTTCCATTTCCATTCTATATTTTATTATTTGTTAGAATTAATTGAAAACGTGTTATTCAGTGTTGTTCATACAAAATTGAAATATGTATAGAACGATATATTAAGGATCAAAATCACATGACTCTAAATTAAATATAAACAGATTTTAAACTGTTTTTTTTAATAAGTTGAAACTATATTATTCTTATGCCTTATCTATAGAACAAGAGACAATGTCAGTCATATCTGCAATCACAGATTGTAGAATGCTTTGACTTGGAAGGAGTCTTTAAAGAATTTCTAGTTCTAACCATCTGCCTTGGTCAGAGACATTTGACTTTAGATCTGGTTGCTCAAAGCCCCCTCTAACCTGGCCTTGAACATTTCCACTAATGGGCTATCTACAATCTCTCTAGACAACCTCTTCCAATGCATCACCATCCTTATTCTTAAAGAAAAAAACACTTCTTTGCATGTAATCTAAACCTTTATCGTCTCAGTTTAAACCCATTGCTCCTTGTACTATCACTACAGAACTATGATAAAAAGTCTTTCTTCATCTTTACTTCAGGCTGCCTTTATATGCTGAAAGGCATATTGTCTCCACCATATTGTGTTCTCTTCTCCAAGTTAAATAACACCAACTCTCTCAGCTTTTCCTCATAAGAGAGGTGTTCTATTTCTCTGATAATTTTCATAGCCCTCCTCTGGGCTCACTCCAACATAACCCCTTCTTTCCTTTAGAGAGATCCCCAGAGCTGTTTGCAATACTCAAGGTTTGGTCTCACAATAGCAGATTAGAAGGAGAAAATCACCTTCACCAACCTGCTGGGCACACTACTTTTGGTGCAGTTGGCTTTTAGGTCCGCAAGTGCACAATGGCAGTTGATGTCCAGTTTTTCATCTAACAGTATCTCCAACTCCTTCTCTCTCTACCTGTCTGCTTTTAATAACTTCATAACCCAGTCTGTACTGACACTTTGTCTTGTTGAACTTTCGTATGCTTACACGGGCTTACTCCTCTGGCCTGTCCAGTCTCTGAATGGCATTCTATCTCTCAGATATGTCAAAGACACAACTCAACTTGGTGTCACATGCAAGTCTGCTGAGGATGATCTCAATTCCGCTGTCTGCATCATCAATAAATATACTAAACAGTACTGGTCCCAGTGCAGACACCTTGATACCTTGGGTTTAGCTTTTACATTTTTCAGATTCTCTGCTGCTTGGTGTGTAACCCTGAAACTTCATATTAGGTGTTGGTAAGGTCTCTTCACAGGGTAATTAGACAAAACAGTCCCATCCCAGCTAGAGAATTAAGGACAGCCATTACCCAAAAAGCATAAACAACAGTGAAGGGAAAGGGGCAAGCCAAGACGGTGAGACTTCATAACCTGAAGCTGTAATTGGACAATTAACCCAAATATGTAGATGAACCAAAACTTATAAAGTGTAAAAACTTGTGATCAGGATCCACCTTAGACTCCACCTGGGTGTAGCCCTGGCCAGGCTCTTGTACGGCCCAAGGTATGTCGTTTCAAAGCCTTTCAATAAATACCTATTTTGTTTATTTAACTCTGTCTAGTCTCTGTTCCCAATCAGCCTTTCTAGGCATCAGCCCAAGGGAGACCTCTTGTTGCTAATTTCAACTTGTACATTGATCCATTGACTGTAATTCTTTGAACATCCATCCATCCATCCATCCATCCATCCATCCATCCATCCATCCATCCATCCATCCATCCATCCATCCATCCATCTATTTTGTTATCCATCTGAAAGTTCACCCAACAAATCCATAGCTGTCCAATACAGAAGTAAGAATGTTGTGTAGAACCTTACCGAAGGTCTGGGTCCATGACATTTGTAGCTTTACCTCTGTCCACTGATGCAATCCCTCCATCATAGGGGGCTACTGGTTTGTGAGGTAAACACATGCAAGTAACAGCTGAATGGAGGTGGAATGAGAAGTGAAGGCACAGAGAAAATCAATCAGCACATACATTGTCATTGCAAACATACACACATATATGTTTAATTAACAAGAAGCATGCTTTTGGTCTTTGAAGGATATATGGGTTGTACTGAGTTAGTTCCTGTTGAGTCACAGTGGCATGAGTATAAAAAAGTCTACAAGTGTGACAAATGTGACAAAAGATAATTATATTTGCACTGCAGATATTTCCTGCCAACAATCAGATTTATATAAAACCTATTGGAAACAGGGGAAAAGTTCTCAGTTATTTCAGTTGTTCTTTTATTAAGCAACATGTGAAGAGGTTGTCTGCAATATAGTAAGTAGATTTTACATTTAAATAAAAAATGTTTTCTTAATTTAAGTGGACAAATAAAAAAATCCAATCACTGTGGAAATAACATTTGTAAAATTAAAAAGTGTGAGATCAATCTTTTCTATCTAGATCTCATATTTTGTTGCATTTATGCAATGAATATATACTAATATACAAATGTGCATGAAATTCTTAAACTAGAGCCAGAATAAAGTTACTACTTCATTACTACTATATTCTAATGAAAAAAACAAAAAAAAAACAAAACAAACAAAAAAAAAAACCCAAACCTGAACATCTTAAAAATTCTTTTTTTCTATGAAAAGAGACAAAAAAGCTAAGCTAGGTTTTGACATTCAGCATAATACAGTCTAATAGGCAGAAGTTGGCATACTGAGGCCAGAAAAACACTGCTGGCTCTACACCCTTGCAACAATGCAGAGAGTAGCTGACCTGTGCATGCAAGGAAGATGATACTAAAACTAAAATGAACTTACCCTCTGTGTGTTTTTTCCCCACTCTATTCTGCAGATTTTATGAGTAAAACCTTCAGGACATTTTTGAAGCCCTTTTATAAGTTTGTTAGGACTGACAGTCCCTCATAGCTTAAAGGCTTAGTTATTTAGAAATTTCTCTGGCCCATGAGAGACAGCTAGGATGTAGTATAATGACATTTCTTTTCAGAAAAAAAAAAGATACTTAAAATTATGATTCCTCCTTGACACTAGGCATTGGGAGATTTGAAAACTGAACATTTGAATTTTGATCCTATTTTACTGGCAGAAGTCTTGAACTGCATTTTGTTTCTTGACTCTATCTCAGTAAATATGAACTATGTGGTGTTCTTGTTACTGAGGAAACGTTGCAAATGTCCGACCCCTGTTGCATTATAAATGATGGCACAGTATCCTTGTGCTGTTCAGAATAAAAGGAATGAAAGGAATGGAAGCCAGAAGTCAAAGGACTGCAGCAGGTAGGTAGCCAGCATTAAACTGTTGAGAAATGTTAGAACTATTTAAGTCAGCATTTCTAAGAATTTTTTCCACATCCAGAGTACATGTGTGGAATACAGTGTTTCCTTTCTTCCCTTGAGTCTGGGAGAAGTGGAACAAAAACCCACCTGAAACATTAGAGTTTTACTTTGTAGCTTTGAATATTGTATTGAGTTAACAAAAACCAAGTCCTATTTAATTCTAATAAATAATTTTATAAATATCTGGTTTATAAACTTCAAATATGGAATTATTTCATATTAACTGTATGAGTCATAGGTTGTGGAATTATGTATAACATACATAATATGTATGGAACATACATATTTCCATTTTCTTGGAACATTTCAGAGTTTGACTTCTGCTACTAGCTGTTTGTTTTCCATAAGGGACTAGTAACAGCAAAAAAAAAAAAAGCAGCTGGAATGAATCTGTGCCTTTTGAGAAGCCTTATCCTTCAGCTGAATGACTTTTACCCTGAAGGAGGATAAAAGATTTGAAATGTTTTACCTTTATGGAGAGATAAAACCTAACCCCAAAAATTTTTTGACAAATGTTTTGGGAAGCCGTAGTGCAGTATTTGCGTTCACAGAGACTGCTATTCAATGAAATATATGATGATGTCTGTTCAATACTTCTCCATATCTCAAGAGGCTGAACCTCCAACCATCTACTTTTCTACAGCAAAGAGAAGAAAAATAATTTCTTACTCTATTTGTTCCATACAACAGTGAAACAACAGCCTATGTTCTGAACATAAGTTGTATACATAGTGAGGTATGGACTAAAATGAGGGTTTAAAGATCATAAAAATTATGTAACTTCACAGGGACAAAATTTTTCAACCAAATGGCATAGACAAAAGTATTGTAACAGCATGGCAGCCAAGTCAGATTCTCTGTAAGATGAAAAGCAGAAACTTAATTTTCTTCTTCAGTATGTCTGTAATTAAGTAATAGTTGATGCCACTTTGTATTATTTCATGAATCCTATAGAACATTCTAAATACTGAGAAGGGATTCACCTGATTTCAATATAAGTTTCAAAAGAGACAAGGTTTGGGTCCAGTGTAGATGTTGGTCTGTATCTAGCAGTACAGTTTGCCCTACAGATGTAATGAAATGTTTAATTCTCTGAAATACAAAGAAATTTATTTCAGTGCACTCTAAGAATACGTGAAGTAAAATAACTCTATAGACAAACACATTGATTCATGGTTAAAGATGCAGCAGTTTTCAAGAAATCAATTTTGATGCAGTTATATGTTATTTTCTGCAAGGGATACTTTGATCTCAGGCTTAGATAGCAAAACCTTATTGTGTACTCTTGCTTAAACTCTCTCACCACCACACAAGGCTTGTTCTTCTGTACTGCCTGAGGGGATGTGCTGTCCAAGCCTGGGTGCTTCCTGGGGAAGAGCTGGCACACAGAAAGCAATGTTGTAGATAGTGCTGGCAATTAAACATGAATAATGTCAAACCTTCTTCCTGTCCCTGTGCTACTTATACTCACAGAAATTGCCTCAGTGTCTTACGGATGTTTATTAATGACACAGGTGTCAGCATTTCCCCTTACCTAAATATAAGGCACACTTTCAAGACTTTTGTTTTGAAAGTTGAGGTGCATGGTAAATACATTCACTATATATAAAATTGAATCCTCTTAGTTTATAGTCTATACCTGGAAGAAAATAGACTGTATAAAATCAAAGTATGCACTTGGGAACAAAGACTCCTGTATTTTCCTGCTGCAGGCAGGTATTACCTATTTAGCAAGTCACTGAGCTGTTTATGCTTCATAAATCCCATCTACAAAAGAAGGCATATTCTAGTCATTAACACTAGAAAAATACTAATAACCTACAGTTAAAAAAAAAAAAACAAAAAAAAAAAAACCAAAGAAACCAAACAAAAACATGAGGGAAAGAGGTTAAATAATAGTGATTATGTTCACTTAAATATCAGTGAACTTTATCTTTGAAGAAATCATATGTTTTGATAAAAAAAAAAAAAGATAAAGATGTTTGTGGGTAAAGAGCCAAAGCAGTCTATCATAAAAGGAAGTGACTAGTTCTGTCCGATAGATAACCTGACAGGACACATATGATAATATTATTCCATCTAACTGAAAATCATAATTGCATTTTAAGATTAATGGGAAGTATTAATATTTAGCAGTACATACTCCCATTTTATACTCACTAGAGATTAACGAGCATTCAAAGAATGAGCAAAATCTGCAATTAGAAATCATTTGTCACTTAGAAAGTGTCATTGATCAACATCAGCTTTCAGCAGTATATTTGATTTCTATTAAAAATTATTTAATTTCTATTCTTAGTAAGTGTCCACAGAAAGATCCTTCAGCTCCCATCCATCTGCATACCCTGTGATCATAGATCAGACAGAGGTTGCCGGTTTCTGAGGTCCTTTATTGGCAAAATTCACATAAACATGCTTAATAATGGTGAGAAAACAGTGCGTACTTGGTGTCCTAGAAGAATTTTATCTAAAAGTACAGTTGCCCAATACTTTTGTAGCCAACTAAGAATTCCTAGTTTATTAATCTGATACTACTTTGATTTTTCTAGGGAGCCTGGTTTGATCATGTTTCCAGTATGCCAGGTGCCTAAAGTGAGATTGAAGGTTTCTACATTAGGAAACACTGCAGCTACAACGAATAGAAATATGTTAATGTCACTAATGCTTTTCCAGTCTTTTTGGAAGAAGGTAATAATATAAGCAATAATAATAGTGAGAAAAAATTCTGTCCCAGTCCTCAAGGAATGGAGGTAGAATTTTTTTGCAGATTTTTCATCTTCACATCACTTATGAATTGATGAAAAATTATACATTGTCTCACTGCATTATTACAAAGCACATTTATCCTATCTTAATTTTAATGACAAATTTGACATTTATTTCTCTGTTATTAAGATTAAAAAAACCCACAAAACCCAAACTAAAAATCATTTTGAGGGGATAAAATAATGTGAAACAAGCAATGTAGTGTATTTAGATGTACGGTTTTAAGGAGATGATATATTCACTGAAGCAATGAAATTATGTTGCTTGAAGCGAATATAAATATTTTCTCATTAACCTGCCATTACTTTAGCTGTTATTGACATTAAAAAGGATTCAGCCAAAGAAGCACAGGAGCTGTTTTGAGATCTTCAGTGTCACGGAGGAGTCTTGTACAGCTGTACACCAGTAGGGGATGCAGAAAGAAAATGTAAAAGTCACCTTGTCCCATGAGCGTATACCTGAATTTTCAGTGGATTCCTTCATATTTCATACCTTGGTCTTTGACTTCTGAAGTCAGAAGGCTAAAGAAAAGATTATTGGTAGAAGAAAGATCACAGAATAATCACTAGAATGTAGAGCTGGTTGATCAAGATACAGTAAAACTTTGTAATGGAAGAAAGAGACTACTTTATTGGTATGCAAGAAATCCTCTGAAAAATTTGAAGATATTAGGACTATTATTCATAATAAACAATAAGGTTGCAAAGGATCAGCCAATATGCATTGCAAGGCAAAATACCCTTTTTTTGTTCTTTGAGGAGGTATATAGGTTTGTATTTATGAGCTTAAAACTTTAAAAGTATATGTTAATTCTTTGACATTTCTTTTTGAGTTTGGCAATTGGTTTATAGGTTTCCCTATGATTTGTGATTTATCATTTATAGCATATCACTTTTAATATATTTTTCTAATTTAAGTCATATTTCTATACTGTGTGGTAGTTAAAACAGTTTTATAAAATTATGTATTGGGTTGAAATGTCATTTTGCTTTATGAGTTCATATTGACTTGCTTGTTGCCTTTAACATACTTTTCCTTCACAGCATTAGCATTCTGTGGTGCAGTTGCATTAAACTAAAGGAACTAGGCAGGCATTCAACCAAAGGACTTCAGTTATATGATGCTCAAAATTGTGAAATGTAACTGCTCAGTTCCAGCAGTGGAATTTACAATGCAGATGATTAAGTTCACATAAACTGTGATTCCCATAAACCTCTATGAATACTGAAGTAGTCTGCATGGAAAACAGAAAATAAGAAAGGAATAGACTAAAATGGGTGCCTAAACTGAACTGTCATGGTCTGGGAATCCTAAGACATGAAAGACGTGGACCCATTGGAACAAATCCAGAGGAGGCCATAAGGATGATCAGAGGTCTGGAACACCTCTCCTGTGAAGGCAGGCTGAAAGAGTTGAGTCTGTTCAGCCTGGTGAAGAAAAGGCACTGAGGAGAACTTACAGCACTCTTTAAGTATCTAAAGAGGGTCTACAAGAGAGCTAAAAATTAACATTTTCTGAGTGCATGTATCAGCAGAACAGTGGGGAATACATAGCAAATTACAAATTCATTTCCTTTCTTTGATTTCATTACGACTAATCATCTCAGCTAGCATTTACACCTCTGAAAGTTATGGGAGTTTGAGAGAAGATGCAGCCACAAAGAACAGACAACTTTGGGAAAGAATGCAATTTAAGAAAAAGAACTGGTGTCCTCATGTATATTTTTGTACAGCCTTGTTCACTATGGCTTAATTTGTTCAGCAGACAGCTTTTTTTAGTGTCAACTGACACTTTTTATGGCTTATAACTTAGGTTTCAGTGCTGTGCTAATCAGATCTTGGTGTCATAAATACCTTGCAGTGTATGACATATCTGACTTTGACAGAATAGGGTACTGTTCACCTTGACACTTCATCCACCTCATATATATATATGTCCTGATATTGCCTTAAATTTAGCAGGGGAATCTTAAAACTATAAGGGAGTCAAAACAGATGAAACTAATGTGGTAATACAAAGGATGCCAAAAATATTTTTATATTTTATATAATACAGTATATTTTCAGAAGGCTTTAAAAATATCCTGTAATTAACAAATATATTCTCTTCCGCAGTTCAACAGGCTACATTAAGTTATTATTTCCATTGTTCAAATTATATTTGTTGAAGAAATATGTTGATTACTTTGTAACTACAAGATTATTCTTTTCTAATTATCCATTGCACAAATGGAAATCAGTTGTGCTGCATTGCAGCATCAGTTGAGTAAAAATAATGGTTTGTAAAAAAAAATCTGTGAGTAAGGGAGTCTTTATGGCTTCTGCTAACTTTTATCATGTTTAATTTGCTTCATCATAAATATAATTTTCTTTCTGATTTATTAGAAATTGATAAAGACAGACAGACTACTTAAGTAATAAAAGTGAAGAACCATTCTTTTATAAAAATTACCTGCTGAAAAAGTTTAATAAATTGCAGGTTCAGTGCATAATTCCCATCTTATTAATGCTATCTAAATCCCAGTTTCCAAACGAACCCTCCGTAAAGACACTGGACATCTCCTTCATTTCACCTCTATCTGCTGCTGTTAATCCACACATTTCCCCCAATTAAGAACTCAAAAACCAACATTTGAAATAGCTTTTCTCTGGACAGGAGCATACTGAAAATATTGCTGACAGTAGAAAATAAATAAATATGTATTTTATCTCATTTGCATGGCAGCAAAGTCTTCTGCATGGTAAAAATATACTATCAAAGTGTAAAATATATTCAAACAATTAGGTTATTCAGGTACAAAAGAAGAACAGGTTCTGGAAACATCTTATGATGAAAAGAATTTATATTCACCTTAACTGATTCCCTTCTGAAATGCTTTTAACTTCATTGTTCCTTTACACATCAATTTGTCTACTCCAGTACAAACACATTGGCATTCGTGACAGATACCTGTTTTGAAAAGCCTCCAGAGTTAGAGGCTCTAAAAACTTGCTATGTACTTTTCTAATGTCTTTGAGCCATTAGAAAATTTAAATAATAATTTGTTCCATTAGTTCCTATGTAGTTCACTATGTATACAGGATTCAGGTTGTTGCATTTGCAGGATGCTTGTATGGATTTGAAAAGTATCCTCATATCAGAGCCACAAGAACATCCCCACACCCTTTTTAATCATCTTCAAACTAAGCAATTCTCACAATAACCTAGCTCATAAATGACTTGCAAGTGAGTTGGAGAAAGACAGTAAATATACGTGTTGTTAAACTGCAGAGAACACCATACCCTAGTATTTCAAATTCGTAAGCATGGATGAAATACCTTTTTTTCTTAGTGGACTACAGAAGCAATGGTACTTTGGAGGAGGGTGTTTGGATTCAAGATGACACTTGAAACTAAGAGCATGGCTACACAGGAGGTGCTACTTTTAGACTAGAATATTCAACTAGTTAAAGGCAGATAGGAGAATAGCTGACTAGTGACAACTCTGACAGGAAGAGTCTGAGGACTAACCTGTGGGAACAATATTAACACATTTCAATTAAAAAAACCCCATTAATTTCAGAGGACCAAACAACAGTAAAAATAAAAAGTCAAGTAAAGACTTCCTAGTGCTCTGCTTATCAGAGACATGATCCTCCATATGAGAGTATTTAGATAAGGACAGTGCATTCATAAGGACAGATGTGCCAGTTAGAAAACCCATGGAACAATGCAACACAAACTTCCACAATATACATCACAAAATGCAAAAAGAATAAATAATAATTTCAATCTTCCATGGAACTAATTACATTTTATTTGTTATTTTAGCTGCAGCTGCTAAAAAAATTATTTTTTAAGACTGAATTTTATTAATTTTGCAAAGCTATCTTTTTGAGTGTCTACATATCTGTATCAACATTGAAGTGACAAAGAGAATGGCAGTAGAAGGAAACCTGGTCCATCTCCCCCTCCTTGTAGCTTCATGCCTGTGAGTGATTAGAAGCTGGTCACTTCATTTCAGGAAAAATAACTTTATCAAGAGAGAATATTATCCAGCCTTTATCTTTCCTCTTGGAGCTGTTCCACTTTGTAGTAATAAATTATTGACTCGGTGAGAAACAATGGCATTACAGCCATGGAGGTTAGAGTGCACTGATGGTAAATGAAATTTTCATGTTCAGGTCCTTGCTTCAGTGAATATTCAAAATTCATCAGAAAAAAAAGTTCGAAGACCATTAATCCCCACTCAAATGACCTAATTAAAATAGTCTGTGTGAAGGAGACATCAAGCAGGTGCTCTCACCTGTTAGGTGAATACCCACTCAGTACATTATTGTCTAGTTAGGAGGCAGTAATTTCTGAAATAATTTCAATTTTTATATTGCAAGTGAATGGTCAATACATTTTATTACTGGATAAAGTAAAATAAAGCCTTCTGGGTCCTTCCAGAGGGGAAGGCTACCTGGATCTGAAGCTGTATGATAGTATGCTTTGTCTTAAGAGGAGCTGTCTTTGTCCTGCTGGAATGCTTCCATAGCTTTTCACTCAATCTGTAGGTACATATTAATATATCCTATTATCCCATGCAAATGTTTATGGACATAGTCACTGAATTCATAGGTGTTCCATTAAGTCCATGGGCCCTGTTGAGATGGATCCACAGGTGCCAAGGGAGCTAGAAGATTTTATTGTTATTAATGTTTGATGGATCACCGTGACTGAGAAAAGTGTCCAATGACTGGATGAAAGCAAATGTCACTCCTTTCTTCAAGAAAGGCAGCTAGGAAGACTCAGAGAAGTACAAGCCAGCCAGCCTCATTTTTATCCCTAGGAAGTTTACAGAGCAGCTGTCCCTGGAAAACACTGCCAGGCACATTTAGGAGGAGAAAATAATGGAGTCAGCAAGGATTTACCAGCGGAAACTTTTTAAACTTCTATGAGGAATCAACTTTCTTGGTAGATAAAGGGGATATTGTCTATCTGGGCTGCAGGGAGGTTTTTTGACATTTATGTACATAGCAGCATGCACACATACCTGGAGGTATAGTGCAAAGAGGAGATGATGCTCTTTTTTAATGATGCTCAGTGAAAAGACAGGAGGTAGTGGGCACACACTGAAATTCAGGAGATTGCCTCTGAACATCAGGAAGTGATTTTTTTACTGTGAGGGGGACTGAACTATGGCCCAGGCTTCCCAGAAAGGTTGTAGAGTCTGGATCTTTAAAGAAATTAAAAGAATGCTCAGATATGATCCTGGCCAACAGGCTCTAGGTATCCTGGCTTAAGCAGGGGGTTTGGACTAGATGACCTCCACAGACCCCTTCCACCCTCATTCATTCTGTGATAGTAAATTTGCTTTGAGATGCATTTCAAGGATTGTCATTCCAAATTTCTGTGCAGAGATAGATCCAAATGGACATGGGGTTTAAATTCCTTAAGTGGTCTTCAAACATAATGCAAAACTCTAGGATAATCCTCTCTTCCATAACTGAATCACTTTCATGGCAAAATTCTTCAGGTATCTAAACACTTTTTATAATTTATACTGCTTAAGACTGCATAAAACTGACACTGGCTGAACAAATTTCTCCATATGTGTGCCTAAAACCAATAAGGATCTTCACAAAAAGTGTTGTCAACATAGTTATAGAAGGTATATTGTTAAGAAGTGACAACTTACATCATAATGGCAAATATTGGCCCACAAAATGTATTAATGTATGGGAATTATCTACTTTTGCTTAAAATAAGGAATTGGTCTTTATTTAGCACTTTCACTGCAATACTCATAAGACAAGAAAAAAACCTGAATCCTTAGCTTTCTTAACTCTAACAAAGATATTAAAAATTCTTTGGAAAAAAATTATGAAAATTTTAATTGGAAAAAAATGATAAAATTTTGTATAATGTGATAAAGAAGCAAAGAAAATAGGAAAGAAACAAAAACAGAGAAAAAAACAGAGCTTGAGTCTGCAAGCTAGTTCTATAAGAAGTTTTCTAGAACAGGGAAACCCAAGTTGCATTTCAAAGGTATTCATCCACTTCATTCAGTAGCTGGTCAATGTAAAACCCAATCCTTTTGTACAACTTCTTCCAGCAGGAAGAACTCCAACAAGTTGACACCACCACCATGTCTGTACCAGACATATTTAAAACAGAAATAATTATTTTCTTGAAAATCTATTTTTGCATAAAAGTTGCAAGGCATTTCAGGAATTCTCCACATTCTCATTTCTCCATGTGGCTTGAAGGTATATTTGAGAAAACATGTAACAAATCATATGATTTATAAGGTAGAGTACAATGGATGATTTGGGCAGTGATCTCTTGTTGATATTAAACTTGTTGTCCACTCTCTGTGAAGTTTCTAAGAAGAAAATTATGGAGCTGAAGTATAAATCTGCCACTACAGGTGTTTTCACACAACATTAATACTCCTTTTGGAAGCAACACTCCTCCTAAAACATTCAAACTCATGTTTTTACTAACTCTCAATTTCATGTACGTTGATACTATCCCAGAGGCAAGAGAGCAGGAGAGTTTAACATATCTATTTGAAAATACATCATAAATTGCACTATTAGCATCATAAAATTCTATCTATCACGCGGAACGATATTGAACAATATTCCAACTAAAGTAACTATAGTAAAGAATCTAAAATTATAGACAATGTAGTTTACGAAAAAAAACCCAGTGCTTTTGCAAATACATGCCCACATTTTGTTTTTTACTTCTATTTCATTGCAGAATGCAAATAAAATAAGTGTAATAAACTTATCACATTACAAATACATGCAACATTACAGTAGACAATAAATAAGCAGAAGTAATTAGTTGGAATATGTAGAATAAAGAATTACCTTTAAAATATTTGCAGAATTAGTTTTGATATTCCCCTTGAATGGTTTATTTGCTTAAATTAATTAAAATTTTACAGAAGCTTTCAAAAGGATAGTTGCATTCTGAAATCTTAAACATCATATTTTCCATGTATTAGAATTGACTGCCTATAGCTTAAATTATGAAAACAATAATAATAAAAAAAATAAATTAATCAGGCTTTAAATATCCAGACTCCAAGGTCTAGTCCAATAACTACCACATACTGAAGTTAAAAAAAAAAAAAATCAGCTTCCAAGACTGACATTCAAGTAAAAATTCATCTCAGAAGATTGACATTTTATTACATCTTTTTCAGTGAACAAAAGGAAGATGACAATTCTTATTGATGCAGAGCAATAAATGGAAGATGAAGAAAATTTAAAGGGGTTAAATAAAATTAAGGGTATAAAGAGATGCAAATTACTTTAAGGTTTTGTTAATTTTCATAGAATTTTATAATATACTTCTTAAAAAGAAATATATATATATATATATTTGTTTCAGTACAGATCTTTCCTCAGTGAGAAATTTTGGACAATAAAGAGAAACTGGCTTAATTATAATTCTAGAAAGATTTTTATTCATGCTCCTTTCTTTACCTCAGATCAAACAGAGAGTATAATCATCCAATCTGTGAAAGATAAAATATTTCAACATATATTTATATTGTTAAGTCACACATCTAATAGACCCATCAATGTATTTGTTATTCCATTAACCAGATTAACAACATATGGTAAGAACATATCAGCCAGTTATATTGCATCGCACATCTTATGCATAGTTGATGATGAATGGAGCAATAGCACATTAACAATGCCGAAGCTGTATATAGCATGCCTTGAATGGTTTTTTATCATTAATATTTAATAAATTAATTAATGTGTTGAAGTAATAAACTTAAAGCTTACTTTGTGTTATAGCAGTGGAGCAATATATTTTGGCTACTAACAATAAAGTTACAAATAAATGCTTTTGGTTGGCAGCCTCAAAGAAAACTATTTATACAATGCTTGCACAGCATTCTTACGAAAAAGCATTAAGCATTCTACATGGAGTTGATAAAAACAACTTAATAGGGTTAAAATGGAGAAAACTTCTCCTTTATGCATGAATTTACAGTTTTTCCCTTCTTATGGCTACCCCACTAATTGACGAGAAGTTTAACTTCATGGAGTAAACTAGCAAAAAATAATAGGGAAAAAAATTTGTCCAAAAAAATTACCCTACTATCATTTTCTGTACAGAAAAAAAAAATTTAAAAATAATAAAAAAAAAAAAAAAATTCTCTGGCTATTAATGGTTTAAAGTAATGCATTTGTTTAAGTTTCTTGACATGTGTAGATACCCATATAGTAGAATGTGTTTGATACCCATATAGTAGAATGTGAAGACTACTTAATTATAAATCCATGCAAGAAAATTCTGAGTATTTTAAGGCACATAAAAATGTCTGTATGGGGAGAGACCAAAGAATTATCTATTATCCTGACAATAATCAACAATGGATGTTTAGGAAAGAATATAACAAAACCAAATGAAGAGGCAGCAAATATGATTGAGAAACTTACATGACATAAAATGTTGTAATGTATTAGTGAATAAAAAAATATGTAGTCCTGATTTGCAATTACTTACATATAGATAATTAGAAATAAGACAGTTGAGAGTTGCTGAGAGTGTAAATTTTTATGAAGACTACAGATATCACTCATCAGCCTCAGTGGACATTTTCTGTCTCCAGATTACCTGACAATAGCAGAATGAACTTGCAGTGTAAAACTTCAAAGTACACACTTCTCATTCAACCTTGAAATGTGTCCTGCTAAGAGAGCAGTGCTGTACAGTGGTGTGGGAACACTACTCATGTAAGAAACAAATGGAGGCCCAAACAGAATCAGTTTAGATTCTGACTTGCGTAATAACTGGCTACAAGTCTGAATATAAATCCATACAGATTCATTTCCATTGACATTATGAAGGGTACTAAATTTCTTTGAGGGGATGATAGCATTATTATTTACTATCAGTGGAATGGTGCTAAAACAAAACAAAACCCCCCAAAAAACAGTTCAACTGTTTTCTTAGATACTGTGAAACATGCCAGTTCTTAGGTCTTCAGCAGCAACTGGGTGATTCAGGACTAAATTGGGCTACTTTGAAAGGACATGCAGAAACACAAACCCAGAAGTTAGAATGTCACAGTATGACAGTAGTTACTTTTACATTTGCAAATAAATTCAGTGCCTACAGACAGAAGGTGTAACTTGCCTTTATATCAGTGTCCTGTCCATGTGCTATATTTAGCACCACATAGTATACTAACTCATGTTTGGTTTCTTTTTCTGCTTCAGTTTAGACAGTATGTTTTACACACCCTGCTTTACCTTCCCTGCAGTGGTTACTCAGTTCAGTTCAGTTCAGTTCAGTCTTTACAAGTTACTTAGGAAATAAACTAACATAGTAAAAGGTGTAGGAAGCATCAGTGAGCCCAAAATGTGAATACTGCGAGAACAAATAGCTTAGTAGCTACTTGATGCTAGCAATATTTTTTTAACAGTGATTAAAAATAATTATAAATACACAAACCAAAAAGCTTTGCAAATAAGACAATGCAGCAAATGGATGAATTTGCTCATTGAATTATTCCTGTTTAACAAAATAAACATCATTGGACAGCCAAATAATCCAAAATTGATCACCACAAGTTGAATGTAAAAAAAGATCTTTAGTGAACTGCTCTTAAAAATCAATGCTTGATGAAAGACTGAACTTTCCAGATGGACATTGACCAGAAAGTTTAAACTTTTCCTTAATGTTCTGAGTGTAGCAGAAGGTGCCCTTGCCAAACCTACCTCCTGTCCATTGTCCTGCTGAACTATACATATATATATATATATATATATATATACACACACACACGCTTTTTTACTTTTACTTACTTACTTTTACTTTTAATTTTACTTCAGGATGCAAATGGTTTGACCAACAAAGGGACAAAGAAATGTGCAGTTTTCTCTGGGAAGCATAGCAAAACTTGGAAACAGTGACACCAGTTAGCAGATATGGCAGACAGAGAACATGAAAAATAAGATTGGCATAAGGGGCTGCAAGTAAGCAAGACATCCTGATAAATGTATGAGAAGGATGAAAGAAAAATGAAAACCAAGATAATCAGCAGTGGCCACAGATGACATTCCCCATCTTTTAAGAGGGACAAGCAGCATGAAAACATAGATTTGAATGAGGGAATGCAGGTGAAAAAAATGCTTCTACTTCATTCTGGTTTTCTTTGTTATCAAGAATGGTAACTTCAATCTCAGTAACTAAGAATAACTAAGGACCATAGGCCTCAGTTCTATTTATAAGGCATCAATTGTGTATACAGTTAATTTGGGATATAAGTTTCAAAGACTAACAGCTGTGTATAGGAACTGCCTAGTAATAGCAGCAACTTTCAAACTGTGCTCCTAAGAAAATTCAGTCAAATATTTAAAAGAAGCCAAGTGAATCAGACAATTGTCACAGTGACTCCTAAATCTCAGAGAGACATAACATACGTAGGTGTATAGAAATATTTGCATACATATGTGTGTGTTAGTCTGTGTTCTCTATATATGTACATGTGTAAAGATATTCAGATTGAGTAATACATATTTACTGACTCCATTCAGTTGTGATTTTCATGGACAGGCCAGATCAAAATGAGTTTTTGAATAGTTATTGTAGTTCTTTAACAATTGGTCAGCTATCAATGGAGCCTTTCTACTGACTTCCAACGAGTCCCAGGTAAGGATGCAGACTCTGGGAGTTCAAACTATGATAGTAATTGCTGTTGAAAAAAATATCAAAGCATGTTGAAGTGTTCCAGTTTTCAAGCAAAAAATTTGATATTGTTTCAAACTTTCAGGTCTAGTAATGAACCACAGAGGGAAAACAACAGATTGCTGACGTGTTCCACACAGTAACACCATGAACCTTGTCAAGACAGTACAGTCTGCTAATGGACACAGGGCAGGGTACATCACTTCAGCACTGCTTCAAGTCCTAACTGTTGCAACCAACCAATCAGCCAAAACTCCATTCTATACTAGATATATTAAAAAGGTAAGCACCCAAAAGGTCAAAAGGTATTATGTCATAATAGAAACAAAATTAGTGGTAAGGAGTAACTATCATGGTAATAGTAATAGCAACAGTAATATACTTTTAATATCTAATAATGGATATTTCATCTGTATAACAGTGAAAGTAAACATTACAAAGTAAATTAGTAAAAGTAGCAGTGTTTGAAAGTTTGAGATCTTATATATGTGAAAAAAAAAGAAGGTGAAAATATGGTTAAAATACAAACTATGGCATGCTTTTTAACAGCAGGCATTAATTAATAAAGTAGTATTAATAAAATAAATAATGAATGTTAGTGTGGAAAATGCAAAGATACTCAGATCAGCCAGTGTGAAGGCTGCTGCTCAAATATATTTACCAAATCAATCTTCAAAGTAATTTATAAGTTAAGAAAACTGGAGTATGACTGAAAAATGTTGGTTTGGAAATAAAACTGTTGCTTTATCACTGGAAGAAAACTGTACAAATTTTTTGCTGCTCTTCTGTAAGCTTTTAACTTTGTGGGGTATTTATATATATATATCTTTACCAGTTTCCTACATATTGTGTGCACGTCCTCTCAAAAATTCTCTCCTTTCATGGCTTTTCATCTATAATCTGTGCTCCATCTCTGTGTCATTGAGCAAATTCAAAACTTTGGCAATCTATAAAACACAAAAGCATAGCAAACTATTTATAACTATAATTCAGTGGCTGACAGGTTTCACGTGAGACAGGGCTTGCTGCAAGCAAAATCTGTTTTCCATTTGACAGTGTACAAACTCACCAAATCCTTTGAAAAACAATAAAAAGGCATTTGGACATGTTAGATGTTTGAAAACAAGCTAGTTTCCAAAAAGCTAATGAATTAAATATATTATCCTGGCTTACTATTCACTTCTTCTCCCTTAAAGGATATCAGACAAAATTATCTTTGTTCTATATGACAGTTTTATTTGAGAGGGCACTTTTTCACAACTATTTTATTGTGCAGGTTGCTAAACAGCAAATGAACATGAAGGCATGCTCCACTAAAATTTAAAATGAACTGGAACTATTAATTGAAGGGAGATGGAAAAGAACAGTTTATGAAGTAAAGGGGAGAAAACCCCCTCAAACCAACAACAACGGTGAAATTGGTTCCCAAAAGCTGCTGTTGTGGGTACTAACATTAGAAATCTTGCTACTGGTTGGTGTGAAATTCAGTGTTCAGAATAAAATAGATGTAAATACAGAGTCACAGAAAAGCTGCAATTAGAAGGGTCACTTGAGCCTGCCTAGTCCAAATGCCCTGCTAAAATTGCACCAGCTAGAGCAGGTTGCTCATAACTGTATGCCTTCACAGACAGACTGCACAGACTTTCTGAACAGCCTGCTGGGCACTCTCAAAAACAAAATGTATTTTTTCTCATGTTCAGATGGAACTTATATTTCAGTTTCTGCCCATTGTCTCTTCTACATTTACTGAATACTACTGAGAGGAGTATATCTCCATCTTCTTTATCAGTTATAAATATTAATGTTTTCTTCTGTCTTCCTTCCCTTCTATGGTTTGAGTAGTCCCAGCACCTTCAGCATCTCTTTGTACCAGATGATGCTTCTGTCCCTATTCTGCTTTGTGGCCTGACACAGGAATATTCATCTCTCTGTCATATTTGAGAGTCCAGAACTAGATCTGGCAGTCAAGATGTGTCTCCCCAGGAAAAGATCCCCTCCTGAACCTACTAGCAATAATATTGCCAAAGTAACTCAGAAGGTTCTCAATCTGCTTTGTCATAAGAGCACATTGTTGGACATAATTTGTTATTTGTGGAAAGGGATTGGTTAAAACAAAGGGGAGGTAACTTGTTTTCGGGTGACCACCTCTTAGAATTTGTCTTCAACTGAGGCAACTAGGAAAAAAATGCCTGTTGGAATACCTTTAAGACTTATATTCAGCAGTGTACTTTATCATAAACTTAAGTAGAAGGTAGGTGCTATTGCAACAGACAAAATTTTTCTCCTTTATGAAATTTATGTAATTTAAATCTTATCCCAAAAGTAGTTCAAAATTCTGGTTGATCACCTTTTATTAGAGTGAGATTAGCAATTCAGAGTTGCTATTTGTTAATGTCAACAAAATATCAAAGTTTATGAGTTAATATTTGAAGGAAGAAAATGCTATATAATCACAAAATTATTTAAATGAATGTGTTAGTGCAATGTTGAATAAAGATATTTTAATAAAATTAACATATAAAACAGTGAAGGTGCAAAGGTTCAGTTGAAAGTGATGAACAGTCACAATGCTTTCTGAAATCAGGAGAATTTAAAATTCCTTTATGCATTCCAATTCATGTCTCATTAATATTAATATTGACTAGATATCTAGGAGAGGCAGAACTGAATACATACTTCTCAGTTTTCATCTTTATCCAAGAATTTTTTTTCAGAGGTGTTAAAGGAGCTCTTGTGGCAAAGCAGGCCAACATCCTGTTGGCTTACTTTGGCTATACTATTCCTAGTAGGTTCTTCCAGGTGATTCTTCTAATTTCATCTCACTCTTTTGTCTCCCATTCCCAATCCCAAAACTCTATTTGCTATTCTTCTATGTCTCTGACAGATAGTAAGTAGAATAGCAGAAATCACAAGCATATCTTTCTTCCCTTAAGTCCACAACTGTTACTTTAAATCACAGGGGCCTATTAAATACTTGCTAGATTTCAACAAAACTTATTTTGTTTTAAGATGTGTGGCTATGTCTTGCAATTAAAAAAACCCCAAAAAATGCAATACAAACAAATGAAGTATAAAAGAAGTACATATTAGCTTATTTCCATTTACAAAAGAGAATTATTGAAAACAGGAATGTGACTGGAAAGTTATGAACCTGCAAACCAGGTATGTATAAAATAACATCTGTTATTTTAGTGTGAAAAAATACATTATTTAATAAAAACCAACAAACAAACAAATATCCCACAAAAAATATGTTACCTATTTTATGAAAGTTAGTGTTATTTTTTTTGGAAATTAAGAAGTATAAAAGAAAAATACTGCTCAGGCATTCTCTGTGAGGGTCAGACTGGCAGACAAAATGTAGCAAGAATGTTTATAGGCCAAGATGCATATATATTTGTCAGACTATGACAGGAGTCAAAAGCTTAGAAATTCACCCATTTCAATATATGCATGCTTGGTTTTCCAATGATCACACTAGACTGTGGGAAAAAATATCCCTTAGCAGGGGCAACATACAGAGATTAACAAGCTAACTTTTGACTTAAAATCTATATAAAAATATATATCATATACAGATGAAAATAATTGATTTACTTTTGTTTTGGAGTGAAGCAAAAGTCAAAGTTCAGGTCCAAAAATGCTATGCAAAAGTGTTGCTATGTGTGAAACAACTGCAAAGTAACATTTGGGACAAACCTCAAATTAATATTATTTAACAAAAAAAAAAAAACCCACAGAAACATTGAGAAAAGGGAGTCTGGAGATGATATTTGGTAAAGAGAGAAAGAGGAAATGAAAAGTCTAAATACTAAGAAAGCACCATAAATATAGACATGAAAATTGCATAAATTAGTTAGGAAGAAAAGTAACAGCTAACAAAATTTCAAGAGCGACAAGCAGAAGTTGTAAAAGATTAATTAAAGTAATGGCAGAACCAAGATTTCATGCTTTGCAAAAACTTTACAAAAACTTAAGCATCCTCTCCAAATGACAAACAGGCAAGCCTGGTCTTCTGAAATCTTGCCTTGAATGGGTTTTTTGAGTTTTTTAAAAGGAATTTTTTTTCAAAGAAAAAAGAATAACATATATTTGATTCAATAAAATGCTCTTTGCCTCCAGTAACAGAGTGGGTAAAAAGTAACTTTGAGAAGACTGCTAAACCAGTACAGGCAGAAGAGTAGCTTTGAAGTTGCTTTTGCAAGAGAAGGTAGAAAAAGTCCTTTGAACAACTTATGATGAACTGCTTGTGTCAAACCAGCAGCTGAGTTCTGTGGTGGTCTGTGTAATTCACTGAGACTGTAAGGAAAAAAAAGTCAGATGTGACAACCATTATATTGTCTTTCTGAAATTCTTTCTAGCTTGTGTATGTGCTTCTTAACCTACTTTTAGTGTGGCATCCCACAGATCTATCCCTTTTTTTAACAGAGCATTCTACCTCGGGGTGTATTGATAAAGGGAGCTCAGTTGACAGGAAACCTCTTATGCAAGATTAAAGGCAGGATTTGCTTTGTTTTTTGCAGCCTCATGAAAAACTGACATCTGTGGGACAGAAGGGCATATGGTCCCAAGTCTGAAG
This sequence comes from Certhia americana, assembly GCA_018697195.1. NCBI lineage: Eukaryota > Metazoa > Chordata > Aves > Passeriformes > Certhiidae > Certhia > Certhia americana. The sequence goes on along the minus strand of CM031857.1, from coordinate 64,608,809 downwards.
CTGTCGTCACAGCCCATCTAATGCTATAGAGCACGTGAAGGTTTCACAAATCTGTTCTAAGGTTTAGAACTATTTTCTGACTGGAATATTAAGCCTTTCCAGAGCATTACATAATTTTGTTTATATGGTAATTGCAAGGTAAAATGGGTATTACCTTAGGCATAAAGAGATGATATCCTAAACTAAATTTTCCATGCTCCTGGTGCAGAGATATCACATTTTCCTGGTACTAGCTTGTCATTACTGTGGACATTGTATTAAATTATGTGAAAATGTGTTTTATAATTTTTGTACAAAATGACAACTTTTATTAAAGCAAGGTGTAAGATTATTAAACATGATTAAGATTACTACTAACAGGGAAAAAACTTTAAAACCCTTTGTGAGGACTCTTGGCTTTAATCAGAAAATAAAGAATTAATCTGACGATAAAACTAACATGAATTGTCTCTTTATATGACTCTTTTTATGACAATACAAAATGATTAAACATTACTAATTTTCTTCAAGCAACCTAATACAGAGACTGGAAGAATTATGTTCTTCCTCTCCGCAGTGGTAAGGGGCAGCACTTTCAGCTTTCTTATGTTAACTAAAATATTTTCTGTTACATACAGGATATTGCTGCAAGAGTGTTCCATGTTAGAGATTTAATGGTTTGTCAGACTGGGGGAACCACAACACAATCTGGTTCAGGCAGTTAAGTCCAGGGCCAGAAGTGTAAACAAAGGTGTGATAATCCAGTCATTCATGGTAAGGAGCCAAGAATCTAATTACACTGAAAAAACAGTTCTAATGAAAACCCAGTTTCTCTTTCAAAACAGATATGATATCTCTGGGGTTCTGAGACCCCCAGCACTCAAGATTTCCTTTTTTCTGTTGCCATCTCAGAAAAAGAAGACTGGCTCCATTGGAGGTGTTAGAAACCCCAAGTTAATTTTGTGCCAGCTGGAAAACCTAGTCAGATGACTATGAGACCATGAAGTTTCAGAAGCCATAGTTTTCTAGGTTTTTTTGCAATATCTGGAATTGTTTTGGTAGTCAAGAAGCTACAGAGCTATATATGTATTTAATATATAAAAGATTATTCTTTATGATTCCCTATGTCTTTTACTGTCCTGAGATTGTCACCTGGATTTGTGGATCTTTTCCGGGACATTAGTAATTATCTTAAATACATTTTTCATGGCATTCTCCCAGAGAAACTGGCCGCAGATATCTTGGTCAGCTGTGCTCATTGCTGGGTAAAAAACTGGATGGACAGCTGGGCTGAGTGATGGTGGAGATACATCCAGCTGGTGGCTGGTCACAAGTTGTGTTCCCCAGGGCTCAGGACTGAGATCAGCCCTGTTTTATGACTTTATCAATGATCTGTGTGAGGGGATAAAAATACTCAGACAGTTATTTCACAGATGACACAAGCTGGGCAAGAGTGTCAATCTACTTTAGGTAAGGAAGTATCTACAGAGGGATATAGATAGGCTGGATCTATAGGATGAGACCAGTTGTATTATTTAGTGGTGGACTTGGCAGTGTCAGGTCAATGATTGGAGTCAATGATCCTACAGGTGTTTTCCAATGTAGGTAATTCTATGATTCTGTGATTTACCATCCGTTGTTTACCTCATTCATCAAGCGGAGAAAGTCCCTACTTTGTCTAAGGAACACTTGGTAACATTTAGATTAAAAATTTTGTAGATTTTCACCATTTTAACAATAGCTTAAAACAGTCATGTATACTAACAGCCCTACTTTCCAGAGATACTACATGATGTCAGAATGACCTTAAGCATAACAAAGAAAACTTCAAGTCAGCATAATGGGCATAATTCTGAAAATGTTAGAGTGATAGTTGGGTGTCGAAAGTAACATTGCTGCCCCAGCAAGGCCAATGTGATGGCCTAATCAGAACAGCATGGATGACATCACCATCTTTGAGCAGACAAAGACAGTTCAGCACATGTTTTCCAAAACAGAATTTCCAAAGCCTTTTCAGGGATTTTTTTTTAACTGAAATGACATCTGAATCGGTATTACTGGACCCAAAGCAATCTGAATACACATCCTCATTGTGTTCTGATTTTTGCCAAAATAGTCTTTAACCAATTTCTTTTGACTTGACAAATTCAACTGACGAAACCAAGTTCAGGCCATGAAAATTTTCCAAGAATAAAGAACAGCTCCATAGTCAAGGGTGTGTTAGGTGCTAAGGACACATTTATTATTATTCCAGAAAATAACCAGAGAAACTTCTTGACGAATGGCCAGAATTTGAGAATTCAGGAAAATTTCAATTTCAACATCTGTTTTAACAGATATGATTAAACCATGTCAGGGAGATTTTCCTGTCTTTGAAAATTGTTTTTGGCATAAAAGCAGTAGAGGTTCCACTGCATCATTTTCAGCATCAGGTGTTGTATTAGTCTGCATCTCACAAGCAATGATTTAATGCAGCAAATTAACCTAATGTACATCCTTTGGAAATAAAATAAATCCTCTTTTATTGTTTTTTACAGTTAATTGAGCATGATCTGTTATTCCAAAATATGAGGAAAAATTTAGAGTGCCCTTGCACTGCAGCAGTCATTTGTTGGAATGGGAAATCATTTCATGTCCTTCCCTGTCAAGATATTTGTGCATCAGATCTGGAAAACTAAATGCTGCATGACTGGATAAAAAATTCCAAAATTTTTGGAGGAACAGAAGTTAGACCATCAGCAAAACTCACAATGGACTTAATGTAAGAAAGAGGCTCTACAGTACAAGGACTGTTAACTCTAATGAGAAGATTTTGATGAGATGGAGTAAGATCCTGCAACAGGGAATCCCAAAGTAGATATTTTCAGGACTAGTAGGCAGATTTTTACAAAAGCCTTTGATCCACCTGCTAAGGCTAGTTAGAGGACAGTTATAAGCCCTTACTCAGATTTAGTTGCATCTATAACAATGTAACAGCACTTACACTGACTTTAGAGCTTTTGTGCATTTTCCTTACATTCTGCATCAGCAAAAATGGTGAGTGGCTTTTTTGAAGTCTTTACTTTCCCAGTGAAAGCCTCCTGAAAAAGTTAATTTATATTGCCTTTACCTTCAGGGTGTACAAAGACAAAAACATTTATTTTGTCTTGTATCATGATTCACCTCAAGCCTAGAAGAGCCAAGAAATGAACTAAAAACAAGAATGTGAGGATGAAGTCAGAGGAAGAGAAGATAGCTATTTATGCTGTCTCTGACCTTTAAAATATGGTCTTAGAACCTGGCCCTAAATTTATCCCCATAGAAATGATATGTGAAATTTATATGCAGACTTTTTGAGCATTGTACTTACTCTACAATTAGGTTTTTTTCTGTTGAGTTCACTATTTGTTAATTTATGTAATTTCTGGTTGTGTGCATGTATCCATGTCTTGTTATTGGCTTAGACATTTTTTTCTTCCTCTTTTGAGTTTTTATATTTATTTACGTATTTTTTAAAATTCCCACTGTTCACAATAGAGAACTGGTTCCTGTTCTCAGTTTTCTGTCTGTTAACCTCTTGGCTGTTAATTTGTTTACTGCCCATTCTCATAATGAGCCTTGCACAAACTTCTATTGAAGTGCTGTAAAACACAAAATAAAACACACTTCAGAATAGATGCATCACTAGCACAAACTTGCTAGGAGACAAATACAAATTATTAGCACATCTGTTTTGGTTCACAGTGCTTTGGTAATACTTTTATTTTTACTAGTTCCTTTGTATTTTTGAATACTTTTTGTTTAGTTGCTGTCTTGTTAAGTTGTGACTAACCAGGATGAATTCATATTCTGCAGTGCTGAAAGTAGCCCATTGTTTTCCTTGTCTGCTTCCAGCTGACTAACTATTACAAAAGCAGCTTCTCAGTACTTCACGTCAGACTCTATGAAACACAATGTGCAAAGGCACAGTATCAAAAAAAAAAACCAAAACCAAAAACCAAACCAAAAAAAAAAAAACACAAACCTTTTTACAGAGGGACCTCCTACAGGTACAGCGCTGGTAGTTAGGCCTTGATTTCTTGATTTCATCTTCAGGGAATCCTCCTTGCTTGACTAATTTAATGAGAAAAGTGGACATCACAGCAGCCAGTCCTGTTTAATACATTTATCAATGACCTGGAAGAGAGGATCAGGTGCACTCTGTCAATTTGAAAATGACTCAGTGTTGGGCAGGAATGTTGATCTGCTGGAGTATAGGAAGACAGTGCAGAGGGATCTGGAAAGACTGGATAAATTGGCTGAGGCCACATTCAATGAGGCAAAGTGCTGGGCCCTGCAATTCTGTTGCAACAACCTCCTGCAGCACTTGGGCAAGTGGCTGGAAAGCTGCCCAGCAGAAAAGGGGCTTGGGGGGCTGGTGGAGAACTGCTGAACATGATCCAGAGTATGACCAGGTGGACAAGAAAGCCAATGGTATCCTGGCCTGCATCAGCAACAGCATGGCCAGCAGGACTTAACAGAGCATATTTGAGGTGTTGATGCTTCACCTCATGTCGTAGTTCAGTTCTGGACCCCTCACCAAAAGACGAACACTGAGGTGCTGGAGTGTGTCCAGAGAAGGGTAACACAGGTGATGAAGGGTGTGGAGCACAAGCCTTAAGAGCAACTGAGGGAGGAGGTGCTGTTTAGCCTGGAGTAAAAGAGGCTCAGGGAAGAAATAGCCTCAGATTGTGCCAGAGGAGATTTAGATTGGATATCAGGGAAAATCATCTTTCAGCAAGAGTACACCTTCTTTGCTCCAGCACTTCCTCTTGGTTTCTGTGACGTGCAATTCCCAAAGACTGATCACACAAATAAAGACTGAGGGGAAAAAAAGCATTCAGGACTTTCACCTTTTCCATGGAGAAAATATGCATGTTAGGAATCCAGTCTTCATGTCAATGGCAAAACATAAAAATATACCAGAAGAAACAGAAGCTAGGCTTTAAAGTATAATATTTCTGGTAGATTACAAATTCACTGCCAGCAATGTGAAAAAACCCCAAAATCCCCCAAACCTAGATCTACAGAATATCTATGCATAAAATACATAAACCTATGGAAAAGGAGAATTTTAGGGCTCAGAATACCCCTAACACTGTCTGTTTTATTTGCTGAGACAAATGATTAAAACCCAGAGGGACTGATCTATGAGCAATATATATGCATACTTAGAGTCAGTCTTGAGGCATTGAAAAAAATATATTTCTTAACATATCACAAAAATCTTCCTAATAAGAGCTGCAGATCTTTTCAAGAGATCTGTGCTTCCACATGCTCCAAAATTCTCTATAACACAATATGATTTGATATTTGGTGTTTCCTAGATAAAAAATTCTCCTAGTAGACTTCACAGACCTAAGCCATTTTTCTTCCCATCTATATTCCTATCGAATACTTGTTTCAGCACTGTTTTTAATTTGAATTTTTGTGATGTAGATAGTTCAGAAATAAATGTCATCAAATACTTGTGTGCAAAAACACACACACACACACGAAAACACACACACAAGACCTTCCAGCTGAACTAGAAATGCTATTATCTGAATCTCTTTAAAAATCTCTTAGCTGTCTTTCCCCCTGGATGTTATCTTTTTGTGGCTTTATTTTGTAAGTTACACTGCTTCAAACAAGCAGTGTAGGTTATACAAGTGGATTTGACACACAGGATCTTGAAGATCTCTAAGATGGGGCTGACATCTGAGCTGATAATAAAAGTGGACTTGATGAACATAAGTGACAATAAAAAATACTTGTACTGATTAATTTCAATGAAGAGACAAGCAATAGAGACTCTAAAGCTTTCAAGCTCAACTTCAAATAGAACATGTGCAAGCAGACATTCTCCTCTGCCTATGTCCTCATCATGAGTAAGGTATTAAGTTTACTGATAATCTAAGAACTGTGATATTATACTGTTGGTTCTGTATTATTTAGGGGCAAAAGGAAGCTTTTTCTAACCATTCTCAGAAAGTTCTTCTCTTTTTTAAACTATGATTCATATGAACACGTTTTTATATATATTTTTAACTACTAGGGAAAACCCCACAAAAATTCACATGCACTTTTTAACTGCTATGGAGTGAATCAGAAATGAGTAGCATTTAATCTGAAGGATAAAAGGGTGAGAGAATGGAAAGAATTCTTTGAAAACCTAAGTACCCTGGATATCTCATAACAGTATAAAGAAAAACAGCAGACACCTAATTGCCATCTTCACCTATACAGTTAAATGAGATCTGCTATAGAATTGCATGTAATCAATATGAATGCAGCTAATGCAGAACCACACATGTCACTCTGCAATTTAATTCTGTCCCTACTACTGCAAGGTTCCACTTTTATATTTATAGTGCGTGTAATGTATGAATACATTTTAGAACTGATCCAAATGGGAAAAAAAACTCTTTTCTTTTTGACATATTCAGAATCAACTACTTGTTTGTCTTAAATTCAAGTTAAAATATATTTGGGTTGTGGCTGAGCTGAGGAAGAATTGAGTTTGGTTTGTGTAGCAAAGAAGTAATGTGAAGGAAAACATTTCATTAAATAAATACATACATACACACACACACACACACACATATATATATATATATATAATAAACATAACCAAAAAGTCAAACAAAGAAAATATTACACAAATTTACACCAGTAGCAAATTCAAAATGATTAAAAAGTGAATATTTTTTTTTTTCCAGATGTACAGGTATTTGTCTGTCAATCAGTTTTAAAATCTGCCTTCTGGCTTACTTTAACAATAACTTTAAAAGCATTTACCACTTAAATATAAGATACATAATTTAATAGATTATATAATATGTGTTGAAAAATAATTTTCCAGCTGTTTGTGATTTTGGTCAGCTTATGCAACTCAACCTTAATTAATTTTGCTTGAACACTTGAGTCCTGAAACATCTATTGGGGCTGAGTCCTGAACAATCTATTGGGGATTTATTTTCTGTCTTGTACCATTGTGATAGGTGAATTCATCCTCTGCATTCAGATGTCTGGTCTTCTTTAGTGAAAGAAAATTCTAATAACTTTATAATTCTATGCAGCTCAATAAGTATTTCAAATACAAACTCACTGACTCATTTTTAGCTAATTATGTAAAATAAAATTTTAAAGAAAATAGAGATAAATAGGGTTATGGATAACTAAGTCAAAAGACTTCTCTATTTTTATAGCAAAGGAATAACAACACTGTTGTTATGCCTGGGATGCGTAGAAAGCAGTGTGCCCAGGAAGGATGTAAGCAGTTCTCTGCTCCTATGAGACTCCACCTTAAGTATCATATCCAGCACATGAGTCCTCAGTACAGGAAAGGCCTCTTGGGCCTCTTGGAGTGTGTCTAGAGGAGGACCACAAGAATGATCAGAGGGTTGAAACATCTCTCCTCTGAGGAGAGGCTGAGACAGCTGGAGTTGTTCAGCCTGGAGAAAAGAAAGTTTCAAGGAGGCCTCATTGCAGCCTTTCAATATTTAAAAGGTGCCTGTAAGAAAGACAGGGACAGACTTTTTTAGCAGGGTCTGTAGTCATAGGCCAAGGGAAAATGGTTTTAAATTAAGAGAATAGATCCAGATTAGATGTAAGGAAAAAAAAAATTAAAATAAGAGAGGCAAAACACTGGAACAGTTTTCCCAGAGATGTGGTAGATGCGCCATCCCTGGAAACATTCAGGGAAAATAGGGCTTTTGAGCTACCTGGTCCAGTTGAAGATGTCCCTATTCACTGCAGGGGCATAAGACTAGATGGTTTTTAAAGGTCTCTTGCAACCCAAACTACTCCTTGATTGTATGATGCTACTGTTACTACTTTCTGAAAACAATAGGTTTAGAATGGATTCATTGCCTTTGTTGAAATTAGCTGCCAAAATATTTGCTAGCAGGAAAATCATTCAAGCAAACATTTAGTATATATGCAAGAATCTTTCTCTGCATGTTTAAGAGGGCAGAGTGCATGCCAAACTGACAGAAGAGATTCTTTTGCTTTGCAATCTGTTCATATGATCAGTCCCAACATCTTTGAACAGGTTTTGAATGCATAGAGTGTGTACAAAAGAGCAAACCAACACCATCCACATCAGATCTACCTCTCTGTGTTGCGTTACTCCCTCTGTATGTGCTGCAACTCTGAAGGCTGAGATCTGTCCTTTCAAGAGTCTGAACGTAGCAGAGACGCTCATGTCATTGTCTATCCATCTAGAAGCACATCACATAGAGACTGAACTGCCCACATTGCCATGGATCCTTGGAAAAGCATGTGTTTTTCTTTGTTGTTGGAAACTACTAAATATTCTTCTGTTCAGTCTCTATAGCATCCTTTTCCATGCCTCATCTACTGCTCTGATATAGCTGCCATTATAACAGAGCTAGTACTTTGCATCCACAACATTATTATTCAATAACCTTTCTTTTCTGTTGAAAGATTGCCTGCTGTCCTTGTGTTTGACCTTTAAAGTGAAGTAGTTCTACCTAGCAGACCTTTCTTTTATTTCAATATATGTAAAACATCATCCTGTCTTGCAAAATGATCCACAGAATCATAGAAGGGTTTGGGTTGGAAGGGGCACCTTAAAGGTCATCTAGTTCCAACCCTTCTTCCACGTTCAGGAAACTTTCCACTAGACCAGGTTGCTCAAAGTCCCACCCATGTCCTGGATCACTCATAACAGTGAGGCATCCACAACTTCTCTGAGCAGTCTATACAGTGTCTCACAACTTTCACAGTGAAGACGTTTCAAAAAATCTTTCTAACAGAACCACCTCCACTGCTGCTGAGGGATAGTTTAATCAAATTCAAAGTTCCAAACTTTAATTTTCTCTGCCATTGATTTTCTCCATTACCTCGGACTTTTCTGTGATTTAATTTGGTCAGTTTTACTTTGGATTGATATTATCTAATTCAGTGTGATTCTTCTGAAGACTTATTATTTTCCATGATATGAAAAGAAAAATGTTACATGAATGCCTATTATCATGTTTAGGATGCTTTGCATCAGCCTGCTGCTCATCAATGTTGCCTATAAGCAAGAACGAATGACATAAACTGCATTTGACAAAAATGTCTTCAGCAATTGCTAGAAGTAGTGCTATGAATATACTAAAAATAATGACACTGTCATTGTATTCAGACTGACAGGCTTTGCTAAGAGGTAAGAAATGTTAACTTAGGCTTAGATCTGTTAAAATACTGTATTCAGGACACGGCTTCCTATATTTGGCAACTTTGTTGCACCAGCAGGGTGAACATCTGATAATCTGCAACAGCTAAAGCCTGTGACCTCAAATATATTGACCTGCTCATGCTAATATTGTTTATTTGGCTACTGGAATCAAGCTGATTTATGCCAAGTTGGTTTAGAGGTCTTAAAAACCACTGCATAACAACATGCATCTATCCAGAACTGTGCATACACATCTGTCCAAGCTTTAATCATTCATTAGTCTTTCTGATTGAAGGGAAACTTTTTTATGTTTTTTTCAAGTCTCTGGTTTACAGTTTTATTGTTGCATTAAAAGTATAATAGATTTAATATTAATCTGTTTAATTAATATTATACAATATAATCTTCTGAAGAGATTTTACCTAACCAGAATTCTCCATCTGGTTTGATACTTTAAAGAGATTTTTTTTTTTCTTAAATTATGAAAAGTTAGTACTTAATCAACTCACAAATACCAAAATCAAAATCAAGTCCATTTTTAAAAGATTTTGTATTCAAAGTTCTTAAATTCTGTCTCTGCTTTCAAATATACAAATAGACAAAAAATACAGAGAAAAGACAATAGTTTATTCTCCCCAGAAGCTCCATATAAATGTAAAATGTTCTTTTCAACAACTTCAATAAATATTTCTAAGAAATACACATATGTTTTAGGTACTGCAACAAAACTATATATTCTGACTAATTCGCCATGATCAATTATTTCTTTACTAATTCCTACTGAGAAATTTTGGCATATTTATTCTACAATTTTTTAATATTTTGAGACTAAATAATTTTCTCGCTGTATCATCTGAACTATATTTAAACTCAAAATTTTTGACGTTTCCTTATCCATTTTGCTAGGATCCATTTTATGCACACTAAGAATTCCATTTATGTCTAAAACAATCTCATTAGATTAAACTACAGCTTCGACATTTACCATCTTCTTCACTATAAAAGATATATTTATATTTTATTTCTTCTTTGATAGCTCCTCTTGTTCTTTGTGGGCTCTTTCAAAATGAATTTTTTTCTTGGAGGTATTATTTGTGACTCTTTAGGTGTGTTTTTGCTGCCAGAGCTCTATTTGTTTAATTTTCTTTTTCTTCTGGATAGATGATGAAGGGTTGATATAACTTTTTATCTTAGGAAAAAACAAAATATTTTTCCTAACTTTAAACCAGGTTCTTACTAGCCTTTGCCTCAGTTTTGTGTCTCAGATTACTATTATAAAACTGTTCACTGAGATTCTAAATACCTTCCAAAGAGCTCTCACTAGTCTCAATACACCTTTTTATTATCTTTTTGGAGGTTCTTAGATTAGAACTATGAAATTTAGACCCCAATTCTTTTAAAAGCTTAAATTTCCTTAAGTACCTTATTTGCTTTTGCACCCTTCTCAACCGCAATGAATGTAATGTAATCCCGTAAATTATTTTTTTACCTATGAGACCTTTATTTAAACCTTTTATTTTTTCTTATAGGTTCACTTCTCATTCTCTCTCTGCTGCTGATACATCGTAGTGTCAAATTTTGCTCTCATTTGCAAATTATAAATATATTAAATCCTCGAGATTACAAAGTTATCCTCAGTTAACAATATGAAATTAGCTTTAAATAGACTAGAATGCTGCAGAGGTTGTTTTTCTAGTTTATACAGAATATTATGCACAGATTATGCTATTTTTTTTAATTCTACAACAATTTTCATCAGAATAAATAGCATGCATTTTTTTATAATAATATCCATTTAAGACCATATCATATTCCAAAAATATGACAAACAAGTGCAGTAATATATATTAAAATACATTTTAATATGAGAATTATGAGAATCGGTGAAAGATTAGACCATTAAGTTATTTTTTTGTCAAGTGTGATCAAGATGATTGACCACTGTTTATTGGTCTTCAGTTTTGATGGAGAACAGAAAAAAAAGTCGATCATTAGAAGAGTGGAAGAAAAATGAAATTGTGGAGAAAAAGGGCTAGATTAAATGCACTGCTAAAATTGGACAATGGTGGAAATCAGGGCAAGAGTAAAATAATTTTACTTGAAAGTTTCTTTTAAGTGCTGAAATGCTGCAATGTAGACCTTAACAAAGGATAAAATCCTTTCCTCCAATCTGTGCTGCAGTTCTTAATGGTATATTCTCCATCTGCCTTGTATACAGGGCTCCCACTGATATTAATAAATGTTCTTTTCATAGAACTATTGCAGAATATGAATAGAAATCAAGAAGATAAAAATTTTGCTGTATAGAAGGGTTTCCTGATGTTCAGAGGGAACCTCCTGTGTTTCAGTTTCTGCTTCTGGTCCTGTCACTGGGCACCACCAAAATGACCTTGGCTCCATCCTGTCTACAACCCTCTTCAGATATTTATATACATTGATCTTTTCCCCCTCAGCCTTCTCTTTCCCAGGGTGAACAGTCAAACTTTAAAATATCATTTTAAAATATCCAATTAAGGAGTGTTATTAAGGAATTTATAGAATATTAGGCAAATGATTTTTATGATTTATTTAATTTGAAACTAACGCTGGTCCCAGTTCAAAAAATGTATGGCATGTTAGTTGACAAAAGAATTGTATTTATACATTTGTGTGGTGTATTGCATATATTTAGATCTTAATGAATTCATAGAATTATTATTAAAATATGACTTCATTTTAAAAGGAAAAAAACAAATGTAGTATTTTATTCATTATTTTTAAAGTATTTCAGCAAATAATCTGCATGATCCCTAGCATTTCATATATGATACAAAGCACTCAGTAATAACACTGAAATGGATTTTTAAATATGTATATGCAATTTCTTTCAAAGGCAGATAATTTAAAGAGTTATAGTCAAAACAGTAAAATTGTATATTTGGTAGACAAAGAACGGGAAAGGAAAGAAGGAATTTTTAAAATTCAGACTACCTCCATCTAAAGTGACTTTGAGTCTAAAATAGGTGAGCAAGATGGGGTTTTTGTTGTTTGGGATTTTTTTAAAATCCAAACTAAGACAAAAACAATAGAAAAACAGAGATTATACAGAATCCAAAAAAATTTCTGCTTAGACAAAGCAAATAGCTTATTCCAAAGCATAGTAATTAGTGTAAGGCCTTCAGCTTCTCATCTAATTTCAGACACAGGCAGTCTGCTTGGCTCTTTGATGTATTGACACAAGGATTTATTTATAATCAATATGGATTAGCAGGAATTTTTGGGCTGTGATTTATCTTATCTTAAGTAGATATCTTAATTCAGAAGAATCACACATTGCAACTATCTGTTTTCTTTCATCAACTATAAGCAAAAGCTGAGAACAGCTAGCTATGATGCAGACTTCTCCCTTTAATTGGAGAGATATTGGATTAAACACCACTCTCACTTCAGTGGGTCTTAGATTTTTAGAAGCAAAAATATGAGGTTTTGATAATTGCTTAATGAAGCATATCAATATGCCAAACCAGTCCAAAACAACCCATGAGGGGAAGGGATGCCTATTAACCTAAACAGGAGTAAATCCATTCACTCTAGGACTAGTTCTGCTAGTTTTCCACTAAGAGAAATTGATTTGGGTATATTGAACTGACCAGTTTTTATTTAAGTTTTAATCATAACTAAGTCCTCTGTGCAATAAACTTTCTGTGGAAAACAATAATAAAAAGCAACAATTTATTATCCTAAAATTTCTGAATTCAGTAACTTTTAAGTAATTCAATAGTTAAGCAAATACACACACTCCCCTTCTCACTCCCTCTTCCAGGCACACACAGAGATCAACACAGCAGATCATTAACACCTTGGAAAAGACTGAAATGCTAAATACCACTCTTCCTGTGCAAAAAATATGGTACAATCATGCGAAAATTCTGTTTAATATCTATATTATAATTAAAACACAGCTTTTCTAAAATTTTATTTGTAGAACATTTTCATTTAATTTGTTTAATAAAATTACGTATTTCTCATGTGCTGTATTTCTATGGATATTTTCTTCTAAAAATAGAAAAACTTATTTGATGTATTTTCAGAATGAAACATTGGCTTATACAATTTTAAACCCTAATGATATGGAAGAATCTATTTGTGTCGTGGTTTGAATGACAGGTGTCTGCTAAGGAAGACAGGAGCATGCCTTGCAATGGAGAATTTAAACCCCCTCTCTCTGAATTACTATAACTTTTAGAATTAAGGGCTCTCAGGCAAAGATATGGTAATAGGAATAACAATTCTTTATTATGGGAACTAAAATAAACAATAAAACCAAAATACATGCAGTAAGACAAACAAATAAACAAACAAACCCACTGACAGAGTCAGGGTACAACCTGACACTCTGTGGGTCAGGGTGTTGGTGGCAGTCCCATTCCATGGTGGCTGCAGTCCCAGTGGCAGATGTGGCTCTGTTGAAGTGATGCTCCTGTAGAAAGAGTGGAGTTCTTTCACTAAAGGTCCAGTGGTGATAGATGGGCCTGGTCTTCCCCTGAGAATCCAGTGGAAAAAGCTGCCTTGGTGTTCCAACTCCCAGATTTTTATCCAGGTAGGAATACTTGTCTCCTCCCCCTGGCTGGAGCATTTCCCAGTGGGGTGATGTAATTCTATCAGTGAGACTCAATGGCCCATTAGCAGAAGATCTCTCCCTGGAGGAAGGCTGGGTTGTGGAAGAGATAAGAAAACTGCCCCAGCAGGTTTTGTGACAGTTGGCCATTGACAGACAATTACACCACCCCCCACACCCCAGTTTCATCAGATGGTGATAGAATACAGAGTTTGGGTTACATTTTGCACTGCAACCCATGACAATTTGTCCCTCAAAAAGGTGGAAGTATGTGTGGTATATCTACAGTAGTTAAAACACCAATTACTACTAATGGCCTTGTTGAACTACAGTAAATAATTCCCTGAATGTTGTTTTACCTTCTTTGTTACTTCATGAAATCCTAACATGTTAAAGTGTTGAAATACAGTATTTTCTTCTTTGATAGCATCTCATGTTGAAACCCATCCCAGTTATTTTGTGTTGTAATACTTATATATTTTAAAATTTAATATCTTCTGCATAGTTTTCATTAATCTTTCTGTTACAGTAGTGAAAATCACAGATAAATGCGATTTTGTACAACTTTGAATTTACACCAACAGCTGAAAGAACACTTGTTCTTATACATAAATCTGAATTTCTTCTGTATTCAAACTTTGTTTCACTGTCACCAAGAGTCTCATTTGTTACTGCTCAAAACCCTGTCCAACCTGACCTTGAGCATTTTCAGGGGTGGGACATCCACAATTTCTGTTTGGTATTCCACTCACAGTAAAGAATTTCTTTGTTTTGTCTAATATATGTCAGAAATAACAAATCTAAGCACATAAAATTTGAGGAAAGATTTGAAATGACTTTGATTTGGAACACATTTTTTATTAATATAACTGATGGATGACTAAAATATGTTGATGGGCATTTGAGCTTGACACTTTTTGAAAAGAGCATGGAATTTTAAATTAAAAGCAGTAAAACTACAAACTTCTTACAATTTCCTTTTTCCTCTGATATTCACAGTTGCATATGTCAAATATCTGTGCTTCATACAAATCTCTCAGACACCCTCAGGAAAAGTTTGTATTTCAGACTAAAATATGGTTTATGTAGAACACTAGTACTAGTGAAGGTTTTTCAGGGGATAGGGGTGAACACCTTTTCGTTGGATTTGTGTGCACAATACATTTTATCCAAACTGGGAAATTCATCCCAGATGTGTTATATTCATCATTCTTACTGCACCAGGCATCAAGATTCTGTGAAAAGTATCCTGTGGACCTTGAATAAAGCTCACGTGAGACAGATGAGAAGTAATAAGGAAGTTGAAGGAGACAATAAAGAGCATATGGCCCAGCACAGACACCAGAAAGTACTTTTTCATGTGATCCACAGCCTGAAAAATTGTTTAGCACCATTTAAAAGCTGTGTATGACAAACAAGGCTGAAAGAGATCTTCAAAATATCTTGTAGATCAAAACCCCTTTAAGTAAATTACCCTGGCTAGTCACCCTGCTGCTGATAATACATCCTTAATACCAGCTGATCAGGCCTAACAATGTTGCTGCAAAAGCATTTTGAAAAAGGCAGGCACATTTTCACAGATGCAGGGGAAAATCCCCTTGGATGGTGATTCCTCAGGAAAGTGCAGCAAGTTGTGTACCCTTACATATTGTGAAATATCTAACTTGGTGAGTTCAGCATCTGTTGGCATCACTTTGGAATATAAACGTTTGATCCACAAAAAATATTTCATATGTCCTGTCTATCTGCTTCATTTCAGCCAGTTAATAGGCTATGTTCCATCAGCAAAGTGTTTATGGTCATATGTTTCTTTAAACTCTGATAATTCTTTATTTTTTTCTAAATCAACCACTGTCAATCCATAATTTTCAAATGTCCGTGTTAGGGGTGTAATTAAGTTTCATGTTCAGAGTCAAAAAATATCATCCTTGTTATCCTTTTATTAAATTACTGACATGTAATATCAGTCTGAGATCTGAAAAACAAACTTAATTTGCTGTTTGCCAAGTATCATCTATGTGATACAAATTCTACTTGATAAATCACACCCACACACTGCAATATGATGCTACTAGTAATGTCTTCACAACCTTTTCTTCATCGTTAGTTATTTTGATGAAGTGAATGGTTAGAACATAAGCAAAGGCATTTGTTCAAGATGTTCCAGAAAGAGCTGCAGTCTGTCCTCTTCCTCACTGCCTATGCTAGCACTGCGCTGTTAAAAAAGAAAGATTACTAGGAAGAGTGTTACTTCTAGTCTAAATTTATAAATGATATTCAGAATAGCCTGTTAAATGAGAAGATGCTATTTTAAAATATGTCATCTTAAGCCATATAAGCTTTAAAGAGGTTTTGAGATGGTTGTTTTGGGAAAAAAAAAATTGGAGACTTCTAAGGTCTTTAGCCACACCATTTTGAAGATTGATTCAAAACACAGTTCCTTCATATAGGAAGAATAGAGGACAATAAATGCAACTCATTTTAAAATGGACTTATATATGTTTCTGGTTGGGATTACTGGACGTAATTTCTCATAAAGTTGAGGGACTGAAGTTAGCTCTCCAAGTTAACTTCCCTGAATTTCATCTGCATTTGCTCCTATATCCAGAGTCCCCATTTATTGGCAGTGGCAATAAAGTGGTACACTTCATCTATGCATTAGAATATTCAACTAGAGTATGTTTCTCATACTTTCTAGTTAAAATTAGCTGGAACTGAATCAGTATTTACAGTTGATTATATAACAATATTCTTATTTTGACAAGTTTTCTTCAGAAAATCTTTCATCAGCAATAACAAACAGTAAGTACAACTTGCAGCAGGGAGACCTTGTGAGAAGAGAAAATAGCTACACTCTGCTGCTTTCTCAAGTTTCCTGTAGTTAAATGCATGCCAAAAGGCTTTTCATTGCACTACTACTGTCTTGTAGGAATACTTGATATAATCCTACCTTTGATAAAATTATTAATGGGTTACATTTCCACAAGGCATATTTTTAATAAGTTAGAAGCATGGACTTGTGCACCAGTCATGTGGAATGTTCTCCCACTTCTTAATAAGTTTTACAACCTAATTTAGAGAATATTTACTCTGTTACTTAAAAATAATAATTCTAGGCATCTTCATTCTATTGATGTAATTTTTTTTTTAATATTAAACACATTTTTACCAATAGAAATATTTTTCCATGACAGCTATGGAAAATATCTACGTCTACTCAATATTGTAGCATCAGCACATTGTTTATAATTATTTCAATATGGTCCCAAATATATCTGACACCTAGACAGCAGAGGTTAGCAACAGTGAATGGGAATAACTTTTGAAGAATTTTGGTAGATTTCCCAGGAAAGGCTTGCTTTCTGCAAATTTTCCCAAAGATATTGTCTGGTTTACAGTTGTATAAAAAGAATGTTTTTGCACAAACCTTGGGATAAGTTCTGTCTCAACTTTACTAGTGAATACAAAGCGGATAAAAATGCTGCTTCAAACCCCTCTGTGCACTTTCTGTACTAAGAGAGGGGTGAACCCAGAAATAATTTTTTATGTCTCCTCAGAACACAAGGCACATCATCACTTCATGCATCTTTTTCTGGGACTCATGGCACCTAAAGACTAAGAGGCTCTCTTGCTTGCTAAAGCATGTTCAACAAAAACATTTGTCCCAGTAGCAAATTTGAACATGACTACAATAAAGTCAATTCAAATACAGGCAGGGCAATACTCTACCCTAGTAGTAACATAATACCATTAGAAGACTGTAGAAATATTTGTGTTGTATGAAGTAATCAGAGGGAAAAATATAATTGAGAAAGACTGCATATTGTTCTGGAAAAAACCTCCAGCAACAGTCTTACAGACATCATTTTCTGGTATGAGTTTAATTAGTTGTTTTGTTTCATTTTTTATTTTTTTATAAGATAGAAATATTATTGCACCTTTATATTTTCCTAATATAATTTAATTGTACGAATGGCCTTTTTAAATACATATGCTATAGCACACTGTGAAAATAATTAGCTATAAATAGAAATTCAAAGATTTATAATGATTTATAATAAATAGAATAAAGTAAGTCTAAAGCGATATAAAAAGAAGAAAACAGCAGTTTTCTTCTGGTGAAGACAAAACAAATTAAGGAAATTGTAGAGTGCAAGTGTATTATTTCACTTCCTGAAAAACTGAGTAGGTTTTCTATAGCCAGTGGTTTTCATTAAAAAGGAAGAAATTCCTTTGCAAAAAAAAACCCTTCAAATTGACTTTGCATAAATAATATGATATTTAGTTTCACCAATCATGAACAGAAATTCTCATCACTTGATACAGAAATCATGATGGTAATGGAGACAAGGATATCTGGACCATGCATTATGAACATAAAAAAGCTTTAGAATGCAGGCAAGACTGTGCTGCTGTACTAGTGAGAAGAGAATACAACAATGACATTTTCCTTCAAAACTCTTCAGGATTAACGGCAGACCAAATTTTTTCATGTGAAGTATTTATGAATATAATTAACCTTTAAAAAAACATTATTTTCAAAAACCTGTTTACAGTTCCTCTTATAATGATACACAGTTATTATAAATAGAAAAATAAAAGCATTTTTTTCAAGCTGTTGTGCACTCTAAATCAATCTACAATAAAAATAGTATCTTTTCATGCTGGAAATTATTTTAATAACAAAAAATGCCTTGTAGCACACATGACACACTATAGTCTCTCGATTAGCATAGTTTTTAAAATAATCTAACAAGCTTCACATGAACTATATTTCAACCATAATTAATGGTGCCTTTGTACTTATGCAGCTTCCTTGAAGAATTTCTTGGGTTTTATTTTGTACTCCATCCTAATGACAGGTTCTGTATTCTGCCATCTGTCTAGCTTTCCCATTTGATGCAACTTCTGAGAGGTATTTTCAGAACTGAGGACTGCCTGCAAGAATGATGTTAAATACATGCATTTTACTCCATGGTTAATGCAAAACTATTTTTCCTTTACAGCACAATAATAATAGGAAAATAATGATGGTAGATTCAATTCTCATACTAATACAAAGAGGACTATTATCATCATTAGAAACCAAGCAAGTCATATTTATTACACATGCAGTACAACCCAAAAAGCAAATTACCCTGTAAATTCAAAATATCATAGGAGTGGATTAATTTTTTCTATTGATATTTTGCTTAAACCAGAAAATTAATTATTTTGACAGCCAACTCATAATTGCAACCTAATTTTCAACGACTGCTTTCAAACAGTTGAAACATGTCTGTTTATAAAACTATATGGTATAGTACACAATACCAGATCAGGCCAGACAAAAGGTCATACACATTTAAAAGAAAAAAAAAAAAAAAATAAACATACTGCAACTTTCTGAAGTGAAATATGTAGAGTATGTCACGTGTATTTTGTATTTCTCCTTCACATTAAAACTTCTCACAGACCCCTGTGATGCCTTACTGCAAAAATATATAGCTGAAAAGAGTTGTTACAGGAAGGATAGCCAGGAAAGTAAACAATCTAACAACATAGCCTTGAATTTCTGGATGTAGTTATACCATGTAAGGTCAAGATATAATATTTTTTAAAAATTCATATAATAATGAGTGTGGGGAAGAGAGAATCCAGATAAGCATATTTTCTTTAAACAATTCCAGGAAATAAAACTTGGAAGTATAGCGTTAAATATTTTTATACAACATGAGTTCTCATTACTTAATAACGATTTGTATAAATGAATTGGAAAATAGGAAATAAACTAAGAAAAAGATTTAAGCTATAAAAGATTTGAGTTTTCTCTTACAGTTTAAATTTTTCCTTCTATTTCAGATTAAAAATATTAGGTAGCTAAATGGTCACATTATTTTAAAAAGCATCTGGACGTAAAAAATAAATAAATTTCTGTGGATGTCAAGGATTTCTGAAACACTTTATTTCCCTGCTTCCCAACCCTGATTCAGTCCACTTAAACCAAGCTGTATTTCAGATGATCATTGAAACTGTTCATGTAATGCATATAGTTTACAAATAACCTGCAGGAAAAAAACTAGATAAATTGGAAAATCTTTTTTGGTAAAGCGTGTTTAAGATATTTCCACTGATATACAGATGGGATTTCTGCTGTCCTCTTCAGGCCACTTCCTCCAGATACCACTCCATTAAATCTCTATAGTTCTACTCTTCTGGTGATCTCCAGTCAGCAGTGGGATTGTCCAACAGCAGGTAATTACTGTAAGCTATAGCTTCACACTGAGGGGTTCATGTGAACCATATTAATGTCACCCTAAAAACTAAGATACCTCAGCTGGCTGACAGCTGGACCTTAAGGGACCTTAAGGCTATGCACTGATTTTGTAATATAAATTAGGTATTAAGAAGGAGGCTGGAGAATTTAAATATTTCTGCATCCAGCTTAAGCAATACTAAATCTTGGTCTTTATCTGGAAAACTAGGTGAATAACCCATTTGGCATTCATAGGCCAAAAATGTGAATAGTACACTAAGAACTGACAAAAGAGCAACAATTGCAATTATTAACTTATAAAAATAATTCATTTGAAGAAGTCAGGAAGAAGGACTAATCATGCAAATACCTTACGGTGAGAATAATTTTGCTTATTTATATAAGTTTCTTATTATATTCCCATCTAATGCATTGGATATGTGTGCTTGTGATGACACGAATAAAGCTTACCAGATAAACCATGTGTTCTCTTCAACAGCAAAACATTTATTTATGGTTGGATTTGCTAATTACATTTGGACTTGATGTCCTTAAAGGTCTTTTTCAACATAAATGATTCCATAATTGTCTAAGTCACACATCCTGCTCTATTGTGATATGTCATCAGACTATGTTAAGACAAATTTTTGGAACTGCTAATTAAAATTCTACTACCACAGTGAGGAGGAAACACAGATAACTACAGTTACCTTGTGGCATGCCAATATTTCTTTTTATTCACTATGTTTTTAAATCCATGACATCACAGGCACTAATTAAATATCTTTTGGGCAGGAAGGAAGGAATTATTCTTCTCATTATACTGATGGGTAAGCTGAAATGAAAAGCAGTTAATCCAAAGTGAAAAAGCAATAAAAGTCAGTAGTAAAACTCACCACAGCTTTGTTTACTACCCTAAATCCTTACTATCCCAAAATACAAGGACAGCTGTAAAAATCTTGTGGCTTTTTAATTTTTTCCTATACCTGCATGGCAGGGTGAGGGATAGAAATTCCAAACAATGGTAATCCACAACAAAGCACTCTTGACATCATGTTCAGCTTTTGCATAGCAAGATCTTCACCTGCTAATGTTATTCCATTGCATTAGTTTGGGGAGTATCTTAGGAGGCTGGGTTTTAAACTATCTTGATGATTCAGGTATTCAGTAGCAATGAGAAAGTTTAAAATAAGATAGTGTTATGCATTGATTTTCATATATGACAGACATATTTCTACAACACAGAAGGCTGTCCTAACACTTTACTACATATGGGTGAAGTGGCATCCTGTTCACCATAGGTTTTTCTGTTTATTTTTAACTGCTTTCCTAGAAGATTAGTAAGATGAACTAGCTTAAAAAGGAATCAGAGAAGTGCCAGAGCTTTCAAACAAAAAACAGACGTAAAATGGAGATTTGTGTGTTTGAAAATATAAGTTTTTTGTACTTTTCATAGATACATGGCAACCTCTAGAATGATATTGCTCCAATGTATTTTTTTAAAAATTCTAAATGTCATGCATTCTTTTTGGCCATTTTAGTAAATAGATTTTTTCTGATACGTTCTTTCAAGCTGAAACTGGTTCTAGTAGATATAAACACAATGGTAGGTAAAAGTAGACTATAAAAGACAACAGTCAGAATGTATTTCCCTTGACTTCCCATTAAAGCAAGTGAAGAAGCAGGCAGGAGATCTTCAGATAATATGCTATGCGAATTGAAAAGAATCTGTCCTTATTTGAAGCAACTGAGAAACTCACACAATGAAAGACAGTTCAGACAGATGAAAGGGTCAAATCTATGATGTCTGTGCTTTAAATGTTTGAATTAAACAGGGTTTCTTTATGTACAAACATATAAAATAAAAGTGAATTTACAGAAGCAATTGAAATGGGTCTGTTTTATAAATACAATGTTTTCTAATTAAACTGAGAATTAAGGAAGGCAACCTTGAAATTGAAAGAATTTAGGAACATACAAGTACCAAGACTGGCAGTTCATTAGCTTTAACAGTCTCTTCAAGATAAAATTTATTTTTAACTTCTGCTTGTAGTGGGTGCCATTAGGAATGCTGCAATTTAAAAAAACAAACAACCAAAAAAAACCCCCTAAAACCCAAAAAAACCCCCCAAACCCCACAACTCTTTCAAAAAGCTATGAGAAACCAGAGAAAATATGCTTTATAGGGGTTAAGTAGTCCTTTAATAGGTGTCTCTGGGAAAAGAGAACAAAAACTCTAATGACTGTGGAGTATATTACAAAACTGTAATGAAGCATGCAAGGGGCAAGTGCCTGTAATAAAAATAGTATGCTGGGTTCATCTGTTGAAAACATTCCAGAATGGTTGAAATTATGATTCACTTATTATGGGAGAAAAAAAAAAAAAAGTAATGAAAAAATATTTTTAACATATTTTTCCATTCCAAGATGGTATAATGGCTTTATTTCATTTTGTTACTAATACTATTAAATATTCTATTAAATTTTTTACAATAGAGAGTGAGTGTTGACATTAACCATACAATTTGGATGGATCTCTCTTTATGAGAGATGAGCAGCAGATATTATTTAGTACACTTTCACAATTCAGTCCCTCCAACTGAATGGTTGGTAGATGGTAAATAGATTTAACCTATCTGCCGAGTCCACCTGAATTCTTAATTATCTCTAAAACAGCTTTACTGTATTTCATCGTCTGGACATGTCTCCCTATCTCCACTTTGAGCTCCTTGATCTTTCATCTACAGGTTGAGATCCAATTTAGCCTACTTAGGACATAGCCTTTCAAAACCACATATTTATCTCCTACATCCTTACAAGTACATTTATACTGCAGAGATCAGTTTGGAAGATCCTAGTCTTTTTGTTTCTCAGATATGTTGCTATGTAAAACAGCTCTTATCTTAATTTTTTCCCTGCTAAAGTACAGTCTGTGGTTAAATTGTTGCGCTGCTAACCCATTATCATATATTCCGTAGCTTTACAGAGTACGCAACAAAGTTTTCTCTTCTTCTGAGGACATTTTACTATTTTTATGGGAAATGCTGAAGGTCTGAATTTAGTTGCAAAAGTCACTGAATCACAAATTGCAAAATTGTTAAGTCTAGTAACAGTAGGAAAAGTGTGCTGTTGCTGTGTATGTAAACATCAAGTCAGCTGCTGTTGGAATAAAAAGCATGAACATAACCAAAGATATAAAATAAATTAATAAGAAGACATTCGTTGTGATTTCTGCACTAAGGAACAAAAGTATGAAGTGCTAATTTCAGCAGCTAGACAGTATCATCCTTGGGCCAGTTCTCTTTAACATCTTTTTTAACAACCTGGACAAAGGACTTGGAAGAATATTAGGTAAGTTTACCAAAGAAACTAAATTGGGAGGTTAACTAACTCCCTTGAGGACAGAGAGATCTTGAAAAATGAGACATGAGCAATCACCAACCATATGAAGTTCAACCAGGGCAAGCGCTGGATTCAGCACCTGGGACAGGGCAATCCTGGTGAGGTGCATAGACTGTGGAATGAGAGGCTGAATGGAAGTACTGCAGAAAGGCTCCTGGGAGTTCTGGCTGATGGCAAGCTGAATGTGAGTCAGCAGTGCCCTGGCAGCCAGAAGGGCCAACCCTGTCCTGGGGTACATCAGGCACAGCATCACCAGCTGGGCAAGGGAGGGGATTTTCCTGCTCTGCTCTGCACTGGGGCAGCCTCACCTCGAGTGCCGGCAGCTGGTTTGGGTGCCACAACAAAAAAATACATTAAGTTCTTAAAAAGTATGCAAATGAGATCTACAAAGACAGGACTCGAGGAAATGGTGCAGCTGAGTCAGGGGAGGTTTAGGTCAGATATCAGGAAAAAGTTTTTTAACCAGAGGATGTCTGGACACTGGAAGAGGCTCCCCATGCTGTAGTCAAAGCATTATGCCTGTCTGAGTTCAAGAAGCTTTTGGACAATACTCAGGTACATGATGTGATTCTCGAGGATGGTCCCATGCAAGGCTGGGAGTTAGACTTGATGATCCTGATGGGTCCCTTCCAACTCAGCTCATTCTATGATTCTGTGATTCTGTCCTGGCTACTAAAGGTATGTTACTTGGTCTCACTATGTTTTGATCTGCTATTGTTGGTCAGAATTTGTCACTAGTGATATTCTGTAGTATACAGTTCATAATGATATTTGTCACAGAAGTCAAAGTGCCTTTTCTCAACAGAAATTTGAACACACACCCTATGATCCTCAAAAAATATTTTCCTTGAAACAACACTGTCTAATGCCCAGTATTCCTCACAGATCTTAAGGAAAAAGAAGGGATAATGAGGGGACATATTACAATGAAGCATTGTCAATTTTCCAGTTCTTTAGCAGTACATTTGTATTTCCACTATCTTTTTATAAAAAATCATGGTTTTGTATAGCATGTAATTTTCTAGCAAGACACATTTTTGCAACCGAGCCCATCAGTCTCTGTGAAAATGTATTTTAAAAAGTGCAAAACATATGAATAGGCAGTGACAAGTGCAGAAAAAAAAAAGTATGAGAAACAGCTCTATGATGCTAAGGTGAGAAAAGGAGGAGGAGGAGGAGGTGCTCCAGTTGACAGAGCAAAGAATCCCCCAGTGCCCCTGGAGGATATCATAGTGAAGCAGGTTGTCACCCTGCAGCCCCTGCAGAACCATGGAGGAATAGATACCTCCATTGCAGCCCATGGAGGGCACCATGCCACAGCAGGTGGATGTGCCTTGAAGGAAGTTGCAGCTTGTGGAGGGAGGACCAGAAACCCATCCTTGACCTCTTCTTCAATGGAAGAGTACATGCAAATGTCAAAGAGCTGCTAATTCTAATCTATTCTCTTTCCAGTTATTGTCATAGGTAAGTAAGAAGACAATATAAGAATTAGAAGCCTAAATATTTTGGTTTGAGGCTCCCATTTTCTCTGCCCTCCTTTTAAAATTTAGTTTTATATGAAATAAAATTCAATATGAAGTTTTTAAGGCTTGATGTTTACGGTTTATAGACAATAGGGAGTGCAATTAACTTGTCATTGTAATTTTTTTTTCTTTCCACAGAACTAAAAAAAAAAAAGAAAAAAAAATACTGTTTTCTAAAGACTTGTGGAAATCAATTGGTAGAGGTGCTGTGAATGAAGAGTATAATTTAATCTGAAACGAGAATATAATTTAGGTACCTCAGTTGTGTACAAGTTCTTTACCATGAACTCTAGACTTTTAAACAGACTTAGGACACAAAAGTTATCTCTGGCAATATTTTAGTATGTATAGCACATTCTTCTTCAAATAACTCTATCTGTTTTTTAGTTATGACCTACATTTTAAAATTTATTTGAAAAGAAATATTTGTGTTTCAGATCATTTACAATTCTGAAGCATTCCAGTTTGACTGTTGACAGTTTTTGCTTTCTCCTGAGGGCTGGAAAATTATATTTGTACAAATACTGGAACAAACTATTTGGAAAAAAATATTTTCCTTCATTCTTTTCTGTCTATTCTAACAGGCACAGCTGCAAAACCACTGCTATGAGTCTGAGTTGCCCTACCACTCATGGATGGCAAACTTGTAGTGGAGAGTATTTTATTTGCACACATTTCTGATGCTGGTTGTTAACTGTTGTGCAGAAGGATCTGTAAGCTATTTTCACAGGAGGACATCCTCAATTGCTTCACTTGTCTCTGAACCAGAGAACTAAGCTAGCACATAATTTCTGAGGTCTTGCCGCGCTAGCTCCCAAACTAATTTCCTTAAAATAAATTCTACTTTAAAATAAAGTAACTTTAATTTATATAATCTCTTATATAATCCCATTGTTCTTAATGTTCAGGGTATTGTTTTAAAACCAGAATAACATATTCCAGTAATCAAGGATAACATCTGTCTTAAGTAGCATGCATCACTTAGCTTTGGTTCATGGATCACAACACCTGCAAGGAATGTCCTTTACAATAAATATACAGAGTGGATTAACTGGCCACTTTCTCAAATTAATTTTGCTTTGAAATTTAGGCCTTATCATTTCAAGTGTGCCTATGTTAAAGCAATCAGCTACTTATTACCTGTACCACCATGAAGAACATTATAATAAATAAACAGTGGATAACAGATAATAACAGAATAAACAGTGGTTGACCATCACACAACAATTATAATAAGAGTAATGCTCTGAGCCCCCAGTGTAGCACAGGGGGCCTGTCATAAAGCTGCAATCTTCCAGGCATCTTCTCAGCCTGGAGAAGAGCAAACTCTGGAAACATGTTATATCAGCCCTCCAGTATCTGAAGGCAGCCTACTAGAAAGAGGGAGATGAGCTACACAAGGGCAGGTAATGATAGGAAAAGTGCTAATGGCTTTAGAAACTGAAGATATGTTTAATATCTTAATATCTTTAATTAAATTATTTTATATAATTATAATAATGATGTACTAAATTTATTAATTTATTTATTAAATTTATATTTAATATCTTAATATATGTTTAGTTTGGATATTGGGAAGAAATTCTGTGCCATGAGGGCTGCGAGACACTGGAACCTGTTGTGGGTGACCCATTACTGGAAGTGATCATGTTGAATTTGTCTTTGAGCTTAACACAGTATAGCAGAAAGTATGCCTGCCAATGACAAGGGGGATGGATTTAGATGAACTTTAAGGTCCCTTCCAACCTAAACAATTCTATTATTCTATGATGATATTCATATTGTGCAGTAGCAGTAAGTAATTTAAGACAGAGATAATAACAGGTGGTATTGATTCTGAGAAAACATAATTTAACTGTTTTAGTCTCACATGTATGTTCAATCTAGCATTAGTATTTCTAGGCACAATCCTGGCACTTAAATATCATACATACAATAGTTTTATAATTTTAAGAGTTCTGTCATCTGGGAATCTTTCTTTCTTTCTTTCTTTCTTTCTTTCTTTCTTTCTTTCTTTCTTTCTTCTTTTCTTTTTCTTTTTCTTTTTTCTTTTTCCCTTTTCCCTTTTTACTTTCTTTCTCTTTATTTCCTTCCTTCCTTCCTTCCTTTCTTTCTCTTTCTTTCCTTCCTTTCTTCCTTCCTCCCTTCCTTCCTTCTTTTTCTTTCTTTCTTTTTTCTTTTTCTTTCTCTTTCTTTTTCTTTTTTCCTTCTTTTTTTATTTTTCTTTCTTTCTATCTTTTTCTTTCTTTCTTTCTTTCTTTCTTTTACTTTCTTTCTTTCTTTTCTTTT